>JALMGJ010000002.1:92829970-93429970 GCA_023362775.1 Charina bottae | reverse complement strand
CATCTTTTTTTTCTTTTTTGTTTTCTCTCCCTTTTGTGCCAGTGTCTATATGCAACAGAGTTAGAAAGTTGAAATCTAAAAAGGTTGTCCAGGGATGTTCCTTCTCCATGCAATAAAGCAAGTTTTTTCAGTACGGTTAATCCACACATTAGCATTAGCAGCAAGTGACGTCCATTCCTGACTGTTTCAGAATGTTGAGTGCTTCTGTGTGTGTGTGCGCGCACATTTGTGTCTGTGTGCCAGTCTGTAGTGTGTCTTGTGGACCTTAGGAATTTATATTTTAAAAAATTCATATATGACAATATCCAGTATTAAAAGATCAATATATTACTGTTGAAAACATTGTTTTTGTGACTTTTTCCTCTTTTTGTATAAAAATTAAAAAAAAATAAACATTTATCCCACTATTATTTACACAGTCCATGCTTGTAGAATCACTGCAAAACAAAATAAAAACAGTGCATGTTTTAAATCACAGGCATACATGCATCTTTTTCTCACAGACTGCTTCATTAAAATGCAGTTTCTTTTAATATTTCTACAAGAAATGTTTATGATCATGCTTAACAGAAAAGAAGAAAACAAAGCTTCTCCTTCAAAACCTGCTCCATGTTATATATTAACTAACCAATGACAGGTATTGTCATTGCCTAACAAGTATTTCTTCTAGTATGGCTAAGTTCTATTTTACTACTTGTAAAATATGTCATACCTTGACCAAACTAGTTTTATAATCATTGGGTTTTACTATGGTTTTAACTTGCTGTCTCACACTTGGTTTTCTAGCTGGTCTATTACACTAATTTTATTTTTTTATTTATTTATTGTGATATTTATACCCCGCCTATCTCCTCCCTAACGGAGGACTCTAGGCGGCTTACATACATATACATTTTCCAATTCCATTATACAATTCACCATATACAGTGCCCGTACGTAAAGGGAGGGGGTAAGGGAACCGACTCTTCTAAGTCTCCGGACTACATATCCCAAGATGTCTTGAGCCGGCTGCTGACGTCCTGTAGATGTTACTTCTGGGTCCGTCGTCACCGCTACCATTCAATCTTTCCTCCGATCTTTTTCCTCCGGTGAAACCGACTCCCGACAGGACGCCAGCAAATTTTCCCACTTAAGGTGGTACCCTTTTATCTACTTGCAAAGCTTTCGAACTGTTGGGTTGACAGTTGACTAATAAAGTATCTAGCTGTCTGTCTGTCTAACCACAAACCCAAATCTGTTAAGAAGAGAATGATGGAATAGTTGGCACATTGTCTTTTGGCTACTAGTACTAGGAGCTGTTCACCTGAAAGGATCCATGATTGATTTTTAGCAGTGCTTGAACTGATCAACTATAGTGTTTATACTGTCTGTTCTTTGAGAAGGTCCTCTTTTCTTGGAGCAAATATTGCTCGATTGCTTGTTTTTAATGTAGCTCATGGGACAGAGAACTGTGCTTTACTAGCAAAGAAACAGGTCTTTTCATCTGTTGCCCTTTATATGTGTGAAACTTTGGGGACAGCCAGGCAGTCAGTTTGTCTTCTTAGGCCCTGCTGCGTTATCACCATTATCCATGCCTAAGCACTGCAAAGGGTGCAGAAAGCAAAGTTTGTGTTGGGAGAAGATGAAAAAACACCACCTTAACCTCAGATCTGACAACTGTGAAGTAAGGTGGCCTCAACTATGAGCTGAGTGATGAAAACGTGTCCTTAAAGAGCAGTAAAAGGCATCTTTGAAGTGCAGTTAGGGGACATCTGGACAAACCTTAAAACATTATAAAGAATTTATACTCTCAGCGTTCACGGCAGATGTATGAAGAATTAAGAGAAAAGCAGAGTTCCTTTTTCTCTTTCAAAGACAAACGGGAAACTATTTTTTAGAAATAGGAACATGCCATTTACATTTGTTTGATAGGAGTTGGGGCAAATAGCAGGGACACAAAAAAGTTTGAGGAAAGCATCCTTCATGTCAACCCATGTTTGCTGCTGGGTACTAAAACTCCTGCAAAGCAGCAAAATTAATCTTGTTATCTGACAGTGAACTAATATCTCTTTCAACCTTAAGGCAATTAGAAGACCTCCTTGACTCCGGCTCATTACCTCGTGTGACAACTTAAAAGTGATGTCCGATTAAATGATTTAAGAAAAGGAATCATTCAGTACGCTCTAGAATCAAAATGTGGCTAGCAAAACATGACTGGAAAAAAGAGGTTTTATGTTAAGGAGGAAAGTTGCTGTTTCTCTGCCAAAAACCCTCCTTCCACTCCCATAAGCAAAGTTCATGGGCTTGCTACTAATATAGCTTGAAACAAATGGGTAAAAAAGCACATTAAAAATAAAAGTAAAAGCAACTGAAAAGCAAGATGCAAAATCATGTTGAAACTGAAGTAAAGCCAGATTTTTATGCCAGAAAGAATCCAGGTATATATTATATACATTCCATAGAATTGTCATTGCTGATTATAATTTGAAACATAAATTTGGCATACATAGGAAGGTGTATTCTCTTGTCTCTGCCTTAGTCCTCAGACCTCTGATATTGGTATCATACACAGCCATAAGTCCTGTTCAGCTGTTACGAAAACTGGAGAAAATCAACTTGCATTCAAGGCCGAATGGGCCTTCCTATTAGCCTTCCCTTCCTGTGTAGAAGGTAAGTGCCTGCAGTGGAGAGTATCTTCTGTCCACTGAAGTTCTCATTGTCAGTGGTTTCTGGAAAGCAGGCTCCTTAACCATATGAAGAGCCTCTCCATTCTACACATGGGAGGGCAATACGAATGGCGCACCCTAGACTGTTTCAGAGCAACTCAACAGGGCTATGAAAGCACAAATATCCAGATTTACTTCAGTTTGTTTAGCAAACATGTTTACAACTGAATATATGGTGTTATTGCTCTTGCTTAACAACAATCCAAATTCAGGACAAAAAAAATCTAAAATACATTTACAATACCTTGTGCCAACATCCTGGTACCGGTAATCCATCTGGACCCTGTAACAAAATAAATGATCATTTTGTATTATTGGAAGACACTTTAGAAACAAATGCCACTTCATTCATGATGTCTCTGGAAAGTCTACACCAGCTACTATGAAGAGCAGTTAATGTGAAGACCCATGCAGAAACCATGTGCTGGTTTGAAGAAAAAGCAGTATATTGGAACAAACAATGCTTAATTAATAATTACCATTAAAACAATATCTGTATCCTAGCACACACTTATCTTCTTAAGATGTTTTGATTTATGGAATCACATGAAAGTTTTGGGCAGGAAAAGCTATAGCAGTGCATACATATCAAGCTAAATTAAATCCACCTGTGTAATCTGTAGGAAGTACTATTGAATTCAACTCTACAGCAGCTCATAACAGAAGCTTATAAAGGCTATATCCTCCTCAAAA
Organism: Charina bottae; assembly: GCA_023362775.1. Lineage (NCBI taxonomy): Eukaryota > Metazoa > Chordata > Lepidosauria > Squamata > Charinaidae > Charina > Charina bottae. Next base: position 93,426,572 of record JALMGJ010000002.1, on the reverse strand, counting down.
TGGGAGATCCAGGAACAATGACTAGAAAATATGAGCATCTTCTTAGGTATTTTTTTCTTTCTTATCTACCATGTCCATGTTTTCAGTTTATATTATCAGTTGGGGGATGGACACCTTCCTGGGCTGGCATGCCATTTTCTTTCTTGACATTTGCAAGCCCCCCAAATTTTAAGATGGCAGAATCAGGCTACTGTTTTATATCTATCTATCTATCTATCTATCTATCTATCTATCTATCTATCCATCCATCCATCCATCCATCCATCCATCCATCCATCCATCCATCCATCCATCCATCATCCATCATCCATCATCCATCATCCATCATCCATCATCCATCATCCATATCTGGGATTGATAAATACATGAATATTGGTTATTCAAAAAGAAGTTACAGGACACATGATTACACTTGATACATGAAATCTTAGTGCCATTGTGACATTAGATATGTAAACATTCAGAGCTCCTATGTGTTTCAAACATAGCTTGAAAGCCCTTCAATCAATTTGCACAAACAAGATGTGCTTCATAAGCTTGTGGCATCCAGATAAAAAAGGGTGGAATAAAATACAGTAAGTAGTACTATTTATGGAACTTGACATCAGATTTTAGTGTTTCCAATTTCCTCCTAAGCATCCAAGCAGGTAAATTAATGGCAACCGCAAAGATTGATGTATCTCTGATTACAAAGCCTGACTCGGGAATCAGAGCAGACCTGAGTTTAAAAAAGGCAAGGCAAATAGAACAACTAAGGTCAACTGTGTCATAGAATTTTATTTCCTGCACTCAAGGCTGTAAGATGGAGCTACAGAAGTCCCAAATGAAAGACACTTGAGAGAGGTGTGGAGTGAAGATTATATGGCTAGATCTTGGGAATGTAATGAACCTGTGTTAGACTATCCTAATTCGGCATACTCTTCTAAATTCTGTGACTCAGGGTTTGCCTTTCCCAGCATCTGCTTCTTGATGACTTTTTAAAAGGAGAAACTAGAGACTCAAACTGAGCCCTCCACCATGCTTAGCCTCTGCTAAGGGGAGTGTGGCAAGCTGCTTCCAATGGCGCGTTTTGGGGGAAATGTTGCTCGAGAACCTACATTTATCTCTTTAATGCTGTGTCTTTCAGCGGTACCAGATACTTCAAAATGTGTATTCTTTCCAAACAGAGCCTCATGTTAAAATATATATTCTGTTTTTCATAGGCATTGCGTAGCCACCCACTGTGAAAGAGAAAGGTAGTTTCCAGGCTGGGAGGAAGGGAGAAAATGGGAAAATGTCAAGCCGAAAAAGTCATGCAAGAGGCGGAAGGAAGAGAGAGATACTGTACCAAGGGACAGAGCATTTCCACACCATCCAGTTCTGGTAAACCTGGCTCCCCTTTAAAAATGAACTGTTAATTGAAAATGGAGAAAAGGTTAATAGGAAAGAAAGAAGGAACAGAAGTAAAGAAAAAAAATCAGAGGCTGACTGAAACCTTATAGCTGGTGTGGGCAACTTGTGAGAGTCAGCCTCCCAACAAGAGGCCTTCTGGTGATACAGTGATGTGACCAGAGGGAGCTGGCCAGTTTCTTTCAACCCTAACCCTAACCCTTTTTTGTTTTACAGGGAGGGAACAGGAGCAGAAGGAAGCGAACTGTTCTATTTCCTCTCAAAGACCTACATTTTGGGGTTTGGGTATTTTAAAGGGTGGGCATTGGAAGCAGTTTGACTTGCAGAAGCCTCCTGCTCCTCCTGCCTCCCTTCTTCTTTGGGGGTGGGGGAACCACAAAAAATGGTGTCATTGAAAATGGAATTTTGGTGATGTGATCAAAATTAGGAGCCAGAAATGGGGGACGCTGAGACTGCCCATGGCCTGCTGGCTGCCCACTTTTGCTATAGAGGCTTCAGGATATTCAAGATAAAACTGAAAAGTGACGGGGAATAATAAAGGCTTTTCTGTTTTTGTAATGAAGCAAAGCGTTAGATGGTATTGTCATAAAATGACAGGTGAGGAGTGTGGCTTTTAGGATGGCTTGTGAGATGTTTTTAGCCATCTGTTCAACATTAGAGTGCAAAAGCGCATTCCGGTCTGGTGGCATAAAAAAGGCCAATAATCGGAGGTATTAGCATTCACTTAGGTGCTTCGTTCCAAACAGCCTCTGGCAGAATGTTTTGAAATAGATTGCTTCTTATACTACAGTTGTCAAACACCCCAAAAATGTTCCCAACAATATCAAATCATACCACTGGGCAAGGCTGATCTAATCCAGGGGGGCCTGGTTCTCCTTTTTGTCCCTTTGCTCCTTTTCTGCCCGGCAGTCCTCTTTCTCCCTGTTGACATTAAAATAAATACATATTTTTAAAGAACTTGAAAAGCAAACGTCCCAACCTTCAGCTAGTGCCCAGTTCTTAGACTTCAAATGACTGACCTGGCTTAGGATCTTTCCTATAGAAACATCTGACTGATGTAAGCAATGGATACAAGGCGGTGAGCCAAGAAATTAGCTCAATAAAAATCAAGATGTTTTCCCTTACTGTAGAGGACTTGCTTATATATGACATTGTTAGGTACCAAATAAAGAAAGGTTAGATCAAAGTTAGCAACTTTTTCAGGCCGCCAATAAATGGACAAAGAATGGCCAAAATCTCACAAAATCAGCACTCACATATTCTTGCTTATAATCTCAGAGAAGAGTTGGCAATCCTAGCAGATACGACTGTTTTAAAAATGTTTTATTTAAATGTGGGTGCCATAGATAGATTAGATGCTGCACTGCTAAGGCTAAATTAGATCTGTAACTCGTATTGAAGAGTTTACAATGTGGAACCATAGAAATGTGGGCTTAACACAACTATGAGTTATAATATGAATTATATTCATACTTAAATGTTTCCTTATACAAAAATGTGGAAAACTAACATATCAAGGAAGAGGATTTAACTTTATCTGTTCTTGATAAGACAATTTCCTAGAGCAGAGATGTTTTATGTAGGTGTGGGAATAAGGTAAGAAAGCACTCAAATATGCATTTTTTAAAAAATATAAACTTTCCAGTACAAAAAGTGTAGCCACATGTGACTTGCAATTATGGGAATGGCTTCAATTCAATATGTTGAGTCTTTCTTTCTCATTAAGGTGAAGGATAATATTTGTACAAAATACTGTGCCAATATATTCCAGTCTTGTTAGAATATAGTGTGATAAAGTATCTGTCTATGGCTAATCCCATTTAGATTACAGGGGAGAACAAAAGTACAGAGATAGCTTTTTTGAAGAGCTGAAAAGAAGACAATAACTTTATTCAGTGAGAGCAACCTTTTCTCCTCTTTCACTTTTTTCTCCTTTTTCTCCTCTGAAGCCAGGGAAACCCTATAAAAATAAGGTGGCAACATTTAAAGCCAAATACACCAGAATAGCACTAATCTTAAAGCAAAGGTCAACACACAGTTTCCTTTCAGATAAGTACAGTATTACTAGCCAAGAATCATTCTCAGAGGAAAGAAGAAACATTTGTGTGTGTGGATGTGTATATGTGCACAAGTTCATGCACGTACACATGTGCACGCACGTACACACACACACACACACACAAGATGGGAGCATTATGGAATCTTAATAGTGGTTCTGAAGTATATGATATTCATATCTCTTAAGAAGCCACTAGATGGCATGGAACTCAAACTCAATGAACAGGACAACAGCACAGAACAACGATGCACTATGATATTCTTATTGTAGGGACCATATGAATAAGGCTCATATCTCGATTTAGAACTACGTTTGTGACTGATAACCACTATAATCCAATGAATAGAAAAGCTGGGAGACTTGATCCCAAGCATCATGCTACCTTTTAGCTTATGTTTTTTATTTATTTATATTTTATTTATTTTCTATCCCGCCTTTATTATTTTTATAAATAACTCAAGGCGGCCAACATAGCTAATACGCCTTCCTCCTCCTATTTTCCCCACAACAACTACCCTGTGAGGTGAGCTGGGCTGAGAGAGAGTGACTGGCCCAAGGTCACCCAGCCAGCTTTCATGCCTAAGGCAGGACTAGAACTCTCAGTCTCCTGGTTTCTAGCCCGTTGCCTTAACCACTAAAACAGAAGTAAATGACCTATCTTTTTAGAATTGCTTTCTTTAGATATTCAGCTAAAGGAAAAAGTATATTGTAAGTGCTACAGGTAGCTCTTGCTTAACAACCCTAATTGGGACCAGCAACTCTGCCGCTAAGCAAAACGGTCGCTAAGTGGGAAATCATGTGACTGTAACTGAGCTTTCCAGCTGGAAAGAGACAAGTCTACTCAATTTCACACCTTTGACTTTTGTTTGCCTCCTAACCACTCTCTTGCCTTTAGAATGCTTGAGTGCTTGCTTACTGTCTTGTACACATTGAAAGCAATGCAATCGTGCCAGAGCCCAGGGCTGGAAGCCATGGGTGTGCTATGCAAACAGCTTACAGTACTCTCTTGAAATCCCTTCCTCTTTAATCTCTCTGCTCTGCAAGGGTGGGGAGGAGAAAAAAAGCAAGCAATTTCTGTAGGCAATCTCTCCTTTGCCTGACCCTTCCCCCCCCCCCCCTTTGCAGAGCAAAGGGTTTGGAGAGGGATTCAAGAGAGCAAGCTGTTTGCTCTTCCACACATCAAAAGCAATGCGATTGGAGTTGCAGGCGCACTATGCAAACAGCTTACAGTACTCTCTTGAAATCTCTTCCTCTCCAATCTCTCTGCCCTGTGGGGAGGGGGGGAAGCAAGTGATTTCTGTTGGCAATCTCTCCTTTGCCTGACACTTTCCTGCTGCTGGTGTGATCGCATTGCTTTTGATGTGTAGAAGAGCAAACAGCTTGCTCTTTTGCAATCCCTTCCTCTCCAATCTGTCTGCTCTGCAAGGGGGGGGGGGGAGAAAAAAACACAGGTCAGGCACAGGACAACATGCACTGACTGTAATGGTGATCACTTGACTGATGGACGCTGTGAAGGTCAGAAATGGTGGAAAATTGGTTGTAAGGTTATTTTTTCAGCACTGTCATAACTTTCAACAGATGCTGAACTAGTGACTGATAAGTGAGGACTACCTGGAATACTATTTTTATGTATTGTAAGTATGCTTATACTACCTTGTAAATATATTCCCAGGAAGGCTTCCAAAAAAGAATAAATAATTCTTTATATACTGTAAGTAAAGCTACAAGCCACGAAATGACAAAAAGCAGCAGAGAACAGTTAGAAGGACTAAATTAGCAGGATTAAAATCTAACTTTTTTTGCTTTTTTTTCAATGTTGTTGAAAAGTGCATAGAGGAGACGCAAGGTGACTCATTCTCTATGAACCTATCTACAACTCTATAAGTGGTAGGCCAATATTAAAAAGGCCTATCTAGTAATCACAACCCACTTTTCTCCATATGAGAAAAACAGAAGCAGAGCTTGAAATTAAATAAGGTAGAAAAATTAGGCAGAGCATGGATTCTGGAATTCTTTTTGACCCCTTAATAGTGGCTCCATTCTAGGTCACATGACCAGGAGGGGCCTCAGAATAGAGCTGTCAGCCGCATTCTGAGACACTGTCCCCCTGCCTTCCATCGGAGCCTACGATGGGGGATTTTTTAAATGGATGTTTTTTCTCTGCAGCCCCTGGCCAGATCCAACCAATGTCTGAATGTGATTGCCTACACCAGGGTTCTCCCAAGTGGTCAGTATCGACCCCCAAGGGTTAATGGGACTATCCATTGTTGTTGTTGTTATTTGTAGTACTATTAATGTAGCATTTATTAAATTATTTTCATATAATAAATGTTTGGGAGTTGATGAGCTGAAGAGTTTGGGGACCCCTGGCCTATGCTAAATTTGATCTTGTTCCTTTCTGTTTACAGAGTTATCCTGTTGACAGAGAGAGACAGAGAGACCAATAGAGTCCCAAACGTATTTTTTCCCAACATTCTGTTGAGTTGGCATGAATAAAAAGTATACATGCACTGCATTTTTCCCTATCAAGCCATTTTTTCCTTTATATTTTCAAAACTCTCAGTTGACTGCTGACTTGTAGAAAAAGAATATGAGGAACTGTTCTTGTATGTATTATACCAGAAATTAGCTAACTTTTTAGGACTTCTTTCCATTTTGAGTTTCAGTAACTAGGACAACTATATCTGGCCTGCAAAGAATCGAAAGGACCAGAAGATGACAACACAGATTTGGAGTCATTTCTATCTCTTTGTTGCCATTAGTGGTTGGTTGAATTTTTGCAGCCTAGATATTGTAGTCCTAAAGTGATTGTAAGTCCATAGGTCAGAAGTCTTTTGACTGTGCTACCTGAAAACTTTTAAGTAGAAATGCCAGAGATGAACCTGGAACCAGAACATATGCCTGACAACAGTTTCACCTAAATTATTTCCTCCATTACTTGGTGACATACTGATGATACAATGTAAATAAAGTACTGATTACTTACATCTAATCCTGGTTCCCCCGGCTTTCCCTGCATTATTAAAAAGGAGAAATAGAGAACATGGAAAAGATGACATGGAATACCACATTAAGTGGATTACATTAAGTCTATAATTTTTAATATATATATATATATATACTGAATTCAGGTGCCTAAGTACTGTAGATTTTGCCTCAATGGGAGAATTAAGCAATATCCTAGCTATCTCCTACTAACCACCATGTTAGGACAATGCCTAACTATCACCACATTAGGACAATGCAAACTCTTCTTCAGCACAATTTTAGGGTCATCTGTCATTTTAGTAGGGCAAAAATAAAGCAAATGTGATGACAGTTTTTAATTTTTTGTAGATGATTTTTTTATTACAAACACAGCTGGCAGATTTTCTCCTAGATTCGATTCATGCAACCTGGCTAAAACTCATCCCTTAATTTAAACCTGTGAGAATCGGAGTTGTCCCTACTGCAACTGTTTGCTTCACTGACAGGAATAAGTCAGCAGAGAGAGCTGCCTTCCTTCTAAAACTGTTTCTCAACCTTGGCAGCTTGAAGATGTGTGGACTTCAACTCCCAGAATTCCCCAGCCAGGATAGCTGGCTGGAGAATTCTAGAAGTTGAATTCCACACACTTTCAAGTTGCCAAGGTTGAGAAACACTGCTCTAAAATGTAGCTTCTGAGGGTTCCATGACCTTCTGGAGCAAAATGTGATGGAACACAAGATGCCTTCAGTAGATAGAGGAGTTTGGGCAGAATCAAATGCCCCATCTTTCATGACCGAAGGACTTAGTCTGTTATGGTAAAGTGATCATTAGATATATCCGAAATACACTATTTGGGTGACTTTATAGGACATAAAAATGAGCAATACATCTTAGTGACCTTTACAAAAAATCACTCAGTTCTTACCTTCTCCCCTTTAGTACCTGGTAAGCCAATAAGTCCAGGCGTGCCAGTAGGACCCTAGAGAAAACGAAATTATCAGAACGATTTTGGATATCTCCTCTGCTCTACCATGCAGGTTTTATAAGAGTCTATTACTCACATGTGGCCCTGGGGCACCTTTTTCACCTTTATGGCCACTTTCACCTTTTGCACCCTTTGTACCATCTGAGCCCTACAGGAAAACAAATATATTGATTAGGCTTTCAAATAATCACATTATATTTAACAACCTGCTTTATTGTTGCTTCATAAATCAGTTATATTTGTACAGAGTTGCACGGCACCCACACTTTTCTCAAGAGAAATGTAAGATGGTATATTCTTTAACAAAAGTTGCCACTCTTCTGACTCTTCATTAGAGGAAATGAGTGCACTTTTTTCAGTTTTCTGTTATAACACATACCTTGAAAAATTACTGTTGAAAATAATTCCTGCCAATTAACATTTTTGTCCTCACTGAAACTAAAGGTATTCCCCCTCGACAAAAAGACCAACAGAAATAGGTTCCATATATACAGTAGATGAACTGCTGTGTAATTCAATTAGTTACGGTTCAACCAATGCCAGAGAGAGAAAGTTATTCTACAATGTTGGTTAATTTCTTTACATTTTATACATTTCAAGACTGTTTACGAGGAAATAAACAAACATAAGGCTTGCTCCCTAGCACTATATGTAGAACTGTAACCCTTCTTTAGACAAAAAAAATGGAATAATGAATTAAAAAACATCCCTGATTCCTGATTAAAGACAACTTTTTAAGCATGGTGGGCTATGTGTGCTTTTTTTGTTTGTTTGTTTATAATCCGTTCATTTGTGTCCTGTTCTCAGAGACTGCCTGGACAAGTCCCTGCAGTTTTCTTGGCAGGTTTTTCAGAAGTGGTTTGCCATTGCCTCCTTCCCAGGGCTGAAAGAGAGAGACTGGCCCAAGGTCACCCAGCTGCCTTTGTGCCTAAGGCGGGACTAGCACTCCCGGTCTCCCGGTTTCTAGCCTGATGTCTTAACCACTACACCAAACTGGCTCTCATGTGCTTAATACCTGCTTTCAAAACTTTATGCTAAATGTGCAGTGATTTTAGGGTACTTGCGTCAGATTTTGGAAATGGGATTTTTACGTAAACCTATACTCTCCCAGTTTGAGTCAAAGAAACAAACTGTTGTTGACCTCACCCTCTGAATCCATAATCAAGATTTAGCACTAGATCCTCATCTAAATAAAATCTTTTATACAAGTATAGCCTTCCTACTTTTTCTTCAAATCAATGTTCTATTATAAATTAACTTGTCAATGTCAGTGGTTTTCTTCATGTATTCAAGATCCACTTTACAATTATAAAGTATATTAACACTTTTTATGACATACCTTTTGTCCTTGAATTCCTTGAGGACCCTGTAAAATAACAACAGGACATTTGAAAATAAAAACTTTTTTCAGATATAGGTTTATACCTAATAAAAATCTTCAAATTTTTAATTTAGTAATCCACTTGTGTCCCTTCTCTCACTGAAGGCTCTTCAGTGCAGTGGAAGATTATGTGGAATGGGAAGACATTTTATGATGGTTCTTTCTTTTTCTGTCTCTACCCATTTTCAACTCACAAAACCACATTTTTTTTGGAACAGCATGAGGGAGGAGGCTGCAGAGAAAAGCAGGCATTTACAAAATTTACAAAATGACCTCTCTATCATGGCACTCTGAACTGAAACAAGAGACTTCCAATAGTAGAAGGATACAAATGAAAGAATGCTGTCTGAAATAGCTTGTACTATTATTTGTTTCCATCATTTTCTTGCAATGCAGAGGGAAATAGGATTATATATATAGTTACTGTATGTATAGTTAACAGGCCCTTGGACTGCAAGGAGGTCAAACCAGTCAATCCTAAAGGAAATCAACCCTGACTGCTCATTGGAAGGACAGATGCTGAAGCTGAAGCTCAAATACTTTGGCCACCTAATGCGAAGAGAGGACTCACTGGAAAAGACCCTGATGCTGGGAAAGACTGAAGGCAAAAGGAGAAGGGGACGGCAGAGGATGAGATGGTTAGATAGCATCACCGATGTAATGAACATGAATTTGAGTAAACTCCGGGTGAGAGTGGAGGACAGGAAGGCCTGGCGTGCTATGGTCCATGAGGTCACGAAGAGTCGGACACGACTAAACGACTGAACAACAACAACATAGTTAACAGGATGAGGGACAGAACTTTAGCCACATTACATTAAAAGTTAAGTTTACATCATTTAGAGAAAGTAGCTATAGACCAATTGGATTCATTCAACTTTAAAATTCTGCCACCTGAACATGTACAGGCCAGCCTATAACCTAAGCAGTTTTAAAGCAGAGTTAAAAACATGAGGGAGGTTGCAATAGTGAATGGTACACATCTTTAAATTGACATAATTTATTTTTCATTAGTGTTTGAATTATGTAATGCTTTTTACTTCTGAATGTGGCAACATTCCATTCTAACAGAATGAGAGCAATTTATTTATATATCAAATTTTTATTCCCACTCATCTCACTCAGGAGAGCGACTCTGGGCGGGTTACATAAAACAGAAGTAAAACATTAATTAAAATACAATAAAACAGTAAAAAAACGGCACAATAAAACATGATCACAATTTGGGTGCTTGGCAACCAGTTCACATTTATGACCATTGCAGTATCCTGTGGTCACACGATTGCCATTTTCAACCTTCCTGGCTGGCTTCTGGCAAGAAAAATCAATGGGGAACCATGTGATTCGCTTAACACCCATGGTGATTTGCTTAATGACCACCGCAAAAAAGGTCATAAAATTGGGTCAGATTCGCTTAATGACAGCTTTGCTTAGCAACCAAAATTCCAGTCCCAATTGTGGTCATTAAGCAAGGACTACCTGTAGTAGAAATATGTGAAATATTGTATCACATTTAGGTATAAAGGACTCACCTTATGTCCTTGTATTCCTTGAGGACCCTAAAGACAACAATGATTCATTTGTAAAATATCCTAAAATAATATAGAAAGTTTATAACATTCATACTCAAAATGTCAGCACTACAAAGCTGAATTTCCCCAACCAATTCCAAACATTTCCAAAATAAAATACACTTGCTGGGAACAATGTTGTTGTACATCAACATTTGAAGGGCCCTATTGCTCATTCCTGCTACAGTCACCCAGTATTAAAAACTCAATTCTAAATGTTGTTTGCTATCTTAGTATGTTGTTCACCTTATATTCAAAACTATTCCCAAAATTTTATCTCTCAGATATGTGCAGAAACTAATAATAGGTATCTCTTTATATTTCTCAAGCCAATGCATTAGTATAGGGTTTATCTTCATAATCACAAAAACAAACAAACAAAAATATGTTAAAAATAGTTTTGGCTCCCAAGTGTTTAGGGCAGGGCTTTCCAAAGTGCCGCCGCTGGCGACACAGTGAGCGGCGGCGGCGGCGGCAACACGTGCGCGCACGGCGACGGCGCGGGGGGGCGTGCGGAGGCGCACGCGCACGGCGGCGGCGTGGGGGGGGCGTGCGGCGGCGCGGGGGGGCGTGCGGCGGCGCGGGGGGGGGCGTGCGGCGGCGCGGGAGGGGCGTGCGGCGGCGCGCGCATGGCCGCTTCCGGGTGGTGTGGCGACACACCACGCTGTGTGTGGCGACACACTTTTGTGTTGCGACACACAGTTTGGAAAGCTCTGGTTTAGGGTATTATTCTACATCGGCCCAACAGGCAAGAGATAAATAGGCAATTAATTCAGGAAGGTCTTTAAGCACTGTACAGTAAATGTTTGCAATGATCATCAAAAGTTGTTGGGGTTTGATAAACCCAGGAATTTACTGTTAGATATAAATTATACAGAGAGGCTTGATTTCTAGGTGAGAGGGGAAATATTCTGCACAGTCACCCAATTAGCAGCCATTGTTGTAGGAATGATGTGTCAGTGTGTGACTCATACAACAGGTGCTTAGAGTTAGGTTGGGTGTGGTGAATAACGAGAGTGACCTATAATGTGATTGGACAGTTTCACTATATATGCAGAGACATTCTCATTTCCCATTATTCCCATTTTACCTCGTGAATGCTGTATCGTTGATGGTGTATCATTTTGTTACCTGTGGAAGTGATCTGTAAATACGTATGTATATAAAGTAAATAGGATATTTGATATAACTTCTGTTTGGAGTCTATTTACTGCATAGTACTTGGATCACTGGTGCCTAGGAGAGAGAAGCAGGCCGCTCCATCCGCGCGCCCCGACAAAAGTTAATTGTTTAATTCAGAGGGATCTGTTGGTTGGGGCCACATAGACTGTAGAGTTGTAAATAGCCCAGCCAAGCTACTTGAGCATGAAAATAGTTCTAACAACACTTACCACAGGGCCTGGTGGACCTGGTAAGCCAGGAGGTCCTGGTTCAGGTAAGATCTGCACCTGTAGATGACATTACAAATCAGTTGACCATACAGCATGAACTGTAAAGCCACACGATGAAGGATAACTCTTCAAAATAAAAAGTGGGACATAATTATTGGAAAAGCATGGCAATTAATAGATGGGGAAAAGATTTAAAAGTTATTCCTCTAAAGAGCGAGTACTGGATATAGTGCACAATTTTCTGAAATCCAGTATCCCCATGATGCATCTAATTCTCATAGGCTTAAGGGTGCCCAGCAATTCCCCTGGAATTGCAGCATTACTATAGCATCATGCACCATGTTTCTGGGTACATTTTCCCTTAAATACTCAATGGGTGCAAGTTCACCTATTCAGCAATAGAGCATGCCAGAAAACAGCAGAAATGCATGATCGTGGCATGTGACAATCTAGACAGGAATTTCATACCTATGAAGCAATCCTAGATCAGAGATGGGCAATTTTTGGCATTTTACCTTCTCGCAGGCCTTGAAGCCTTTTCTAACCAAGACTGTTGAAAATGAATCACACTATCTTGTGCCATTTTGAAGTAAGGAACAGATGGATACTGCTTCCTACGTCAAAGCCATATTGCAGTTTAAAAAATCTACCACCTTGTGAAAAAACCCAGGCTATATGACCCCATCCACATGGCAGTCCTTAGCCTCTCTGTGTACGGTAAGTACAGCCATAAAGAGGTTGTCAGCTCCAGCTTTATATTATGATCTTAAACTATTCTTGCAAGTAAGCAGCCTTGCCACACAACTTAATAATTTCCAAATAAATGACTTGACTCCAGATGTGAAAACACCCTTACATACCCTGCAGACTCAGTGAAACCAATCTGCGATGATAATTTAATACTTCTATGTGTATTTTAATTAGATTTTAATTGTGCATTTTACTTTTGTTAACTACCTTATTCATCATGTGTGGTGAAAAAGCATAAAACAAAACAAGCACAAAAATTATGTTTGTTATAGGAAATTGGACTATTGCTTTAATAACAAGGCTGTAATTTTGCACCCTGGCATATTTTGATAGTAACTTGATATTCGGCGAGTATATATTCAGTTGGTGACAACTTACAAGATTTTGCTCGCAGGGTGCCCCAGATTCTCCTTTTGGTCCATCAATACCCTAAACAGTAACAAGAAATAAAAACAGTGGTATCTGAGAATAGTTCTAGATAAAGGAAGACAAGTCTCTTTCCTTTCTCTGGAAGCTTTATTTGAGCTGATTTCCCATTAGTCTTCAGTGGAAGGGTTTTTTTTTTTTTTTTTTTTGCAAGATTGCTCTCCTCTTGGCTCTTATATTCTTAACCAGATAACTGGATTATGGAAACTCAGTAGTACTGAGAAATATAGTACTGCGACACTTTGCAACATCTGTAATGAGTATCTATTACTGATCACATACCTTGGGGAAACCTCTCTAATATATACTGCTATCAGAAAGGGAGTCATGTCTCCACAGTAGGCTGACCATATTTCCTTGAGAGAAAAACAGGACCCTAACCTACCCATGGCTCGCTGGACAAAGTGGGCGCGCGTGCGTGCGGGTGCGGGCACGCTTCGCTGCGGGAACTTTCAAAAACAGGACAAAATGGATATTTTTCTTAAAATGACGGGATGGTCGGGAATTGTTTAAAAAATGAGACTGTCCCGCTCAAAACGGGACGTATGGTCAGCCTACTCCACAGTGAATTGCAGAGCTGGTCTGATGTAGGCATACTTATACAAACTTTTAACATTGTTCATCTTTGTAGTAGTTTATATTTCCATAATATCTTCACGTATAGGAAGATATACTTAAATGGGTGTGGGTGAGCCTATTTCTTGGTTATGTTAACTGGGATGGTTGTTGGTGTTGCTGTAGTGTTGTAGGTTGGTTGCTTGGCTGCTATGTATGTTATTTATACTTTTGTTTATTGTTTTTATTCTGTTTTTAATGATTAGCTGCCCAGAGTCATGTACCTGAGATGGGCAGCCACATACATTAAATAAACAAACAAACAAAGTAACCTACTGTATGTCTGGCTTTTATAAAAATAGGTAGATAGATGTCTGACTTTTTATGAGTTTTTAAGTAGCACAAATGATCTAGGAACATCTCCTTTACGGAGGAATGTTCCTTTTATTAATATAGCTTCTTTCCTTGCAAATTCTACATTGATCACTTGCACTCCCAAATCTGGGCTTATTTTATATTGGAATAGAAAGGAAAAGGAAAGAGTGGACTTTAATTCAATTGGGTGCCAAGATCAGAGTGGATTTATAAGAAGAATGGGTGATTGAAGATATAATGGGAATGGCATAAAAGGCAGAATTGTATAGATTCTGGAAGTTTCATCATCATAGTAGAACAGAATTATCATTGTGTATTAGCTAGTTGATCTGAAAAGCTTCAGACTAAAGCCTAAGATATGAGTGGGCAACCTATGTGTTTCGGGTGACACTTAGCTGCAAAAAGTGTGGCCACAGGGCATCCACCCATGTTTTTACCAGAGCCCTAATCCAAAGTCATATTCTTGGTTTTCTGCCACTAATGGCAGTGAGCAGCTAGCAATCTGCAGCAGACTGCATTCGTGGCCTCCTCCCTCCTTCAGTCAAGCCAGGGACCTTGAGAAGAACAGCTAGGAGGAAAGGGGAATAAGCTTTCCTCCTTCCAACCAGTCCAAAAGGCACAAATTGTGCAGAGGGAGCCTCACTGATTTCCCCTTCCTTCCACAACCCAGCTTCAAATGGCTGGGAGAAAGCTGAGTGGATGGTGTCTATATATGCCGGGTACCTGTATGTGAGTCAGAAAAAGAAGAAAAAAAAAGAGAGAGAAAGAGAGGCGTAATGTGATTGAGAGGAATATCTTGAGAAGATGGCTCTCTTAGCCATCTGTATAACTGTGGAGGCAGAGCAGAGGGCCTGGCTATGTTTCAAAGGAGGATCTGTTAATCATCTCTTAGGGTGGCTTCCTCAGCCAAAGTTCAAAAGCTCCTGATCTATACAATACACCAATAAAAAAATTAGCCTTGTTCTACTACAGATTACTGTAATAAACAGCCATATTTTAGCTAGTCTTTGAAACAAAAAAGTACTGAAGGCAGACCATACCGGTGGACCAGACAAGCCCATTTCTCCTATCTCTCCTTTCTGTCCCATTAATCCAGGGTTTCCTTGGTCTCCTTTCAATCCTTTAGGGCCCTGTAAGTTATGAAACCAAAGTATGACACACGGTTAATTGGCCAAATACCTTTATCTCACCCCATGCATTTCCCTCCCAGACTTTCCACAAGTCTCCCAAGTCCCTCCCTGAAAAAGACGGGGGGGGGGGGATTAGCATGAGAGCTTTTGAAGAGGAAATATCCAGGCAATACAGTATATACTGTACATACTTCTCGAAGATAACTTTTAAAAAGTTCCTGTAAATTGGAATAAATCACCAATGCAGCCTAATACAAACTATTTTCCAGTTCACAAATGCAGCTGTTCAACAAGGAACTTGTATCTGCCATTGCCACTCTATCAGAATTTCCTTAACTGTGTAGAGGCTATTTGGTGGGGCCACAGGAATACAATAGTGTGCTCAAATTAAAGTACAGATTTCCAAAAAGAAAAGATTTTGTGTCAAATCAATCAATCAATCCAATCAATCACAGGAATTTGAACCAAGAAGAGGAAAAAATGTGAGGGTGATGTCTTCTTCTTACATACCAGTTTTCAGAACCTGTCCAGATGGTATCGACTTTATTAGGAAGTGGAATAAAAAAACTTGCGTGCCAAAACAGAGCATTAACTATAAAATACAAGTAATGCAAAGATTTCTGCTTTTAAGCTGAGAATGGCAGCAGCTGATGTCTCTCTAGAGGAGCAAAATACTGGAAGCTGAAGGAGGAGTGGCCACTCAAAATCCCTGCCGATCAATTTCTCGTCTAAAAACTTCACCGAGGAGACTGTGTAGGAAACGCTACCTCTTGATTGCTAAACAATCTTAAAAAGTGTTTTAGGAATTGCACTAGGGCTTTGGTTGGCAAAAAGGGCTGGGCAGGATCTGTTAATGTTAACACGGCTTATAACAGATGCCAAAATGGCCATTTTTTCCTGATCTACTTAATGCACAGGGGTGGGCATTGGTCTGTACAAGACAGTATAACATAAGGTTGAGTAACATGCATAGTGGGTCAGAAGAACGCCATTTGCAACACTGTACTTACAGCTAAGAGAGCCTTTTCTGTTGTGGCTGGAGATCAGATTGGCCCCGACCCTGTTGGCCTTAAAGACTTGGTTCCGTCACCAGGCCTGGGGGTCAGGAGGTGGGGTTAAGCCCGTGCATTGGCTGTGCTAATTGTTATTGATGGATCCGTTTTTACCCTGGCTGCTGTTTAATATGTGTTGGGTTTTGTTTTTTCTGTTTTTATATTTTTAACATTGTTAGCTGCCCAGAGTCATTAATTTGAGATGGGCAGCCACGTAAATTGAAGTAATACGCAAAGAAACAAACAAATACTCCAGCCCTCTGTGATTGCACCATTGATCATTTTTCTGTCCCCCCCCCCAGTGATGGAAATGGGAACAACAGGTGTCTAGGAGGCAATAGCTCTTGTCCTTTTCATCTTATCACTTGTCACTTATCACTCCTAAACCCTGAAAAATGGGTGAAAACCTGCCACTGGAATTTGGCATCAAAATCACAGTACAGGTAGTCCTCACTTCCCAATGGTAATTGGGACCAGCAACTCCGTCACTAAGTGGTGCGGTCATTAAGTACAACATCACATGACTACGCCAACTTACGATGTCAGTTCTGTCAGTTCCAGCTGCAATCGTTAAGTGAATCAGTGTGGGTGATTAAGCGCACCATCACGTGACCACGACTTGCGACTTCCTGCCAGCTTCCCCATTGACTTTGCTTGTCGGAAGCTGGCTATGAAGGTCTCAAATGGCAATCACGTGACCACTGTATACTGCAACCACTGTAAATGTGAGCCGGTTGTCAAGTGCCCGAATCGTGATCACATGACAGTGGAGACGCTGCGACAGCCGCAACTTCAAGGACCGGTCGTAAGTCTCCTTTTTCAGCACCGTTGTAACTTTGAACGGTTGCTGAACGAATGGTCGGTAAGTGAGGACTACTTGTACTGTAGTGGTCCAATTGTAGACTGGTATTGGATTTTAGGATTTTTTTAAGGATGGGAATGGGATCAATTTGCTCCCACTCATATTTCCCTCCCTAAAACCCCCAATCCTGCAGAGATGGAAACTATTTGGCCCTTCCCACTCTAGGGATGTCACCCAATAGTATGGAGTGGTTAGAGGCTGCCATCCAAGTTTAATGAAAAAAATTAGATACAGACGTACAGGTAAACCAATCATGCCAACTTCTCCAATCTCTCCCTTCTGTCCTACTAGCCCAGGGCTTCCTTGGTCCCCTTTTGATCCTTTTGATCCCTGTAATATAAAGCAAAAGAGCTATGTAAATGGGTTTTAGTTCAAAGGATTAATTTTTTTTTCCAGAACTGCTCAGAGGTACATTAAATTCTGCTTACAGAAGAAAGACCTGTTTATGATCAAATGCTGATGATAAAGAATAGAATGAAATTTCTCAGGGTGTAAGAATGTTTCCTAAAGATTCTGGTATCACACACTTCCCTGCACAAAAGAGAGTTAATTATTTTGGATCAAGTTTAAAAATCTCATAGCATAACAGTAGAATGACTAATAAAGAGCCAGATAGGCAGCTAAACCAAATGGTCTTTTGTTGTGTCGGGTAATAATGGCTGGGGTGGGGTGGGGTGGGGAGGAGGGGACATTAATTTTCAATGGATTACTAACTTTGGGAGAAGATGGTCTGCACTTCTCAGCAGGGTTCCAGAGGACTATTTGCTCTGGTGCTATTTGCTCTATGCTCCAGAGGGTTCTTGTTTCTCTCCTACAAGCCTACATAACCCTCTTTCTCTCATGGCACCAAGGCTCTTGGATGATATAACCTGTTGGTGGAACTTCTAGTATTTACTTCTGCAAGATGTCCTCAAAGACATCTTATGCACACACATTCACATTCTGCAGTGGTTTTACTCTACGGTAGCTTATGTCCCAACTCTGAACAGTTCAGGAAGTTTAAGGGCTCTGCATTCTGAAGTGCTATGCAGATCCTTTATTTATTTATTTAATTTATTTATACTTATATTTATACCCCGCCTATCCCCTCCCTAACGGAGGACTCTAGGCTGCTTACATACATCGTATACATTTCATTTTATACATTTCATACATTTAAACCATGTGCTAAGGGAAGGGGTAAGGGAACCGACTCTTCCGTGGCTACTGGACTACATGTCCCATGATGCCTTGCGTTGGAGCCGGCTGCTGACGTCCTGTAGATGTTGCTGCTTCGGGATCTGTCGTAGCCGCCGCCATTCAAGAGGTCTTCTGTTCGGTGGCCGAACCCCGACAGGACGCCAGCAAATTCTCCCACTTAAGGTGGTACCCAATTTATCTACTTGCAAAGCTTTCGAACTGTTGGGTCGACAGGAACTGGGACTAGCAACGAGAGCTCACCTCGTTGTGCGGGGGTTCGAACTGCCGACCTTGTGATCGGCAGTCTACAGCTCAGCGGTTTAACCCACTGAGCCACCGTGTCCCTGCTCCTGCACAATGCAAAGCACCTCTCCTCAAATTACCTAAAAAGCCACATCTTTTTTTTACAGCTTGTTGCTTTGTAAAGAGCACCAAGCTGTCTCCAGAAGTTGTGAAGGACCTCTTTTGAAGACTTCACACAGCCCTATTAAAATAACTTTGAATATCTGACGATATAAACTGGTACAGTATATAGATAAAGCTTGCCTGAATTTCAGTCAGCCTTAAATATTTTTATTTTATTTATTTAATTTTTATCCCGCCTTTATTATTTTTATAAATAACTCAAGGCAGAAAACATACCTAATACTCCTCCCTCCTCCTATTTTCCCCACAACAACAATCCTGTGAGGTGAGTTGGGCTGAGAGAGAGTGACTGGCCGAAGGTCACCTCGGCTTTCATGCCTAAGGCGGGACTAGAACTCACAGACTCCTGGTTTCTAGCCCGATAACTTAACCCAGAGCTTTCCAAACTTTTCATGTTCATGACACACTTTTTCGACATGCATGATTTCGCGACACACTCTTACAGCAAGGCATCATTTCATGACACACACTTACAGCAGGGAACAAAGCAGGCACTAGGACCTGCGCGGAATCACAGCAGGTTTGGAGGCAGCAAGGCACAAGGCAGGCACTAGGACCTGCATGGAATCCTGGCAGGGCTCGGAGGCAGCAGCAGCCGCGACACACCCAGACACTGCAGCCGACACACTAACGTGTCCCGACACACAGTTTGGAAAGCTATGCCTTAACCACTAGACCAAACTGGCTCTAGGGATAATAATAAAACCTTTCTATTTTAGAATACTTGTCTTTTGATTTCTAGCTTTATCTTCCAGAGTTTCTTCCTTTGTTTTATTTCCTTTTTTAATGTAAATTACATCTGGTTGCTGGAGCTCACAAAATGAGAGAAAAGTATGACAAGTAAAATTTTTGCTCCTTCTATTTATTTCTGTCAGCAATGTTTATTCAAAATGGCAATGAAACAAGCCCATGTTTATAAAATTCATTTCCTTATAAGCCCTTGAAGATTCCAACCATTTCAATAACTTTGGCAACTACAGTGCAACCTCCTAACTATCTGCTTAATTCACTGCACTTTACTTATAGCTAAGAAGGTATAGAACTGTAGCCATAATAGTCATTTTCTATTTCAAAGGAAATTCAGCCAAACACCTTCATACTGCACATATTAATACCGAAACATACCTTCTCTCCATCAACTCCAGGTGGACCAGGCAATCCAAGCTCCCCCTAAGGTATTACAGAAAATGAATAAATCAGGACAAAGGGGATATTCTAAATTCAACCAGTTCAAATTAAGTTCTATAAAAGAACTCTAATTTTCTTGGACTAAGTATTACAGTGATTCTCAAGGCTTGAAATAGGCATCAATAGAGTTGGATATTTCAGCTGAAGCACCCAATTTCTTCAGACTGCAATTCTATGTACACTTACCTGAATTTACAATTCTGTATTTCAGAATTAAAAAATCTACTCTAATTTAATTTAAACCTCTTCCAGCTCTAACGTCTAAACAAAGGCAATCTTTCAAGGTCCAAGTGAATAAAAACAAATCTCGGTGGGTGCACAAAGTAACATTTGCTAAACTTCAGTTATGTTGCTTTGGCTATCTTTCAGATAAGTTGTTATTGTTGTTGATCTTCATAAATAGCTATTACGAGCCTCTATCAGCAACTGTAACCATATAAACAAATCTAATGCATACCACCACAGAAGTTAAAATATATAAATGGCCCCAAGACTCCAGATGCCTGTTACCTGTATAATTCTACTTGTTAATCTTCAAAACTCTTCATCACTAGTCTGATCAGTTCTCAAAGGAACTGTGTCATTAATAAAATAACCCACATGAATCAACAATTGTGATGCCAAGTGGACGTTGTGTAGTATGACATATTTTGTTTTAAAGGCATTGAAATCCAACCTTTGGTCCTGGAGCTCCTTGAGGTCCTGGAGCTCCTTGAGGCCCTGGTGGCCCCTAGAACAAAGAACAACAAGGGTTTTATTGTTGTTGTTTTTGTTGTTGTTAACAGTGGTTTATAAAATAAAGCATTTATAAATAATAATGTACTGGATATCTTTTAGAAATCAAGCAACAGTTATTTTAAACAATGACAATAATTTACAAAAATGACTATGGAGTGGACCACCTAATTTTTGGCCGCAGGGAATTTCTCCCACAGTGCAAGAAAGCTTATAAACAATTTCTGTTAAGTGAGTTCTGCATCAGATTTATTATTAGATGATAAAAGCCACCTGTCTTATGTCAATAATTACACATCTCCAAGTTGTTACTTCATGGAAACATTGCTTTCCTTCTTTTTCGATCTCTTCAACTAGCAACAGTGGGCGGACACAAATATGTAAACTCACTGTTTTTTGAGATTCTCTCAACGTGGAAAATCTTGGATTATCAACATCATGCCACCAAATGGTGAAGATTTTTCCCCCCGTTTGTATGGAAGTCTTTTAAAATACATGGGGAGAATATAAAGTAAAATGGAAATCTGTCTGGGCCCAGCAGTGAGTAGAGAGAGATTGACTCCTTAAACCAAACGCCTTTATGTCAATCACCTTCTTAGTTCCCAAAATGGATTTTCCCCCTTATACTAAATATAATTATTTGCCTTTTTCTTTTTCATAGTAATTACCTCTTTTCAGGGAAACTAAATATTGTCCCTTCAAAATAAAGCTCCCTAATTTTAATTTATCACATGATCTGGCAGGAGTGTTGTGAACTGAATTTACCAATTCAACGTAACTTCACTGATAAACTAAATACTAATTATACATGCAAAAACTAAATACTAATTATATATGCAACAATTGAGTGGAAAGCACTGTCTAAAAACACTAAGTATGAATGGATTTCATTTTGTTCACTATGAATTTACATGCAGGTGACAAGATCTTGTAGCTTATTAACAAACGCCACTTAGCTTTCGTCATAAAGAATTAAATCCAAAGACTGCCCTCTTCTGGAGAAATATTCCTTCCATTGGCAAAAGGAAATCTTTGGATCTAATCCAAACAATTATACACTTTTTATCTATTACACTGAATATGCAATATCTGAAGTCTTCCAATGCTAATTAATTCAGGGCACAAATCAAATATGGGACAAATGTGTATTTAAAAATGTCTTGTATAGAAGAAATACATGTATGGTACATCATACATTATCAGGAGTGGAATGGCACTTCAGGCTTTGCTGTCTGATACTCATATGCAGGGAAGAAGTCCACCTAGGAACAGTTGCTTGCACAAAGGCTTTCACACAATTGGATTCCCATCATATGGAAGCCTATGTGTGAATAATTGCTGCAGGCAGGTTTTGCCACTACAGAAAAAAACTACAGGGGCATTGCAGTCCCATTCCTGATAATCTGTCAGGCCCAGCCCAAGAACAACAAAGAATCAATCCAGTCAAACTTCAGTTCTTTATTTGCTCACACCGTATAGACAGAATCTTGCCAGACTAAAGGAACTCTACCTAACCTCAGGGGAAATAACCTGGGAAGGCTGTAGGGCGGGGCTATTCTGAACCTCTTAGTTTTCCCACATTCACTTCCTGGACTGTGTCTCCTCTTATCATGTCCTCCTCTTGGAATGTGCTCCCTCCTTCCTGAGAACCAGCAGCATTACTGAAACCCACCACATCACCTCCCCCTTCAGAGACACATTCCATAATATAATCGTTGTGAACATGTGATTCAGGTATGAAGTAGGCTATAGCTGGGTAAACTAATGATCACATGATAATTTGATTATTCATGTAAAATAGTCTGACACTAGGTTACCTAAATCATAATGCCTTTTGTCCATGAGGACTGGTCACTAGAGATTCTGGATTTTTTGGTGAGAAGGATAGCGGAAAACAGAATTTAGTTATTCAAGACTACTTTTCACACAATAAGGGTAACATGCAGTTACCCTTAAAACAAAAATACAAGTCAGGGTGAGGCATGTTCTAGTAATCAGATTCTCACTAACATCTAAATCGTAAACTGGGAATATTTAACCTAACAGCCATCTCTGGTGTGGTGGAGTCTAAAGTCAGTTTGGCCCTTGGGCTAAAATAGGTCCCTGTTCCTGATCTAAAATGACAAAAACTAAGCAGCGTGAATGGCTCTTGGTGGTTCAGCCTTCCCTAATCTGGTGCCTCCAAGTCTTTAGGACCTGAGTGAGGTTGGCTGGCTGTTAATGGGAGTTGAATGTATCTAGAGTCGTTAATGTCATGACAGGCACTGGTCAAGCCAAAGCTAAGTAGTAATATATCTCATTAATTTCAGTAATGAGTAAAAAACATTCTCATGTTAAGCACTGCCAGTGGCCAGTTATTGTAGCATCACAATGACTGTAGCATCAATCACCAAACTTCAGAGAACTACAAAACAGAGTCTGTAGCTTGAATCATGTCAACTGGATTTCTATTTTCTCAGTGGAAACGTTTCACTCCTTATCCAAGAAGCTTCTTCAGTCTGAGCAAAGTTAGTAAGGGAATCCTTAAATATGTTTCTAGGGTGGCTGTGTGACCTTGCACCTGGGGCTAGGTCATGGTTATTTGAGATGTTTATTTCTAAGTCCCTTTATCATCCAAAGGAGGATCGTTAAGATCACCATGCTGCTGTTGAGCTTGCGAAATGGTCTTAATCTTCCTAGGCACAGAAGACAAAGCAGGAAGGAAAATAGGGGAAAGATTGTGTCTGAGGCCCCCACCTTTTCTCAGTTTCCACTGAGAAAATAGAAATCCAGTTGACATGATTCAAGCTACAGACTGTTCCACCTGGATGACTGAGAACCTTCATCGACATACAAAACAGAGTAAACAACGCCTTCAGATCTGGATCTATTTTATTAACCAAATGTTTAGCAGGATTTTTGTTAATGATCACAATCCAGAAATCTAAGGCACAAAAGCCGCATGCTGGGCCATTCCAACAAACCAATCCAAGTGAACATCTGGCACACCACAATTACCGTCAGTTTGGGTTTCCCCACAGCCTGTTATAAAAGAATTAGGATGGTTTTCAAATGTACTTGACACAGCTAAAACAGTAGTTTCAAAGTATGGTCTTCTCCCAATGGAAAAATATTATAATCTGTGCAAACTTGCTATCAGAAAATGTTGCAGTATTGCTTTTATCTATTGATCTGAAAGGAAAAATGTAAAGTCCATCCCTGTAACTACTAAAGTGCAATCTACTATGTAACAAATACCTGTTAACAATATTTGTGTGTCAATTGTTGGTAGTGTTTATTACCCTGGGGAGATGTAGGTAGCCATTACTGTGCCCCCCCCCCCCCCGCCCAAGTGCTTACTCCCAGAGCAGACCTGAATTTTTCTGTATTTGTCTTTAGGTACAACTAGATTCAGTCTGGAACCCACTGCAGCTGCTTTTCCAAATTCAGAAACAACACTGAGACAACGGGCAGAACAGCACTAGCAAGGAAGTATTAAGGTTGTACCAGACTGGCATGAGCTGAGAATATGTAGGAGTGAAGGGCCTGGTCATCAGAGTAGGGAACCAATGTATACATGGGTATGAAGGTGGTGGCCTATGCATGCAACTCAAAATATATGCTTGAAGATATATAAGTGTAGATGTGAGAGAGATTTTGGATCTAGCTCTGTTTGGTAGGATGGGTTTCACTTCCATTATATGTAGTCCACAGGGGGAAAATATTTCTATCTTTGCTGTAAACATTGATTAATGTAATGTCAGGGCCATGACCTGAATCAGTGTTTCTCAACCTTGTCCACTTTAAGATGTGTAGACTTCAACTCCCAGAATTCCCCAGCCAGCATGGACAAGGTTGAGAAACACTGACCTAAATTTTGAAAGTTAGCTTACTAAATCTTATGCAGAGTGTATACCTTGTCCTCATATTTTGATTATAATTCTCCTATAGGTGTCTTGACAGGCCACTGGATAGGCAGCAGGATACAACATTATATGGTTTCTGATCTGATACACATGCATCTGACAAGACAATCTCTTATGGATTTTAACTTATTTTAGCCACTGTGACTATCAACCTTGGAATATCTGGAAAGTACCAGCTTGGGAATGGTTGACCAATTCTGGCTAGTCACCAGAGTGGATGAGACAAATATTTTCCAATTCTTTTTTCTGTTTTTTTTTGGGGGGGAGTGAGTGAGTATTTATTTATTTATCACATTTCTTCACCGCCCAGCTCAACAAACGACTCTGGGTGGTATATTATGTTAAAGTGGTGCTGTGGGTTTCTTAAACTTGCAAGCTTAAGGCTTTGCCCCTAAACTCTCCAAAAGAAACAAAATACAGATCCAGAAATGTTGCACCTGCTCGTTTGGGGGCGGGGAGGGGGCAAGGCTGGGGCCTCTGAATATTGCAAATCGTGTGCTGGGACCTTCAGATTGCCTACCCCTTATTTACATGATGAATTCATTAGTTCAGGAAATGGTATGACCATATTGTATCATGCACGTTACCTTGAGAGCTTCCAAGATTCTACCATCATAGTCAATTACTACCGTATCGCCCTGTTCTCCTTTCAGGCCTGGGGGTCCCTGAAAAGAAAAGGTTATTGCACGTTTTATGGTAACAGGCATAACACTCTGCTATTCACATATTATGGATGCCTCAATAAATTATTATCCACTGGAGGGAAGAGTCAAATATCACCTACCCTGCTACAGCCCCAATAAGGGCCTAACTGTTGACTGCCTTGATCTCCAGCTTGCCATTATTTAAGACGATTAATTATCAAGCCCAGCTCCTTTTCAACAGTAGTGATACAGCTGTAGAACTCTTTTCCATAACAAAAATTTAAAGTCCCTCTTAAGACATTTTGTGAAAAACTTTTTGTTGTTCAAAGCTTTTTATCATCATATGAACTTTGAACTATCTAAGATGAAATGGAGCTTTCTTCTAGGAAAAGAACTATAGGATTGCAGCCTAACACTACAATTCTATGCATGTTTATTCCAAAATCGAACTAGTTCAGCTTTTCTTCCAGGCAAGTGTGCTAAGATTGCAGTCAGTTTTATTGTATTTTATGCTAGGTGTTAGATTCTGTTTTAAAGCTTTCAGTATTTAGTGAGCCAGTTTGGTCTAGTGGTTAAGGCAACAGGCTAGAAACCAGGAGACACTGAGTTCTAGTCCCACCTTAGGCATGAAAGCCGGCTGGGTGACCTTGGGCAAGTTCCTGTCTCTCAGCCCTAGGAAGGAGCCAATGGCAAACCAGGAGACTGAGAGTTCTAGTCCCACCTTAGGCATGAAAGCCAGCTGGGTGACCTTGGGCAAGTCACCCTCTCTCAGCCCTAGGAAGGAGCCAATGGCAAACCAGGAGACTGAGAGTTCTAGTCCCACCTTAGGCATGAAAGCCGGCCGGGTGACCTTGGGCCAGTCCCTCTCTCTCAGCCCTGGGAAGGAGCCAATAGGAAACCAGGAGCCTGAGAGTTCTAGTCCTGCCTTAGGCATGAAAGCCGGCCGGGTGACCTTGGGCCAGTCACTCTCTCTGTGTCACGATGTGGATTGCGAACACAGTAGATAACTGGGTTTGAACCCCACATCATGCCATTTAGTTAAGGGGAGACACGTGTAGGTGTTAGCAGTAGATTGATTTAGAGTAGACACGGGAAGAAGGGGGTGGACTGGGCACATTCCAGCGTTGCTGCTAGAGAAACAGAACTGAAGCAGACTGCCAAGGCCAGCACCATTCTCATCATCTAAGAATGTTTGCGAACTTAACCGGAGGGGGAAAGCAGGTGGAACCAGAGACGGAAAAGTACTGAAGATGGATGATGCTGGAATGGGATGGAACGTTACGAGGGTGGGAATGATTTAATTGGATTATTGGCGGGCTTTTCTCCATTCGTGACTTCGACTTGGACTTATGTATACTTGTTCTAATAAACAGCTTTTATCTTTGGCTTAATTGGCTTCTGGTGAAAGTTACTGATATTAGGACTTAAGGCTATGGTCCTCACACTCAGCCCAACTCACCTCACAGGTGGTTGTTGTGGGGAAAATAGGAGGAGGAAGGAGTATTAGGTATGTTCGCCGCCCTGAGTTATTTATAAAAAATAATTAAGGCGGGATAAAAATTAAATTAAATAAATAAAAAATAAATAAATTTAATTATGTTCTTTCATTGTTTTGATTAGCTTTCATTCCTTATGTTATAAACTACCTTGGAAGGTTTCTATTTTGAAAGTTAATCCACAAATGTACAAAACAAGCTAAAATCATGGATGCGATCCATCAGAAAGGTACTAGAGTTGTTTCCAATTGCACTTTTCCATTCATGGAAAGTTCTTTAATCCAGGAGAAGCATCTGTAAATGGAAGGAAAAGAGGGGGACTTTATTGATATCTCCCCCCCCCCGCCCCGAATCTCTCTAAATCTTCCCTAAAGGATTTAGTAAGTACTTGAACAGTATGGGAAGTAAAAGGAGAGTCTTCTCCAACCTGGCAATTTTCAGATGAGTTGGGATTGCAGTTCCTTTGTTGGCTAAGAATTGTGGGAATCCCAGCCCACTTCAAGAATGTAATGTTGGAAAATGCTGCTATAGGTGAAAGGAATACTTTCTTAAAATTATTTATCTCCTGTTCCTGTAAGGCTCTGATCAGTCTACAACAGTGGATATGACTTTGGTATTGTAATTATTTGAAAGCATCACAATAGGAATGATGGTAATTGAGTATACAAAACGGAATCTGCCAATACTTGTAACCCTTTACATTTATATGTCCCACACAAATGCCAAATTTTAAGAATTCCTTGAAAACATTTTCTATTCCAGAACAGTTATATTAATTATAACTTTTAGTTGAGTTAGTGCACTGATAAAACACAGGAAAGCTCAGTTTTTGTACAATTATTTTGATAATTACCATCTTGTACGTCCCTCCCAGCTCCATTTAAACTATTGGAAAATGATAAATTGTGGTTTATGTATTTTAAAAAAGAACAGGAAATTCATACCCTAGGCCCAATATGCCCATCTGCTCCCCGCTCACCAGGTTCAGCCTGAAAAATGAACAAGAACAATAAAAATGATTAATTTAGAGCAATGGTGGATAAATTGACCGTGTTGGCTTCAGCTGTTGGAGATTTAATTCAGTGACATTTGGAGAGTGACTTCCCCCACCTAGTTTAGAGAAAAAGCAGATTAATATAACTTGCATCTGGAGGAGCACAATATTAGCAGCATCAGCAGCATCAGTTTTAAAAAGCTTTCAACATAGTCTAGCTATAAAATAAACCAGACAGATCAGATACAAGACGCACAAGCCTCCTGCGGACACCGAATCCTCTGAATATGTAAGAGTATGCATATCACATGACTGGAAAGCCAAGCTTTTTCAAAGAACTATGAAATTTAACTGACAAACAACAAAAAGACAACATGACCGTAATCTCAATGTTACAAATTAGGAATGTTGCCACATTTGAAAGGACAGTACCGTCGGGCATTCTGAAGTACCACTTTCTTCCACTTTCAAGCACCAAGAAAGCCATAATTAGTTTTAGTATTCAACTTACAAGTACTAACTCAAGTCACAAGGAAAAGATTGATTAAATTTGCCCCGTATAAACAAATACCTAAATAATAAACAAACAAATTTAACACCTACATGAGACTGCTGGGAGAGGTCATCCAATGGAAGGGGGTATGGTGTCATCATCATCATCATCGTCACCTCCACCCCTGGCTGACCAAGCAATGCTGTCCTGGTGCTGGCCCAGGGCCTGGAGGCTGTAAGGGTTTGGATGGGGAGGAATCGGCTTTGACTCAACTGTAGCAAGGCAGAGTGGCTCTGGGTTCTGGTGAGGTATCATCTTTGACTCTTGGTGGGGTTATACCCCCTCAGACCAAGCGGGTGAATAATTTTGGGTTCCTCCCAGACTAATGGCTCCTGCTCAGCGGGTGGCAGTTGTGGCTAGGGAGGCCTTTGCACAGATTCATCTTGTGCACCAATTGCACTCATTCCTGGACCAGGAGGCCTTGCTCATGGTCACTCATGCTCAGGTCACTTCCCGGTTGGATTACTGCAATGTGCTCTATATGGGGCTGCCCTTGAAGACCATCTGGAAATTACAGTTGGTCCAAAATGCGGTGGCATGGGCAGTTTTGGGCACCCCATGGTTACACTGTTGCTGTGTGAGCTGCACTGGCTCCCAGTTTCTTTCTGGATGCGATTCAAGGTTCTGGTTATCACCTTTAAAGACCTGAATGGCACAGGCCCAGGTTATTTGTGGGGCCGCCTTTCCCCGAGGATATCTGCCCATTCCTCTAGGTCTGATAGGGTGGGTGCTCCAGGTCCCTTCCCTTAAATGTTGGGCAGCCTGTCTTCTTGGTAGTGGCCTGCCCTTTGGAACACCCCTTTCCCTGAGATCTGGCAGGCCCCCATCCTCCTTTTTTTTGTTTATTCGTTCAGTCGCTTCCGACTCTTCGTGACTTCATGGACCAGCCCACGCCAGAGCTTCCTGTCGGCTGTCACCATCCCCAGCTCCCCCATGGTTAAGTCTGTCACCTCCAGAATATCATCCATCCATCTTGCCCTTGGTCG
This sequence comes from Charina bottae, assembly GCA_023362775.1. Lineage (NCBI taxonomy): Eukaryota > Metazoa > Chordata > Lepidosauria > Squamata > Charinaidae > Charina > Charina bottae. The sequence goes on along the minus strand of JALMGJ010000002.1, from coordinate 93,397,573 downwards.
GCCCCTCTTCCTTTTGCCTTCCACTTTCCCTAGCATCAGCTTCTTCTCCAGGGTATCCTGTCTTCTCATTATGTGGCCAAAGTACTTCAGTTTTGCCTTTAATATCATTCCCTCAAGTGAGCAGTCTGGCTTTATTTCCTGGAGTATGGACTGGTTTGATCTTCTTGCAGTCCAAGGCACTCTCAGAAGTTTCCTCCAACACCACAGTTCAAAAGCATCTATCTTCCTTCGCTCAGCCTTCCTTATGGTCCAGCTCTCACAGCCATAGGTTACTACAGGGAATACCATTTCTTTAACTATGCGGACCTTTGTTGTCAGTGTGATGTCTCTGCTCTTAACTATTTTATCAAGATTTGCCATTGCTCTCCTCCCAAGAAGTAGACGTCTTCTGATTTCCTGGCTGCAGTCAGCGTCTGCAGTAATCTTTGCGCCTAGAAATACAAAGTCTGTCACTGCCTCCACTTTTTCTCCCTCTATTTGCCAGTTATCAATCAAGCTGGTTGCCATAATCTTGGTTTTTTTGAGGTTTAACTGCAACCCAGCTTTTGCACTTTCTTCTTTCACCTTCGTCATAAGGCTCCTCAACTCCTCCTCGCTTTCAGCCATCAAAGTGGTATCATCTGCATATCTAAGATTGTTAATGTTTCTTCCAGCGATTTTAACTCCAGCCTTGGATTCCTCAAGCCCAGCACGTCGCATGATGTGTTCTGCGTATAGGTTGAATAGGTAGGGTGAGAGTATACAGCCCTGCCGTACTCCTTTCCCAATCTTAAACCAGTCCGTTGTTCCGTGCTCTGTTCTTACCGTTGCTACTTGGTCGTTATACAGATTCCTCAGGAGGCAGACAAGATGACTTGGTATCCCCATACCACCAAGAACTTGCCACAATTTGTTATGGTCCACACAGTCAAAGGCTTTAGAATAGTCAATAAAACAAAAATAGATGTTTTTCTGAAACTCCCTGGCTTTCTCCATTATCCAGCAGATATTGGCAATTTGGTCTCTAGTTCCTCTGCCTTTTCTAAACCCAGCTTGTACATCTGGCAATTCTCGCTCCATGAATTGCTGGAGTCTACCTTGCAAGATCTTGAGCATTACCTTACTGGCATGTGAAATAAGTGCCACTGTTTGATAGTTTGAACATTCTTTAGTGCTTCCCTTTTTTGGTATGGGGATATAAGTTGATTTTTTCCAATCTGATGGCCATTCTTGTGTTTTCCAAATTTGCTGGCATATGGCATGCATCACCTTGACAGCATCATCTTGCAAGATTTTAAACAGTTCAGCTGGGATACTGTCGTCTCCTGCTGCCTTGTTATTAGCAATGCTTCTTAAGGCCCATTCAACCTCACTCTTCAGGATGTCTGGCTCTAACTCAATGACCACACCGTCAAAGCTATCTCCAATATTATTATCCTTCCTATACAGATCTTCCGTATATTCTTGCCACCTTTTCTTGATCTCTTCTGCTTCTGTTTGGTCCTTGCCCTCTTTGTTTTTGATCATACCCATTTTTGCCTGGAATTTACCTCCGATGTTTCTAATTTTCTGGAAGAGGTCTCTTGTCCTTCCTATTCTATTGTCTTCTTCCACTTCCGCACATTGCTTGTTTAAAAATAATTCCTTATCTCTTCTGGCTAACCTCTGGAATTTTGCATTTAATTGGGCATATCTCCCCCTATCACTGTTGCCTTTTGCTTTCCTTCTTTCTTGGGCTACTTCCAGTGTCTCAGCAGACAGCCATCTTGCCTTCTTGGTTTTCTTTTTCTTTGGGACGTTTTTTGTTGCCGCCTCCTGAACAATGTTGCGAACTTCTGTCCATAGTTCTTCCGGGACCCTATCTACTAAATCTAGTCCCTTAAATCTATTCTTCACCTCCACTGCATATTCCTTAGGAATATTAGTGAGCTCATATCTAACTGATCTGTGGGTCTTCCCTATTCTCTTTAGTCTGATTCTAAATTGTGCAATAAGAAGTTCGTGATCTGAACTACAGTCAGCTCCAGGTCTTGTTTTTACCGACTGTATAGATGTCCGCCACCTTTGGCTGCAAAGGATGTAGTCAATCTGATTTCGGTGTCGACCATCTGGTGAAGTCCATGTATAAAGTCGTCTTTTAGGTTGTTGGAAGAGAGTGTTTGTTATGCACAGTGAGTTGTCTTGGCAAAATTCTATCAGCCTATGTCCTGCTTCATTTTGTTCTCCCAGACCATGCTTGCCTGTAATTCCAGGTGTCGTCTGACTACCCACCTTAGCATTCCAGTCTCCTGTAATGAAAATAACATCTCTTTTTGGTGTATTATCCAGTAGGTGCTGCAGATCCTCATAGAACTGATCTACTTCTGCTTCTTCAGCATCTGTGGTTGGGGCGTATATTTGGATCACTGTGATGTTAAATGGCTTACCCTGAATTCGAATTGAGATCATTCTATCGTTTTTTGGATTGTATCCAAGCACTGCTTTAGCCACTTTATTATTAATTATGAAGGCTACTCCATTTCTTCTGTGGTTCTCTTGTCCACAGTAGTAGATCTGGTGGTCATCTGATGTGAAGTGGCCCATTCCAGTCCATTTCAGTTCACTGACACCTAAAATGTCTATATTTAATCTTGACATCTCACCAATAACCACATCCAATTTGCCCTGGCTCATAGATCTTACATTCCAGGTTCCTATGGTGTGTTGATCTTTAGAACATCGGATTCGTCGTTCACCACCAGCACCGTCGGCCGCTAGCCGTCCTTTCGGCTTTGAGCTAGCTGCGTCATCACATCTGGGGCTAGTTGAACGTATCCTCTGTTCCTCCCCAGTAGCATTTTGACCATCTTCCGACCTGGGAGTCCCATCTTCCGATGGTATACCGACATATCTCTGGTTGTACTGATCCATTTAGTTTTCATGGCAAGAATACTGGGGTGGGTTGCCATTACCTTCCCCAGGGATCGTATTTAGTCTGACCTCTCTGCCACGACCTTCCCGTCTTGGGTGTCCCTTCACAGTTTAGCTCATGGTTTCATTGAGGTGCTCAAGCTCCAGCACCACGACAAGGTAACGATCTCCTTTGCTGGAGCCCATCCTCCTAGCTTTCCAAAAAGCCTTGAAGATCTAGACTTTCCCACAAAGGTTAGGGTAGTGTGAGGCTGGAGCACAGCAAAGGTCTTTGTGGATGTGGGGGGATGTGTTGCGGTTGGGAGTGCCAGGAGTTTCTGTGTTATGTTTTTCACTGATTTTTTTTCCCTGTGGATTGTGAGCCACCCAGGCTTACGTTGCTTAAGATGAGTGGCTATATGAATCTAATAAACAAATCAAATGTTTCCTTTATGCCACAATTCCTTTAATAATGTGTAAGGCTCATGGAGAACTATGGAATCACCCCTCAAATGCTTCATTTCAACAATGAAGACAGTAAGAAGAGTGTTCATTCATAATGGTTTCTTCTTGTCCCCAGAAGTGAATGGCAGCCCAGAATATTAAAGACCTTTATTTTTGGTCCTCTCAGCTTCCTTTTTTCTAGTCTCTTCTTTCAGCAAGAGAAAGATAATGAAGTACCTGCCAGCTGAGTGCTTGAGAAAGGAGAATGGTGTCAGTGGTAGCCTTACCTTTCTTGTATTTCCAGAATCAAAATCAGGGCATGTGCTAACCATACCATGCTTCTCCCATGTTCTCCTTACCTTTGGCCCTGGTAGCCCATCTATGCCTTTTTCTCCCTTTACGCCAATGCTTCCTGGTTCTCCCTGCAATATTTGAAAGAGGTGCGATGGAAAACAGCTGTCAAGCAAGTCAGCATTCAGCTGTACTAGCCTTACTCCTGGGCACCCCACACGTTTAGCTCCAATGGCCCATTTATGCCTATCTCCAATACTGGGCCAAGGCTTCCTGCTCCTCTAAACACCTTGGATGTACTATAAGAGAAAACCCTCTTTCTAAGCAGAATATGTGAGCAAGTTTTCCTCTTTCATTTGAAGTGGTTTAATGCCATCCTATATTGGACAGGGATTCAAGGGAATCAACAAAATGTACAAAGGATAGGCTATAGTAAGAACCTGAACTTTATAACAGATAAAAACTCTAATCTTATAAGCAGTTGAAAATGGCCCGAGTAAGCTTGCTTTCTTAGAAAGTGAATTCAACAAGTGAGCTGCTACCACTTAAAAACATTCTCTAATTATATAGTTCAATCTAAGGAAGCCACTTGAAGCAATGCCTTTTCCCCATTTGGGCTAATACTTCCTGGCTGGTGGAAAGAAGTCCAAGGAAAACTTAAGTTTTTAACCAGAGCACATGCTAGTCTTATTCTCCTTTGGCTCCAGAAGCCCATTCATGCCTCTGTCCCTCCCTGGCCCAATGTTTGCTTGCCTGTCCTGCAGTGTCTAAAAGAGGTGCAAAGAAAATCTCTCAGCTGAATCCAGGACATTTACAAATCACATTATGCTGTTTAATTAGATGCTCACCTTTGGCCCTGGCAGCCCATCAATACCACTCTCTCCTCGGGGCCCAGAACTTCCTGGATCTCCCTGAATTTAAAAAGAACCTGGTATCAATCGTTACTTGGGAAACAATATTTAATATGAAAATATTAACTGATTTTATTTGTTATAAATGGTTATAATCTTTTTATTTGAAAATTCAAACAGGGCATCCTTAAAGAAGAATTTAAATTCTAAATGTAGTTCAAACTTAAACTGTTATATTTGTCTAACTATTAATAAAGCCCCAATATCATCAGCCAAATAAGTAGAAATATTCAGCTCTTGATTCATTGATATACAGGTAGCCCTTGCTTACCAACTGCTTGTTTAGTGGCTGAAGTTACGATGGTATAAAAAAAAAGCTTTGCGACCAGTCCTCGCATTTACGACCGTCACCGTGTTCTGTGGTCACGTGATCACCATTTGGGCCCTTCGCAACCAGCTTGCAACAAGCAGAGTTAATAGAGAAATGTGGAAGTAAAATTGTAAGTTGCAGTCATGTGATGTTTCACTTAATGACCGAAGGGGAAGTGAGGTGGTAAGCCCATCATGGTCATGTGACCATGTGACTGCGGTGCTTAGCGACGGAGTTGCCGGTCCCAATTGTGGTCGCTAAGCTATATTCATATAGACCTTGCCTGATATAGTTGTAAATTATCTTGACTCTCAATCAATAAGTATATTCAGAATCAAATGTTACAGACCTATCTATAGATATTCATGAAATTGAAATTGACTAAAAAAGTACAGCGAATTTTTTTTCTCATAGGGCTGTGGCAAGGCTCAGCTTTTCAGTCCTATAGATATTCATGCTTTTATAGCCATCCATCCCAGTAATGTGAAAATGATGAAATGTACATTACAACATCACAAGGTACACCCCACTCTTTTTTACTTGCATCATAATGTCACATGCTCAGCGGGTAAGACACCAGGCTTGTCGATCGGAAGATCTCAAGTTCGGAGGTTCGAATCCCTAGCCCTGCGTGACGGAGTGAGCTCCCGCACTAGCCCCAGCTCTTGCCAAACTAGCAATTCGAAAGCATGCAAATGCAAGTAGATAAATAGGTACCACTTCCGGGGGATGGTAACACCATTCCGCATGCGTCATGCCGGCCACATGACCGTGGAAGCGTCTTCGGACAACGCTGGCTCTTCGGCTAACAAACGGAGATGAGCACCGGCCCCTAGAGTCGGACACGACTGCACAAATGTGCGGGGGGAACCTTTACCTTTTTAAGTATTTGAGGGACATAGGTTGCAGCACGATGTCATGGTGAACACTTCATCATTTGCTCACTTGCCCTGTCTTCCCAGATCCCAACGATGCTTTTGGTTTTAAAACACACTCCTGTGCTCCAGCTTACAAACAGCCAGAAAGAGTGAGACATAGAAATGAGATTTACCTTTGGTCCTTGAATCCCTGGTTCTCCTGGTGTCCCAGCATCACCCTGATAAACAGAATATGTATAGGTGACACTGAAAAATGTGTTTATGTTTGCCACCATCACAAGGCAATTATTAACTGGACTTAATTTAAAAGGTGGGAATAAATATTTACCTTTAAAAAAGAGTGTTTGCAATTTACAGGAGGAACCTTACTTCTGGAACCCACTTAAATTTAATCCTTAAATATATTTATAAAATCTGGTAGCCATATCTTATTCTGATTGGTCTGCATCAATCACCTTCCCATTTTGGTTATTATTTATCTGTTTGTTCATCTAGCTCGCCTAGCTTCTCCAATGAGCCAATTCTGAATGGCATGCGTCTCCAAGGCTCAAAATATAGAAATTACTAGCTAGTGAGGGGGATAGGGTGGGTGGAAATGTTTGAAATTCAAAATCCCTTTGAACTCAAACATGGTTAAAATAGCTTGTTTGAAATGCAAAACCTTGTTTTGGCCTTGAAACAACAGTTTCATCTTGAAATGGTGTGTTTCCAATTTGAAATGTTCAGACTTTAAACATTTTGCACATCACTATTAGCTAATGCAACAAAAACTAATAGTATATTTTTTCTAACCCACCACCACTGGAAGAAATAACATACAAAGATTTGCTTCTTATAGGGCCATTTTAAATGGCAACACATCACTCTATATTGTACATAGACAGAATATTTTAGCATGGCATCATTAAGCTTTGATTAAACTGATTGGCAAAACTCATGTGATCCATCCCTTTCACATGGCATGACTCAAATGTAATTGGCATTATGTGTACAAAGTTGGGTGTTTTTGCTTTGTATAAATGTTTTATTATAATGTGTAGTTTAGGGCTTAAACCACTAACATAAGCATAGAGGGCATTGTATTAAAGCCAACTCATGCTTGATAAATAAAAATCAGCAAAAAAGAAATGAATAGAATTAAAAAGCATCTAGTTTAATGAGTGATGAAGAAATATTAAGCATTCAAAAACCATTTTAAAAAAGAATACAAGCAGAAATTTGTAAGGAGAGAAGCCAGAGTGTAGAATGTACAGATCATAGCCCATGTACCTCTATATTTTTTCCATAATAATTTACATTTTATTGGGTTTGGCCAATAGCCATTATGACATCGAAAGCAAGAGAGAATAAATTTCAGAAATATAAACTTGAAAAAATATTGAACATTTTAAGGAGGTGGGGGGGGAAGAGAAAGGAATAGATGAACAAAGACCTTGTTCCCAAACTTCTGAAGTCATGTTGTTGTCCCCCCCTCCCTCTGAACTAAAGACAACTGGTGTGGGAATCCAATCTAACTTCAAAACCTGCCAATGGGTCATTATCCAAAGGCAGAAGGCCAGCTCAGAAGATACAGGCATATAACTCTTTCCTTCTACTCTACAGCAATCAATTTATTTCCTTTTCCTTATTTTATGTGGCCCTTGACTTTGTTTCAAAAACTCTCATTTATGGCAATGCTATAAAGATTACTCTCCCAGTAATGCAAATCATCATCATCATCATCATCTCTCTTATTCAATACCATGCTGCTGCTCATTCATTACTTTTCCTGGCCTCTATTTGCTGCATGTTCAGTCCTATACATACAGCCGCTACAATGTGTGTCGCATAAGCAGAGCAAGACATGCACATGCCCAACAGAGAGACAGGTCTGAGCTGGTTGGTCCTCTGTCTGCTCACTTCATTAGGGACCATTTTCAAGAGCTATGATGTCTATGATGCACTGGGACGGGCAATTAGGTCAGCCAGTAACAGCTTAGTCAAGTATCATGCAAGCATCAATCCTGGGGTACCAGTTTAGGAGAATAGGAACTGTGGGAGAGGCATACAGATTGAATGCCAGAACTTGTACTCCTGGTCTCCACATCTCCCCAGCATTTGTTTCTCTGGTAGTCACTTCATCGTACCCCATGTTAGGGCTGGCCTTGTTTGGATGATTTGGTACATGATATCTAAATGCAGGCAACTTTTGAGGGAAAATAGAAAACACAGTAACTTACCTTTTTTCCTGGAATACCAGGGTCACCCTTCAAAATAAGCAAATAAAACATTTTATATGAGAGATGTAAAAAGTATGCATGAGAAACTAAAAATAATAACAATGAAAATACTATTTCAAATTGATCTTAAACATATATTTTCTAATGTATTAAAATCCAATTCTTTCACCAACTGATGCAATTTCTCTTGAATAACCTGGGGTTATTACATTTTATGGATAATAGATTTCAAGCATTTATTTCAAAATCTTTATGTTTAAATTCCATGATAAATAAAAAGTAATTTAGACTGCAGAAATGACCCCTTTAATTGACTGGAAGATTTCATACCAAGTTTACATTTCAATATTTCAATGTTAAATGTTAAAATTAAGGATTCAAAATGTAAACATGGGGATATTCCTGCTTCACACCCTCATACTGCTCACATGGAAGATCACCAAATGGTATATGACACATTCCCCCCCCCCCCCCCGACATGTGCACATCATTCAGAACATCAGGGCAATGAGGCCAATGGGAAGTATTGCTCTATTTCCTATGTCTCTGAACAACCCCTCTGTTCACTACTTAGTCAAGGAGTGAAAGATATGAATACACTGATTAACTGATACACTGAGTGGGGATACAAGTATTACAAGTTGGTTGTTAGTTTTAAAAGACAATATCGCATACTAACCATGATACCAGCTTCTCCTTTCTCACCCTAAAGAAACATAAATATACATTTTTCAAATTAGGCCAACAATACGTTTCACTTGAAAATCTGTTCTCAAAAAACCTTCCTATCAGCACAACAGTGAAGGAGAGAAACGTGGGGATTTTTAAAAAATATTATTTTAACCACATGGTATTTTCTTTCTTGAGAAAAAACTTCAGTTATTCCATTGATTTAGGAATCATGGCCTTACCAGCTCACTCAAGTGACATGTAGATACATCACACATCAATGTAAACTGAATAATTTGACTTACTGTATACTGAGCACAAAAATAGATTTCATCTCATTTAATGTTTCTTGGTAAATAAAACTCTGTCATTCTTCAAATTCAAGGGCAGGGTGTCAACAATTAGTTATTAAAGAAAAGATTAAGAATGGCTAATGAATAATAATAAAAACTATTCTGAGGATAGTTTTTCTAATAGAACTGAAGCACACTGAAAACCTTCACATTGTTCTGGTAATTGCTGTTCTGGCAAGGAAAATCAGATGTTGTCAAACCTTGAAGCTTGGTATACTATTGACAAACTATTGACTGTGAATAAAATAAAACAATATTGAATGAAACAATATTGATGGCACGTTCAGTCAAGGGTTTCAGGATACTGCCTCTTCCTCTGTTACTTTCTGTTAGAACAGTCGTATAATTCTCCTTCCACTAACTTCTTCAGACATTTAAGATCAAGCTGGGTATCTAGTTTAAGGATCTTTTAGCTTACATGCATCATGAGGAGAATCTCCCCCAAAACATGCATGTTAGTTAGCTTTGCCAATAATTGTGCCTTACAGGAAGACCTTCTTGTCCCTTTGGGCCATCTTTTCCTGTGTCTCCAGGGGGCCCTCTTGCACCCGGCTGTCCCGGAGGACCTGGTGGGCCAGCAGCACCATCTTTACCTTGATCTCCCTATAAGAAGTTTAGACAAAGCATTATAATGCAGGGAGTGGGGGGGGGGGACACCTTCCTAATAAATGGATTGTATCAGCAAATACTATGCAGGAAGATGAAAAACACCACAGGAGACAAAGTCTGGGACTTAGTTATGTTTTTAAGTTCTGCAATAAAACTTTAGGCTGCAAATTAATCAAACTTTCTGTAGCACTGTATGATAGCTTATTGAACCTAAAACATCTCATGCTTAAGGAGCTTTTAAAGATTTCTTTTGCATGTATTTGGCAACAAATATTGATGGCCATAATGTTTTATTCACTAATGTCCAATTCACATGTAAGTATGCTATACAGTGATGGAAACAGTGTATCTTGTTCTTTCTGTCTGCAAATGCTGGGTTCCGGTATCTTTGGGACCATAGATCAGGGAAATTTAGTGAGGAAATAGGTAAATAACTTCAGAATGGATTCTATTTTTTCCAGTATCTTGCCACTAGATTTGTAGAAAGCATCAGCAAAGCTATGGGCCCAGTTATGGTTTTAAGGCAAACAGTTATGCTGTATTTTCTTACTTTAAAAAGGTAAAGGTACCCCCCGCACATTTGTGCAGTCGTGTCCGACTCTAGGGGCCGGTGCTCATCTCCGTTTGTTAGCCAAAGAGCCAGCGTTGTCCGAAGACGCTTCCACGGTCATGTGGCCGCATGACACACGCAGAACGCTGTTACCTACCCACTGAAGTGGTACCTATTAATCTACTTGCATTTGCATGCTTTCGAATTGCTAGGTTGGCAAGAGCTGGAGCTAGTGCAGGAGCTCACTCTGCACGCAGGGCTAGGGATTCGAACCTCCGAACTTGCAATCTTCCAATCAACAAGCCTGGCGTCTTACCCGCTGAGCCACCACGCCCATTTTCTTACTTTACCATGAAGCAAATATCAAAAGTCTCTAAAAACACTACACTTCAAACTGCATCCTAGCTCATTTGAACATGAACGGTTACCATGGAAAATCTAGATGCATATTTAGTATATTCATTTCCTGCTTGCCCTCCATAGGCTTCATATTACACACAAAGGTTTCCCAGGCAGTCTCCTGTCTAGGTGTTAAGACATCGACGTAACCAACCAATGTAGGGTTGTTTATCTTCAACTACTGTATTGTATACTTTTAAACAAACTATAATGTGGTGCTTTTTCGGGGGGGGGGGGAAATCTAGTGATTCACTGAAACATTTACAAAAATGCAATATTTGTAGAACAAATAAAACATTGCCTTTAAATTGGAGATCACAGCAAGAATACACACAGATTAAAATATCAGCATACATCACATACTATGCTCATGGTGCATGTAGGTTTACTAGCTCTTTTTTTACTTTCCTTCTTCAAATATAAGATGATAGTTCTTAAACAGCAAGCTGCTTTTGAATTTTAAGATAGTTCCATAATCAGTTTGCAACAAAGCAGGAAGAAATCTGTTCACCTTTGAAAATGAGTTCTATATTTTATTTGTTTAATGTTCATACTGCAAAATTATTGTAATTGCACTCAGGCAGAATAGTATTATTTCACAAATTAGGAAGCTGACAAATAGCTTGTTCCAGTAAGTTCTGGCCTAAGCAGAGAATTGAAACCAGGTCTCCCAAGATCTATTATTTGAGCGAACATGGGTGTCAGCTATCATTACTATAACCTGGATTATAATCTACTGTGGAAAAATAACAAATCAGCCTGCCACAACATATGGAGCCATCTTTGAAACCACCCAAAAAATTAATTATCTCAGCAGGATGTCCTAGTGTCAGGGTTAATTTAATCCCATCCTGCTCTAACTCAGAAATGTAATCATGAAAGACATTCAACATCTTTTCAAAGTTCTAATTAGGGAAGGTTTTCTACTGAGTAACAGTATAAGATCAAACTTAATAGATCCAGCTCTATTATACTGGAATTGAAAGTTATTATTTCATGTATATTCCAATCTTATCGTTCATTAAAACAGGCAGTTGTACCAAGGCCATAATCCTGGAAACAGGATATATCATCAAGGTCTTCATCCAATAAATCAAAAAGCATCGCCTCTTGGCAATTTGCCAAGCTTTCAATTCTTGGATAAACACAGCATAATAAAAGCATGGACATATTATTGGCTTGTGATTCTTTGTGCAGAGACTGTTGTCAATATTCTCACTGTACATGACATGCAGTACATGCAAGAACACAGCTATGAACCTAGATAGATCTCAGGGACTGGAGCATGTCATTGTAATGTTTTTCTTAGATTTGTATGAATAGTTGATGAAGCTCAGATGATGCCAACATCACAGATCACAAATAGAACGAAGGGGACAAGAAAGGTAAACAGATTTGATTTATGTAACAGTCTTGAACTATAAGCAAGAGAATGGATTGTAAAAACATCTTTAGATCTCTTTAACGTATGAGTTGATGATAGTAGTGGTTCTTGTAGACTGGGTGTGCGGACACTTAAGAGTGAGCACTATGGCCTAATACTCACAGGATGAAGTAAAAACCAATCCTGGGTTAGGATGTAACATTGCAGAGTGCAAGTGGTACAGCGTATTAACTTATCTGCTGTTTCTGAAAATTAGTTCTATGTTCTTTAAATTTGAAAGTCATAGAAGCTGAGATATTTTCCTGTGCACACAACATATTCTTTGTATAAGATGCTTGGCAGATTGCTTACTTTCTTACTGACATTTGCAATTCTTGCAAAGCCACAGTAGATTTCACATTTTAATCTATGGGAAATCTGAGTGGTCATGACATACATTCACCATGGCTTTTTCTAAGTGGGGGAGAAGAAGAGTTAAATTTGTTTTCATGGAGGCAAACCCTGTATTCTGTCAACATTATGAGGCAGAATGTTAGGTTGACAAGTAACTGGATGATAATTGAAATGGTTATAATGGTTAAAAAGTAACTGATTTTTTAAAATATTATTTTGGTACTTTTACAGTGAAAAACAATTCTGATTCTAATTGCCACAGCACTCACGTCTATTCAATTTAGTTTACAACATAAAATAGTAAGAGGTACTGTCAGATTGTGAAAGAACAGAAGAATAAAATAGTAAAAGAGAAGATCTTAAATTAAAAAAGCCAACAACCTCACAAGAAAACACAGCAAGCCAGAAGATTAAAAACGATTCTACCTTAAGGATACGTCGGCTAAAAATATGCTGGTCAGAGAGAAATCCATGACTGAGGCGAGGAAAAGCCATCTAGTCAATGTATGTCAGCAAAGAGAAAGAATCAAGACAAAGAAGATAGAGAAAACGGTAAAGGTTCATTCAGCATTTTATACAAGAAGAACTCCAATATGGAGCAAACCATTGATATAACCAGAAACAGCATTAATTGCTTTCAGAACCAAGACACTGATGGGTGGCAGCGGAATAAACTGTATGCTATTAGTTCCCAGGAGGACAACTTGTGACCCACAGACCACATGCAGTCTCCCACTGCCCCCAAGGTAAGGGCTTGTTCACACAGATTTGCATACTGATGATGCACTCATTCAACAAAACTAAAACTTTAGATTTACAAAAAACAAAACAAAGGAATTTTACTCATCCCTTGTCTCCATAGGTCATAATTTAAGATGTTTTACAGCAATTTTTTAAGGGATAACATACATTTTTATTACAGCAATCATACTCTGGTAACACTTGTTCCTGAGGAACTGATGTACCTTCAGTGAGGGACAATCTATCTAAACTGTTAGAATAGCTTAACTGCTAGGGATATGTAATCTAGCATCAAGCTTTTGTTATCAAGTCACTGTGGTATCTTGGACTATGGTGTCTGGACAATGTCTGTTATCCAAAGTTAACTTTCCAGGTTTTGTGAAAGTACCCACATGGGTATTTCAGGTATATGCCAGTGAAAAACCTAGTCTCAAAATCTATGTATGTACTGTATGTATGTGTTTATGTGTGATGTGTGTATGTACAGTATGTACACACACACACACACACACACACACACGTAGAAAAACTAGAACTAAAGGAAAAGCAACTCTAGGTGGACTGGGGAAAGAGCCCAATTTGAAATCATAGATTATTACTGCCACATAGTGTAAACAGTAAGTGCAGGTAGTTAGCCCAATACGTTGATTCAGAATGAGGCAACTTCATACTGTATATTCCAACATGATATATACAAAATTACAAAAAAAACCCAAAACAAAACAATTTACAGAATTGTTTGATCTATAAAAAGCTGAAGTGATGTTTACAAAAATCTGATTCTATAATTTTGGCCTAATGCCAATGTTTCCCAGTTTGACATGAAACCAAGATGTCTTTCTGGGAAGTAAACTTTACTCAACATAGTGGAACTTTCTTTTGAGTAAGTTTGTCTAGAACTCTGGTACACGACGTTGGTATTTGAGATCTGAGATAAAGTGTAACACCACCGAAGGAGATTCAAGCCAACCTCTCAACCACAATAAATCCCATTTACATAAAGTTCTAAAATAAAGTGTAAGCTTCCGGGGTTTTGGGTGGTGGTGGTTTTTTGTGTGTGTGTGTGCTTTTGAGTCAGTATTGACTCCTGGCGACTGCCTGGACTAGTCCCTGCAGTTTTCTGGGCAAGACTTTTGGAAGTGGTTTGTCATTGCCTTCTTCTTAGGGTTGAGTGAGAGTGACTAGCCCAAAGTCATCTAGTTGGCTTCATGCCTAAGGTGGGACTAGAACTCATGGTCTTCCAGTTTCTAGTCAGGTGCCTTAACCACTACACCACTTACAAATGATTTTAATATAGAAACACATGTTGTTGAACACATGAGCATGGTTGATTTGCCAGTCTGTCCCTTTAGATAAGGATAGGTCTAACTGCCAAGTGAACCTATTCCACATTTCATTTATTTAACACATTGGAAAGGAAATAATTTATATACATTCATTGCTATATATGAACTGACTTCGGTATAAGCATTTCTGGAAAATTCTTATTCATAAAATAAAAAGAAAAATAAACAGGATGAAAAAAATAGCTAATCATCTTGGATACAATCCTACACCCACCTGGGAATAAATTCCACTTAACTCCATATGATATAGCAACACATTCAAATAACGTAACACCTTAACACAATTTGAACGAAGAATGTTGATAAGAAGCAAAGAATCTGACAGCAAACGCACTGCTACGCAGTTTTGATATAAAGATAGAATAATTTTTTCTCTGCCAGTTATTTCCATGGGCTTTGGCTGAAACCATATGTTACAAATTACAGCATCCGAAACACAGCTTCCATATTGTTTAGATTATGATTATCAGAATGCTGTTTCAATTAGGTTTCTTGGACTGAATGTACTGTAGATATGATTCAAACCTTAGCTGAAACGGAAGTAAATATTCCAGTCTTATATGTTAGTTTGGGCACAAGAGTAGCAAAATCAAGCAACCAAAGCTACATTTTATTTATACTGATCTATAGATATTTAGTAAACAGCACCTTTCCCCTACTCTTGCTGTGCTCAGGGCTCAGCCAGCAATCTACAACTCTGTTGGAAAACAAATAATAATGATCTTAACTACTGAAGTTGAATGGTTTACTACATAGAGGATCTTGTCACATCTTATTTTATCCACTGTAACAAAAGAGAGGACTAATATAGCAAGATAGAAGTACAAACTTCATATCCCATTTGATTTTATTCTTTTTTTCAGCAATACTAAGACAGTGGGGGTCAACATATGCTCTGGTATGGAGAATGATTTCTGAACTTAGTGCTTTGCAGATGTGTTTGACTTCAACTCCATAATCTTGACAGCACTCCAGGGCTGAGAGAAGAAATCAGTTCACAGAATTCCATGAAGTAAGACTTTCCTTTGTTGGAAATTTATTTATTTATTTGGTCCCTGCCAGCTGACATTCCTTGGCTGATGGGACCCGGAGCATGCCCATCCTGCTGGACCAGATTGGACAGGTAGAAACAACTGGGAAAAGACGGTCCCTCAGGTAACCCGGTCCCAAGCCATGAAGGGCTTTAAAGGTGACAACCAGCACCTTGAATTGCACCCGGAAACACACTGGCAACCAATGCAGCTCCCGAAGCAGTGGTGTTACATGTACCAAACAGCCGACACTATTTACAACATGGGCACCTGCATTCTGTACCAGCTGAAGCTTCCGAATGCTCTTCAAGGGCAGCCCCATGTAAAGCACATTGCAGTAACTCAGATGGGAGGTCATGAGGGCATGAGTGACAGTGAATAGAGCCTCCCAGTCCAGGAATGGGCACAACTGGCACACAACCCAAAGGTGTGCAAAGGCCCTCTTAGCCACAGCTGCCACCTGCTCTTCCAGTAGGAGCCGTGAGTCCAAGGGGACCCCCAGGTTGCGCACTGGGTCTGTCTGGGGCAGTGCCACCCCATCCAGGACCAAAGATGGAAAAACCTTGGTATTGGAAGGCCAAACACCCAAAGCCACTCAGTCTTGTTTAGGTTGAGCCAGAGCCCATTGCACCCCATCCAGGCCCCTACAGCCTCCAGGCACTGAGATAGGACATCCATGGCATCACTCAAACAGCCTGGGGTGGAGATATAAAGCTGGGTATCATCAGCATACTGATGATACCTCACCCCAAACTGTCAGATCACCTCACCCAGTGGCCTCATGTAGATGTTAAACAAAAGGGGTGAGAGAACCGAGCCCTGTGACACCCCACACAGTAGAGGCTGTGGACTGGACCTCTCCCTTCCTATCAACACTGACTGGAACTGACCCTGGAGGAAGGAGGAGAACCAGCACAACACCATGCCGCCCACCCCCAACTCCCGAAGCTGGTCCAGAAGGATACCATGATCAATGGTATCAAGGTCAAGAAGAGCAAGGATGGAAGCACTGTCCCCATCCCGCTCCCGCCAGAGGTCATCCAAGAGTGTGATCAATGCTGTCTCAGTCCCATATCTCGGCCTGAATCCTGACTGAAGGGGGTCCAGATAATCCGCTTCATCCGGAGCCCTTTGAAGCTGCCATGCGACCACTTTCTCAACAACCTTCCCTAAAAAGGGGAGGTTGGAGACCGGATGAAAACTGTCCAAATTAGTTGGGTTGAGCGATGGCCCCTTGGGGAGGGGGTGCACCACTGCCTCCTTAAGAGCTGGCGGGACCACCCCTTCCCTCAAAGAGGAATTAACCACCACCCAGACCCAATCACGTGTCCTCTCCCAGGCAGCCTTGATCAGCCAGGAGGGGCACGGATCTAACACAGAAGTGGCCAAACTAACAGCTACGAGAACCCTGTCCATTTCCTCAGGTTCAACGGGCTCAAACTCCTCCCAGATAACTAGATAATGCTAAATGTTTCAATCAAAATTCAGTTTCATAAAATAATTTATCCAATTTCAGCAAAAGACTCTGAATATTATCTTTCAAGGCAAGATTCCTCTCAATGCCTATTTACTAGGAGATAAACATGGGGTGCTGTGGGTTTTCAGAAAAATCGATTTGGTCAAGATTAATTAGATGGACCAAAAGTCTGATGTAATTATTTTAGTTTGTTCTTCATTCTTGGTTAAAATATAACACTACTCTCCTCCTAATAATTTATCTATACAGTACCAGTACTTCTATAGTGAACTTGATAACAAAAATTCTTTCAGATTTCAATTAAAAGTGGGAAAGTTCTAGAAATATAGGATTGGGAAAGCATGCGACTAAAATGCTGAAAACATTATGGCATAATATATTCCACAACAACTGTCTGGTCAAACACAACAGTGGGCGCAGTTGGGTACCAAACGTCTGGCCAATTAATGTAGGCTTTGATCATGATGATTAATTAAATGACTGCTTCCTCTGAAAAATGGGAGATATTAACAGCTGTAAATGTATGTACTATGTATCATGTAGTATGAAATAATGCACCCTTCCTTTAAGCCAGGAAATAAAGTTTGCTGTTGAGGCCAGAACAAAATAAACCTGTCCAATTGAAAGAAATAAAAATAATTTAGGCCAGATGCTGTCACAGAAAAATGTCTCTGGGAATGGAAGAGAGAACAGGAGGACTTAGGGGCCAAAGAAGTAAAGAAATGTCCTAAAATTTCAGAAGAATCTGATTGGGTTTTTGATTGCATTTGTGGGAGAAACAGGATGATTACATACTGTTAGAACTACAATCTGATTAGTGAAGTGTCCTGCTGAGAGACCAGGTCTCAGTTTTCCCCAAAGACGCAACACACTTGAGAAACTGGGGCAGAAATACATTTCGTAACATGAACATTGCTAAATGCAGACTGCTTTTATGCATAATGGATAACATCTGGGAATGGCTTGCAATGTTTTCTTTCCTTCCTTTAAAATGTAAAGACCCTTTCTGAATAATTTCCATTTGATGGCTTATGTTAAATGCACGGTGACAACAATCCTTCTTTGAGAAAGAGATCAAGCACCACTGCTAAATACCCTTTTTTGGTCACTCTATTTCCAGATATGTATTGTCTCCTGTACTTCTACTGATACACTAATGCAAGATTTCCCAAGTGAGTTGTTTGTGAATTGATATAAAAATAGTTAAATTCTTTAAAAATAAAAATCAGGCCTTTCCCATTATAATGTAGAAATGCAATGGAGTCAAAGCATCATCTAAAGCAAGCTGTCCTCTTCTTTTGATATGACTGAGGTAACATATTCTAGCTTCTACCAAATCGAGAGGACTGTATAATTGGAAAAATTAATTCCCTGTTTTGCTTAAAGTTCTGTTACACAGACCTTGGAAAGCTCACAGTGTTTTTCATGTAGTAACATTTTGCATTACAAAAGAGAGAAGAAAATTGAATCCAATCAGTTAATTGTTAAACAGAGTTAAACAGAGTTTAGTTCCTTCTGAGAAATCCAGGAACCTGCCTGATTTTAGACCAACAAATGCAATATCTAGCAAATTTAACAGAAAATTTGAGCGGGGAAAAACAAGAAAAGAGGCTTTACTTTTAACACAAATGTGATGGGGAAAGTGCTCTGGAGAACAGATTTGGAGAGAAGAAGGGAAATGATGAATTGACTTTGCTTGATGGGAAATAGAATATATGTTTAATCTGGTACAACAGAGACATTTAATTTTTAAAGTTAAGGGCCTGGGTCTTTGGTAGATGGAGAAGAAATGCCATCCATACTGTACATTTGGTCTTCTAAATTGTAAGCATGTGGGGAATTGAGAGATTGCCAGCTGCTGTTGCCTAGCAAAAAGGCAGAATCACTATGAAGTTTGTGTTTAAGAATTTAGCGTTGTAAACCCGGCAACCAATGCTGTCCTTCAGCTGTAAATGGACAAAGTTTCTTTAAGTGGAATAAATGAAATGCAGAGGATATTATTTAATTGCTATGTTCTTTTTTTTCAATAATTATATTGAGGATGATATTGAACAAGTAAAACTAATACAACAAACTAATACAGAAATACATACATATTTGTGTGTGTGTAATTTTTTTAAAAAAATCCACTACACCTTCTTAAAAATTACCAAAAATGACTATCATCATACAATCTCAGTCAAAAAAACCATTAGACATCACCAGAAATAACAACCCATTATTTTAACCATTGTCAAATAAACCAGTTTTGTATTTTTTCTTCTTTCTCCCAATGATCTTTAAAATTCTAACATCTGCTTTCTCATACTCTCTTTGCCTCTTCTCTAGAAATTCTTGCCATCTTTATCAAAGTCCTTTTGTAGTTCCAGTGTAGTAACTCCAGTAGATCCTTTATATTCCAAAATAAGAAGATAATCCACATTGCTCTTTTTGATAAATAATTTTATATCTTTTTTAATTTTTAAGTCATCATCCAATTCCATTTGTAAATCCAATATTTCCATCTCTTTCTTGTGAGCTGTAATTCTTAAATCCACCTTAAAGTCCATTTCAGTTTTATTCAATGGAGCTTGTTCCTCTTCAGTAATACCTTTTGATTCCATTATAGAGTTAAATAGCTCAAAAACCTCTTGGACCCAAACACCAAAGATTTCCTTTCCATCTGGTGCCCTCTAGTGTCAAACCTTCAAAGTTTTGTTATCAGCTCAAAGTATAGACAAAATAACTTTTCCCAGGACAGAGGATCCTTTTAATTAACTTCAAAGTTTTTCTTTAGTTCAAATCCATCTGAACCCTTAATCCATTTAAAAACTTTCTGAAATCAGCACTATAATCACTCTTTTGCTGTATATTGCAAAATAGAAAGTTCTTACAAAACTTTCTTTCTTTCTAAATGGATTGAAGAGAAACTCACCCAGCAAATACCAGACTTGTGGTTCTCAAGGTTTTTCAATCTTTAACAAACAATAAGAAAAAATAAGCTCCAAAGTGATTAAAAAGATAAGGTTTGGTTGAACTTTAAGTCCATAAAAGGCTACATTAACAGCTCAGAGCACGATGGAATCCCATGACTCCCAGCTGATCACAACAGACCACAAAAACATCAGTTTCTGCCACCTACTCACAAAAAAACAGCTGTCCAGAGTACATATAGGTAATCTCTCCTTGGTGTGGAGAGAATTTTTGGCAGTCCGGATCCAGTATCCAGCTGTCTTTTCAGCTGTAATGTCTCCTGCAATCCGCAGAACGTCAGTTCACCATTCCTCACCAGAAGTATTTAATTCTATGTTCTGAATAATTTTACCTGGAACTGCCTGCATGAAGTTTTACTTTATCTGCAGGATTAACATTCTACTATTGGAATTGGCCCAGCCGGTTCAAACTCTCTGAGAAAAACTATTAGGATAGGAGGGGCCCCAAGCTCAATTTTCAATAACTGCACTGGTTCTTTGGGACAACCTGCCAGGGAATATCTACTTGGTCCCACTCTGACTGCCTTCTGCAAGCTGCTCAAAACAGAGCTCTTCTGGAGGGCATTTTGAGCTTGACCCAATCATGGTTTAGTTATAGTTTGGTTTGATAAATTTAACAGCATTCTGTGTTTTTCATTAGTATCTGTATACTTTTTGTTATTGTATCTTATCTGTATACCACCAAGACTTCTTAGTTGTTTGGTGGTCTATAAGCGTAAATCATCATCATCATCCTTCTTGTAAGAGTCCAGGTTCCACTTGAACCTGGACTCCATCACTGTCACCAGACCATGCTGCTGTGCTACTATAACTGTCCTTCATCTATTCATATCTAGAGAATACCCTGCTTTCACCTGTGGGGTGTTAACTGAATAAATTATAAATAATATTACTATTCTGAAATTGTATCACTCAACTACAAGGCTTACAGTATTTTAAAAATAATTAGGGCTACTCTTTCTATTGGCTTTGATAGTGTTTTTGTTTAAGGCCCTATCTTCTATCTGAGTTGTTATTATCATTAACTTATTACACAAACCACAATGTACATCAACAGAGAGCCTTGAAAAGAAACAAATGAAAACGTCCAGTCTGGTGCTGTAAAATAACGGTGAGTGCAAGCAAGAGAGGTCACAGAAAATGACAAGAGAGAGATATCCATACAAGGATATTCTGGAAAGAATATGATCAGATGCAGTTCTATGGACTTAAATCTTGCTTTCTACTGGGAAAGGGAAGTAAAGAGTTAATAGCTCATGTTTATGCAGAAGTTCCACAGACATCAAAAGGATTTACTCCCCGTAAATATGTACAGAAATGCAGCCTGGAATAAAACTTGTTTTGTTTTGAAAAGTTTCCTTAAAATTTGAGCTTTGGGGGAAAGAAAGGTAAGGATAAATTATACAGCTCTGTTTTTTTCATCCCTTTATCCCTGTATTTACATTCAGATATTTTGATCTTTCTATGCTCATTTCAGCCAAACTCTCATGTACATTTCAAATATGTTCATAATTACTAGTGATACTTACCCTTGGGCCAATGTCTCCTTGTTCACCCTACAAAACAGAAAAGTCACTATAATCTGCTGTTCAGTGTTGCTTTTGGCCAAATCACTTCTTCCTTACAAATAGGAACAGTGGCCAAATATAGGAAATTAGAAGTTTCAAAAATTAATGTTTGACATTAACCAACATTATTTCATGTCCTGGAAGTCCTTCGCATTGTAAAAGCCTCAATATCTAGGTTTAATTAGCCATTTAGGGCTCCTATAGAGCAAGTAAAAACAGTATATGGGTGGAACTGAAGGACCTATAGAATTTTTTATTATATTTTATTTTTTATTTTATTATTAAATTTATATACCACCATCTCACTATAAAAGTGACTTTGGGTAGCTTACAAATAGAAGTTATAAAACCATTATAAAAATAGAAAAAGTACAAAAATAGAAGAAGATAAAAGAGGGAAACTAAAAGGCGAGAGAGTGTCTTTAAGCCACCAACCACCCCCAGGGCTGAATGTATTATCGGGACAGGTACAGACAAAGTACTTGTGCAATTCTTGGATGCAAAATGTGCCAAAATTAATGGCTCCAGACATATTCAAATGGGAGGAAAAAGGAGGATATCTTAGTGATTTAGAAAGTAGCCAATCACAATCATGATTTAGGGCTCCTATTTTGCTGCAGAAGTCTTATGCATGAATCAACAAACAGGCAGCAATGCATGCAAGGTAGAGTGACAATTTATAGTTCACCAGAATTCTCCCCTTAGCAGTAACAAAAAAGGGTGATAGAAGCATTCTATTCCAATTGTTCTTGCCAGCGGGTACAGCTACCAATTCAAAGATGGCTCTGTTTGTTCTTGGCTTCTTTCTCAGTTTGTTCTCTTGGATATACATGGTGTGCTACCTACAGTATATCTGCTGATGAAGAGCCTGTGGGAGACATCAGAGCAATACACACCAGCTTACTACTCATTCCCTACCAAGCTATAATTCTATCAAATTATGGCTTGTAGTGTCATCTCAATGAGCTCAATATAGAACAAAGGCCACAAGATGATCTGAGTAAGACTATTCTTACTAGAACAATTAGCACCTCTCCTAACAATGTCAAGGCACTTTTCAATTGACTCACCTTATCTCCTTTTGGTCCTGGAGGTCCCTGTAGATATCAAAAAGAGAACAATTAGCATTATTTAAAGAAGTGCCATTTCAGTTAGAACCCTTCTTGGTCTGTAAATTACCATAAAAACAGACATTATCCCATACAGCTATTTCAACACAGTGACAGCTAGTGTCATGGAGTGGAAAGTAGCTGATGACTGGATCCCAAAAGAAGAGACTACAACTGAGACTTTTGCTCTATTAAGAGATATGTAAATGCCTGGGGTGTGTAGGGGTGGTGGTGGTGGAACTAGATAAATCAAGAAGAAAGCTTTCTATTTTGCTCCCAAAGCCCTTTTGTTTTGTTGGTTGGTTATTTTTCAAATTTTTTTTTAAAAAGGGAACTAGAATTAATATTAAGTGATTAACATGTGAAAGAAATTGTTCTGTATTTGGAAATCCATTAAATCAAGAAATAAAAGGGTAGAGGCAAATCTTTAATTTTCAGACACCTCTCAAAACTAAAAAAAATTAGGATCAGAATAATTAAAAACGTCTGTAAGAGATAGCACTCTTGCTTCAGAAAACGAGACAGTTGAGCAAAATATTTAACACTGAAGCTTTTTTCTCACAATCAGTTCTTTCTGTATCTGTTCATTAGAGCAGAAGCTAAAATCAATACATAACTTCCTTTGTTTTGCAACAATCTTGACAGTTTCTTCTGTTTTTAATATTAACATTTTGCCTGTCTGTTTCTCATAAACAGGCAAGAATGAAAAAACTATATTTTGAGGAGTTGAGCAGCTTGTAATTTTGTGTGTTTCAAAAATTAAAAACATGTTGAAATCAATAAAAAATGTATAATTATTGTTTGAATAAACAATACAGTTGTATGCACCAAGCACACTTCTACAAGTGAACCAAGATAAACATAGTAAAATATATCTGTAAAGGATGTTGAAAACCGAAATTTTCACTCTCCCCACCCAATCCCCCAATTTTTACTTCTGAAAACTACTCCAGGGACATGCTTTCCCTATTGCTTCAAAATATCCAAAATGTTTACATTTTTAGTTTTATTACAGGTAGTCCTAGTTTAGCTACCACAATTGGGACCAGCAACTTGGTCGTTAAGCAAAGCGGTTGCTAAGTGAAACTGTGTTTACAATCTTGCTTTGCTTTGCTTTACAAACCTGTGAAGGTTGTAAATGTGAGGACTGGTCATAAAGTTACTTTTTCATCACTGACGTAACTGCGAATGGTCATAACTGTGAACTGAGGCAGTTGCTAAATGAGGACTACCTGTATAGATTAAATACTTAAATACTTGATTCTTTAGTCAATTTCATAGGACGAATCAGTGAGCAGTGAACTGTAGAAAGATGTTTCACCGAAGAGAGCTGGAGAGGCAAAGACTAATTTTTCTAGCTACCTGCCAAACAAACTGCTCTGCCCACACTTTAGTGCCATTCTCCGAGTAGCAGAGTTCCCATGCTCCAACTTCTAAACAAGGCTGCAAAGGAAACCTGTTTGAGCTCAGCTGTTTTCTTTGTACAAACTGGTTGCTAGCCTTTTGTTTTCCATCGCCAAGGACAATGCTTGTACTCCATGCATAAACGGTCTAGAAACAACTTTCAGACAAGTAATGACTGTGCTGGGTAAATTTCAACATCAGTACTTAAAAGGAAAACAATACTATATCTTCTTGTGAACATGGAAAGAAAGGCCTTTTGGAAGTAGTGTCAAATTCACAACAGACCCAGTAGAAGCATTCCTTTTGAGAAATAA
The DNA here is from genome assembly GCA_023362775.1 of Charina bottae. Classification (NCBI taxonomy): domain Eukaryota; kingdom Metazoa; phylum Chordata; class Lepidosauria; order Squamata; family Charinaidae; genus Charina; species Charina bottae. The sequence goes on along the minus strand of JALMGJ010000002.1, from coordinate 93,373,333 downwards.
TCATTACAGGTAGGACCTGCAAAAAAATTGCAGCCATGCAGGAAGCCACCAGTTTTCCATTTCACACATATGTGTGAGCAGGCCAACTGTAGGTTAAGGCTGAGTTGTGACTGGCCTAGGGTACCAAAGCTCCTTCTGAAAACTTTTATAGTGAGATGGGCGGTGTATAAAATTAATAATAAATAAATAAATAAAATAGAACAGTATCAGTGGGAGGTGGCACCATAGTCAGTGGCCTAGGGGTGTCAATTACACTTGAGCCAGTACTGCATTTGAGACCAGCAACATAGAATGCTCTCAGGGTTAGGATTCTTGCATCCCCCAGTTGGGGGGGGGGAGTTGATATACAGCCATTGTTGACTAGTTGTCAGTCATTTTATCCTTCACACCTCTTTTGAATCCACTTGATTATAGATAACAATTCTGTATTAATCACAAATTTTCTTATGCATCAGTGGAGCTTCACGTGTGTTCAATGCAGAGTGCTTGCATGCTGTCAAGACCAAGGGAAATCTAACAGCCAGGTTCTCGGACTACTTTTAGAACAGCATGCCTCTTAGTAAAAACTATTGTACCTATCTGGCTTTACAGATTAAATAAATGGTTTTCAGAAATTATTCAGAAGCACTGTCACAACTTCTCATTATTCTTTTATTTATACCTGGGTAATGGCACTTTTAATTAATCCACATTTATTTATTTATTTATTTATTCAATATAAATTTGTGACACATTTGTGACTTCAGGTAACTCACAAACAATTAAAAAAAACCACAATAAACATTGAATGAACAGCAGAAAATAGTATAAACCACAGGTGCATAACCAAGCTCCAGCCAACACAAGAAACCACCTGAAATGGGCTCACCTGAGATCGCAGCCCCATGACCCCGAAGGCATGCTTCATGGGTCCCACCATATGGCACTGTTTAATGGATGGGAGCTAGGGCACGCCAACTTTGTCAGATTTGGTAGAGCAGGCAGAAATAATTGGAGATAAACCATTCCACATTAATGTGAAGCATTAGGGCACTGTCAGCCCCACTAGGTAGACCAGTCCAGGAAATCAACTCCACAGGAAGACTAGAACCATCTTAGTGAATAGAGGGGCTATAATAACAGAATCTTGCAAGTCTGATTGTGCTATACCTCCTCCTCCTCCTCCTCCTCCTCCTTATAGTTCAGTGAATTAGGGAGGTGTCTGCCTGAGTCACTTCTGAATGTTACCTTGTAGTTCTGGACTTAAAAAATGCTTCAGCCCCTTTTGCCTAGGCAACAGCTCCTGCATACCTCTGTCAAGATCATCTTCTATACTCTCCATAGGCACATACTTGTAACATGTATTAATTATTTAGGTCATTACTTACTGTCTTGCCATCCAATCCAAGGGGGCCCTAAAACAAAAGCAGAGAAAAGTGTTTTACAGAAAGACATGAAGTTGTGGTTCATTTAATTCTGTCTCTTAAAGGGTCCCCCCCCCCCATATTTTGGGAGTGTATAATAGTTCTGGAAGTGCCTTCTAAAGCCAATAATGCAAGATCAACGCAAGAGACATGGAGGGAAATACCCTTGCATTATAGGGTGACCCTGCATCTACAGAGGTAGATGGCTGAGGGATTTATGAAATTTAAAAAACTGAACAAAACCAATAGAATTGGTATTTCCCAATTTCTAAAAATAAATGCTTGTCTATAATTATGAGATGAAGAGAATTGTTAGGACAGAGTGTGTTTTCACATACCCATTAATTGCACTAATGTATGCAGAGTAGGGGAGGCTGTCACTTGTCACTAATCAAGTCACAATTAAGTATCTGTGACGTAACAAAACCCACATTTTGCATAGTGGTCATACTATTGATGTACTTGCTTCCTCACAAAATACAGTTTTTTCCTAAAATAAAGTTAAAAAGTCACCTTTGAGTGCTGGGAAAATATTATATTTTCACAGCAGAACTGAAAATGTAATAGAAGATCTGCAGATTTTGTTCAGTAAATCAGAAACAACTGTTCATTCAATGATCATGTGGGACAACCCTCTGTGAATTTTGTTTACTAAGGTGTTTAATTGCTGAGAAATACTTGATTGTTTTCAAACCACAACCCACATCCTTTCTAATACTTTATCAAATGGAAACCAGTTGGCTCTGTCTTGCAATAATTGCCATCAATATTTTAATACATTATTTAATTTAAGACTGTCCCTCATTATATCCGCCAAGTCAATGATGAATCATTCACTGTAAGAGTTGGACTGCCATATTTCCCCTAAATCCAAACTTTATCCAGATTGAAGAAACTGCAGATGATGCTTGGGTAATGCATCACCGCTGGCACAGATCCAAAGCTTTCATTGTGAAAACAAATAATTGTAATTAGGGAAAAACTGGAAAATGATACTTAGTAAAAAAAAAAAGCCATTTATCTCTCCTTCCACTATTTCCTTAATGACTGTAAACTTTAAGCACCCTTTCATCTATAAGTAAAAAAGAGTGGTTGGAGTATATTAATGGACAAATATTCTGCACTGTATAAATATCAAAGGATATAACTTAATGTATCTCAATACCTCTTTGCTCCTATCCAATCTATTTCCAACTGAGAAGGTAGTTCTTTTGCTTTGCACTCTAGATATAGGGATACTCACTATATGTCTATAGTGCTTGTGCATGGAATGTGCTTGTGCATGGAATGTGGAAGGTGAGCAAAATATTAATTCATAAGCATTTATCACCTGGCCCTAATTAGGGATAGTGAAGAAAGCTGGGAAAGCTCTAGATTTGGGAATGTTGGGATATCAGACTGAAGCCTCAACCTTTTATTAGGAGTGACAGAGTTATTTATTTATTTATTTATAATTCGATTTATTATTATTATTATTATTATTTATTATTTACGTATTTATACCCCACCTATCCCCTCCCTAGATGGAGGGCTCTAGGCAGCTTACAATCATTGCAATTTCATATATTATGCAACCATATATTAACAATGTTAACCGCGCGTTAGGGAGGGGGTGAGGGAACCGACTCTTCTTCCGTAGGTATCGGACTACATGCCCCAGAATCCCTCGCTTCCGAGCCGGCTGCTGACGTCCTGGAAGTTGTCATTCGGGATCCGCCATCCTCCGCCTCCACGGGATTCACCAGGTCTTTTTCGGTCCGAGGGCGACCCTCCGAAAGGACGCCAGCAAATTTTCCCATGTAAGTGGTACCCATTTATCTACTTGCCTTAGCTTTCGAACTGTTGGGTTGACAGGAGCTGGGGCAAGTGGCGAGAGCTCACCTCGCCACGCGGATTCGAACTGCCGACTTTATGGTCGGCAGTCTAACAGCTCAGCAGTTTAACCCGCTGAGCTACCGCGCCCCTGATTTATATCACCACTCCATCTCCCCCTAGGGGGACTCTGAGCAGATGATGCATACCAGTGAAGAGGCAGTTTTGTAGCTACAATTCCCATGTATTTCAAAGTACATGATATGTAAGTCCTTCTCTGTTTGCATGTTCTGATAAAAGTAAAGATAATTTCTCCTCTGAGTCAAGCTAGACTCCTGGTGTCTTCTTGGGGACAATATGGAAGTAGTTCGCCACTGCCTTGCCATTGCCTTGTTCTGCTATGTTTTTCCAAATTTCCAGTCTAGTCTATTGCTCTGACGTTTCTCATTCAAGTATTAACCAGGTTGACTCTGCTTGAGTTATCTGAGATCAGCTAAGATCAGCTGGTGTTGCCACCTAGCAGGGCCACATGTTCTAACTGGACAGATTAAATAAGGGTTGACTTGTTTGGGGAAGGAAGGTAGTTTGCTAAAAACAAGAAGAGAGAAATCTCTAAATTGACCATGTGTGTCCTCAAGTCCTTGGCCAGGTCTCATGACTTGGGGGTTCAGATACATATCAGTGAGAGGCTTCCAAGAGAGTTTGCTGTTCTTCTGATCTCAGCTCTTGGAGAAGGGAGGAGGACTCCCAGATTTATGAATAAACTCTAAAACTTTTAGCATTTTGTTCTAATATTGCAAAAGAAGAAAATGGTATGTAAGAATATTTAGCACATTTACAGAGCACCTAAGTATCTAATTCATAAAGGTAAAGGTTCCCCCCGCACAGTTGTGCAGTCGTGTCCAACTCTAGGGGCCGGTGCCCATCTCCGTTTGTTAGCCGAAGAGACAACGTTGTCCGAAGATGGTTCCATGGTCATGTGGCCGCATGACGCGCATGGAACGCTGTTACCATCCCACGGAAGTGGTACCTATTAATCTACTTGCATTTGCATGCTTTCGAATTGCTAGGTTGGCAAGAGCTGGGGCTAGTGCGGGAGCTCACTCCATCACACGGGGCTAGGGATTCGAACCTCCAAACTTGCAATCTTCCGATCAACAAACCTGGCATCTTACCCGCTGAGCCACCACGCCCTCTAATTCATACCAATATACTATACTATACCAATCGAAGAGAATACTATACTATACTAATTCTAATACTAATTCATACCAGATAGTAATTTTAATAATTTTTACAGCCACCTTTAATGCAGACCACTATTACCATCACTACATTACTGATTAAGATAACTGCTTTGCTTAACCCAGTATGGCACATCCTGGTTTTCATTAGATGTGTGATCTTCAGAGAATGGTTATCTAGTGTGCTTCCTCAGCAGAGCTTATCTAGCTAATTTGTACTCCTTAGCCTTGTATAATGGCCAGATATCCAGGAGGTAACCTTTTGTTGCAGAAGATATAGTAGATAACAGGCAACAGAAATGTGGTAATAATTTGCTGCCCACATTTACATGGCTGAAATATGCAATACTACATAACGATATTGAAAGGGTTAATCTAATTGGAATAAACAACAAATAGAGCACTTTATTCAATTATTTATTTAATTCAATTTAGGTACTGCCCGACTCCATACAAACTCTGAGCGACTCTCAATAAATAATAAAAATACAATACAATACAAAACAAGATAGGATCCGGTTGTTCTGGGCAAAAACATAGACCAAAATACATCCAACAAGAGGCTCCATCCATCTTAATCCAACATCTGGGAGAACAACCAGGTCTTCAAGGCCTTACAGAACTCCAACAGGATGGGAACCACTCTGATTTCAGGGGGGATCTCATTCAGAGGGCAAGCACCATGACAGAGAAGGGATACTTCTGGGTCCCAATAGATGGCACTGTTTCATCAAAGGAACCCAGAGGGCACCAACTCTGCTAGCGTGTACTGGCCAGGCAGAAACCATGGGAGATAGGTGGTCCTTCATATAACATGGCTCTGTGCCATGTAGGTAATGACCAGCACTTTGAATTGCACCTGGAAGCATACTGGCAACCAATGCAGCTTGCAAAGCAGAGATGTCATGTGGACATAACAAACAATGCCCATTCATTCATTCATTCATTCATTCATTTATCTTTCAAATTTATCCACCGCCCATCTACCTCAGAAAAGGGAGAAAAACTGCATTCTGGACCAGTTAAACTTCCAAGTGGTTTTCAAGGGCAGTCCCCTGTGGAGTACATTGCAGTAGTCAAGCTGGGCGGTAACTACAGCATGACAATATACATTTAAAAGCACACCAAAAAAAAAAAGCAGAAGAATAACTGATTTTAGGTAATAAGAAGAAAAAAACACTATTCAGTTTCTAGGTGCCTAATCCATCCCCTAGATTTTCCAAGGACATTTGGAATGATTCCTAAGGAACTAGTAGGCAGTTCAGTCGAGACTATGGTCACCCCCTGGATAGGCTGACCATACGTCCCATTTTGAACGGGACAGTCCCGCTTTTCAAACCTGGCGGGAACAGCGCGGGAGGAGGATCCGAGCTGGACCGTGGACCAGGGGGCGGGGTTTGCAGATGGGAGCCAATCGCATGGACCGGGGGCGGGGTTTGCAGGCGGGAGCCAGTCGCGCAGACCAGGGGGCAGGGTTTACAGGCGGGAGCCAATTGCGTGGACCGGGGGGGGGACCCCTGTCTTTTTCATGAATACAGAATATTACATAAGACCCTGTCCCATTTTGCCATCCTGAAATATGGTCATCCTACCCCTGGAATAAGGGGCAGCTAGGGTACTTGACTGGATTGGACCAGAGTGTCCTCACCCATCTCGCAGATCCCCCGCTGCTCCACCAGAGTTCAGGAAGATGAAGCAGAAGAGAAACATAGAGCACTGCTTGAGGAAGACCCATCTCAACTCCAGCTGGACACTGGTAAGAGCTCACTTTTGAGTCTATACAGTAGGAAAAGGAAGATGTTTTGTTTCAACCTCTTTGCATCCAATACTCTTTTTATTATTTTAAGTTATTGTTATTTCATTTTACTGCATTTTATGTTAGGCTACATTGTAAATAAATAAGTTTATCACAATAAACTTATTTATTTACTATTTTGCCATCCAGATTGTGTCTGCTGAATGCCACCCTGGGGCCCTTTTTAAAGTGACTGTCCGAAGGACACTGTGAGGAATTTTTGTGACATCTGGTCAACAAAAATGCTCAGGTACAAGAGGAATTAGATTTCAGCTAGACATTGCCAACGGAGATGACTGGGGTTTTGTTTTGTGAAGTGATCTGGGATTACTTTGAGCCTGTGAGCCCTGAGGAAACAGATAGGGCTCTCTGTAGTATCAATTGCACAACTTCCCAATTGGATCCCTGCCCCTATGGTTGGTTAAGGCCTCTGTGAGGTGACAGGAGGTTGGATTCACATAGTTATCAATGCTTCCTTGAATGAAGAGGTGTTTCTATCACCTCTGGAAGAGGTGGTGGTATGCCTCCTGATCAAAAAGCCCTCTCTTGGTCTGTTTTGATCTCCAACCTTCCCTTTTTAGGAAAGGCTTGGGGAAAGAGGTGGTCTCGGAACTCATGAGAGCCCCAGAGGAAGTAGATTACCTGGACCCTTGGTAGTCAGGTTTCAGGCCAGATTACAACACAGAAATGCATTGTTTGCCCTTGTGGATGACCTATGGAGAGACTAGGATTGGGGGAATGTAACCCTCTGGTCTTCCTTGACCTTTCAGCAGTTTTCAATACCATCAACCATGTTATCCTTCTGGACTGTCTCTGAGACATTGCAGCAGGGGGATACTGTTTCTTCCAGAATGGGCAGTTTTAGTCAGTGATGGTAGGGAGGGAGAGCTCCGCCCAGAGGCCTCTACTATCTGGAGTACCTCAGGGCTCTTTCCCCACTTTTTAAAACATTTACATGAAACTGCTGGGACAGGTCACCCATCGGCACAGGATCTGATATCATCGGAGTGCCAATGGCACAGCCAGTTATACATTTTGTCCCTGGGCCAAACAAGTGATGTGGTAGAAGTGCTGACCCAGTGCCTGGAGGCTGTCAAGGTCCGGATAGGGAGGGACAGACTAAATTCCTCCAAAACATAATAGCTTTGGGTCTGTGGGCCTAATGATTCCAGAGAAATTCCATCTTTGATTCAGAATGGTTGTACTCTCCCATTCAGAGGTGGTTTGCAATTTGGGGGTCCTCCTGGATTCACAGCTCCTGCTCAATGAGGAAGTAAAAACTGCTTAAGAGGGCTTTTGCAGTTACATCTTGTGTGCCAGTTGTGGCTTTCCTGGATTGCAAGACCTAGGGTCATTCATGCCCTAGTCACCTCCTCCTTGGATTACTATAATGTGCTCTACATGGATCTGGCTGCCCAGGCAGTGATGACTGTATCCTGGTATACCCAGTTGACTCCACTGCTTAGGGAGCTGCACTGGATGCCGATTGGCTTCCTGATGTGATTCAAGGTGCTGGTTATCACCTTTAAAGCCCTACCTGATTCTGGATCTGGCAATCTGAGGAACAGCCTTCTCCCATATTCATCTGCCCATCCTACCAGGGTCAACTCCCTTGAGGTCCAATTTCTTTGTGATTATCATTTGATGGGGCCTCAGAAGCAGGTTTTTACCCTTATACTTTGGAACTTCCTTCCCAAAGAGATTTAGTCAACTCCCCCCCCCCCAGACTTTAGAGCCCACCTGTTCCATCTATCACAGGAGGAGGGATACTTTGATTGAAGTGAGGTTGCGAGCCCACAATTGCTGTAATTTACTGGTTTTATTATTTTTTTACTTTGTTTTTGGTGGGTTTTTTATTTCTGTGTTATTTATTTTTTCCTTTATTGACATTTTATTTTATCATGAGATTGTTGGCCACCTGGAGCATTTGGGGACTGAGCAGTGCTCTAACTAATTTAAAAAGAGTAAAAATGGCAAAAGCACATATTTGATCAGATCTCACTTACAGCTCAGAGTTACTTCCAGGCATTGTTTTATCTTTTTAATGAAAAAAGGTGTGGTAACAGAACAGTGTCTAGCCATATGTCAATTTGTTTTCCTACTGGATTTTCAACTAGGATGACAACTGAATACCCATAACATTCTCTTCAACAACTGGCAGCAGTCAGGTGTCTGGAAAAATAGGCTAACATCTGGCTATTTTAAGCTGATGTTGAAATGACTCTACAGACCCACATCTGTAACTCTTATATGTGAAATAAGAGTAAAACCCACTGCGATCCTGGCATAATGTAATGTGAATAGAAAGATGAATTCTAGTGGACATCAAATGGCAGTTAAAAACTATTAATCAGAGAAGTTCTCAGCACCTCACAAGGTAGTTAGATAATAGCTTTCCATGTAGACAATTATCACATCTATAGAAAACAGCTCCTTCATTTGCCTGCTTTAGGATTTATTCTGCAAAAACATTGACAATGCTTTGACAATACTTTTCATGAGCAGTGAAAGGTTCAAGGGATATATTTCTAATATTGTGTACATAATATGCTCCTATTGAACTTGTTTACAAGTTCAAATCATACTCAAATAAATATGCATGCAATTGAACTGAACATCTTTTGGTACAAAATGACTTTTATAATTTATTTATTTATTTAAGTGACTTACAGGCTTCCTCAATCACAATTGCAACTCTAGGTAGCTGTTTGTTTGTTTGTTTGTTTGTGCCTTTGAGTCAGTCTTGACTCCTGGTGACTGCCTGGATGAGTCCCTGCAGTTTTCTTGGCAAAATTTCGGAAGTGGCTTGCCATTGCCTCCTTCCTAGGGCTGAGAGAGAGGGACTGGCCCAAGGTCACCCAGCTGGCTTTGTGCCTAAGGCGGGACTAGAACTCACGGTCTCCAAGTTTCTAGCCTGATGCCTTAACCACTACACCAAACTGGTTTCCAGGTAGCTTACAAAGTACAAATAATTAAAATTAAAGTAACAGCCCAAGAAAAACAAATCAAATGAGAAACAATAAGATTACTAAGACCCATGTCAGGGAATCAGCACAACTAACTGCATCATATAAAACATAGGTCACAAAGCAGGGTCACAAACCAGCTTCCTCCAGGGCCTGCTGAACACGCCAGGGCCAGGGCTGTGTGGACTTAAGGGGAATACTGCTCCAGAGTGCAGGGGCGACCACGGAGAAGTCCCATTTCTCAGGTCCCACAAGATGGCAGTGCTTTACTGATAAGGCCTGGAGCCTGTCAATCCTGCCAATGTGATTTAACCAGCATATAAAGAATACAGATGTTACTACCCTTGCAAAGGACTTCAAAATTAAGTTTCAACCATCTGTTGGTGCAAGCCCCAACTTTTTTCCCTGAATGGATTCATGTAAGAAACAAAAGATTTAAAAAGTAAAGCCAATCAAAATAATTCCACCATTCAGAATTCTCAAATAATTTGGAAGCTTTCCATACTGCCACTTCAAATAGTGAAGCCAAATTAAGATAAACTTTAAGTAGAACAATGTGGTGGCAGCATCAGCTCATTCATTGGCATCACTTTTGCTTAGATCAGCTTTTCTCAACCATCCAGATGTGAATTCTGCCCTCCCAAAATTCCCAGCCAGATAAAATTCCCCCAATTGGAGGAAGGATGACTGAGACATAGACCTTTTTCACAATATCAGGCCAACAACATCCATCTGGGGTACAGATGCAAGCTGACCCTTTTCTGAGTAGTAATATGGACAGTTAGATCAGATATACAGTACCTTGGATTTGATCCAGTCAGGATCCCATTTCAGAATATGCATCTTTTTGAATGAATTTAGATCCATGGCAGCCATGTACTAGCTGTACTTAAAATGCTTATGATGGGATGCCTATTCTAAGGGGGGATCCAGTTGCCAGTAGTCTTTGATCACTACCCTTTTACAGCATCTTGGATATCTGAGCAAGAGGGTAAGTAAGTAATACTAGACTTGAATATATAGTCAGAAGTTAAGACTACTGCTGCCTTATGAAGCACAAAACGTTGTTGTGGGCTGCCCAGATTGTGCTCTAAGATGGGTGGCCATTCAAATCTTTTAAACAAACAAACAAATAAAATCCATATAATAGGTTAAAGGTAAAGGTTCTCCCTGCACATTTGTGCAGTTGTGTCCTACTCTAGGGGCCGGTGCTCATCTCCGTTTGTTAGCCGAAGAGCCAGCATTGTCCAAAGACGCTTCCATGGTCATGTGGCCAGCATGACGCACACGGAACGCTGTTACCTACCCACCGAAGTGGTACCTATTAATCTACTTGCATTTGCATGCTTTCAAATTGAATGAATTTCGAATAAGCTTTTAGTAATATCATATTATTTTAAGACAGCTTTCACCAACACAGTGCCTTCCATATGGGGAGACTTCAATTCCTATAGCAACCAGCTAGCATGGCCAAAGTCATATAGGCTGAGGATGAGGATGGTTGAAAGCTGCATATATGAATAATGGTGTTCTAAGTTATCTGAAGTTAAGTGCTTTCAGAACAAGGGCAAAGCCAGCAATACTGTCCCCTGGTGATGACCTTGCTTTGTTTTTCTCTAGAGTGAACAGATTATAATGTTGCTCAAGGAAACTTTGCACCAGGAGGGAGGGAGGGAGGGAGGGAGGGAGGGGGGGAGATAGATAGATAGATAGATAGATAGATAGATAGATAGATAGATGATAGATAGATAGATAGATAGATAGATAGATAGATAGATAGATAGATGATAGATAGATAGATAGATAGATATGCTGGCTAGGAATTCTGATATGTGATATACCCAACACATGAAGGGGAATAGATTGTTTTGTTGTGGGGCAGGGATGGTGATTCCATTACCTTTTACTGGCTATCCCGGCTAAGGCTGCTGGGAATTATATTCAGCAGATCTGCTGGACCACTGTTCCCCATCTCTGGTATTATGCATATGTATTTATCACGTTGATCAGAGGCTAACACAAAAGATCTCAGATGCGGTATAGAAGAAATCAGGCTTTCACTCCCTTGTTCATTTGCAGTTAAGACTCCACTAAATTTTATTCTAATCTTTTGCTGAGCTATATTCCTGTACCTTGCAAATCTCTGATTTTTATATTGTCCTCTGCAAATATTAGCATTCTTTACTATTGTCCATAATCTCAATGCAGAGAGAGCTTTGTAAATATTCAGTTTTTCAATTCAAGAACTGTTTCTAGCGCTGTTCATTCAATATGAAAAAAGATTCTGGAGAACTCCAAGCACAAAAGAGAACTAATCCATAGGTCATGGCAATGGAACTCTTTTTAGAACTGAATTGTTGGCAACAAGAAGAAAACCTGTTACTAAATGAAAACCTGTGGGTTGTCTGGCTGCCACATGGAGTGAGAGATCATACTTTGGGAATTATTGCCCTGAAGTTTTATGAGTGCCAATAAGCAATAAAACACTTCAGGGAATATATTTTTGCAAAAACTCCTGGTGACTGCATGGACTACATTCATGTTGTTTTTGTGGGCAACATGGATTCCCCCCCCCCAATTGCCACCGCTGGGATTTTTTTGCCACTCTAGACCAGGCAATCTCAAGGCTGTCCTCTACTACTATCCAAGAATTAACCAGGTTGACCTTGTTTAGCTTCTCTGCGATCAGCCAAAGACAGCTAGATGCTGACACCAACTGTGATGCTGCTCTTATATAAGATTTATTTATTTATTCATTCATTCAATTCATATGGCCGCCCATCTCAAACCAGTGACTCTGGGCGGCTAACAGTCATAAAAACAGTCAAGCAGTTAAAACAGTACAAAAGAAATTAAATACAAATAGCAGCCAAGTTGCCCTCAATACCACACTGACTACAGTTACCAATTAGCTCTTCAGATTACTTTTTAATCCATGCAATCCCTTGAATTATATAACAATGATTTTTGTTTTGTTCTCGGAGGTTAAAGTAGCCAAACTGAAATATTTGAAGAAGAAAGTGGGGCCTCACTGAGTTTAAAACAAGTATCAGTGAAGTGTCACTTTTAGTTCTTTATTGTTAAAGCCAGCCATGAAACTACAGTGACTTTTGCTGGGCTTCATGTAGCCCTTGACTGCTTGGTCGGAGTCTTGAAAACCACCCGGAGCCGTATAAATTTTCCTGCTGTCCTGTCCTAAATCTAATGGCATGATGAAGCAGTGAACTGGAGCAAGGTCACAGGGAAGGAGGGGGAATTACAAACTGGAGGACAAAAAGGTTTAAGGACCACCCATTCTTACGTGGTAATCCAGTTTAGCCTCTCACTTTCTTTTTCTAGTAAGAATATAATCAGCAGGGTCAACTACACATTACATAGTAAATGTATCATGTCATTTGACCTTCAGGTCACCTTCTTTGCTGGTGGAGGGAGCCAACAATCTCCAAACCTCATGAAGAAGCAGATTCACCCCATTTATCTTTCGTATTTCCATAGGATGCAACAGGACCTGATGCGCAGGGATGCAACTATAAAGTTTATGTTTTCCAATCTTCATTTTCCATGAGTCATCTTTGATTAACATTAAAATGTAACCAAGGGATCCTAAATTCTTGCTTTTCCTATTCTTTATTGGCATGAGATTACCTTAGTTACAACTGATACAGGGAGATCTGGCAATTTGAGAATCAATAATCTCAAAATTACTAGCAGGAGAAGCTACCTTTGTTTATGCACAGGCACTAGGCAAGTAATAAAATTCTGAGCTGCCCAAGAGGTCAAAAAAATTGATTGGTATTCGAGAGGGTCTTTAAAAAGATGAGTAGATGGGGTCCAGAGAAAGAGATAAAGGTGAAACAGGTTGTTGGTGGTTTTGAGTTTTAAAAGTGTTTTAAAACTCAAAAACTTTTCAGTGTTTCTCAACCTTGGCAACTTTAAGATGTGTGGACTTCAACTCCCAGGCTGGGGAATTCTGGAAGTTGAAGTCCACACATCTTAAAGTTGCCAAGGTTGAGAAACACTGCTCTAAATCATCCATAGTGCAAGAGGCAGCAGGAAGTGTTTGAGGCAGAGAAAATCTGCACTATAGCCTCTGTTCCTAGTTGTGAGGGATTGGTTGGAGGGATTGGGGAAATCTGGTTTGAAGGGAAAGTAACTTAGAGCTCATTTTGTTAGAGAAAATATATGAAGAACTATGTTACATATTTCACTTAAGAAATATACATCTCAGCAATCTTATCTTACCACTTTAATGCAACAGCTTGTTCTCAGATATAAATGATATCATTTTAATTTCATAAAAGCTTTGTTTGTTTCAAAGTTGTGTGTCTCTTTTTCATCTAACAAGGAAGCTAAGTAACTTGCCCATGCCCAGTAACACATCTAAGTAACACCTTTGTTTTAAAAAATGGGCGATTTTCTGCTGCAACCACAGTATTTACTAGATCAGAGCTTTCCAAACTGTGTGTCGCAACACGTTAGTGTGTCGGCTGCAGTGTCTGGGTGTGTCGCGGCTACTGCTGCCTTCGAGCCCTGCCAGGATTCCACGCAGGTCCTAGTGCCTGCCTTGTGCCCTGCTGTAAGAGTGTGTTGCGAAATGATGCCCTGCTGTAAGAGTGTGTCGCAAAATGATGCATGTCTAAAAAGTGTGTGTTACCAACATGAAAAGTTTGGAAAGCTCTGTACTAGATCCTGATTTGAATGTCTGCAACCATCTCCCACATTCCATCTTAAGACTCTGACTAAATGCATATTATATATGCTTCTACCCAATTTGTCACATTGGATTTACACACTGCATTAAGCCATGGTTTATTTAACTATTGTTTATTGAATAAGCCTCAACTGGCAGGGTTCACACATTGCGCTAAGCTATCAATCTTGCCTTATAAACCACAATGGCTGGGTTCACAAGACACACTAAGCCAAAACCAAGTAAGCCACATTATGACTTACTGTGATGTTTCATCCCAGCCACTGTCTGCCTGAAACAGTCCTGCTACAGAGTCAGCAACCACAATTAAGGCAACCACAACTCTTGTATGCCCAATACAACATACTGAAGCCAGAGAATACAAAACAAACAGATTTAAAATACAGTTTTATTTTATACCCTCCAAATCAAACTCTGCCCACAATTCTTAATAGTCTGTTTTTCTCATTCACATTGTAGGAAGTGTTGATATGTTGTTGGAAAGATTATCCCATAGAAATTGCACTGTATAGTTTCCCAGCCACTGTAACCTCATTCTACCCCTTTATTTATTTTATTTTATTTTATTTTATTTTATTTTATTTTATTTTATTTTATTTTATTTTATTTTATTTTATTTTATTTTATTTTATTTTATTATTTTATTATTTTATTTTATTTTATTTTATTTTTCCAACTTATATCACTGCCCATCTCCCCCCCACAAGGGGACTCTGGGCGGTTTACAATCAAGTTAGTGATTAAAAGCATATAAAATACATTATACAATATCAATCATAAATTAAATATTAAATATATAAAATCCAAGAGGCTGTTATGTAATGTTTGCGAGAACTCTACGGCGCAAGCCATCCCCAAGAAGAGGTATTACTCTTCCCATCCCAAGCGAGGTGGCAGAGCCAGGTCTTCACTTGCTTTCGGAAGGTCAGGAGTGTGGGGGCTAGCCTCACCTCCAGGGGCAGAATGTTCCAGAGGGCGGGTGCCACTGCAGAGAAGGCCCGCCTCCTGGACCCTGCCAGATGAAATTCTTTAATAGACAGGGTCCGTAGCAAGCCCTCTCTGCATAACCGGGTGGGGCGGGTCGATGCTCTGGGGATGAGGCGGTCCCTAAGGTAACCTGGTCCCATGCCATGTAGGGCTTTAAAGGTAACAACCAACACCTTGAATTGGACCTGGAAGCAAACTGGCAACCAGTGCAGCTCATGCAGCAAAGGTGTCACATGTGCCGATCTTGGGGCACCCATAACCGCACGTGCAGCCACATTCTGGACCAGTTGAAGCTTCCGGATACTCTTCAAGGGTAGCCCCATGTAGACTGCATTGCAATAGTCTATATGGGAGATGACCAGGGCATGAGTGACTGTACGGAGGGCATCTCGGTCCAGGAAAGGGCATAGCTGGCGTACAACTCGAAGTTGCACAAATGCCCTTCTGGCCACGACTGCCACCTGCTCTTCAAGCAGGAGTCGTGAGTCCAGAAGGACCCCCAGGTTCCGCACTGAGTCTGAACGGGGTAGTGCCACCCCGTCCAGATCTAAAGATGAGAACTCCTTGGATCCCGAGGCGCCATCAATCCACAGCCACTCTGTCTTACCAGGGTTCAGCTGAAGCCTGTTGTTCCCCATCCAGGCCCCCACAGCCTTCAGACACTGAGAAAGGGCAGCCACTGCATTACTTAACTCACCCGGGATGGAGATAAATAATTGAGTATCATCAGCATATTGATGATACCTCATCCCGTGTTGGCGGATGATCTCACCCAGTGGTTTCATGTAGATATTAAATAGGAGAGGTGAGAGAACCGAACCCTGCGGCACCCCACAAAGTAGGGGCTGAGGGTCAGACCTCTCATCTCCTATTACCACCAATTGGGACCAGTCTCGGAGGAAGGAGGCGAACCAGCTCAAAACTACGCCGCCCACCCCCAACTCTCCGAGCCGCCCCAAAAGGATACCATGGTCGATGGTATCGAAAGCCACTGAGAGGTCAAGAAGAGCCAGGATGGATGCACTGCCTCCATCCCACTCCCGCCAGAGATCATCTGTAAGTGCGACCAATGCAGTTTCCACCCCATATCCCGGCCTGAATCCTGACTGGAAGGAGTCTAGATAATCCGTATCATCCAGAATCCTCTGGAGCTGTAATGCCACCACTTTCTCAACCACCTTCCCTAAAAAGGGGAGGTGGGAGACGGGATGAAAATTGTCCAACACTTTAGGGTCCAGCGATGGCTTCTTGAGGAGGGGGTGCACCAGCGCTTCCTTGAAAGCAGCCGGAAACACTCCCTCTCCCAAGGATGTAACAACCATCGCATGGACCCAACCACATGTCACTTCCCTGGCTGCTTTCACTAGCCAGGAAGGGCATGGGTCAAGATGACACGTAGTGGCCCTTACAGTCCGGAGGATCCTGTCCACTTCCTTAGGCTCAACAGGATCAAACTGTTCCCAGATAACCGGGCACAGACATTCCCTTGGCATCTCCTCAGACCATGCACCACGTTTGGAGTCCAGCTTAGAATGAATCCGAGCAATTTTATCCATCAGATGCTCCGAAAATTCCTCCGCACAGCCCTGAAGGTGGGTCACTGGGCCCACCTTACCTAGGAGAGATCGAGTAATCCTAAACAGGGCCGACGGGCGGCATTCTGCAGATGCAATAAGAGTGGAGAAATATTGACGTTTCGCCACTCTTACCGCCACAAGGTAGGCCTTAACCGTGGCTCTAGCTAGTGTTCGGTCGGATTTGGTCTTTGTCTTCCTCCAGCGGCGCTCTAGACGTCTCTTAACCCACTTCAGAACCCTCAATCCCTCCGTGAACCACGGGGAATATCGGGTCGGATGGGGCAAGAGAGGCCGCATAGGCGCTATCCTGTCCAAGGCCCCGGCCGCTTCCTTGTTCCAGGCTGCGGCCAGGACCTCCGCTGGACCGTGCAGTAGATCCTTGGGTATAACCCCCAGCTCCCTCTGAAACCCTATCGGGTCCATTAGTCGCCGGGGGCGGACCAATCAAATAGGTCCAGCCTCCCTGTGGAGTGGGGCAGCATATGAGAATCTCAGGGCCACCAGGGCATGATCTGACCATGACAATGGGGAGAGATGTAACTCTCCCCCCAGATCACCTTGTCACTGCTCCGACAAGAACACCAAGTCCGGAGTGAGGCCACTGTCTCGAGTCTCGAGTCGGATCCCAACTTATTTCATAGTTGATCATTCACATTCACACGAGGAACTTTAAAGACAGTTAGCTTTTCAAGTTGGCACGAATATGGGCTAACTCTGAAAGCAATACAACAGTGAGATGACCATGGAGTTTAAATCATATCTTGTTTATACATGGCTTATTAAAATGGCTTATGATCAAAACTTACAATGTACATAGCAATATATTAGAGGAAGCTAATTAAGTCTACTTATTTGATTTTTCAGTAAATCATTTTTCAGTAAAGATACAGCTTATAGTTTCATTTCTTGAAATCACAAGGATTTTCAGAGCTTTGCCCAGAGTCTGGTAATAAATCTCTCTCTAGGATCTCAAAGCTGCACCAGGCCTCGCAGCGAAGAGTCAGGGACAAGACTTCAAGAGACTCATTGTTTCTGTTGCAGACCCAAGGGGTGCTCCTGATGAAGATCAGCTGCTTCATAATCAGACAATCAAGCCCACTTTTTATAACAGCCCCAAGGTTTAAATCTTGAGTCTCTCATGCCCTCACATGGTAATGGCCATCTTGCTGCTAGTTTCTTGGCCTTTGAGGTGGGGCACCTTCATCATGTTTTGATAATGGCCTTAACTAGTTTTAAACTCTTTGCTTCTTGCCTTGGCAGTTTCAGCCCTCTTAAGAACACATTTTATTTATTTATTATTTATTTATTATTTCTAACTTATATCACCGCCCATCTCCCCCCACAAGGGGACTCTGGGCGGTTTTCATGCCAGATCAAGGAGTTCTTTTTAAAATTTAAAATTCCCATTTAATTAGATGGAGACAAGAAAATTGATTTCTTTGGCACCTAGCATTGAACATGCATTTGTCAATATAGAATGATTAAGTCTACATACACTGGTTCTGAATAAGTTTCTTATTAGCATGGATTGGATCTCCATTATGTTTCTATTTAAAAGTATGCTTTTTATTAAGTTTCACACCACCATGTAGTAATAATTGTGTAACAGTTCCCAAATAGTAGCAAAAAACATTTCAAAAGACTGGCTGGTTTTGTGCAACAAGAACTCTCTGGATAGAAGTTATGGTGCTTGAAGAACACTTCACTGAAAGCTTTGTCATTGTTAATGCAGTTGCCAAGGATGCAATGTAAAAAATTACCATCTCCATTTCAAGAGCTATATACATTATGAATGAAAATGTGACACATTACAAAAACAACAAAGTTGACAGTACAAGACAAAGTTGGTAGTTTGCTGTATAGCACCAGTCAATATTTTTGAGTTACACAACAGGCAGTAAATAACAGTTGCATGCAACTTAACTGAAGTTTGTTTTATATAACTATTACATTCTATATGAAATGTGGCTGAAGCTCACAGACGTAGTCACATGGGAAAGATTTTGTGAAATGCAAGTAAAAAATTTCAGTGCCCTCACTGGAGCCAGCTGTATTACTAAAACCCTGCATATTTGATCTATGCTTGTATTTCTATTCTATTTGTTGTTGTTGTTCAGTCGTTTAGTCATGTCCGACTCTTCGTGACCTCATGGACCATAGCACGCCAGGCCTTCCTGTCCTCCACTGTCTCTCGGAGTTTACTCAAATTCATGTTCATTACATCGGTGATGCTATCTAACCATCTCATCCTCTGCCGTCCCCTTCTCCTTTTGCCTTCAGTCTTTCCCAGCATCAGGGTCTTTTCCCGTGAGTCCTCTCTTCGCATTAGGTGGCCAAAGTATTTGAGCTTCAGCTTCAGCATCTGTCCTTCCAATGAGCAGTCAGGGTTGATTTCCTTTAGGATTGACTGGTTTGACCTCCTTGCAGTCCAATGGACTCTCAAGAGTCTTCTCCAGCACCACAGTTCGAAAGCATCAATTCTTCGGCGCTCAGCCTTCCTTATGGTCCAACTCTCACAGCCATACATTACTACTGGGAAAACCATAGCTTTAACTATACGGACCTTTGTCGGCAAGGTGATGTCTCTGCTTTTTAATATGCTGTCTAGGTTTGCCATAGCTTTCCTCCCAAGGAGCAAGCGTCTTTTAATTTCATGGCTGCAGTCACCGTCTGTGGTGATCTTGGAGCCCAAGAAAATGAAATCTGTCACTGCTTCCATTTCTTCCCCTTCTATTTGCCAGGAAATGATGGGACCAGATGCCATGATCTGGGTTTTTTTAATGTTGAGTTTCAAGCCAGCTTTGGCACTCTCCTCTTTCACCCTCATCAAGAGGCTCTTTAGTTCCTCTTCACTTTCTGCCATTAGGGTGGTATCGTCTGCATATCTGAGGTTGTTGATATTTCTCCCGGCAATCTTAACTCCGGCTTGTGATTCATCCAGCCCGGCATTTCTCATGATGTACTCTGCATATAAGTTAAATAAGCAGGGTGATAATATACAGCCTTGTCGTACTCCTTTCCCAATTTTGAACCAGTCGGTTGTTCCATGTCCGGTTCTAACTGTTGCTTCTTGACCCGCATACAGGTTTCTCAGGAGACAGGTAAGGTGGTCTGGTACTCCCATCTCTTTAAGAATTTGCCACAGTTTGTTGTGATCCACACAATCAAAGGCTTTAGCGTAGTCAATGAAGCAGAAGTAGATGTTTTTCTGGAACTCTCTTGCTTTTTCCATGATCCAGCGAATGTTGGCAATCTGATCTCTAGTTCCTCTGCCTCTTCGAAACCCAGCTTGCACTTCTGGTAGTTCTCGGTTCACATACTGCTGAAGCCTAGCTTGTAGGATTTTGAGCATAACCTTGCTAGCATGTGAAATGAGCGCAATTGTACGGTAGTTTGAACATTCTTTGGCATTGCCTTTCTTTGGAATTGGAACGTAAACTGACCTTTTCCAATCCTGTGGCCACTGTTGAGTTTTCCAAATTTGTTGGCATATTGAGTGCAGCACTTTAACAGCATCATCTTTTAGGATTTTAAATAGCTCAGCTGGGATACTGTCTTCTCTGCTAGCTTTGTTGTTAGTAATGCTTCCTAAGGCCCACTTGACTTCACTCTCTAGGATGTCCGGCTCAAGGTCAGTGACCACACCATCGTATTCATCAGGGATATTAAGATCTTTCTTGTATAGTTCTTCTGTGTATTCTTGCCACCTCTTCTTAATCTCTTCTGCTTCTGTTAGGTCCCTGCCTTTTTTGTCCTTTATCATGCCCATCTTTGCACAAAATGTTCCCTTGATATCTCCGATTTTCTTGAAGAGATCTCTAGTCTTCCCCATTCTATTGTTTTCCTCGATTTCTTTGCATTGTTCATTTAAGAAGGCCTTCTTATCTCTCCTTGCTATTCTCTGGAATTCTGCATTCAGTTGTTTATATCATTCCCTTTCTCCCTTGCCTTTTGCTTCCCTTCTTTCCTCAGCTATTTGTAAAGCCTCATCAGTCAGCCACTTTGCTTTCTTGCATTTCTTTTTCTTTGGGATGGTTTTAGTTGCTGCCTCCTGTACAATGTTACGAACCTCCATCCATAGTTCTTCAGGCACTCTGTCTACCAGATCTAATCCTTTAAATCTATTCCTCACCTCCACTGTATATTTATAAGGGATATGATTTAGGTCATACCTGAGTGGTCTAGTGGTTTTCTCTACGTTCTTCAATTTAAGCCTAAATTTTGCGATAAGAAGCTCATGATCTGAGCCACAGTCAGCTCCAGGTCTTGTTTTTGCTGATTGTATAGAGCTTCTCCATCTTTGGCTGCAAAGCATATAATCAATCTGATTTCGGTATTGACCATCTGGTGATGTCCATGTGTAGAGTCGTCTCTTGTGTTGTTGGAAAAGAGTGTTTGCTATGACCAGCTTGTTCTCTTGACAAAACTCTATTAGCCTTTGCCCTGCTTCATTTTGTACTCCGAGGCCGAACTTGCCTGTTATTCCGGTTATTTTTTGACTTCCTACTTTAGCATTCCAGTCCCCTATGATGAAAAGGACATCTTTTTTTGGTGTTAGTTCTAGAAGGTGTTGTAGGTCTTCATAGAACCGGTCAACTTCAGCTTCTTTGGCATCAGTGGTTGGGGCATAGACTTGGATCACTGTGATGTTGAATGGTTTGCCTTGGATTCGAACTGAAAGCATTCTGTCGTTTTTGAGGTTGTACCCCAGTACTGCCTTTCCCACTCTTTTATTGACTATGAGAGCTACTCCATTTCTTCTAAGGGATTCTTGCCCACAGTAGTATATATAATGGTCTCCTGAATTAAATTCGCCCATTCCTGTCCATTTTAGTTCGCTGATTCCCAAGATGTTGATGTTCAATCTTGTCATCTCATGTTTGACCACATCCAGCTTACCTTGATTCATAGATCTTACATTCCAGGTTCCTATGCAATATTGTTCTTTACAGCATCAGACTTTCCTTCCACTTCCAGACACATCCACAACTGAGCGTCCTTTCGGCTTTAGCCCAGCCGTTTCACTCTTACTGGAGCTACTCGGAATTGCCCTCCGCTCTTCCCCAGTAGCATTTTGGACACCTTCTGACCTGAGGGGCTCATCTTCCGGCGTCATATCTTTTAGCCTTTTGATACTGTCCATGGGTTTTCTTGGCAAGGATACTGGAGTGGTTTGCCATTCCCTCCTCCAGTTTTGGACCACGTTTTGTCAGAACTCTCCATCATGACCTGTTCTTCTTGACCTGACTTCATTGAGTTACGCAAGCCCCTTCGCCACGACAAGGCAGTGATCCATGAAGGGGTTCGATTCTATACTAGCTGGTTTTAGACATCACACTAGATTTCTTCAATTCTGGCTTAATGTATTTCAACCATGCATTTACATTTAACACAGAGAACAATTTTACCATGATTGTTTGGAGAAATTCTGCAATGCAAACTATTTATGAAGTTGGAAACCCATTCCAATTACTTGCTACGCTTAAGAAGAAACAAGGCCAGTAAAATGGCCTGCTTGATAAGATATCAGTGTTCTTCATAAAAAGAGCAATAGATACAATTTATAAATTAAGCTTTATCAAGATGACACAGGTGTGAATTGCTTAATGCTTATTTTGCTGTATAAGAGCTTTTATATATACTATGATTAACTGATTTACATTTGCTTTTACATATGAGCCTCATATGTATGTGTGCAGGATGCTTAAAGGATCTGGACGTCTTCATCAAACACACACACACATAGACACAAACAAAAACATATTTTGTAATTATTGGTGGTAGATATGAGTTTTCTGCATAATTGCAATTTGGAAAGATATTTTGTATAATAAAATCATGGATCAACTTTCTATTTTTTTTGAGACATTTCATAAATTAGAATATAAACAACAGTACTTAAAAAAACATTTAGATGATTTGGGATGGACTTGTTTGTGACAAGTCAGAGAGACGTGTATTCTGCATTAATTATGGGTGGATCCCACATATCCAGAATAAACCACATATATAAATACATGGTTTTATGGCCCTCTTTTATATTATCCTCTGATCTGACTACACTGGTAGAAAAAGAAGCATCTCTGGAACATTTTCCAGACTTGGAGCTGCCTGTCCCCACACCAACTATTGCCAAAAACATGTGGTTTGAGAACTGTAGTAAATTTGGCAATCTCTTTGATCTTTCTAAAGAGGGAAGTGTTTTTAAGATGCATGTTTAACTGGAATAAAGATTAAAAAAATAAAATAAAAACAAACAAATAAAAATTGGGTTACAAAGCAAAGTGTTGGCTGAGTAAAACCTTTTGACAATGTGTTCATCTGAAGCCACTCTTGTCTTGTATTAAGATCCTTCTGCACAAGAAATATAAAAATGTTTCCAATTAGTGGCTCACAATTTTCATCACTTCTCCTCAGTGCTCCACTCCTCTTTCTGGAATTCTAGTATGCTCAGAGTGCAACACATTTCACCAAGGATCCAATATTCTATTTAGATAATATCTTAAGGATCACTGTAACTATTACTTGAAAATCACTGTTGAGCCAACATATAGGATTGTGTATGTGTGGTATTACAGTACTGAAAAAGTGACACAGGATTTCTCATTTCACGGCCATACCATTTTAATTTTTTTTAAACAGTCCTCTTTCTTGACATTTACTTATTTCTTTTGCTATCTGTGCAATTCCTCATTTTTTCCATCTCATGTACTGAAGTACTAAAGTCACTGGATTTTTGTTTGCTTTGGTATAAGTAGTAAATATGAGCTCTAGTGTAGTGTTTAACAATAAGGCAATAAATTAACAGACAGGAATAATAAAACAACCTAATATAAAATAAAATAAAAGCATAAAAATAATATCAAGCATTAAAAATATCATGAAATCACCATATTGGGGCAATAATACACCAGAGTTCCCCCTTTGGGGGAAGATGGGCGGTGATAGAAATTTAATAAATAAATAAACAAACAAACAAATAAATAAATAAATAAATAATACAACAAAAAAAACACCAATTTCGGTGATGTCAGCAGTTGAAATCTACCAGCTATGTCACCCTGCTGTAGATCCCATGTTTAACTCTAGCAAATACATGTTGATCACTGAATGAAAGTTATTAACTTAGAGCTGTGATAGGCTACTTATGGTCCATGGTTCCATACGACCCTCACTCTTTTCTGAGTCTGCAAAATCCACAGAAATCAGGCTACTCGAGTTTACAAAAAAAAAGCAAGAATAAATAAATTGAAGCATGATTTTTGTCTTTATTTTACCAGGAAAAGATATGCTTGTAGAATTGTTTCTCTCTTATGCCCCTATATTTGCAGCCATTCATTTTCCTTCCTTTCACTTTCAGGGGCAAAGTGGGTCAGGAGTTCTGCCTAGGTCTGGCTATCTGGCTAAAGGCACATCATCAGAGGCACAAAGATAGATTGAGGTACCTTCTAAATGGAAAACTAGTGGCCCAGATAAAATTACATCCCGGAACCATTCTGACTTTTCCTATTTAATTGTTGTTTTTTAAATAAGAAGAAAGTTTGAAAAAGTACTATAATGGGAACACACCTCAGGATTGTCAATGGGAATTGTTCTTATCTAAACATTATAAAATTCCCTGAATGGAATTGGACCTGAGAAGGGAAGGATGATGTCAAATGTACTAATGAAACATAATACATTCCATATTTATAATCAAGTATTACATGACAGAGGAGAGTCAGTTTGGCATAGTGATTAAAGCTACCAGGCTAGAAACTGGGAGACAGTGAGTTCTAGTCCTGCCGTAGCACAAAGCCAGCTGGGTGACCTTGGGCCAGTCACTCTCATCTCAGCCCCAGGAAGAAGGCAATGGCAAACCACTCCCCAAATCTTGCCAAGAAAACTGCAGGGACTAATCCAGGCAGTTGCCAGGAGTCAACATTGACTCAAAGGAATCATCATCATCATCATCATCATCATCATCATCATCATCATCCAAGAACCCTTGCTGAAGGAAGTCAGTCACGAAAAGCTCTTGAAAACAACAAAGGTGAAGGCTGAGTATAAAAATGAAACAATTGAAAACCAATTTGTTAATTGGAAGAACAAGCCAATGCTTGGTCAATACTTGAAGGATATAGAAGGAAAAGCTGATAAAAGTTCCACATGGAGTTGGTTAAGATCAGGAGTGTTAAAGAAAGAAACTGAAGGCTTTATTTTTGTGGCTCAAGAATAAGCTTTGCCAACTAATTGCATGAAGGCGAATATTAAACATGTAACAAAAAACAGCAAATGTCGCCTTTGTAGTGAAAAGGATGAAACGATTGACCATTTGATCAGTGGCTGCAGCAAAATTTCACAAACTGACTACAAGCAGAGTCATGACCAAGTTGCCAAAATTATTCATTGGAATCTTTGCCAGAGGTTTGGATTCAAATGTAGAAAAAACTACTGGGACCATCAAGTTGAGAAGGTTTTGGAAAATGAGCGGGTTAAGATCTTATGGGACTTTAAGAGCCAAGCAGACAGGCGTCTTGTTCATAACATGCCTGATATAATGGTCATTGAAAAGAAGAAAGTCTGGTTCATTGATGTTGCTATACCGGGTGATGCTAAGATTGAGGAAAAGCAATTGGAAAAAATTACAAAATACTAGGACTTGCAGATCGAAGTTGAACGCTTGTGGAAAAAGAAATCCACTGTTATACCAATCATGAGTAATACCTAAAGGACCCCCTCGATATTTGGAAATTTTGAATTTATTGGACCTGAACACCCTAATTTTACAAAAAAAAAAATACCTGCTTGGAACTGCCTATATTCTTAGACACTACCTTAATATTTCTTAGGTCCTTGGTTAGAACTTGAATTATTAAGTTTTCACCAGTCTTAGACTGTGAATTTAATTGTAGATTACTACTACTGCTGCTGCTACTACTACTACTAAAAGTAAAGGTAAAGGTTTTCCCCTGCACAGTCGTGTCCGACTCTAGGGGGCGGTGCTCATCTCCGTTTCTTAGCCGAAGAGCCAGCGCTGTCCAAAGACGCTTCCGTGGTCATGTGGCCAGCATGACGCGCACGGAACTTTGTTAGTGGTACCTATTCATCTACTTGCATTTGCATGCTTTCGAATTGCTAGTTTGGCAGGAGCTGGGGCTAGTGCAGGAGCTCACTCCGTCACGTGAGACTAGGGATTCGAACCTCTAAACTTGCGATCTTCCGATCGACAAGCCTGGTGTCTTAACCACTGAGCCATCACGCCCCCTACTACTACTACTACTACTACTATTACAAAGTAACATAGCTGGTTTTAGCTGGAAAATGTTTTTTCAGGTTAAAGTGTTTTGACTTCGTTCTCTATTATTTTCCCTTACTCTCCAGTCAGAAGCTGGAGCAATGGTTGTCTATCAGCTCAACAGCTGCCTGCTATGCTCTCCTTATGGATTGTTTTCCATCTGTTGAAGGCATTCCCACTTACACTCCTGCTGATTTTCTTTGCATCATTGCAAAGAACAGCAGAATTATAGGAACACTAAAACAGATGAGCTCTCCCTTGAAACTAGTCCAAATATTCACTTTTGATACAAAAGAATGTTTGAACATGAATTTAAAAACTGGGTAGAAGAAGTCTGGTGTATCCCAAGATAATTCATTGCTGCTAATGGCTTGACATTTTTGTGAGAAGGCAATACATATTTTTATTCACATTGAAGGGGAAAATATATCAATAAAACTGCTTTGAATGTTTGTAAAACAAATCACGAGTCTCTCAATAGCAGGGTTTATGTGTTGGGAGCTTCCACAGAAGAGCATCCTATGGTGCTGGAGAGAACATGCAAGATTTGAACTGATGCCTGGATGCAGGGAGAGACTGGAGGAGAGCCAGAGAACTGAAATGAATCATGGTCAGATGGAGACTGTATGTGTGGGTGGTTTCCAGGTAAAGGAATTGTTACATTTCCATAGACAGTACTTGGATTGGTGGGCAGGTTTTGGATTCAGTGTTTTCATTAGAGGCCCAAGTGACCTCTAAGGAAAGAAGTTTCGGTTGATTTGCAGACAATACCCTTTCCTCGACAGGAATCATGTTGGCTGCTGTATGGTCTACACTGGTAACCTCACTATAGACTACACTAAGAGGCTAATTTTGTGGTTGGGAGCTGGAGGCAATGTAGAAGCCGGCACCAGGGAGGGAAATCAAGTTAAGGCTGAGGTGGCAGCCACTCTGGGGCCTGCAAATGCATGGGAGCCAAACAGGCCTTCAGACTTTTTTTTTTAATTAAAAAAACCCAAACTAGTCATGGTCTGCTTAAGGGCAGGTGGATGCAGCCTGAGCCTAGATGACACACACACAGGAGAGCATTGATCAGAAGCACGGTGGCAGTTTACCAATCTCAGCACCCCTCCACCCTTAAGAAGAAAGCACAGTTCAATGCCCGGATAGGGCAGGCCACACCGCAGCTGCTCTCCTATCTCCACACTGAAGAACAAGGCACCCGTGTTCCTGCTGCTGGGGCAGGGGCGGCATATCACCCTCCTACATGTCTGGAGGCATGTTTCCCTCCTAGCCTAGTTCACCAGGGTTGGTTGAGATGCAGCCATCACTGCTGCTTCCTGCCTCTTCCCTTCTTTCCCTAAATGCCCCCCTTCTCTCACATCCCAACTAATGGTTGTAAAGTGCAAGGAGACCCTGAGTAGCACCAGCCTCACCTCACTTGCTTTGCTACCACCACCTGCACCCCCACTGGGATGTGCAAGAGTATAAAACCGATGGGCAAATTAAAGCAAAGGCTCCCAGCAGCTCCCCCACTCACCCAAACCAGAGAGGGAGGACATGTTGAGCCTGGTGTTGCTGAGGGACAGGAGGGCAGAGTTGGGAAGCTGGGGCAGTGGCAGAGTCTCTCAGCAAACTCCAACAATCTTGGCCATGAGGAGAGTGTGCCTCCCAGCACAGTTAAGGGCAGAATGGTGGCCCTCCCCAAGTGGCAGGAACCCTGAACTTCTGGTGGGGCTTCTGCCAGCTGCCCTTGAAGCCAAGGTGAGAAAGCTGCCATGTTCTGTGCAAAATTCTCTTTCCAGGGCTCTTCCACATCCTTTGCCTAGGAGCTGCACCCAAAGGGGGCTCCCATCATGCAGTGCTGGTTTATCCCGTTCCTGGCACCGTTGACTCCCTTGAACATCCCAAAGGACTGGTCCCAGTTTCTGCCCCAGGCTAACTACCTTCCACTGGGACAACCTTATGAGTCTGGGGAGAATTAGGCTCAAGTCTTAACTTGGTTTTGAACCCCAAACCCTCATGCTTCCCCATTAATTAGCAAGCCCATTTTTCTGTGTGACAGGATGTATTTATTTAATCAATTTTTAGCCTGCTTCCCATTATATTTGCAGGAATTATAGCCTCTTCTGGGAGGCTGACGCATGCCGAACGGAAGAGAAAGCATGGTTTTTTTTCCTCCTTTGAGAACTGGCAGTATCATTTTTATTTCGTGGCAGAATTGGAAGTCATTTTCAAGCATAGTTGCTTCTTCTGGAAGGATTAAATCATGGCTAGTTTCAAATAATTACATTAAGGGTTTTATGTTTTTATTCAGCAACTATCAGACAACCTATTAGTGTTCTGTTTAATGAAAAATGCTGCCCAGTAAGTGGCCAAAGTGAAAAAGTAGCTGTTTTGCAGTAGAGGAGCTTTTTAAAAATTAAATGAATACATGTTTAATGGCATTCCACAACACTCCTTATTGTTTTCAATTTTTTGCTCGCTTGAAGCTTTTCTATCAATAAATGAAAAGTCTTCAATGTTGTGTCCCTCAAGTTAATGAACTGGTCCTCATGTGGCCCTTGTGACTATTAAAGTTTCGGACCCCTGGACTAGGCTTTGCATAATATGTTGTGGGCTACATATTTTATTTTATTTTATTTTATTTTATTTTATTTTATTTTATTTTATTTTTATTTTTATTTTTATTTATTTTATTTTATTTTATTTTATTTTATTTTATTTTATTTTATTTTATTTATTTTATTTTATTTTATTTTATTATTTTATTTTATTTTATTTTATTTTAATTTTATTTATTTATTTTATTTTATTTTATTTATTATTTTATTATTTTATTTTATTTTATATTTTATTTTATTTTATTTTATTTATTTTATTTTATTTTATTATTTTATTTTTTATTTTATTTATTTTTATTTTATTTTATTTTATTTTATTTTTTTTTTTATTTTTTTATTTATTTATTTAAAACATTTATATAGCTGCCCCATCTTATATTGAACATATCCAAAGAGGTAACCTTTAAAACATCTATTTGATTGTATTTTGATTTTTTAAATTTAATTATTTGTTTGGGTGGGTTATAATAGGAAGATTCCAAAAAAGAGAGAAGGTGTAAGATTTCTTTCCCAACAGTACAGAGTGCTATGACACTGAAACTCAGCCTCATATCTCCCTCTGTTGATGAATAAAAATGCTGCTCCCTCTCCCCTTTAGGTAATTGCTTCACTGATTGAATTGCTTTCATTATTACCATTTGCTAGTGAGCGGAGGGGGGTTTGCAGGGAGAGAAGCTTTTCATTCCTTAATAATGTTTTTTTTTTAGAAGTGCTGGAGCTTTGGAGTGAGGGAGTAAGCAAAGATGCAGGGAAAGGGCTGAGGATGAAGCAAGGAAGCTGGAGAGAGTGGGAGGACTGGATGAAGATTGGATGAAAACAGTGGGGGGCAGAGACCTGATGAGAATGGACAAGCGGTGAAGGATTGAGTGGGGGTTTCAGAATGGGGAGCCTGAACAGTCCAGGAGAGCTGGGAAGGATCAGCCAAGAAGTAGGTGAAGGTACTGGAGGAGTGTGTGTGTGTGTGTGTGTGTGTGTGTGTGTGTGTGGAGTGAGGCAACAGAGAAGACAGGGGAGACAGAGGAGGAAAGAAATGCAGATGAGGTGACCAAAAGGGAGGGTTGATGGTGAACATATGGCAATGGATAAGGTAGACAGGAGTATCCAAGGGCAAGCAAAGCAATGGGAAGCAGTGGACAGATGTAGCAGCAAGTGGGTGTAGGGAGAAGATGTGGAAGGATCCGATCCAGGGCTGAAAAGGAACTGTGGGGTCTACTGGAATTCCAGCTGGCTACATGCAGTCCACAAGCCACACTATTGTACTCATCATACAAGGCCAATGCTTTACTGAAGATTCAGTTCATCCTTTGGCACACTATGTCCTGGAAATTAACTCTTGGCATTTTTAATGTGTTTACCAGATCACAATTTGATTAAATTATCTGTACAGAGTGAATTTTTAATAATTTAATGACAACAAAAACTGATGTTGAACACCATCTATATGCTGCTATCAAACGTATTAATTACAAGAGAAACATGTACCAATGGTAATGTGAATCAGTTGTTGCTTTTACATTTGATTTTTCCCTACTGCAATCAGTTTCACTCCCACACTAAATAATTATGGTGTTGTCTAAAGAATGTATACGTGGGGGACAAGGTTGGACTGGGGAATGGACATAATAAAGATTTGTTGGCTTTTTGAAAAGAAAAACCAGAGTCTTCACAGGCTTCAACTTTATTGACTGTATTTCAATATGCAACTTTTAAGTCATGATGCTTCATTATGTATGTTATTTCGAAATCCAGAAACCCAGTTTATGTGTATCCTGATTTCCTTCAAAAACCTTGGAGGATGTTTTCTTTTATCATCATGACTATCCTCTGAGTGGTGGAGAGATGGGGATAAACCTGTGCTCACTCTAATAAGCATGTGGTGTTTATTTACTAAAATTTTAAAAAAATCAAATTACCCTGGAGACCCAACTGTTATTGTTGATTTTATCTATTTTTACCTTTAAAAAAAAAAGTCATGCAAGCCAGTCACAGAAATCCTATAATTGAACAAACTCCTATTTAAGATAATAGGTCTACAGGAAACTGCCTCAAACTCAATACCATTGCTCCAGTATTATCAGCACTGGCAGTGGCTGGGTTCGAACAGTGCACTTACCTGTAATATAGCTTAATTTTGTCTTTGTGTGTTGTATGAACCAAGCTACCATGATTTAGATAGAATAGTTCAGATTTACTCTGTTCTACTTATCTAGCCAACTATGATTTATTCAATTGACCATGGTTAAGTAAACCATAGCTTAGCAGTGACTCTCCAGAGCTTTAGACAGTTTTCTTTTCTACTGCTTTTTATTAAATAAATATCAAAGAAAAACTAAAAAAACACCCTAAATTAAAAAATGAAAAGAATACCCCTCCAGAGTATAATAGCTCATGATGCTTCCATAGCATGAGTCATAAACTTAAGACTATGGAGCCCAGCTTAGGTAAAGTGTCTCTTGGAGCTCTTTTCTAGCCAGAAAATGGTATCAAATTAAATCATCTGGACAAGGGTATTAGAGCACTGAGAGTTAATCTCTTCAAATGAACTCTTGTCTCTCCAGTGCTCATACTGCCTGCATATACCCAAAGATGGGGCTAACTGGGACAATTAGTCCTCATGCCCAGCAAAAGTTAAATTATTATTATTATTATTTATTTAATTTATATGACCACCCATCTCCCCCAACGGGGAACTCTAAATAAAACAAACACGCTTGGAAAAGGCAGAGCACAACTTCTGGAAGTCTTTGCAACCATTTAATTACAACTCTGCTCTGCATCATATGACTAAGAGGGAGGAGTGAGGGGGGGGTGCTTAAGAATTGAACACTTGACAGCATTTCAAGCTGCTGTCCAGCTGTGTCCCCCAGAGCAATGCATTGAGGGAATTTGGGGGGATTTTTTTCTCTCTGCAACCTCTGGCTACATCTGGCCCATTTTTGTACCCAATCTTTCTTATGTTGGCTTCTCTCACTACACCAGATTTGCTTCTGTTTGGTTCATTCTTCAGAGAGTTTCACTGAGTTGAAAAGAATAAAAAGGTGTCCACAGCCTTCAGCGCAGGAGTGGGATACCTGTGGCTTACAGGTATTGCAGAACAGCTGCTCCCTGCGATTTCTGCAACGCTGCTAGTGGTGAGAGATGCTTGAAGAGCATCCATCTAGTGTTTTAGGCCAACATTTATGTTTCTCAGCAGTTACTATCAGATTCTTTTAACTGAAGCTGTAGCAATTGAATCTGGGGCCTTCTGCAAGGACAACAGGCATTCTGGAATGGTTTATTGCCTATTTTTTCCATTCCTTCAGCTCTCCTGCTCCTTAAAAATGCAGCAGATGCATTACAAACTTCATGTTTTGCCATCTACCTGCTTCTCTAAAATGCTCCTGGGTGTTGCAAATGGGACCTGCTGACCAAAAGTTCATGTATTTTTGCTTCTTATTTTTTGCTCACAGTATGTTTTACAGCTACTATTAAAAGCTTCTTGCTTTTATGTTTTTATGGTGTTTTGGTTTTGTACCACTGCTGTGAGCCACCCAGAGTTGTGTCTCTTAAGTTGGACGGCCATATAAGTCTTTTAAATAAATAAAAGGTAATCCAGACGTTACTGTTTTATTTTTTCTATAAATAATTTGAACCATTAAATGCAACATTATGGAAATATCCTGCTGAATTTATAGATTAGCTGAAAAAGTCTACTTCTAGTATTTGTTCTTGCATCTGTTTTTCATTTTCTCCTCCCCCCCCTCTTTCTACCAGATGCAGCTGTCTACAGTGCTAGTATAAGCATCAGAAACTATCCCCGCCTTGGCTTTCCTCTAAGCCCCTTTCACAGTATGCTGTGGTTCCAATTTTATGTGTTTAAATGCCCTCTAAAAAGCTGATTCGAAACTGGGCAGCATGTAAAATTAAAATTAACAAGCCAGTGTCTGAGGATCTTCCAAGAAGCCATAAATCAAGGTCAACTTAGGCATGTAAGGAATGAAACACAGTGCAGATTGTACTCCAAACCTCAGTAATTGATTACTCTTTATTGCCCCATTAACTTCAATAGCCTTCTTGCAGAGTAAATACAATATGCCGGCTTTCTGTAAAAGTAAGGCTAACTGCACCTACACTAGTGAATGCAAAACAGAGCATGGAATGCTGTGTTCCCCTCCCTACTGTTTTAAATTCAATCTGCCAGCATTTACAGTTTAACAAATGCTGCTGGGGAGAAGCAAAAGTAAATGTTGAGGTCTGAAGCTGAGGCAGGCATAGGTAAGATTGACTAACATATCTTTCTCATTTTGGAAATCTGCTCGGCGCATCTAACTTCTTCATTGTCTCCATCCCAAACGCTCTTACGGCAAGATTCTGCAACCCTTACGCCTAATTACAACGGTGTCACAAGAGGTCAGGAAAAAAATGCTCTATAGATGTTGATGACCAATGTTCAGCTCAAAGGCAATAACTATCAACATTCCTAGCCTGGTGTCATCCAGGTAGTTGGACTTCAACTCCCTAAATCCCTCAGTTGACAGAGTAACATTCCCAGTATGTAAGAAGCAGGGAATGGAAGGAATACAGATTAGATAAAATGCTGGCATAAATATATTTCTCCCACTGCCAACAATGGGGTGGCATTATGCAAAGGGAAAAAAAAGGCATCTGGGAGGAGACAACAGAATACAAACTTTTCGTCCCCCACTTCCTGCCTGGCAGCCTGTTGCCAGCAATGTATAACATTTTTCAGAGGTTTTGACAGCAGGAGGAGATTTGAGTGCCCTCTTAAATACTTTTTATCATCTAACTTTTCTGTAATCATGCCCAGTACTTGGACATAAGGGTGGTGTAAGCTCAGTGAAGCAGCACACACTTCCTTGGTTCATCCCTTCATTGTGCTACATTTACAACTGGAGTATCTTCTAATTCCAGAAGTTGCAGGAGGTAATAATAATGAGATGCCACCTCTCCAGATTTCTGTATGTTTGGGGTTCAAAGAAAGCTATAGACACTGCCACAATATCTACTCCTATTGTCTCAATAGTGTCAATTGTCATTTGAACTCTAATAGCAGAATACCTTAATTCATTCACACAATTATACCTCATAGTGGATGGCATCCACCCTACGAGAGCATCCATAAACAGAATGGAGTGGGAAATAATTTTTGGCAATTCCCTCTTCCTCTGTAGCTTTGCTGCACTTTGACAAAATCTTTCTACATAAAATTAAGGGAAAGGGTTTTGGAACAATATGGAAGGAGGGAAACTCTGTTAAAATTACACCATTCCCTGCTCTAGAGATACTACAGTATGTCCTTTTCAGTGAAGAGACATCATGCAGCAGATTTAAGGAGTGATTATTAGAATTTAGCACCCAAGAATTTCAAACTATATCAGGCAGGTTCTCAGTGAGTTCAGTGTACTTCAGTTGTATTCAATGAGTACAGCATTAATTATTAATTATACTGATAGCAGATAGCTATTAAAATGATTTATTATTATTTTTATTTAAATAACTATTGTTTAATCCCAAAGTTGAGTATTGGATTGGCTAGATAGTTAATGGTTCATTTGATTTTACTGTAATAAAATTTTTGGATAGACTTTTTACAGATTACTTTTCATATACCAAGACTAGAAGATAGACAGAGAATAGATGGCAGTAAAATGGTAGAGACTACCTTATTTAAATTTGAAATTAATTACAAGATTTTGGACAGAGAGAAAGTACAAGAGATGTTAGTGATATAAATAGTCCTCCAAAGTCTGGGGAGGGGGGGAAGCTAAATTATGCAATTTTTGCTAGAAAAACTGATACCTCGTATTTCAATATTTTAGAATACGTACACATTTGTGTGCAGTCAATGATCTGGGATTTTATGGGCCAATTATAAGTAAAATAGGAAAGAAATAGATTGATGAATATAGACAAAATTAATGAGCTAAAAACCTGTATAAAGAAATATCAAAGAAAAAATAGCAAAATTATAAATAAATAGAAACTGCTGGATTCTAATAAATATCATTTTATCTGAAGGGAAACCAATATAATAAGCAATATTATTCTGAAAGAAAACAGGACAGAACAATTATTAACTGATCATATGAAAAGGCTGCAGTTAAATTTACAGTAAGAACAATTTCAGATTACTTGTTGATTATACTGCAATATTAACTGGTATATTTGTATCAAACAGGGGATTTAGATGGACAATTTTTTGAAATAATGTTCATGACCTAAAGAGCTACTAAATCTGGTGCTAACACACTGTAAATTCTATACTAGTCTCATGAGATCCATTGGTATTTATGAAGGAAAGCAGAAATGAGAATAACGTTGATTAATTAATAGAACTGGTATTGGTCACAGTGCTCCAGCTAACACCAAGGAGATGAGCAATTCCCTAAGCTACTTTAGCTCCCATCATCTTTCCCACCATGTGTAGGCTTTCCTCAACTATCTGGGGGATTTTCAGAAGGCATAGAGCAGTGCTTTCCAAACTGCCACCGTTGGCGACACACCAACGACAGCAGCGGTGGGGGCGTGCGCAGCGGCAGGGGCGTGCACGGTGGGGGCGCGGGGGCAGTGCGCCGCAGCGGCATGCATGGAGGCGGCAGCCTTGTGTTTTCCGCTAAAACGCGGAAGCGCTGATGGCGTGCTGCTGCCGCCGTCGCTGCCACTGCCGCCGTACACACCGCCACAGCGCACGACCCCGCGCCGCCGCTGTGCATGTCCACTTCCAGGTTGTGTCGCGACACACTAAACTGTGTGTTGCGACACACTAAAGTGTTGCGACACACAGTTTGGAAAGCTATGGCATAGAGAATGTAAATACAGGAGAAAATCAACAAATATTGTTTTTTTTTCTATGCTCCAGGGGAAAACTTCTTGATCAGTCCATGATGAGCAGATTCTGTATTTAATTTGTAATATTATCTGTTATAAAGAGAGAACTAGTGGAAACAAGGTGTAAGAATGCATTGGAGAAATAATTATTCAACAGGAATGGATACTGAGTTTTATTAAAGGCCAGCACCAATTAAAGATTTGAATACTAAAGAAAACATTGGAAGATTTTTTAATCAGTAATTATCTTAACCAAATACAGATTAATATTGGCACTGAATTATTCACTCTTTTATCATACTTGAATCTACCCTATAATAAATGTTTCTTGGAAACAAATGAAAAATAGACCCAAGTTAATGTTTTAAGATACTTCTTAATTCAACTGTTATAGTGTAAGATACATAAAACAATGCATCTAGATAGAACATCAGGAGTTAATCTGGAATGCAAAGATTTTGATAGCTACCAACAAGGTACATAAACTCAAAGTTTGTTCAAAATATAATAAGTATAGAATATTGCTGGAATAGTTATCGGAAAACATTTACATAAGGGCTGCAAAGAAAAGCACAAGTTCTTATAATTTCTATAATACTTTTATTGAATTCATAAGTAAGTTATTTATAGTATAAATTGTTAGAATGCATTGAGTAAGTTTTTAAAATAAATATTATTGATAGATTAGTGTCTCTTAATCAATTTTAAATTCACTTAGTGCACTTTATGAAATGGTTGGCCCTTCCAAATGTAATTGGGTCCATGAACATAGCCAATTATTAGGGGTGCTGGGAACTGTAGCCAGGCAGTATGTGCAGGGGTTCCCAATTCCTGGCATGAATAATAACAAGGGGTGTGTGTGTGTGTGTGTGTGTGTGTGTGTATGTTCTGCATCAAATGTTGGATATTTAATATATAAGAAATAACTAATACAATTTTGTTTAAGAGGTAGCGACCACTGATCTGTAAAGTACATGGTGGGTAGCATGTTAATTGCCTGAGCATAGTGTCTATTCTGTGCTCTGCTAACATGATGCCATGGAGTTCTTGGGTATGAAAGCCCACATAATCTAAAACTTTTAAGGTTCTTGATAAAATTATGTTGAGCATGATAGGATTTCAAACCTATTTTTATGTCTATTTTTTAAGGGTATGTATTTTTTTAAATGTTGCCCCTTATGATTCTGGCAGAGAGCCAGTTTGGTCTAGTGGTTAAGGCACCAGGCTAGAAACCGGGAAACCGTGAGTTCTAGTCCTGCCTTAGCATAAAGCCAACTGGGTGACCTTGGGCCAGTCCCTCTCTCAGCCCTAGAAATGGCAAACCATTTCTGAAAAACTTTGCCAAGAAAACTGCAGGGACTTGTCCAGGCAGTCACCAGAGTCAAGACTTACTAGAAGGCATCAAAAAAAACCAAAAAAGATTCTGGCAATAGTATAGTATAGTTCTAGCTACACTAGAAACAGATTTAAAGGGACAAAGTCCTTATCCTCTCTCTAAAGAAGTCTATATCTGCACCTATCCCTACCCAATTCTCTCCTCCTTGCCTCCAGGCACTCAGCAGAACGGAACTACAGTGTTGTCTGCAGATCTGGATGATGTTCTTCAGTGCAACTCATTTGAGTGTTTCTACATCTGCTATACATACTGTACCTATGATTGGTTAGCCTGAATGTAGTTACAGATCAGTATACAAAGGAAGTGGGAATAACTTATCTTTTCAAGAGAACCACTACCTGAAAAAATGGAACAGAGAAAGATGGTTGTTTATGTAGCTTGCAAAAACACTAGAGGGTGCCTCTGAGCTTAGGAAAAACGTATACTGGACAAAATTTGAAACAAGAAAGGAAGAAATGCTATATATTTTTTTCAAAGACCAGTACTTAAAATGTGGTATGGCTAGCACTCACTCTAACTAGAAAGCTGTGTACACATACATATTTCAGTGGGGTTTTTACGTTGAAAACTAAGTAAGCCTAAATATTAATTCGGTGCTAGGGCCTGCAGAGTGGGACGTGGTGGCTCAGTGGGTAAGACGCCAGGCTTGTCAATCGGAAGATCTCAAGTTCGGAGGTTCGAATCCCTAGTCCCGCGTGACGGAGTGAGCTCCCGCACTAGCCCCAGCTCTTGCCAAACTAGCAATTCGAAAGCATGCAAATGGAAGTAGATACATAGGTACCACTTCGGTGGGATGGTAACAGCGTTCTGTGTGCGTCATGCCGGCCACATGACTGCAGAAGCGTCTTTGGACAGCGCTGGCTCTTCGGCTAACAAACGGAGATGAGCACCGGCCCCTAGAGTCGGACACGACTGCACAAATGTGCGGGGGGTACCTTTACCTTTTACCTAGGGCCTGCAGATGTCTTCCAAATATAGAGTTCAATTCTGTCAGTCTTATTCATGCTGACTGGTACTTCATCACTCAAATAACTAAATCCAGATCAACTGGGCTGCTCCAAGATGGTAAAAGGTTAAGGTTTAATGAGGGTATCGAGTTCTAGTCTGATCTAACCCCTTCTGCCCTTACAGCAATTCAAAGAAAGCATATAACATTCAAAGTGCAAAAATCAAATTAAAAAAATCAGACTGTTCTAACATCACATGGATCTTTTACATTAATAAAATAAAATTCTACTGGAAGAAAAATCCATCATGTGGATTCTGAGAATTAACATTCAAGAGTAACTTTTCCCTTTTCAACATAGCATGGGAACAATCCATTTTCAGTAGGTACAATATAAATAATTTTATTTATTATTTATTTATAATTCATATTTCTATGACCGCTCATCTCCCCCAATAGGCGGTTTACAATAAAATCAACAATTAAAACAATAGAAGCATAAATTTACAATCAAGAACAGATATAAATAGAGAATAAATAAATAAAAGTCCAAGTGACGAAAACATATAGGGGAACTGGTATTAACTTGGGGAAGCCCTGTGGTCTTCAAGCTGGAAGAGATTGATGGAAATAAGTGGAAGTGGACACAAATCCTGTAACTGACTAGGGCTCTGCATACACACATTAACATAATTAAGTCCATTACTTCACCTGTATTATATTTATTACATGATTAAATAATTAGGAATGAAGCAAAGATGGCAACTTTGAAATATTTTTATGAATAGAATATAATGTCCATTAACGCAAACCTTCTTGCTATGTCTACACTGCAACGTTCATCAGGAACAAGACTGAGTATACAAATTGTTCTGAGTTTCCCAGGAGAAACCACATAATATTTTATCACTTGCTAAGTTCACCTAGGATCAGCTTACAATCTATTTTGTTATAGTTTTGTTTCTGCACAAGCCATCTAAACTTTATTTTGGCCCAGAAATAGAGTGACTGTTTCTAAAATTAAAAGCTGGGGGGGGGGGCATATATTAGTGCACTAGTCTAAATGTTGAGCTTTTTATTTGCTACAGAAATCTTATGCTGGCTAAGTATCATTTTACCTATAGGAACGCTTCTGGCAAATGATGTACAAGATTGGCAGGAGTCCTTCTGCCTGAAGTACAAAGTTGTCTTGCGTGCTGCCTAGGCTTCTTATGTATCTGATGACCAAAGGAGAAGGAATTCTGCCTAGCCATTAGAGCAGGGGTGGGGAACCTTTTTTAACAGCAAGATTAGCAGCAGAGGAGCAATCAAACAACACAATAGACCTTACTCAAGGAACTATTAACTCAGTCAATCACCCAAACCGCACACAACAACCCAATCAAGGAACTACCAAGGAGAGTACAAGACCCCCACCAACACAGGCAGGACAAGCCAGGGTATATAAACAGACAGCAAGTTCCACTCCCTTTTTGCACTGAAGATGTTGCCTAGCCTGGCAATGAAACGTCTGCATGAAAACAACAGGGCTCAGAGAGCACCAAAGACTCCCCAACCTTTTTTCTGCCAAGGGCCATTTGGATTACAACATCATTCGCGGACCGGGGGGCAGGGTTTGTGGGTGGGAGCCAATTGCGCAGAAGGGCCAGACCAAATGATTTAGCGGGCCTTATATGGCCCGTGGGCCGGACGTTCCCCACCCCTGCATTAGAGCAATGGGCGGAGAACAGAATACCCATATGGGATACCATAATCACTGGCTGTCCTTCATTCCATCACCAGTAGTGGCATTTCAAGACCCTCTTAAAGCTTCTCCATTTACTAGGAGAAAGCAAAAACAACGTTACCTATTCCTGAACCCTGGAAATACCAATTTTTCCCAACTAAAAAGAGTCTCTAAAACCATGGTTCTCCAGTATGGCCTTAACAATGACCTAATTACACAAAAATTACAGGAAATTGTGAGGGAAAAGACTTTTAGGCAAAGGCTGCATCAAAAGAAGTCCTAATCTGGAATAAAAAAGATACCCTTGCTGATTCTGCTCCTGTTTTGACTTCTTTTCAGAGATGTCCATTTTGCCTTTCCCAAGATGGCTGGGCTAGTGAATAGCAGCCAGGAAAGTACAATTATGTGCTTGCCTGGGGACAAGGTCAAGTCTGCCCACACATAGCTAGCCAGGTATACAGGGCAGAAGGGCCACTCCTTGTAGATCACAGAATCACAGAGTTGACAGCTACCTTAGTAGTCTTCTAATCCAACCACCTTCTCAGTGCAAGATCCACCAGAGCATCTCTGACAGATAACCATCCAGCCTCTGTTGGAAGACTTCTAGAGTTGGTGAACTCACCACTCAATGTGGCAGCCCATTCCATTGGCTGATAGTTCATAAACTCAGGAAATTCCTCCTGATGTTTAGCCTGAACTTCTTTCCTTGTACCTTTAACCCACTGGTTCATGTCCAGTCCTCTGAAGTAATGAACAATAAGTACACTCTCTCTTCTGAGTGACAACCTTTCAGATATTTGACTACAGCTATATCATCTTCCCTCAGTCTTATCTTTTATAAGCAAAACATGCCCAGACCCTTCAACCATTCCTCACAGGGCTTGGTTTCCAATCATCATCTTGATAGCTGTCTTCTGAACTTGCTAGAATTTGTCAGTGTCCTTTTTGAACTAAGCTGCCCAGAATGGACATAGTACTCCAAACAGTGTCTGATTAAGGTAGAGTGGAACAATTACTTCCCATGATCTGATCCAACTGGATTCTATACTGTTTGCTTTTCTTGTCAAACTTAAATCTAATTGTCATGTCTCTTATATAATTACGATACCATGATTCCCAATATTTCTAATTTATGCACATCTGAAGTACAGATCTTGAAGGACTGGACAAATTTTTAGACACAGAGTCACTGTCTAGATAGTCATCAAAGTGTGCATGAATGCCAGAAAGCAGTAAATTAAAGTCAAATGGTTTTTTTCTCCAGGGACAGACAGGAGCAAGCAAGGTCACTAACCTTCTAACCTAATTCTCCATAATTAAAATCCAATCAGATGATCAGATTAATTCAAAGTGCTTCTTGGTGAGTCCCTAGAGGATTCAGGAACACTAGGAAAACACTTTAAGCCGCTCAACATTTGCATGTACATTGGAAAACAAAACACTTAATATACAGTATTTGGCAATAGGCAATGGGGGATGGAAAAGAGAATTACTTTAACTCTACTTGACAAAAGCTGTTCTCATAAATGTAGTTATAAAAGGAAGCACAGTTGGTTTCTCTTTTCTCTTCCAAGTTTTTTTTTTTTTCATTTTCAGCTTTAAATAAAAATGAAACAAAGAACCTCTATAAGGGAACTAAAAATAAAATTAAACACTAATTAAAAAGAAAGCTCAATGCAATTAGGAATGGTATTGTTTTTGATGGCTAAAAGAAATCTGAATTACAATATGTTGTTGTGTATGACACACCCAACATAGCTGACTGCAAGGACAAGAGTAGGATTGTGCTCTAGCTAGTGAGAGAGTTAGGAGTTTTGCAGTTGATAGAAAGGAAAAATCCTAGGTTGCATATGTCTGTTCTTTCCATATGGATCTGTTTAATTTTTCTGGCATTCATGCAACATGATAGACTAGAATTATCTCCTCATATCTTTTAAGATGGATGTTGTCAAACACATTTCTAAAAACATTAAAATCTTCCATACAAGAAAATTTTCTAAAACTTTAGAAAATCTTCTAAAACTTTTCTGTACAAGAAAACAAATTATTTAATGAATTGAATTCTCAGGATACAAGGAAGCAGGAAGTACATGCTGGGAAAATATTGTTTCTTCTTTTATTATTGCTATGGTTCCCTATTACACAGTACAGATTGTGTATACACACAGACACATATATACTCTCCTTTAAATTTGTTTAATATTCTGTCTTATTTAAGAATCAAAACTTTACTAAGATCATCAGTGTTCCAGGTTGTCTGTGCTGCAGAGGAAATAACTCTAGTCAACCCGTATTTACTCTCTGGCAAAAAAAAATAACATTTAATGGGAAGAATAATGAAATAACAATAGTTATGGTTTTTCATGATTAAACAGCCACTTCTGGTTAGCACTATCTTGAATCATTCTCATATTCCTATGTGATGCATTACTGTGAAACTAAAAGCTGAAACTAGCAAAATAGGAATCAATAATGTTCGGTCTATGTGTGTGTGTGTGTGTGTGTGTGTGTGTGTGTGTGTGTATATAATGTGTCTGTGTAAGTGTGTGTATGTGTGTGTATGTTTATGCTTATGTGTGTTTGTGTAAGTTTGTGTATGTGTGTGTATGTTTATGTTTATGTGTGGGTGTTTATGTGTGTTTGTGTAAGTTTGTGTATGTGTGTGTATGTTTGTTTTTGTGTGTGTGTGTGTTTGTGTTTGTGGAAGTGTGTACGTGTCTATGTTTGTGTGTTTGTATGTGTTTGTTTGTGTTTGTGTATGTGTGTGTGTTTGTGTGTGTATGTGTATGTGTTTGTGTTTGTATAAGTGTTTATGTGTGTGTATGTTTATGTGTGTTTGTGTGTGTGTATGTGTGATATATATATATATATATATATATATATATATATATATATATACACACACACACACACACACACATACAGATCTGCCAACTGCGGTGTGTGTGTGAAGAATATTTATGTTAACTCCAGAGTTGGTCTTTTCCTTTTACTCTTTCATCCCAATAGACTTTTGACTGTTCTTTTCCAGGCATTGAGTGTCAGAGACACCTGTTCCGTGTTTATATAACACTTCTGTCTGACCCGAACATTATTGATTCCTATTTTGCTAGCTTCAGCTTTTAGTTTCACAGTAATGCATCACATAGGAATATGAGAATGATTCAAGATAGTGCTAACCAGAAGTGGCTGTTTAATCATGAAAAACCATAAATATTGTTATTTCATTATTCTTCCCATTAAATTTTTTTTTTTTTTTGCCAGAGAGTAAATACGGGTTGACTAGAGTTATTTCCTCTGCAGCACAGACAACCTGGAACACTGATGATCTTAGTAAAGTTTTGATTCTTAAATAAGACAGAATATTAAACAAATTTAAAGGAGAGTATATATGTGTCTGTGTGTATACACACTCTGTACTGTGTAATAGGGAACCATAGCAATAATAAAAGAAGAAACAATATTTTCTTCCCAGCATGTACTTCCTGCTTCCTTGTATCCTGAGAATTCAATTCATTAAATAATTTGTTTTCTTGTACAGAAATATATATATATATATATAACTATCTATGAAGCTTCTGCTGCTAGTTGGTTATTGAAACTGCAGTTGAGTTCCTGGTGAAGTCTGACAAACAGGTAGCAATGGGAAGTCCCATTTTAGATGTCAGGCTCCAGGAATAA
The DNA here is from genome assembly GCA_023362775.1 of Charina bottae. NCBI lineage: Eukaryota > Metazoa > Chordata > Lepidosauria > Squamata > Charinaidae > Charina > Charina bottae. Next base: position 93,330,381 of record JALMGJ010000002.1, on the reverse strand, counting down.
TGAAATCCACAATAGTTTCTTGTTGATTATTAGTCTGGGAAGGAAGACTAGTGGTAAGGGAGCAAGGATTACATTTGTCATGGGATTCCCTATAGTGGGTTTTTTCACCCATGCCTTGAGCTGACTTCTGGTTCTAATAGGAGAAAATATGTTTGAAAAATGGATAAAGAACCTGGCTGATGCTCTAAAGCAATTCAAGGAACAAAGTAATTTATAACAGCAATAAGAAGTTCTGAATTTCTGAAGCCCCTCATGTTAGGGATGGGGACAGTAAAGCAAATGCATACTGTAATAAGCTAGATTGTATGTGACATGGATGTGACTAAAGCTGATAACCTAATCTATACCTTCTCTATTTATTAAAAAGTGTTATGTGATAGATTTGATTGAACAAAGCTATGATGGGCAACAAAGGTCAATATCCATTGCCTCATTGGGTAATAACAATTGCATATGGAAGATTGAGACTTAGAACATTAGAGTAAATGATAAAGTACATGGATTAATGAAATGAAATGAAGATGTGTGTCTGTGAAACTAAGAGAAAGAATAAGGAGGTAACAGATCTGAATGAAGGTGGTCTGATCCTGTATGAACTGGCATCACCTAGGTTGTGGTGGGGGCATATGAAAGTAGAAATTTGATAATTTTTCTGAGAAGCCTATACATCCACACAGAGCTGGCCACTAGGGGACAGGAGATCCAAACTGGGAATTGGGAGAAGGAAAGGTTAAATAAATGTTCCCTTTTCGTTCTGGCTCCTGATCTAGACCACCTTCACCCACATTTGCCACCTAAATGTTTTAAATACACAAACACACATATAATTACTAACTGCATTTAAGGTCATATTTAATTTGGCCTTCGATTACAGGGTTCTTCTTATACTATAAAAATAGTAATTAGGATTCTGTACTTCACTGCCATTGAAGAAAATGACATGAATGCCATGTATACTAAATGAGAAGTTCTTCAGCCACCCATATGAAGCTACAGATGGACATAATTAGTTTCCAAAATAATCTTCTGTCAGACAATCTGTTGTCTCCAAATATTTTGGACTACAATTCCATCTATGACTTTTGGCCATGCTGACTAGGCATATGGGATTTGCAAATCAATGCATCTGGAGGACATCAAGTTGATTATCCTAGCTCATGTTATTGAACTGCTAAAGCCTTAGGCAATGCAAATTGTAAAACAGGGGTGGAGAACCTATGATCTGCCAGATGTTGTTCAACTGTAATTCCCTATATCCCTCAATTGACTGGGTAAGGCTGCTATGAGCTATAATTCAGTATAATTTTGAGAGATACATGTTCTCCATGTACATGTTTTAAAATAATGAAAACACCTTTTCATATAAGCTTGAAGCAGGCAGCTAAACTGACTAGATTCAGTTGATACCATCATTTTATATAAAATTAATTCTTCAGTTAGAGGAATTCCTAACACAGTCACTACAATCACTGATACATATTGCTCACAAATTCATTTCTTTATACCATCAAGATGTATTCCTAAGCCTTAAAAGAAGTTAATTAACTACCCTCTTTTTCAAAACAATGAATATGCAGATTTAAATAAAATAACAAAGCAAAGCAAATAAAATAAAAGCTCAGAGATCTAATCACACCAGCTTGACCAAACACCAGGTCATGGTGTGTTTTCTTAGCAGCTTTCTTACACTATGACAGAGTATATCTTTCTACTTGTGTCCCCTTCCTTAGATGATCACAGAACACAAATGAATAATGGAGTTGGAAGGGGCATTTAGGACACTGAGCCCAATTTCCTGCTCATTCAGGAATCCAAGCTAAAGAATCCTCTAATGGCACACTACCCTCTCCCTGAACTTATTCAGTGAAGGGGAGCCCACAATCTTTTTGGGTAATTGATTTCTAAACATTGCCGTCAATGCTTATTATTTTCCCCCTAACACTCAACTGGCATTACCTTCTTGTAACTTACTTTCACTGTTTTGAATTCTGTACTCTGGAACAATAGGGAACATGTCTTGACGTTCTTCTGTATGACTCTCTTTCAAGTACTTGAGGAGTGTTATCATAACTTCCCTCAGTCTTTTCTTCCTAAAGCTAAAGACTCTAAATTCCTTCAAACTTACCCTTACATTAGTTTATTAACCAAAATATGACAGGGAACTTTGTCAAATGCTTTGCTGAAATCAAAATATTTTACCTGGTCCAAAAATGGGATAAGGTTCATAAGACTTCTTCTTGACAAATCAATGCGGATTTCTAGTTATTATCACACCATTTTCAAGGAGGTTGATCTCCTTATGATCTCCTCAGGAATTTACCTACATACAGTAACTAAGTCAGGCTGGTCTGGATCATGTCTTTTCCTGTGTTTAAAGATAAAGTCATTTGCTCTCAAGACATCTGGCACTTCACCGATTCCCCAGACTTTCTCCAAGAAATTTCAATCAGCCAGAACATCACTAGCTTAGTTCAAGTATCCTAGGAGGCAATTTGGTCCTGGAGAGGACACACCTTCTTGAGGGAGAGACCTGAGCAAAAATTGGAGTTGAGTAAAAAGGTAAAGCCCCCCCCCCCCGCACATTTGTGCAGTCATCTCCGACTGTAGGGTCCGGTGCTCATCTCTGTTTGTTAGCCGAAGAGCCAGTGTTGTCCGAAGACGCTTCCACGGTCATGTGGCCGGCATGACGCACGCGGAACGCTGTTACCCACCCACCGAAGTGGTACCTATTTATCTACTTTCATTTGCATGCTTTCGAATTGCTAGGTTGGCAAGAGCTGGGGCGAGTGCGGGAGCTCACTCCGTCATGCGGGGCTAGGGATTCAAACCTCCGAACTTGTGATCTTCTGATCGACGAGCCTGGCATCTTACCCACTGAGCCACCACGTCCCCCAGTGGATTTGAGTAGCTCTGCCTTTTCTTTGCTGCCTGTTACTGGGGGTGTGCAAAATTTTGAATTTGAACAGTTTCGAATTCAAAACACCCCATTACAATGCTTCAAGTACAAAATAACTGTGCTGCATTCTGCTGTCTTTCTGGTTTTTCATAATTAGAATTGTTTGCAATTGTGCTTTTTGTATTTCTGTATTAGGAGACCCCACTAATTTGAACTAATTTGCCAGTTAACTTTTCTTGCTTATAGAATCCTACTTATCATTGCTCAGTGTTGATTAAAATCAGCTTTTTTGAAGTCCAAGGTATGCATTTGCCTATATACAAATTTGGTTTCTATTAAAATTGAGTCATTACTTAGTTACATTAGCTACTTTTTTTTCTAGAAGCTGTCGTGCAGTGAAGATCATATCCACTGTTCCCCTGGAAGGGCGGAAGCCATTTTGCGTTTCAGGGAGGATGTCTTCTGATACAGATAGGAGACGGTTTGCAATGATCTTTGCCAGGATTTTGCCTGCTGTGGCTAGAAGGGAGATGCCTCGATAGTTTCCACAGTCTGTTCTATCACCCTTTTTAAAGAGAGTGATAATTATGGCATCCCTAAAGTCTGCTGGAATCTCCTCCCTCATCCAGATTTTTTTCGATGAGCTTATGAAGTTGTTGTGTAAGTTCAGGCCCACCTTCTTTAAAGACTTCAGCAGGAATCCCATCAGGTCCACTAGCTTTGTTATTTTTCATTTGTTTAGTGGCTTTACTGACTTCCTCCAAACTAGGGGGTACTGCAAGCTCATTTCTTATTTGTTTTTGCGGGATTTGCAAAATCTGTACATGGCCTCTGTACATGGCGTTTATTGATCTGACTAAAGCTTTTGATACTGTAAATCGTACTGCTCTCTGGACCATCCTTCTGAAAATCGGATGCCCTGATAAATTTGTGAACATCTTGCGGTTACTCCATGACGACATGATGGCAACAATCCTGAATAACAATGGCTCTCAAAGCGATCCATTTAAAGTGGAATCCGGCGTTAAACAGGGATGTGTTATTGCTCCAACCTTATTCGCTATCTTCATCGCTATGATTATGCACCTTGTTGAAGAGAAACTTCCTACTGGTGTAGAAATTATATATCAAACAGATGGAAAGCTTTTTAATCTTAGTAGGCTGAAAGCAAAAAATAAGGTAATTGCAACTTCTGTTATAGAACTTCAATATGCTGATGATAACGTAGTCTGTGCACACTCCGAGGAAGATCTTCAAACTATCCTAAACATCTTTGCAGAAGCATATGAAAAACTCGGCCTCTCGATTAACATTAAAAAAAACAAAGTGCTTTACCAGCAAGTTCGAACCAATCCCTCTGCAGCGCCATCAATCCAGCTTAAAGGTGTGTCACTAGAAAATGTCGACCACTTTTCTTATCTCGGCAGCCATCTATCTACAAAAGCCGACATCGACGCTGAAATTCAGCATCGCCTGAGCTCTGCGAGTGTAGCTTTCTCCCGAATGAAGCGTAGAGTGTTTGAGGATCGGGACATTCGCAGGGAGACCAAAATGCTTGTTTACAAAGCCATTGTACTACCAACCCTTCTGTACGCCTGTGAAACATGGACCCTCTACAAACGCCACCTCCAACTTCTTGAAAGATTCCATCAACGCTGCCTCCGAAAAATTCTGCAAATTACTTGGGAATATAGGCGGACTAATGTTAGCATATTAGAAGAAGCGAAAACCACCAGCATTGAAACAATGATCATCCAACATCAACTTCGCTGGACTGGTCATGTTGTTCGAATGCCTGACCATCGTCTTCCAAAGCAGCTACTTTACTCCCAACTTAAGAATGGAAAACGGAATATTGGTGGACAGCAAAAGAGATTCAAAGATACTCTCAAAGCTAATTTAAAAAAATGTAATATCAGCATTGAGAACTGGGAAGCCCTAACTTATGAGCGTTTCAATTGGAGGTCATCCTTTATTAATGGCGCTATGGACTTTGAAGAAGCACGAGTACAGGGCGAAAAGGAGAAAAGAGCTAAAAGGAAGGCACGTCAGGCAAACCCTCATCATGACCATCTCCCACCCGGAAACCTATGCCCTCATTGTGGGAGGTTGTGCGGATCCAGAATTGGCCTTTATAGCCACTTACGGATCCACCGTTAAAATTTTACCTTTGGAAGACAATCTTACTCGGCTACGAGTGATTGCCAATGACATTAGCTACTCCATTTCCTCAACTAAGTTAATTCGGTCAGGCACAGATATCTACTTGTGCCTTCCTCCATCATCTGATGGACAAAGCTATCAACACGACAAATCAGGAATTTCCCAGAAGGATCATGCTTGTCAGAGTGTCTCTCAATAGATGTTGGGATAATAAATTATCAAGTTGAGATAATTAAATTCTTAGTGTACAGACTATGGTGGCCATGACGTTTATGAGCTTCTATTCTATTCTATTCTATTCTATTCTATTCTATTCTATTCTATTCTATTCTATTCTATTCTTTGAATTTAGACAGCTGCCCAACTCTGTCAGACTCTGGGCAGCATACAACATTAAAAGCAATACAAACCAAAACAGTAAGAAAAGAACAATGTATATTTTGGAAGGAAACATTCAACTAGCATATTAAATCTTAAAAGAGGCTTGCTATCCACCCAACCTAATCCTGAGGAAAAGATAGGTTTTCAACGACTTTTTAAAATTAATCAGGATGGGTGTCATACAGATCTCTGGGGATGCTGTTGCAGAGGGCAGGCACCATGATAGGGAACACCCACTTCCTGGGTCCCATTAGCTGACATTGTTTAATCATTGGGACCTAGAGTATGCCCACTCTATCTGATTGTACAGGACTGATAGAAACTATTGGACATCTGTGTCCCTCAAGCTCTATGCCATGAAAGGCTTTATAGGTGGTAACCAGCACCTTGAATTCCACCAAAAGCTAACTGGCAACTAGTGCAGTGCACAGAGCAGTGGTGTTACATGGGCATACCACTGCCATGTTCTGGACCAGCTGCACCTTCTGAGTAGTTTTCAAGGGCAGCCTCATGTGGAGTGCATTGCAATAGTCCACATGTAAAGTGACTTGGCATGAGTCACGGAGGGCTCATGATCCAGGAATGGGCACAACTGATGCATCAGATAAAACTGTGCAAGGGTCCTCCTGGCCAGAACTGCAGCCTGATCTTTGAGCAGAAGGTGCAAGTCCAAAACAACCTCCAAGCTACGCATCAGTCTCAAATGTGGAAGGGTTACCCAATCAAGGACTAATGATGGAAAATTTTCAGGATCCACAGCTTCTCAGTCTTACTGGGGTCTACTTCTCCTCATCTGGACCCCTACAGCCTCCAGACACTGGGGCAAGACTTTTGACAGCATAATTTGGTTGACCCAGTGTTGAGGTACTCATTTGAGTGTCACTTATATGACCTCACCCAGCAGCCTTATGTGGATGTTAAACAGAAAAAGAGAGGGTTTTGAACCTGAGGCATCCCACAGATTAGGGGCCTTGGCCTCAATCTCTCGCTCCACAGCCAACACTAGAGCCAACCACAGAGAAAGGAGGACAACCACTGTAGAACTGTGCCCTCCATTCCTAATCCCATAGGCAGTCCAGAAGAATACCATGGTTGATTGTATTGAAAACTGCTGAGAGATCAAGGAGAACCAGGATGGTAGGATCACTCCCATCCAACCTCCACAGAGGTCATCCACAAGTGTGATCAATTCCCTTCTCTCTCTCTCTCTCTCTCTCTGAAAAGCTGAGGGGAGGGAGGAGGGAAAAAGGGGGTGGGGGTTTGATAGCTAAGCAGTGGTCTGGGTGATTGCTAGCAAATAGAGGTAGAGAAAGTTAGAGCCTTTCCAGGCAAGAGGGAGGAAGAGACTTTCTATTGGGAAGTCTGGACAAACTGCTGTAAATAGTTCTGTTTTCCCCTAATTCCTGTAAATATACTTGTACATGGCAAAAGAATCAGAAAAAGCCTCCATGGTTTCTGTCTTTGAGAAGCAATTGTTCTACTTAAAGTCACACACACACACACCCAGCTGTAAAAGGACCATTAGTCACACTGTGACACATACTCTCTTCCTTCTACAGTGTATAACCTTTAACAGACATCCTTACTTCAGGGTTTCCAATCCCTACAGGATTCAGTTTGAAACTCTCTTGATCAAACTCACCAGAGATCCATGTGGGTCCCTCCCTGATGATGTTCTGAAAATCCTTGAAAACCTGGCTGTTCTCCCAGACCTTGGGATAGGGTGATTGTTGAACCCCTGGAGGTTGATTTTCTTGTGGCTATATATGGTTTTCTCTTCTGGACATGTATAATCTGCTTGTCAATCTTTGTTGTCTCCTGTTTTTAAAATGTAAGCTGCCCAGAATCATTTGGTATTGGGCAGCTTCTATATTATATAAATTATAAATATGTAAGATTTGTTGGCTGAACTCATTTCTTTTCTAGTCATAATGAAGAGCAACCCATCCCCTGCCAGCAGTTTACTATCCAGATAACTCAGACTACAGTCCTAGAAACATAATCTCTCCAGTTGGCATCATTTACTTAGTCCTTCACTTGCATCATTCAACCTTCCATTCTGGACTGAAAGAAAAATGAGAATTCTAGCTTAGCCCCCAGGGTCTTGAGTGTTCTTTCTTGATCTTCAAAAACCACAATATGTTTGTCCCTGTATTTTGCAGTATCATTTGTCCAAACATGGATTAGCAGGAAGGAATAATTGTAAATGGATTAGGTAAATCTTGGATGTTGCTTTCCTGATCTGTATTCCTGGCAAACAACCAACTGTTTACCAACTACTGGAACTTGTCCTTTAATCTTCTTGCAGAGTACAGCCACATTCCCTGTGCAGGGATCCACCATCCTATCTCCGTGTCTGTTCTTCTCCTGAAGACTCAGAACTTGTTTCCTCAGCAATGGTTAGAAAGCTGTTTCAAAATTCCAATGCTGCAGAGTACCTTCTACATCCGTTGCTTCTGATTATCATCCCCATCTACTGGGCTTGCTCCTTTGTTTGACTGTCTTCCTCTGTCAAGTCCTTCTGTAGTGCCCTCTCTTTGTGATCTGCTAAGTCTTCATCCTGACTCATCAGTGAAGTGTGGTGATTTGTTACTTTAATCCTCTGACATTTTCATCAAGCACCACTACAAGTTTGCACTTTTTGCAGATATATGCCATATTGTTTTCAGGTAAGCACATTTTAAATTTGCGAGCCTGCCTTTGTTTCTTTACCCAAAAGTTTCAATTAAGGAAGACCATATTTCATTATAATGGTCCATATATGATTTACATCTGTAAGCAATTCATTCGGATGTTAGTTGCAACTTATCAATGAGGCAAGAATTCAATTGTGCCACAAGTATTGCTGGTCAGGACTGCAGAGTAATGTCATTTTCATCCATTTGGCTTCTTAAGCTTTTATTTCTCTTTATCCTACTCACTTAGACTCTTCTGTAAATTCCTCTTTGCTCTCCCTATTCACTTGCTCAGCCTTCTTCCTCTATGGATGCCAGTCTATGTTATATATGCATTTTAACTTCATTATCAGTTAGATTAGGGAGACAAGGACTATGATGCCACTGCCAGACTTTCAGCTTGAAAATAACCAAACAGGCACTGTGACTGGCATCAGGAATTAATCAGGTGGCATCATATCATCGGGCCTGTTTCTCATCCCAGCATGCCCAAACATGCTGCATATACAAAGATACAGTACATCCATGTAAACTCATTTTCTTGAAAATATTTTACCTGTTTTGTTCTAAACTTGCCACTTTGGTTGTAACCCTTGTTGATTCGTATCAGAGCACAATTAATATTTTGGGTAGGTCATTGTAACAAATACAATGATTTGGTTAAGTGATTAACAGCAGATCCACAACAAATCTGTCTAATGTGCTATTTGATGCTTTTCAAATGTCTCTCTTGTGTTATATTGCTATATTCAGACAGCCAGATGTGACTGAGCTTATTTGTTGGGACAAACCCTTTAGCAAGTATTTGTACAAAGTTTCAAAGGAGGAGGATTTAAATCAGCGGTCCCCAACCTTTTTGGCACCAGGGACCGGTTTCGTGGAAGAAAATTTTTCCATGGACTGGGGGGGGGATGGTTTTGGGATGAAACCATCGGAAGTGGTAAACAAAATAATGGGCGGGCCACGCGCAGACTAAAATAAATGTCGGATTCTGACTTCTCATAAGGAGCGCGCAACCGAGATCCCTCGCATGCATAGTTTACAGTAGGGTTTGTGCTCCTATGAGAATCTAATGCTGATCTGACAGGAGGCGGAGCTCAGGTGGTAATGCGAGCGATGGGGAGCAGCTGTAAATACAGATGAAGCTTTGCTCACTCGCCCACCGCTCACCTCCTGCTGTGCGGCCCAGTTCCTAACAGGCCACGGACCGGTACCGGTCCGTGGCCCAGGGGTTTGGGACCCCTGATTTAAATGAACAAGTTGCACTGCGGCTATCCCTGCATTTTCTCTTCCCCTTATTTTGAATACTATCAAATACTACTTCCTTTAAAGGGTAACTTTTACTTCATTGGTGTTGTCTTCTCTGAAAATACAACTGGAGTAATGTGGGCTACATGAACTATGAAGACAATACAAAAAATGAAGTTATAGGGACTTATTTTTGATATCCACTTATTTATGTGAGGTTTAAGGTTAGCTGATAATATAAACAAATTCTAATGGTATAATCTGACTGAATCAAGAGCAAAGAGTATAAATAGAACTAAGACGAGAAATGGAATAGAATGATGATCCACTTTCTCTACTATCCGGTTAGCAGTGACAAGCCAACAGCTATGCCTTCCTGTTGCTGCTTCCAAAACTGAATAATTACTCCAATATTACTGATGAGCCTCTGCAAGTTAAAGAAAACCTATCAAGCATTAAAAAAAGAATGTAGTCATCTTGGAAAATATCACAGTTAATAAACCATTACCATCACTCCTTACAGGAAATGTGGCTAAAGGACTTTGTGATTAAGCACATCAGAAACGTTTTTATTTGTTTCCTTTTTGTACAAAAGAAAAAGACAGTGAAATCTTGCAGCCATGCTGAAAGTTAGAGACCTAAGATGAGAATGTTTCAATTCTACTTCTGGGCTCCAGTCCAAAGCAACTCATTTGATATTTGCCAAGAACAATACTTTATTATTTGCTTTCATACCAAAGGGTGAGCTTATGGATGAATGTAATGTATCAGTAGGCATAACTATGCATTGCTCTCTTACCAAGGACAGATTATAAACCTATTATCAACCAATAGTATGTATTTATCAAATTCGGTGCATTCTAGTGCTTTTAAGAATTCTGTGTTTTATGGATTTGTGAATAAAAAACCGGACCTTTGTAGTAGTAGTAGTCTTTATTGCGGTCACTAACCAGCACAAGGAAATTAGTATTCAAATTACCAAAATATCCAAAACTAAATTTGTAAAAAAAGATGTTTGAAATAAAAAAATCTTCTTTTACTGAGTTAATGTATGCCATTCAATATATTTCTGTATTTCTATATTTAAGTCCTTTTTAAAAAGGAAATTCTCAGTGTTGGTAAATTGATTTGTTTTTTATATTAATTACACTTTTTTTTGGCCTTTGATAGTAGTAAAACTGAGAGATGTCAATAAATCCTTGCTGTTTTCACAGCAATAACTGCTTTTTAGTTGTGATTGACCAAAATATATAAAAGGTGGGATAAAATAACAACAACAACAATGGCTCACTTACACCACTGTAACACAAACATTAAAAGAAATACTACAAGATGTTTGCTTCACTTTATGATTCCCACACACTCATAGTGCTTTGCTATGGGATGGGGGAAAAGTGAGGAGTTAGCCACTCATCCTTTAAAATGACAACAAAATACTGTAATTACTGTATGCATGAAGAAAATATATTGCCATGAAGAAAAGAAAGGAAACTGTCAGTACACATACCCTCTCCCACTCTCTTCGAAAAGTGTTATGATGCTACCATACTGGAGTTGGTGAAATGATGGTGTTAACAACTAGACCTACTCAGAACTAAGTCCATTGGAATTCATGGGTCTTACTCCCAAGTAAATGTAAATTGAACTTAAAGCTAATTTATTTATTTGTCATATTTCTTTACCGCACAACTCGTATTATAATGACTCTGGGCGGTTTACAAACAATTAAAATAGAAGAATAAAATGTCATTAAAATGATACAGTATCAATATAAATATATATAAATATAAAAGTATAAAATATATAATATAAAATTCAAGATGGCGAATAGTGATGTTATCATTGGTCCCATCAAGGAGCCAGCCACCCCCATGATTGGCTATCCCCCCTCCCACCCCAGGCAAGGTGGCACAACCAGGTTTTAACCCCCTTCTGGAAGGCCGGGAGAGTGGGGGCCTGCCTTAACTCCAGGGGTAACTAATACACCTGAAAGGTTATTCAGTAAAAAATTAAAAATGTCACAACATGATATAGGCAGCGGGAATTCCCATTCCTCCTTATTTGTATCATACCAACATCAAAGAGTGTTCATAAGAACTGTTCAATGCATTTCAAAAATTGAACACATCAGTAACATATGTGCTACCTGAGGAACAAATAGCATTTTCCAGGATATAAATTATAGAATATCATATGCTGGGAAACAGCAATGTCAGTAATAATGGTCGAGCAACAGGGAGACTTTATGGAATACTTCTGGACGATAGTCAATAAATGGGATTAACATTCTACTGGAAAGACAGTTTTCAGATGCTAATTCTAGCATGTATTTATGCAAATTACATGAAACAAAGAATACTGGGGAATTTTCAATGGTAAGGTAAATTGTAATAACAATTATTGCTATTCTTTTCAGAAGAATAAGTAATATTGCCATTTGTTATTATCTGTTAATAATTAAATGAATATCAAGATATCTCAGTACAATGTGATCACATATACAGTATCTGAGCTACACATACTATATTTTCTATTGGAGTAAAGCCTTTGTCCGACAGGGACATATGTTCAATGATTGTATGTACAGTATAGGAGTGCTGCTCACAGTGACATTACTAGGAACTCTATACATATGGGATCTTTATATACACCCTAGAGTAGGCACAGTGCTTTGAATAATAGTTTAATAGTTCATGAATTGATATCAATAAAGTCACCTGAGACCTAAAATAGTAAACATATGTTTAATTGGTTGAAATTCAAATAGTTTGATACTTTTGAAGGGGCAAGTAGAATATAGAGAGTGAGAATGAATTAAGCAGGATAAACAGTATGCAGGAAAGATTACAAAATAAAGTTACCGGGTAACCATCTCGTCCTGACTGCCCCTGTGATATTAAATAAGGAAAACAATAAGATCAGTCAGTGGCACTTAACAGCATTCCAGCATTCTTTCACTCTAGTTTCATCTAGTCAATATCACAGTCAATATCAAAATTTAGGAGTTGATCTGAAAGACAAACTAATGTTTGTAGGTTCCACCTACTACAAAATCTGTATCAGGACAGCAGAAAATAGGAGTTCGTGGCAGCGGTATCTCATTTTTTAAATTCTCATAACAATCCTATGACATAGATAAAGTAGAGAAACAGTTATCTGCACAAGGCCATTATTTAAGCATTATGCCTCAGCAAACTTCACTAATCCTCTATAAATAGCTTTTAAAAATAAATATTTTTCCTACTAAAAGGGAAAACTGAGACTTTTAAGAGCTTTTAAAAAATCTAAACTTCAAACGTTTTTAGCTAATGGAACCTTTATTTTCCCCATAACTCTTCTCACAATCCCATTTCACTCTGCAGTCCATCATGTATTACTGTGTGAAGATGGCTGTGATTGGATATGATCAACTTTAATATGGAAACATATAAGATTATATTCCAGTATAAGTGCCTTTGCTCCATGGTAAAGTTATTCAACTACAGTGGGGTACTCGTTTACTGGTGAGCTCTGTTCTAGCTTGTTGTTTGGTTGGCATCTCACTTTTTTTATTATGATTGAAGCATCTGTGGGCAGTAGGAATGGAATGACTTCAAGGAAATAAATTTCCTTCCTTCCTTCCTTCCTTCCTTCCTTCCTTCCTTCCTTCCTTCCTTCCTTCCTTCCATCCATCCATCCATCCATCCATCCACCCACCCACCCATCCATTATAGGGGTGCCCAATTTGAAACAAATCTGGATTTGCAACAAATTAAAACCAAGATTTAAAAACATCTTGGATAAAAATATTAGAGGGAAGAACAACATGGCTGGTACCTTGACTCTACATATTCCCTTAAATTGGTTTATGAGCCAATGTTGTTGCTGTCTCTAACAAGAAAGGAGGGGACAAATATGCTTTATTTTATCTGGTTACTTCTCAAGTGAGAGATGAGCAACCTCCTCAGTGGGAATATGTCTATGAAGGTTCTCAATTCCAGGTGGAATTGTCTGTAGCTTTTATTTTATTTTATTAATATATTTAATTTAATTTAATTTAAAATATAATTATATATTTAAAATATAAATATTTTATTTATATTTATTTATTTTTATTTTTATTTTATTAATCCTTATCTTATTGCTCAGACTGAAGAAGCTCCTTGGATAAGGAGCGAAACGTTTCTACTAAGAAAATAGAAATCCAGTTGACATGATTCAAGCTACAGACTCCTCAGTGGGAATTTCCCTTCTTTGTCTGCCTAGGGACAGAACCAATATTTGGGCCAGCTGTATAAAATAATAATATAGGATTGAGTATATGATGGGTAACATTTAAGCCTCCTGTTCTCTCTACCTTAACATTTAAACATTTTATGCTATTTGATATGGTCATTGCTAAGTTATAATTGCACAGTAAATATTTTCTTCAGTTTCTGGAAGCTACCTACTCAGCATGTGATGTTAGTATCTTCTGTAGCCAACTTTCTGGAGAACTTTGGACAGCACACTTATTCTGCAAAGAATATGGCCAGTGATATGACAGCCATAAATACTGCATCACCAAGTCTAATAGTGAATACATGAACTAAATTTATGACAATGAAAAAGTAACAGGATGCTCTGGTGATACAGTGAGTGAAGAATGAATTTTTAGCATAGCATGTTGCTCTTATGATACATGTAGCAATCAGTTCCTATGACTAAACAGACAAAAAAGAAACCAGTAGTCTTAAACGCAGAGTTCTTCAAATACAACGAAACTGCGTTGTGTTTGGGGAGGCATTTTGACTTTAAAGGAACATTCTCAGGCCACATATATAAGGCTTAGAAAGAAAACGTGTTTTATAAGGGAAAACAAGTTAATTTTATAGACCTTCTCTGGATGGAAAAAGCTCCTTTGCAATTTTATCACAGTATAGCTTATCTAAACAGTCAAATATAGAAAGAAAAAAGTTGAAATCATGTAAGAAATATAATTGCCTCACAGTTGAGAATATGACTGCAATCTATTATAGCCAAGCATAAGATTTACAATATGCAGCTCCATGTGGAAAAAGAATAGTATTTTAATCAGAGGTATTGCTACTTGTTAAACTGAGCCCAATAAGGATATTTTTAAATTTATTTGTTTATTGATATTTTAGTTTTACTGTACCCAACAAGTTAATGGGGCAAATTACAAAACAACATATTATACCATTCAGAATCAGTTGACAGCTCTATTACCAAATACTCCATAAATAATTGATTCAAAACTTCCACGGTCAATTTAAATGAAAATGTGGTATGAACAAATACATCAAGTCTTACACTAGCTTTTATCATTTTTCTTCCTCTTTTGATCCATAAACTTCAGGAAAGTAGTTCTTTCTATTGGTATTCCTTTGTATGCTTAATCTTCACGATAAAGTAGCAAATTGCTTTCCAAATTGGGTCCTCTGACAATTCAGTGTAAGAAATAAGAAAACCCAATCAAACCTTAAAACATACAAAATCTGTATTGGTCCAAAAGGGACAGAGAAGAACATTAAAATGTCACATTTTGTACAGTGTCTATACCATTTCACACGTTCTTCCAGGTTCTACACCACTTAAAATTGTATGTCTCATTTAAATTTAAAAATTGAATTTAAATTTTGAAACATATTTTGTAATTAAATGCCCATCAGGGTTTCATATTTGAATCTATACAATTTAGTAGAAAAATATATTTCAAAGACCAGGGTAGTACAGTTTGCTTTATTATCTTTATTATCTTTATTATTTATTTATTTATTTATTATTTATTTATTATTATTATTATTATTATTATTTATTCATTTATTTATTATTTATTTATTATCTTTATTGATGTTAAATCTTCCTTTTGTTCATACCCCTAGAGATAAACTCTGGAGGAAAGTTGAGTTACCATTTTAGAGCCACGTATTTTATATTTAATCTGGAAGCTCCATGAAAACACCTACTTATGGGTAAGATGACTGGCCATATACCAACACAAAAAGGGTTCAGACAAGCATACGCCATCTTGTTCAGCCTCTGTATTAACTTGATGGAATAGTCTGACCTGGGCCTACTGTCACCTGCCTAGATTGGCTAACATACCCGGATATTGAGGTGGTCTTGCCTAGTATACCAATAAGAGAGAGAGAGAGAGTTCTCCAGGCTCTCATTCCCTCTGTATTGCAACCTGAGCATCTTTCATGAAAAGACTTAAGGTTATGATGTTTGCTAAGTGAGCAAGACAGAATAGGTTTAAATTGTTTAAATAGTTCACACAACTGGCTCAAGGAAGGCACATTCCATACATGTAGCTGAGAATACCCAGAGAAGTATCACTGCCTTCTACCCTTCATCATGCAACTGGCAGAAAACATACTCCACGGGAACTTACAACATTTAAAGCCAAAAGTGCAGCTCAGCTACTCTTTAGTGCCCACCTACCTATCAGAACTGCAGCCCACTAGGAAAGGTTCAATCTAAATTTTTGATTTAGATTTGAAAATTTTTGAAAACTGTTCTACTGTTGTTTTTTTCAGATGCAGTATTGCTTTGCCCTTAATTCTCCAGGATAGCTTTCAATTGACCTAAAAGAGGACCATGAACAGAAAGCTTCATTCATATTGTTGGACCCAGAATCTGTAGCTGCAATGTGATTTCACTAAGCCAAGACAGTGATTAAGCAATAGATTAAAATCACAGATCAACAAAGCTGACTAAATCTAATGTCTAGCGGTCATCAGAAAAAGCTGCATTGTTAACTGATAACCTTTTCAATCCCACTCTCTCTAATCAGAGGAAGGCCTTGTTATGACTTGTTTAATGTTCTTTTGTCAATCCTCACTGAATTCACCTGTCAATGTGGTTCTGAGGAGGTAGAGGCAATGGGCCATGAGTTGCTTGCTGTTCTTATTACAGGACTTCTTTCTTGAGCTTATTTCTCCCCTTTTAGCCAATATTCAAAGTTGGACTGAAGAAGCCTAATTCTTTTACACCAAATTATTTAAGAAGCATATTAATAAAATGCTTATGAGTACTCTTTACGTCTTGTATGTTTTGGATCTCTAATAAATCATTGTAACAAAATCTTTGGCAACCAGATCTTTAGAGTACTAAACTGCATTTCAAACATTCATAGGTATATACAGTATAAATGCTAGCAGATAGAAGAGAGTGCTGCAACTATATGCACATTTAACATTACTTTTGTGATCTCCCCAGTAGTATTCAAGATAAATATAAATATTCAAGAGCAGGATTCAAGAGAAATATAAATGTTTTCTTTTGTGCCAAGATTTTATGGTTCAGTATCAGATACTACATATATTTTATATTTGTACTGATTTTTGCTTGATACTTGAGAACGAGCTTATTAATTTGAAAGGGAGGGAGGGAGGGAGGGAGGGAGAGAAAGGGACACTTTGCTGGTTAAAAATAAAGCTGTAGGAGCATTTTGACACACCCTCTGTAGAGAAGGCTAAAAGTGTTGTTTAGGATGCTGGTTGCCTCAAGTGAAAGTGAATGTGGGTTTGGGTGTGCATGTGTGGTGGTGGAGCAGCTGGTCTATTGGAAGCTGGGATTGCTTTGTGCTGGGCAGATGTAACTGAAAGGGCCAGATAAGCTAACTGGTTGGATTGATTGACCTTGGATGATGGATGGGGACCTGGGGGAGGGATGGCAAGGGTCAGTGGGGTTGTGGCAGAGGGTAGAGAGCATGCAATAACACCACAGTGGTGATGGGCAGAGGGAGAAGGGGGTGGGGTGGCCTCAGTGCGTTGTACCAATTCTGTGTTCCAGACCCCTGTGCTCTGCCATGATGCCTGGTCATTGGACCTTCAGGCTTCAGTCACCCTGAGCAGTCTCTGGTTGCTGCTACTGAATGTCAACCTGCCTTCTTCATCCAAGATCTTATTCTGGATGAGAAACTTACTTGGCATGTATAACAAAGACCTGACTAGGCACAAAGTGTTGGCACCCCTCTTAGAAATGTATCCGCCTGGGTTTTGAGTGTGGCACCAGCCATGACCATAGGGCAGGGGTGGTGGAGTGGCTATAGTAATCTGGTGGCTTTCTCCACAGTTAATTGGATGTGAGACCCTATTGGTGAAATTGGGCTCTAGGGATTAGATACTCATAATGTGAGTGGGTGGCCTAGAAGTCAAGTCAAGTCAAGTCAAGTCAAGTCAAGTCAAGTCAAGTCAAGTCAAGTCAAGTCAAGTCAAGTCAAGTCAAATCCCTTTCCTTGGACCTTTGGATAAACCTACTAGGCAAAAATGAAACACTAAACTTGCTACTGGAGAAGAACAAAGTACACTGGATTTTTTTTCCATGGGAGAAAGGAGAATATTTAAACAAGCCCTGTACAGGCCTGTCTCTGGCAATCAAGAATTGTTTGCAGGCAGCCAGATGAGATACAGATTCCCATCTTCCATGACACTGGGAATCTGCCCATTTCTCTTTGCATTGTCAAAAGACATTGCTGCGTGAATCAAGACAGAGTAATCTAGGACATTATTATGGTGATTCTTTATTTCCCTCCATATTTCTTTTTGTTCATGCAATAGTAGCACATTTAAAAAGAAAGAACATGAGGGAAAAGAAAGAAAAGAAAAGAAAGATACATGAGAGAAAGTGGAGTGGGGATTAGATGATTATCTTTTGGAAGTGTATTTATAAGGTGCATTGGAAGAAACAAAAGTTGTTCATTCATCTGGACAATCACAGGCTGTTGTAATCAGCATTTCTAGTATTTACTTCTCAAACAGGTTAAGAGACTGAAAGGCAGCAAGGCAATTAAATATTCATGAAAATAATAACAGTAGGACAAGCATATTTTTTAAAAGTTGAGACCAACAACAAAAAAGCACATTCTTAAGAGAAAAAAAATACTTTTAATAAGTTTAAAATGGCCAAAAAACCCTCCAGGCAAAGAAATAAGTATTTCAAACTACTTTTTCCTCTTTAACTATTTCCCTACATCAGAAAGAAAGAGAAAAAGAGAGAGAGAGAAAACGGCATCTGGTACCAATTTCTGGACCAGACACACCTCTACTGAAAGGCCTGTTCTTGTGAAATGAGACAGAAAGGAAAATAAATGCCTTAACTTTGTTGACTCGTGACCAAGAGTAATGTCAATGTTACTTACTGGAGGACCTGAAAAACAAAACATAATACATTGATCATTAATTACATGGAACAAACAAGCTAAAAACATTATAATACAAAGTATTAATTATGAAGAAGAGTCTTTGTATAACAACTATTAAATACATACAAGTAGTTCTGGCAAGGAAAGGCTACTTAAAGCACATGGTAATGTGATGTCATACTATTACATTATGGAGTTTTAACAAACCTGGAATTAGAAAAGAAGCACCCCCCTTCTGAAAAGAAAAAAATAAACCAAACAAAATTGCAGCGCAAGATTATTTAGCTGGAATAATACCAAAGTCAAAATAATATTTGCCCATTGTCAAGATTTAATGATTTATTTATTTATTTATTTATTATTTCAATTTATTCCCCGCCCATCTCCCTTGCAAGGGACTCTGGGTGGGTTACAACAATTGAAAGTTTAAAAACTATACAAAAACAATATTTAAAATACATCCAATAATAATAATAAATTACATAAAATCCAAGATGGATTGGGGACCGTAGGATGGATTGTATTACTACGGGGCCAGCCAACCCCAGGAGGCACTGCCGCCTCTGTCGTCCCAGGCCCGGCGGCAGAGCCAGGTCTTAAGGGCCTTCCGAAAGGCCAGGAGTGAAGGGGCCAGTCTCACCTCCGGGGGCAAGATATTCCATAATGCTTATATTAAAAGTAGGAGTAGTTATTGAATTTGGCCAGAGTTTGGATGATGAGGCAGAGGGTTCAGAACAGATTTTCATTACCTGGATGGAGAGGATGGGTTTTATTCCAGCTTCAGTCATGATGTGGGCCTACTGTGGATATATTTTCTAACCGTCTGTCCATCCCTCCCTTCCATCCCTAGTTTATGTAGAATGTAGTTGAGAGTATAGAACTGAGCTTTCAGTGGTTATTATCCGTGATAGCTGTATATTACTTCTTTTTAAAAAATACTTTTTATTGAAAAGTTTAACAATACTAAAAGATAATACAAACTGAAATCAGAAATAAAAAAGAAAATAGAAAGAGAAGAAATACAAAGTGCAAAAAGAAATGAAAAGAGAGAAAAGATAGAAAAAAAGAATATTTAAATAAGTGTCTCTCAAGCTTCCTTGCAACAAGTACAGGCAAATCAGGATGCACCTGGTTGGCCACTGCATGACACAGAATACTAGATCAGATGGGCCCTTTTCTTGACTGAAGCATCCATCCATCCATCCATCCATCCATCCATCCATCCATCCATCCATCCTATATAGCCACCCATCTCATATATATAACTCTGGGTGGCTTACAAACAGTTAAAACAATGTAAAACAGCCAACCAATACAACAATTTAAAACAATACAAGATAATACAAGAGCACACAAAAATCATCATAAAAATTCATAAAATTCACAGCCAAGGCAATCACATCTAGCAATAGCATTCTATACAGCTATTGTGTCGGCTCCACCACATTCCTGGGTCTCCCATGCCCATTGGCAAAACCATGTTCTCAGGGTCTTTTGAAAACCCAGCAGGGTTAGAGCCAATCTAATCTTTGGGGAGATGATGTTCTTATGTTCTTACCTCAGGTGTGACCGGGATTGGATAAGGCTGTTTCCAGAACAGGACTCTTTCTACAACTTAATTGGAAATACATGGGATTTACAGGAATCCTTTGGAACTACTTTGAAACAAAGGATTCTTTGTCTAACTAATTAAACCCCCATCCTGTATTCCGTAGAAACAATATACAGTTTAATGTAGCCTCTATACTTTTTCCTGTACCATGAGAAAGCTAAAGCTGAACTGGGACTTCTGGTGGGAAAATGGCGAACTGAATAACCTTGCCCGCGAGCTCCGTGGGCAGAGTTGGCATCATGGCATTTTTTCGGGCACAGGTAGGCTTTTCCTGTAGCCCAAAGCATTTTTCTGGAGTAAGGAAAACGCTGGGAATGGACCCATTTGTCCTCCAGATGGTGAGTTGTAGCCAGGAGAGCGTGGACAGCATGTGCGATCAAACAGTAAGACTTCACAGAGAGGCTGGGATTTCATCTTTTTCCGAGCCGCGTTGCAGCCTCTTAAAGGGGCAGCATAAGTTCTGCCTTCCCATTTCTAAAGCACCAATTTAGCTTTTAAGTTTTGTACCCTAAGAGAAGCTTTTCACAGTAAGAAGAATTGAAATCTCTTGGTGATTATCGTTATTTTTGGATTATATTTTTAATTTTCTTAAAAAGTTTTGGCTAGTTTTCCCATCTAAAGTGTAAGGAGGGCTGAAAAAACATAATTGCCTATCCGTTACTATTTCTTCTAATAAATTTGAAGGATGGATTGTTTTCCTACATGTTGGATTTGATGTTTTAAATGTTTAAATGTTTTAAATTTTTAGCTTTCTGTTCACTTTCTCTGGGACTTGTTTGCTAGTATACTTTCTTTTGTCAATTTCAGACGGAAGTTTTTCATTAAGTCATTAACTTTTATTTCTGTGAGTTCTATCTTTGTGAGTTAACTATTTAGGAGGCGCCTTGGTTTGCTGCCTGAAGTATGGAAGATTTTAAAGAAGATTTCTTAGAATTCCGTTCTGAGCGTAAATAGACTTTTAAACCTTTCAGAGTGTTGTCAAGCTGTTTTGCAGAGTGTTTGGGACATTGGAGAAGAGATTGTTGCTAAAATGTGTCATCTGGCTGGAAATGCTATGATGGAAGATGAAGATTTTGGTAAAGATGGGGACTTTGTTGCTGTTACTGAGACTGAAGTAATGCCAGCTGAAGATCGTGGTTTGGTGTTGAAGGAGTTAAAACGACAGTCTGAGTTGAAAACTGCACAAGGACTTGCTACGCTGGGGAAATATTATGACTATCTGAATCTGTTATGGGAAAGAAGACAATATGATGTGTGGGAGGTTTTTTTTCTGCTGAGAAATCTATATCTCTGGAGGCAGTTGGGCTATGGGATTTTTATATTTAAAAATGCCTTTTGTGTAATGGGGAAATATGTAAATGCACTGGTATATTTTGAGGAGGGGTAAAAAATTAAAAAAGGTAAAGGTAAGAATGTGTAATTGGGCTGATAATGAGGTTATCGTGTCATTTTTTTTAATGATTTGGACTAAGATTTACAGGATTTTTGATTTGTAAGATTTAAAAGTTATGGATAAGATATAATATTTTATATTGTTTTTTAGGTTTAATAGGGTTAAGATTGTTGTAGTTTTTATTAATTATAAAGGCAGACAATTTATTTTTATAATTTGATGTTTATTTTTTTTATATATATATATATATATATATATATATATATATATATATATATATACACACACACACACACACACACACACACACACACACACATATACACACACACACTCTTTCTTTTTTATATAAGGGGAAGGAGCAATTGTATTAGTGATTTGTATATGTGTTAAGGGAAGGATTTATAGAAATGATGTGATCTTGGTTTGATATAGAGAAAGGGTTAGATTATGGTAACTGTTCCACATTCTTGGTGTAGAAAGTTGGAAGTCACCTTTGTATGTAATCTTTCAAAATTCTTTTTTCTTGTGTTTCACACTTTTTAGTTTCTTTTTCTTTTTCTTTTTTGTTTGTAGTTTTTTGTTTTTCTGTAGTTTTTATCTTTGTTTCAAATATAATAGAAAAACTTTACCAAAAAAAAGAAAGAAAAAAAGAAAGCTAAAGCTGAACTGGAATCCATTCCTGTTCAAACATTGTTGCAATGAGGAAGGACAACATAACAGATGGCCAGTGATGCTGCCAGGGTGAAGGGCCCTTAAATAAGATGTTTTATGTTTACAGATTACAGGAACTCCATTCTTCCCCCTTCCCCAATTCTTTCTTCTCAGTTCCTATGGCGGAATGTCTTGGAACATGGGGAAAGAACAGGACCATTGTAGAAGAGATACCTCAGCCCAGGGGAATGGGGAAGCATGAGAAAGAGACTCAGAATCACTCCCCTTAATCATACTTATTGCAGTGTTTCTCAATCTTGGCAACATTACGATGTGTGGACTTAAATTCCCAGAATTCCCCAGTCAGAAAGTTGCCAAGGTTGAGAAACATTGCACTAAGTATAAGGTGATCTGGAGAACTGCTTTAGCAGGCTTTCGGGATTCTGTGACTTTAGCAATAAAGATTTTCCCAAATGATTTTCCAAATGATCCTTGTTTTCAGAGTTTGCCAGCATCCAAGATCTTGACATTTTCCCCCTTCCAGAGGGAAGAGCAAGAGCGTGGGAAAAAAAGAGACAGTGCTTGTGGGAAAGAGGTAAAGACCTTCATTTATTTATTTTTTAATTCTTTATTTTTCAAATTTTGCCACCGCCCATCTCCCCCCAAAAAGGGGGACTCTGGGCGGTTTACAATAGCAAATACATTAAAACAATAAGTATAAAAACATCTAAACTATAAATACACAATTATCAAATATAAATATAGAAGTAAGAATAAATATAAAATCCAAGAGCAATAAAAGATCTAATTCAGTGAGGAGAGCTCTAAGGTGCCAGCCACCCCCAAGAATAACTACTCCCCTTCCCACCCCAAGTGAGATGGCAGAGCCAAGTCTTCAGGTTCTTCCGGAAGGCCAGGAGCGATGGGGCCTGTCTCACCTCTGGGGGTAGAGTGTTCCAGAGGACGGGGGCCACTGCAGAGAAGGCCCGCTTCCTGGACTCCACCAAATGAAATTCTCTTGCCGACGGGGTCCGTAACATGCCCTCTCTGCATGACTGGGTGGGATGGGTCGATATCATGGGGATGAGATGGTCCCTCAGGTAACCTGGACCCATGCCATGTAGGGCTTTAAAGATGATCACCAACACCTTGAATTGGACCAGGAAGCAAACTGGCACCCAATGCAGCTCGTGCAGCAGTGGTGTCTCATATGCCGATCTTGGGGTACCAAGAACTGCCCGTGCAGCTGCATTCTGGCCCAGCTGAAGCTTCCGGATACTCTTCAAGGGTAGCCCCATGTAGAGCGCATTGCAATAGTCTATATAGGAGATGACCAGGGCATGAGTGACTGTTCAAACGGCTTCCCGATCCAGGAAAGGGCGTAACTGGTGCACAACACAAAGTTGCACAAAGGCCCTCCTGGCCATGACTGCCACCTGCTCTTCGAGCAGGAGTTGTGAGTCCAGAAGGACCCCCAGATTCTGCACCGGGTCTGTCTGGGGCAGTGCAACCCCATCCAGAACTAAAGATGACAATTTCCCGGATACAGAGGAGCCATTAACTCACAGCCACTCCGTCTTACCAGGGTTCAGCTGAAGCCTGTTGTTCCCCATCCATACCCCCACAGCCCCCAGGCACCGAGAGAGGGCAGTCACTTACTTCACCTGGGATGGAGATGTATAACGGTATCATCAGCATACTGATGATACCTCATCCTGTGGTGACGGATGATCTCACCCAGTGCTTTCATGTAGATGTTGAAGAGCGGAGAGAGCACCAAACCCTGCGGCACCCCACAAAGGAGGGGCCGTGGGCCGGATCTCTCACTCCCTATCAACAACAATTGGGACCGGCCCTGGAGGAAGGAGGTGAACTAGCGCAAAACCACGCCACCCATCCCCAACTCCCTGAGCTGCCCCAAAAGGATACCATGGTTGATGGCATCAAAAGCCTCTGAGAGGTCAAGAAGAGCCAGGATGGATGCACTGCCCCCATCCCGCTCCCGCCAGAGATCATCCATAAGCGCGACCAATGCAGTTTCTGTCCCATATCCAGGCCTGAATCCTGACTGAAAGGGGTCTAGATAATCCGTTTCCTCCAGAATCCTCTGGAGTTGCAATGCCACCACCTTCTCAACCACCTTCCCCAAAAAGGGAAGGTGGGAGACTGGACGAAAATTGTCCAGCACAGTAGGGTCCAGCGATGGCTTCTTGAAAATTCTTCATATGAATTTTGAACTATAAGAGACAAGTGTAGTTGATGACCATCACTGCATTTTGAGGCAGTGAATTGCACAGATTAATTATGCACAGTAATTTGAAATACTTCCTTTTAACACTGAATTTCATGGAATGGTGCAGGAAGAAAAGAGAGAAGAGGATTTTTTTCTTTCTATCTTCTTTCTAAATATAATGCATGATTTTAATAATCTCTAACCCTTTTTTAACTGGAGGGTCCCAAATGCTGTGATCTTTCCTTCTAAGGAAGTTGTTCCACCCTTTAATAAAACCGCTTAGCACTTCTTTCAGCAGTAATGTATACTTTGGGGTCAACATGACCAGGACTGCACATGTGTAGCTGCACCATAGATTTAAAGATATTACAGTACTGTTTTATTTTTTATTTATTTCTTAAAGATCTCCAGCACTGAATTTGTCTTTTTTAAAATCACAATTGCAATAAGTTAATGGACATGTTCATTAAGGTATTCACAATCTTAAAAGAAAAAAAAATGCTTTTACTAAGTTTAAAATGGCCACAAAACCCTCCAGGCAAAGAAATAAGTATTTGAAACTACTTTGGTCTAGTGCAGAGCTTTCCAAACTGTGTGTCGCGACACAAAAGTGTGTCACCACACACAGCGTGGTGTGTCGCCACACCACCTGGAAGCAGCGGCGCGCACGTGCACGGCGGCAGCAGCAGCGGCGCGGGATCAGTGCTTCCGCGTTTTAGTGGAGGCTGCCGCCTCTGCCGTGCACGTGCGCGCCGCCGCACGCCCCCCACGCCGCCGCCGTGCGCGCCGCCGCACACCCCCGCGCTGCCGCACGCCCTCGTGCTGCCGCCGTGCGCGCGCCCGCCGCCACCTCACTGCTGCCGCCGCTGGTGTGTCGCCAGCGGCGGCACTTTGGAAAGCCCTGGTCTAGTGGTTAAGGCAACAGGCTAGAAACCAGGAGTCTGCAAGTTCTAGTCCCGCCTTAGGCATGAAAGCCGACCTTGGGCCAGTCACTCTCTCTCAGCCCAACTCACCTCACAGAGTTGTTGTTGTGGGGAAAATAGGAGGAGGAAGGGGTATTAGGTATGTTCGCTGCCTTGAGTTATTTATAAAAATAATAAAAGCGGGATAGAAAATAATAAAATAAAATAAAATAAAAACAATCACAGGAAGAACCCCTGATGGCTCAGATCCCATCAGTACATAGGTAAAATTATGCATCATTTTATGCTTAAAAAGATCCCATCAGTACATAGGTAAAATTATGCATCATTTTTATGCTTAAAAAGATCCCATCAGTACATATGTAAAATTATGCATCATTTTTATGCTTCAAAGTCTGTCATTTAACACTTGTTTACCTTTAATTTAATCTCATGCATTAGATTTATATCCTCCCTTTCCTCCAGGACTTTATGGTAGTGTACATAGCATTCCCTCCTCCAATTCTTCCCCAAACAACAACCTGTGATGGAGGCTGGTCTGAGAGTGAGTCACTGGCCCAAAGTCACCCAGGGAGCTTCTGTGGCTACGGATGGACTTGAACCTGGGCTTCCCCAGTCTTAATCTGACATTACACCAGGTTGACTCTCCCTGAATGCCATTTACTATGTTAATACTATTATGCAGAGGTATTTTTAAACTCGTTCATTGTTATCATTTGCTTCAACTGCCCTAAATAATTAGGTATCATCATCACCTCATTGACAATTTACTTCTACTCCCAAGCATATAGAAATAATTCAGAAAGCAACACTCCCAATCTGGATTGTTGGGGGACCTCACTAAACATGCCCCCGTTAAACAAACGGACCATTTATTCTTATTCTCTGCTTTCTGTACTTTATTCAGTTACTGATGCATAAATGGACCCATCAGGTCCACCTTACTGCTTTCAATAATCCTGAATATGAACTGCTGCCAGGTCCTTTTCTGTGGAGTTTAAAGACAATTACAGCAATTTTCATTACAGTCTTACAGTCTTAGAATGTCCCATCAGAAACTGATATCACAGAGTGCAATTGCTCTCACTATTTGCTAAGTTTACGTAGGCAGCAGCACCCACAGGAACTTGCTGTTTTCAGCAGAATGATAAAAGCAGTGCTGTGCCATTGTGCTGAAAGCTCAGTGCCTTTTAGGCAAGCTTGCACAATCATGACATACATAGAAAAGGGGAGGGGCTCGCATTGTGACACTCTGATCCCTCTTGCCCTTTGCGTAGAGAATTGCAGCCAGAATCTTTTCTGGACCAGCATGCTGTATGTGAAAGATCAAACATTTGGATTCCACAGAAACAAATGTATCAAGAGCAAGACTGCCAACAGAATAGAAGTCAGCAGTATGATACGACTGCAAAAAAAGCAAATTTTGGGCTGCATCAACAGAACATAGTTTCCAAATAGCGGGAAATAATAGTTCACTTTTTTCCATGCTGCTCAGAGCCCATCTTGAGTATTGTGTTCTGTTCTAGTCACCACATTTTAAGTAGGATTTGGACTAACGGAAACAGGTTCAGAGAACAACGATGATAATCTGGTGAACAAAAATGAAATTCTATGGAAAGAGAATGAAGGAATTGAGAAAAGAAGACTGAGACGATGATAGCACTTGTCCAATACCTGAACCTTTGTAAAACAGAGGGTGGTGAAGACCTGTTTTCCATCATTCCAGAGTACAAGGCAAGGAATTATGAATTCAAATTATAGGAAGAAAGATTCAAACTAGACATCAGAAGAAAGCTTCTTAACAATAAGAGCCATTTGGCTGTGGAATCAATTACCTAGAATGGTGGTGAGTTTTTCTTTGCTAAATACGTGCAGGGTCTTAGGCAACCATCTGCCGGATACGCTTTCACTTGGATTCCTATACAGAGCAAGAGGTTGTACTCAATAGCCTTAATGACCTCGTCTGACCCTATGATGTCTAGACTCTTATGATGGCAGGTTAGCTTTCACTGGTGCACAATCATGCTCATTCCAATGGCTATGTAGTTGGAGTTTCAAATGGTAGAGCTACGGCCAAATGTAACAGAAACTTTTTTTTAATATACTTACACCGTGTCAGGATGTAGCATTCTTCCAGTATAAGGGATAAGTGTATAAGTGATGGGTTTTGTAATATTTGTATTAGCAGACCTGCAGTAGCAGTTGGGTATGGGAGAAGCAGGATTGTCTGGGCACCTTCAAGGTCAGTGGCTGGCTTATCAGTGCTCTGGAGTCCTTGGTGCTCTCTGAGCCTTGTTGTTTTCTTGCAGACGGTTCTTTCCCAGGCTAGGCAACATCTTCAGTGCAAAACAATCAATTGTTATCAGTGCTCATTAGCAAGGAGTGTTAGAAAGGGAGTAGAGAACCTTTAGAAGGTAGAATGGAATTTTACTGTTAAGATAGATTCAGCAACTAAGGGGGGATTTAGCTGTTAGAAGCTGTGGGGAAGAATGCAGCCTTTAGGGAGGGGTTAGAGGAAAAGGGGGATTTTATCATAGCATTTTCCTGCGCTTTCCTTGAGGCTGATCTTTGGCTTATACCGAGCATCTGTATTAATAAAGAACTCTTCTACCTCACCTGATGGAGTGCAATTGAGAGTCTCTGAATTAATAACTGTGTATCAGTTCATCACACGCTGGCTTTTAGTCGAGCAAAATAAAATGAAATGTTCTAATAATTTTCCCTTTCACAATGTTTCTAGAGGGTCAGTCATATTAATTTCTTACAGAAATATATTCTTTAAATATTGTTCACAAAACATCTTAATTTGTGAACAGTCCAGTTCATTACGGTGGATTCTAAATCTCTCCAAATCTTCTATACCCTTGTGAAGACTATGCAAGCAACAGAGGCGAGCATTTGGTCTGAACAGACTAACAAATCCATGTTTTACTCCTATTTAAAAAGGCTTTTTACACTCTTTTTAAAAGCTTCTTCATGCTCCATTTCCTATATGATTAAAACCAGAAGGATTAAATATGGGAAAATGTGGGGAAAATTAAGGAAAAACTGAACTCCCTGGAAAACAATATAAAATGAAAAACATGCTATTTTGTTTCTGCAACTATCTTCAAACACTAAATCTATTTTAAAGCTGTTTTTAATTTCTGAAAAACAACTGAGACAATATATTACCAACCTGAGGAATGGGATAATGATAATAATAATAGATTATGTAATCCCATGATTTCATTATGGCCTCTAGCATGATCATGTTCTGATGATGCAAAGCCACAACTCAGAGTGGTGTAGAAATTCTTGTGTGAAAAGCTAGCCCCAAAGTTTTTTTAAATTAATGATTACTTATATACAGCTTAGTGGTGGCATACATTTGGTGGTGGTGGTAGGGCAAGGGAAGATGGTATTTTTTTCATAAGATCCTATTACTTTTTCACAAATTTAATATGAAAGTGGAAATTCAATTATAGCAATATTAACGTAAAGAGGAAATTAAACATTTGGAAGAACTGGATTTTCTTGCTGAAACTTAGCTGGATAGTACTATGTTCACTTCAAAGAAGCAGATATATTTGATCATGTGGTCAATGTTGCTCAGTTTGGAAAATGGAGAGCTTCTGCATCAGATGTGGAGGACCTGTAACACCAGTTCTCATTAGCCTAGTGTTTCTCAACCTTGGCAACTTTAAGATGTGTGAACTTCAACTCCTAGAATTCCCCAGCCAGCCTTGCCTTAAGTCCCCACAGCCTTAAGTCCACACATGTTAAAGTTGCCGAGGTTGAGAAACACTGTATTAACCATTGCCAGAATATTCAGGAATGATGAGAGTTTACTGTAACAGTATCTAGTGACCTACCATTTCCTGTTAGATGTGACTGGTGAAATGCAGTTTGTAAAGAGTCAAAATCAGAGCTTTTTCTCTTGATTCTTTATAACAATCAAAAAAGTCTATTTTTCATCTTACTTAGATTCCGGAGAATAATTTGGGTACTTGTAAAGTTTGCTTCTTTTTCAAAGTGAGTTTTGTTTCATAAGTATTCCCAGTATTTAAAGTATTTAGTTAGTGAAAAGTGAGAATAGTTTTCACAAATTTAGAATTTTAAAATATTTTGGTCAGGAAAAGGCACAATTGAAAGAACAAACCAGAAGCGTAAAATATCTGAGGAGACAAGGTCTTGTCCATGATCACGTGCATTCTGAATCAACCTCCGGATCAATATCCATCAAGTCCTTTTTTGGTTTAGCTTATGTCAGAAACCAAATTCACTCTTCTGGGGACTTCTTCTACTGTATATAACTTTGGCTGTTGCTTTACATTCTGAACTGCATTTCATGCCTTACATCATTGGGGTTTTTGATTCATGCATTTGCTCTGAACTACCCTCAATATCAAAGTGGAAAAGTGCTGTGTACCCACTCTGTTAAGGGGAAATTTTCCTTATTTTTCTTTCTTAAAATTAAAGTTAACCCAGGGATATAACTTAAGGGATCTACTGCAGTGTTTCTCAACCTTGGCAACTTGAAGATGTGTGGGCTTCAATTCCCAGAATTCCCCATGCTGGCTGGGGAATTTTGAGAGTTGAAATCTGCACATCTTCAAGTTGCCAAAGTTGAGAAACACTGATCTACTGGTTTTGCTGCCACTACTGGAGAAGGAAGGGGTCATTTAGGCCACTGAATCCAACACCCTTTCAGTACAGGAATACAAATCAAAGCACTCCCAGAAGATAGTTGTCCAGGCTCCATTTGAACAGTTCCACCACTTTTCTGGACAATTAGTTGTACTGTTGAATTGCTTTTACTTTTAGTAAGTTATTTTCCCCTTAACATTCAGTTGGGATCTGGCTTCCTGTAACTTAAATTAATTATTCTGTGTCCTTCACTCAGGAAGAATAGAGAGCAGATCTTAACACCAGAGCTTTGGAAACATGGCACTCCTACATTTAATTGCAGCTTTTTAGTACTGCCAACATTAAATCAACCTTTTCAGGAGTTAAGAATGAGAAACTTGGTGCATTAGGAGGCATCTCACATTTTAAAAACATAGATGAAAATAACTGCAGAAAAAATGTGATTACATTATTCTTTCTAGGAATACCAATATCATTTTGTTGTTGTTTATTCGTTCAGTCGCTTCCGACTCTTCGTGACTTCACGCCAGAGCTTCCTGTCGGCCGTCACCATCCCCAGCTCCCCCATGGTTGAGTCTGTCACCTCCAGAATATCATCCATCCATCTTGCCCTTGGTCGGCCCCTCTTCCTTTTGCCTTCCACTTTCCCTAGCATCAGCTTCTTCTCCAGGGTATCCTGTCTTCTCATTATGTGGCCAAAGTACTTCAGTTTTGCCTTTAATATCATTCCCTCAAGTGAGCAGTCTGGCTTGATTTCCTGGAGTATGGACTGGTTTGATCTTCTTGCAGTCCAAGGCACTCTCAGAATTTTCCTCCAACACCACAGTTCAAAAGCATCTATCTTCCTTCGCTCAGCCTTCCTTATGGTCCAGCTCTCACAGCCAATATCATTAGGAGATTACTAATTCGAAAGCATGCAAATGCAAGTAGATTAATAGGTACCACTTCGGTGGGATGG
Source organism: Charina bottae (assembly GCA_023362775.1). Lineage (NCBI taxonomy): Eukaryota > Metazoa > Chordata > Lepidosauria > Squamata > Charinaidae > Charina > Charina bottae. The sequence goes on along the minus strand of JALMGJ010000002.1, from coordinate 93,299,486 downwards.
TAACAGCGTTCCGCGCACGTCATGCCAGCCACATGACCGCGGAAGCGTCTTCAGACAGCGCTGGCTCTTCGGCTAACAAACGGAGATGAGCACCGGCCCCTAGAGTCGGACACGACTGCACAAATGTGCGGGGGGAACCTTTACCTTTAAAGGAAGTTATTCTGTAGCACCACCTAATGGGATGATGGTCCTTCCTTTCAATACATATTTGCACACAGTATTAATATGTGAAAATGGCCAGAGGTGATGGTCGTGATTCTAGATTAACTAATGCAGACTTTAAGGTGAATTAGGAAAATATTGTGCTAGGAACAAGCATATTATATTTCTAGGCATGTACGTCCCTCTCATCTAACATATGCACATTTTGAAACCTAATAGATTGGTATAGCAGAGAAGTGGGAAGTGGGCAGCGCATAAATTTGGAATGAGGCTCTTCATATCGTGATACATCATACTTTAGCAGGATGGCCAAATGTGCCCTATGGGTATTCAGTATTATGTAACAGCATGTTCAATAGTAATTAAGTTGCTCCGTGCAATCTTATTTCTTGTGAAAAGTGCAAATATAGGGAGTTCTGAAAGCATGAATTTGGACAGGACCGGGACTGATGGAGGCAGAAGTCAAACTCAACTTAGATTCAGAGATAGCCCTTTGGAAACTAGATGGGTGGGAGGCTCATCTATCAAGCGTTATGGAAACAATTCTACCAAATACGTTTATTAGGAAGCTTCCAACAGCATTTGTTCAATAAATGCTAAATTGATAAATAAATAATAAATTTGTTCAACTATGTCAATAGAGTTTCCTTTGAATACCTAGACATTGTTAGCCTATTCTATGCCATCAGGAAGAGCAGACATCAAGTGATTGTCTCTAACTCTCTATACAGATTATGACATTGGATACTCAACTTTCAGCTATTGTTCCATACTTCAATTTGGTTTCCAGAAAATATCTTTTCCTCTGTAGAATTTTTATGCAACCAGTATTATTAACTTGGAACTCTCTATCTTGTCTTTTTGCAGCCAACCAGCATCATCTTGTCATATGCCCAAAGCATTTTATTTTCTTTTGGATTTTTCTTTTGTTTACGTACATTCCGGGTGTTATTTCTTTGAGCTGGACAACTCTGTAATTTATCATTATCAACACTGAATATTTTCAAGTTAATATTTAAATACTGGAAAGTGATTCCTATCAGGTCTTTCCCCACAAAATGAAAATGGTACCTACTGTACCTGGCATACCCTAAGTATGCAGGAGCCAACACTATCAAGGACATCACTGAGCTAATGCAGCCTGAACAGTTCATGGTGCAACTTTATGATCAAGTCTTCCTAATAGGACCCAAGACCATAGAGGCAGCAGGAGAGATGGGTCAAAAGTTGGCAAATTTCAGGAGATGGTAGAAACCTACCAACATGATCACCCTAAGATATTCTTCAGGCAGGAGGAAACCCAGCCAATCAAAGCTAACCTGGGGCTGAACCACATCCAACACCAACAGCACCATATCAAGTCCCATCCCACCTGCCACCATGGCAAGCTTTCTTTCAAATATGGAGAAGCTAGATATCTCAAGAAAGTCTGCCCCAAAGTAAAGGCTCAATAAACCAACTTGAAGCCAGAGGTAGCGGGCCAGAGAAACTATTTGAGATCATTCTGAGTCTTCAGATTCCAAAGCTGAAGTGCTTAAACAGAGTGAGCCTCAGACTGTGCCACAGGAATGATCAAGAGAGCACTCTTGAGAAGACACAGATCTGAGCTAGGCAAAGTCCTGAGCTAGGACCTAGGAGCACAAAGCTTGAGTCCAGCAACACATGACAAATAACAAGGAAAGGAGCAAAGAAAGTCAACCCATCGACTTGAAAGAAAGAAGCGTGACTCAGCCAGTTTGTCAAGCTGATAGTCAAAGCTATAAAAATAGAATAGAATAGAATAGAATAGAATAGAATAGAATAATAACTTTATTGTCATCCCACTATACACTATACACCAAGTGCACAATAGAATGAAGTTTCGTTGCAGTTGGCTCACAATTTCAATCAAACAATAAAATACTAATAATACTAATACTAATACTAATACTAATACTAATAATAATAATAATAATAATAATAATACCATAGTTACTATAAAATATACATTCTTTAGCTAACAATTTAGCTAACAACTGCCCAGAGTCCCCCTTGGGGGAGTTGGGTGGTGATAAATCCAATAAATAAATAAATAAATAAATAAATAAATAAATAAATAAATTTCAGTCAAACACTAAAATACTAATTAAAAAATCCATAATTACAATAAAATATACATTCTTTACATATCCAACGTTTCACCTAAAAGAACTTATTTAAACATTCAAGAATCCAATAGCCTGGGGGACAAAGCTGTTTCCCAATCTGGCTGTTCTACATCGGATACAGCGGAACCTCTTCCCAGAGGGTAACAAAGAAAACAAACCATGATGAGGATGGGAGGCATCACTGATGATCTTTCGAGCTCTGGACAAACAGTGTGCATGTGCTAAATTTTAGATGAGAGGCAGAGATATCCCAATTATCTTTTCTGCTGCCCTTACCACTCTCTGCACAGACTTTCTATCTGAGGCACTACAGCCTCCAAACCAGATGGAAATACAATTAGTAAGTACACTCTCTATAGTGCCTCTATAGAAAGTAAGGAGAATGGAAGATGGGAGATGTACTTTCTTCATCCGGCGCAAAAAGTGCAAACGTTGCTGTGCTCGCTTTACCAAAAATGTGGTATTAAGGGACCAGGTCAGACTATTTGTTAACTGCACCCCCAGGAATCTGATGCTACTGACTGACTCCACAGCTATGTTATTGATAAAAAGTGGAGTGTGACTACACCGGTTCTTCCTGAAGTCTATAATAATCTCCTTAGTTTTTTCCACATTTAGAACCAAGCTGTTTTTATTGCACCACTCCACCAAACCCTTCACCTCCTCCCTATAAGCCCACTCATCCTCACCCCTGATAAGACCCGCTACCGTTGTATCGTCCGCATATTTCACAATGGAATTGGTGGTAAACCTGGCGCAACAGTCATGTGTCATCAGGGTGAACAACAATGGGCTCAAGACACAGCCCTGTGGGGAGCCGATGCTCAAGGAGATAGAGCTAGAAGTATTGTATCCAACTCGCACCGACTGAGACCTCTCAGTAAGGAAGTCAAGTAGCCAATTACACAAGGGAGTACTGAAACCTAGAGAACCCATTTTGTCCACCAAATGCTGGGGAACAATCGTATTGAACACTGAGCTGAAATCTATAAACAGCAATCGCACATAACTGTTCTTCTCCGCAAGATGTACCAGACTCGAATGAAGAACAGAAGAGATAGCATCCTCTACGGAGCAATTCCACTGATAAGCAAACTGAAGTGGATCAAACAAAGGGGGGAGTCTGGAAACAATATAATCCTTCATCAGTCTCTCAAAACATTTCATCACAATGGGAGTGAGAGCTATCGGGCGATAGTCATTGAGACACATGATCGTAGATTTTTTAGGCACAGGTATAATAGTCGCAGTCTTAAAGCATACCGGGAGTACAGTCTGGTGCAAGGAAATATTAAATATGTCTGTAAAGACACTGGCCAGCTGTTCAGTACAGTCCCTCAGTACCTGCCCTGGGATATTATCTGGGCCCGCTGCTTTCCGAATATTAATTTTCCTCAGGGTCCTCCAGACATCAATTATATCAAGGGTAGGTGCCTGCTCGTCAGGGTGGGATTCAACCTTCCTCACAGGAGTATTATTAGATGCTTCAAACCTACCAAAAAACCTATTGAGTTCATTCAGAAAATCTATATTCTCCTCACATGATGTCGGAATAGCCTTATAATCTGTAATAGTTTGAATACCCTGCCACATGCGCCTGGTATTTGTGGAATCATGAAAAAATTCCTGAACTTTCCGACTATAAACCCGCTTTGCTATTCTCATAGCCCGGTTCAGATCAGCTCTGGCTGTTCTAAGAGCTTCCATATCACCAGATTTACAAGCAGTGTTTCTATCTTTCAGCTTCACAATATACTTCACGAGTCATCCAAGCTTTCTGATTCGCCCGTAAGATGATGTTCTTAATAACACTAACATCCTCCATACATTTCTGGATATATGCAGTTACAGTTGAAACATATTAAAAAAGATGGCTTCGGTGACTGGTTCTTTGTGGCAAATAATGTTCTGATTTCCTACCTGTGATTCTCTGTTGTTGGATTAACATGAACCCTGGACTGGAAATTGACTGTTCCTGGATGTTCCTGAACTTGAGATTTGACTCTCCAGACTCTTTTGCAAAAGTAAACTCTTGTGCCTGTTTTCTATGCAGAAAGCTTTGAGACTGTAACATGCTTTGTGTTACTTTGGTGAAGATTTACAACTGCAGTTAATGCTTTGAGTTTGTTGGCCATGTGTCTAACTGGCAGCACTAACTATTCCACCCATGAGGTCAATGGATGCAGTAATAGAGTTTAAAGGTAAAGGTAAAGGTTCCCCCCACACATTTGTGTAGTCGTGTCCGACTCTAGGGGCCGGTGCTCATCTCCGTTTGTTAGCCGAAGAGCCAGCGTTGTCCGAAGACGCTCCCACAGTCATGTGGCTGGCATGACAGATGCGGAACGCTGTTTCCTACCCACCGAAGTGGTACCTATTTATCTACTTGCATTTGCATGCTTTCGAATTGCTAGGTTGGCAAGAGCTGGGGCGAGTGCAGGAGCTCACTCCGTCACGCAGGGCTAGGGATTCGAACCTCTGAACTTGCGATCTTCTGATCGACAAGCCTGGCATCTTGCCATAGACCAAATGCAAACCAGTTTACTTAAACTACCTTCTCAATGGAAAGGCTGGAAAAGAGAGTGGAAGGCTGAAGTATCACCTATTAATTATGAGTTATCTAGACTATCTTACCTTCCTCTCATTATACAGTACCAGTATTTCAACCAATTCACTGTTGTTTTAGCTAAGATATCTCTTATCTTCCCTTTAGTCAGTTGCAAATTGTTTCAGGACACTGGAACAACTGAAGATACTTGCATTATTCTGTTTTGTGCCAAATATATCTTAATCCAGGAAGAAACTGTTTGAAAATAGGATACTCTTAGAAATAGAAAAATGTATATTAATTCTCTTTCAAGCACTGCAGTTAATTATAAAGGGGATTAACATGTTTATGGTTTTATTTGGAAAACCAGTTTTTGAGCTTTAGTAATTAAACAAAGATACTAGCATTTTCATTCTCTGTGTTTTTTTTTTCTGGCTGCATTTTTTAGTATTTATATTGTAATGTCCTTTGGCTACAAGGAAATTAATGCTAGCAATAAGTGTATTTTTATAACTTGTTTTGGCACTTTATTTTTCACAGTTTTAATATGTGGAGATTTTTATAGATTCTTCTTTACCTCTAAAAACTTCCTTGTGTGCCTGGGTCAACTGTGAACAATTGTTTTATACATACTGCTACTAACTTACCATTATGTATATTTATTTTTTCTTTTACTTATTTAATTCAATTTATTCAATTTAGAAGCTGCCGGATTCCAGATGACCCCAGGAGCTTACGTTAAAAAAATAAGAACAATTTAAAAAATGAGAAACAGATCATAAAAGGGACTATAATTTGATGGTAACATTGTGGTTAAAATAATTTCCAGGCTCCTCCTCTGTTTGAAAAGGAAGGAAGGAAGGAAGGAAGGAAGGAAGGAAGGAAGGAAGGAAGGAAGGAAGGAAGGAAGGAAGGAAGGACACATATAAAATTGCATTTTTAAAACTTATCACGAATGAAAGAAGGAAACATAAATCTGTATTATTCCTATTTTAAAATATGAAAAATTCCACTGAGAAATGGCAACTTTTTGCAAAAGATTAAATGTATGACTATAGTAGTTCATGCTGCAGCTTCATGGTTATTCCATATGAAGATTTTAAAATGCTGAACTGATCATGGAACATCACATAAGCTGTTTTTAATTTTTTTTCTGCCTTTTGAATGCCATTTGCCATGAGGCTGTTTGAGAAAAGATGTTTAAAGAACTTTGTAATTCTTGAACTAATTTATTTACAGTATATGAATCCAGCATAATGGACATGCATATCCTCATTAATTTAATTTATTAAAATCGTCAACCTTACAAAATTATTAAAGAAAACCACAGTTTAACCATGATTAGAAAATATTATGCTTCTAAAATATATGAAGAAGAAGAAGAAGAAGAAGAAGAAGAAGAAGAAGAAGAAGAAGAAGAAGAAGAAGAAGAAGAAGAAGAAGAACTGTAGTTGTGCAATCATGAAGTTTTGAATCCTGCTTCTAGCTACTGAACCGTATTAATTCTTCAGAAGAGTGGCTGAATGACAAAACCAGGACTGGAAACTTACATTAATTTTCCATTCAATTTTCTTTTTAAAAATTATGACTTATGATCCCATCCTGTTCTATGTCCTGCAGATATAAAAGGGACCAAGAGTGAAAGGATGAAAATTCTTTCCACAGAATTTGTAGCCTTGGAATACAGTTCTGCCAGCACTTAAAAAAACCTCAGCTTTGCATTTGCTGGAATGAAGTAGCTGAATAAAAAGACTACAAGAAACTAGGAAAAAGACTGAACGGTAGTACTGAGAAAAACAGATGTGTACTGATTTGCTATCATACAATTATTTGACTAGACATCCTTTAAACTCTACTTAAAAAAAGTTACAAGAAAATAAACAATTTACCATTCCTATTCCTTTTTTTTACATGAAGATGAAAGAAAAATAGTTCGACCTTCTTGAGAAAAATCTGAGATGGAATGGGCATGTTCCATACTGAAGAAGGCTAACAGAAATTGAATCTCAAACATCTGTTTTTAGGCCAGACAGAGAACAAAATCCTATGAAGTTGATCCTCCCCACTTAAGCCTATTTAACTAATTACTTTTTGTCAAAGTCCATATTATGCACCTTCAAAACTGTACTACTTGCAGAGGCTACTTGGTTTTTGTTCATTTTCAAAAATACAGCTATATTTGGTGTTTGTAAGAAAATATTTGTTCTGCGTGAGACTGCAACATGTGGCTACGGCTTGGAATTAGATGATTTTTTTATTTATTTAATTTTTATCCCTTTATTATTTTTATAAATAACTCAAGGCGGCGAACCTACCTCATACTCCTTCCTCCTCCTATTTTCCCCACAACAACAACAACCCTGTGAGTTGAGTTGGGCTGAGAGAGAGTGACTGGCCCAAGGTCACCCAGCCGGCTTTCATGCCTAAGGCGGGACTAGAACTCTCAGTCTCCTGGTTTCCTATTGGCTCCTTCCCAGGGCTGAGGGAGAGTGACTGGCCCAAGGTCACCTAACCGGCTTTCATGCCTAAGGCGGGACTAGAACTCACCGTCTCCTGGTTTCCTATTGGCTCCTTCCCAGGGCTGAGAGAGAGTGACTGGCCCAAGGTCACCCAGCCAGCTTTCATGCCTAAGGCGGGACTAGACCTCACCGTCTCCTGGTTTCTAGCCCGTTGCCTTAACCACTAGACCAAACTGGCTTCATTTGAAGTGCTGCCTTCACCAGTATCAAGCACCAATATTTTACGATTAGTTTCAGAGACTGTTCAGAGGATTACAGTTAGGCTTGTAGAGACAAGGACTGTCAGGGAGATAACGGGCGGAGAAGGACGGGGCTCCCTCCAGGAAGGGAAACGCATGCGTAGTACTGAATCTCTATGTTTCCCTCCCAAGAGGTTGAAGAAAGCCCCGCCCTAAGTTAGTGGACTTATTCTTTGGGCTTCGCCACTTCATGTTAGTTTAGCTGGATTCTGTTAGGGTAGTAGGATAATAAATCACTAGAGCTTGATTCCAGCCTCAGCGTGTTATTTCTACGCCCGAAGTCAGGACAAGGACCTTCTCAATGGTGGCACATGTTACAGAATTCAAATGCAACTGAAGGTCATGTACCACCAGAGATACTTAAGCAGGTTCAAAAGATCCACCTGTTTTAAATAGTTTTCTCATTGTTTTGCTGTTTGATTTTGTGCTACATACGTCAGTGTTATTCTAGGCTAAATGTTGGTTCTGTTCTTGATACTGCAAATCACTGATATTTTATCATTATGATGTTAAATGACAAAGAAAGTCAAATAAAGGGTGGAGGAACAATGAATAAAGGGTGGTGCAGGGCAATCTAAACTAAGCAACAACCAGTTCCTAAGCATGTAAGAGTGGAGCAAGCCAAGCAGATGGAGGGAGGGCCAGAAGAACCAAAGCATACAAAAATGGATTCCCATATGTGAAGTATGTGAGGGTCACATCTACTCCTGCTTGTCTTTCTGGCTGGTGGGTCAGTGGTGCCCTGCCTCATGCTTACATCCCAGTGCTTCTGGATTGGCAATACCCAGTGCCTTCAGCAGGACTGTGCTGTTGCCCCTTTGCCCTTCTAAGTGTACTGCCTGCCATGTCCCACCTAAGGCCAAGTGAAGACAAATAAAAAGTTAAAAGTTATTTCCAATGTGCCCAGTGTAATAACCTTAGATTTTGAAGCAATCTGGGAAGAGCTGGGCTTCTTTGGTTTATGATCATGGGAATGAGGTGAATCAGTGCCCCACCTAAACATATCCATTTTCATGGCCCAGGAGATGAGTTCAGGCAATAAAAGTACAAGTTTGAGCTTAATAGTTTTCTCCCTTTGATACGGTTGCTTCCAATACAAGCTAATTTGAGAGATATGCATTATTTATGGACCCTATGTGTAAAACTAAAACATTATGTTATTAATGTTCTGGCTTGTATTTGCCCACCTGAACTTTTGCAGTCTTAAATGTACATAGGACTAAATACTTTAAGTTTTGTTAGATAATGTTGAACAGATCATTTTGTATTGGGAATGTTTTTAGAAATCTGCTGAAGTAACAACATTGCTGGAAATAATCAACATTTTGGAACAGTTATGGTTTATCTTCCCAAGTTTCTGCATGCTACATGTATAGTAACATATACATAATCAAACATCTATTATGAAATGCACCCAGCTAGTCAATGAAGTAAAAGCAGCATATCGGCAAGTGAAAGCAAATCACATTACATTCAGCAACATAGTGTAAAATTAAAAAAAAAGAACTAACAATCTTAAATTGATCATAAATACAAAAGCTGAGATGGGATAAAAACTCCTTTCTTTTATGGCAGAGTCTACAAATGATTGGCTTTTTAACTTCCTGCCAAACATTGGAACAAATTAACTAGCAACAGCTACTCACTTGACTCTGTATAGACTGCAGCACTAAAACTTCACATTGGCTTCACATATCACGCAATTTACTTTTCACTTTTTAAATGGGCAAATCACGTTTCCCCCCCAACAGCCTTTCGTTTTCTGGATCTTCTGCTACAATCTGGATCTAGAAGTTAGGATCTGAATCAACGGGGAAGTGTCACAGGCAACTTAATATGAGCTGCAGATTCACTTCTGGAAACAGGACATTCTCTCCACTTTTTTAAAAGGCTACATCGTGTGCAGTAATTTCACACTTACAAAAACACACACACCCTTCCAAATTGGCTCTAGGATTATTTTTCTTGAAAAACTGAAGCACAGTTTCATGTTGGATTGTCACAGACAAAGGCTTGAAAAGGAAGAAAAATAACTGACTGTTAAAGGACTCAGACAAAAGAGTAAGACCAGTTATCTTGTTTTAAGTTAAATGTGTCTTAAAAACAACAATAAAATCCAAGTTGCTATCTTGGCTATGTTTGAGGGCAGTAGCAGCAAGAATATAATGGAAACATCCATCTCTTTTCCCAAATAATTTTTGTGTAAATTGGAGTCCAATTGATTTAGTTACTTGTTATGCTGTCATTGTAGCACAGTTCTGAAGTGTTGCTTGTCCATATGGAATAGGAAAGCATTCAGGCCAAGTATGAAAAGTTGCAGAGGTTTTTTTCCCCATGATTCTTTCATTCTCTAGTTTGGTATGCAGCCTATTCTGATTGTACAAAAATTCAGATTAAATACACATCCTGGTCTTGGAAAACTCCAATTGCCTGCTACCAATATAACCACAAATAGTTTCAATTCAGCCCTTCATCTTCCTTTGATTCTTCTTCTTCTTTGTTGCTCATTTCCCTTACCTACATGCTGACCTTTACAGTAGATTCAGTACAGATCTACAAACTGATGCCAAATGAATCTACCTATCAGCATGGCATCAAAGCCACATCTGGCAGATCTTTATTTGTTGACCTAACTCAAAAGGAAAAATAATATGCATAGGGGCAAGAGTTTACACAGTCAAGTCTCTTCAAGAAGGAAACAGCTTTAGTAAGACTATTACCTCTTTCTGTCTCAGAAAGCAGCTGTGCTAAGACCAAGGGTTGGTCATTCCTTTCACATTACAAGAAATCTCTCTTACCTTTTCTAACCCTCAGAAGAGAAGATTTGGGGATGTGTAAGGCTGGTCCATGAAGTCACGAAGTCAGAAGCCACGAATAAACAACAATGGGAATAGAAGAGGGGAGGAGATATTCCTTTGAGATGAAAATCTATTTGATAGGTGCAAATTTCTTCATACCAAAAAGATTAGGCTGTTTTCCTCTCTTCGTAACTATTCTGTCACTTTTTTCTTTAGTTAGCCTATACCTCAAAGTGGCTTTGAAGTTCAAGAATAAACGTAATAAAATCTTCAAAAATACTTTTGTCATTTATCTAACAGAAATTATTTTTAAAAATTTAAGAGTTTTTAAAAATCCAGGGCATTATTATGAATAAGATCAACAAGGTATAGCTGTTCTCCTGTTCTAGAGAAAATAAAATGACATGGTGTATAAAGACAGAAGTGAAGCACCACTGTATAGAAGAAAGAAAGAAAGAAAGAAAGAAAGAAAGAAAGAAAGAAAGAAAGAAAGAAAGAAAGAAAGAAAGAAAGAAAGAGAGGGAGGGAGGGAGGGAGGGAGGGAGGGAGGGAGGGAGGGAAAGAAAGAAAGAAAGAAAGAAAGAAAGAAAGTAAGTTTAGACATAATTTCAATAGCTGCCATAGCAAAGATCCCGCCAAGCAAAACAACTGTTGAATATTTGGCTCTAAGTCAGCCTTTGTCTGGAAGCTGTGAAGTTATAACCACACAAGAACCTCTAGGGAGGATGCAATCATATAAAGCAAATAAAAATTTACTCCCATTTATCAACTGTAGCAAAGGAGCAAGAGCTTGGTTTTCTGTGTGGTTAGGCTCAGAAGAGAGATAGATACACACACACACACACACACACACACACACACACACACACACACACACACTATTTATGATAAGAAACACTCAGCAGCTAGGCCAAAACTAATACACTGAGATCAGTCTGCTTTCTAGTTAGGCTGTATTACAGATAAAAAAATTTCTTAGAGCAACAATGCAAAGCTTATATCTAACTGGAATGCTGTAATTAAGTTTTGAATTGGGGTGCCTCTGAGTTCGTCTATTTATATGTTTATATCTTCCTCCATTTCAGAAAATGCTTCAGCCGATTTTCTGTTGAAAAAACATACACTCTGCTGGCCTTCTGCCAAAAATAATTCTTTATTTTCCTCATCAATAAAAGAAAAAAATATATAGTTGAATTAAATTAATTCTTTATAATTCTTCCTGTATTGGTAGTGTTTGCAATATGGTTCCAGAGAGCCTTTTACCGCTGCAGATGAACAAAGAATCAAAAAATGTGAATTATATATGTACGGTTCTGTCTTAAACCCAGTTCCTATGTAATATTTGGTCTGCAAGACAGCATTCCAAAAAAGCAGAAGAAACAATTGTGAACCCTACTTAATCAGAGCTGAATACTGAAATAGATTTAATCAAAAATCAAATGATCAAGATATTTTTAATTAACAATCAATATTTAATCTTCATACTAATGTGGAAATATCTTATTCATAACTGCATTATAAGCCAGAATTGCTTGGAGTCGCAAGATGAAAAAGCTTTGATTTTTATTCTGTGCAGCAAAATTTCAGATGCTTTTAGATAATATTTGTCAAGATCAGTCATAACATTCAATTCTTTTTTTTTGGGGGGTCTTTTTTTTAGTGGAAATAATTCAGGAAAGGCCAAAAAAACCACCCCAAGAAGTAAATGAAGATATCAGTTACTAACACTAACATATCTGCTCTCTTCACTTGACACATCCAATTGACAACATAGCATTCAACCTGCTGTTCAGACCCACAGCTCTGGCAATATAACATATTCTTTTCTCTTCTATAGCCAGGTATATTACTTCACCCTTTGTTGAATTACAGATACTTATGCATTCTTCTCTATATCTTTAGATTGCAGGACACAATTCTATCAGCTCGGAGGACCGCACTTGGAGGTCTAAAATGTGTCATCTGGTTGGGGATGTCGTGGATGAAACAGGAATTTAACAGTGACAGAAATGTCTCTTCTAAAAGTGAGATCAGGACTTCTGTTGAAATGCTAGATGAAGATTGGATAGTCGAGTTGAAGAAATTAAAGGGAGAGATCGAGTTACAAGCCATAAGTGACATTGATCTTCTGATGAAACACCATGGAAAAAGAAGGGGTTATTATGTATGGGACGTCTCCTGAAGAGAAGTCAGAATTTTTGAGGGGGGCAGTTGGGCTGTTCGATTTTTTAAAGAAAAAAGTTCTGTGCGCATTGTGGGGATATGTAAATGCTCTGGTTTATTTTGAAGAGGGATAAGGGTTTAAGAATATTTATCTGGATTGCTTTTAGAGTTTGTGTCAGGATTTAGTATAAATCCTCCCAGTATAAATGATGGGTATTGTAGTATTGTAGTAAGTGTTTTAGCATGCATGTATTGGCATTTTGGTATGCTGATTAGAAATGTTGAGACGGCCTGAATAGCTCCAAGATCAGCTTAGTAGGCACTATCAGTGCTTGTTAGCTAAATGATTTGCAGCTGGGAGTTAGGAGAATGTTAAAGAGAAATCAGCATTTAGGGGTGGCTGGTTAGGAGGGGTCAGTATGGGTAGTTTTGTAACAGCAGTTGTGCGGGCTTTCCTCAGTCTGATCTTTGACTTGGACTGATCACCTGTATTAATAAAGAACTATTCTATATACTCTGATGGCGTGTGATTGAGGGACTCTGACTTAATAACTGAGGACCAGCTCATCACAGTTTGGCTGATTTCATTTATCTTTAACGATTTGGATTAAGATTATTAAGGTATAATAAAAAAATAATAAATGTCTATCTGGATGGTTTTGGGTTTAATATGATTAAGATTATTAAAATTGTTGTATTATCAAGTATAATGGCAGACAATTTATATGTTTTTTAGTTTGATCTTTATTATAGTAGACAGGAATGTATAGAATAGTAGTAGGAAGGAAATAATTAAATAAATGTCATTTTTGGGGGGAAGTTGATTAGGAGGTTTACATATATTTTTTCTTTTAATATAAGGTGAAGGAGCAACTGTATTTAGTGATTTTTATAATGTGCCAATGGAATGATTTATAGAAATAATGTGATTTTGGTTTAATATAGAGTAAGGAATTGATTATGGAAAATTTTTGTATATCCTTGCTGTTAAAAGTCAGAAGTCACCTCTTTCTGTAATTTTGAAAAATTTTCTCTTGTGTTTCTACACTTTTTTAGTTTTTTCTTTTTCTTTCTTTGTAGATTTTTTTTTCTGTAGCTTTTCTCTTTGCTTGAAACTTAATAAAATTCTTATAAAAATATCAATGTAGATTTTAAAAATCACTATGTTAGACATGCCATATAGAGAATATGAAATAGATTAAAATCCAGGTTGTGCCTGAAAACACCTTTGTGGCTCTCAGCACAAGAAATATTTTATAGAAAAGAAATAATAGACAAACACAAATGGTTAATATACCATGAGATACTAGAATTCTGTCAATGGGAATACAAAATAAAATAAAGAGAACAACTGATGGCAGAGGGACATCGTTGTCAATGGTTTTCCTATTTACAGATATCATAAAGATTCAAAGTAGATAAAAGAAGTTATGGTATTGAGTATTCTAAGACTTTTTATTCTAAGACTGACTTTGAAATGCAATTGTGTACAAATGATGAACATGTGATTGCTAAAATATATAAACTTTTATTGAAATTTGAAACAGAAGAAGAACAAGTGAAAGAATGTATGATAAAGTGGGCTAAAATTTTTGGTCATAATATACAGATGGAACAATGGGAGAATATGTGGCTGAAAGGATTGAATTTTACACTATGTTATAATCTTCAAGAGAACTTTTATAAAATGGTGTACCGTTGGTATATGACACCAGAAAAATTGTCTAGAATGTATAAATTCAAATCTATGTTGGAAATGTGAACAACAAGAAGGGTCATTTTATCATGCTTGGTGGATGTGCAAAAAAGCTAGAAGATTTTGGATTCAAATCCATACACTGATTCAGAGGATTTTAAAGATTAATATACAACTGAAACCAGAACTTTTCCTCTTGGGACTGATGGATAAACAGTTGGAAAAAAGTTATGGCACTTTGTTTTTATATATGATAACTGCAGCAAGATTATTGTACGCACAAATTTGGAAAGATTTCGCAATATCTACAATGGAGGGATAGTTGGTGAAGATGATAGAACTCACTGAGATGGCCAAATTGACCTGTTTGATAAGAGAAAAGACAACATCTATGTTTATTGCTGAGGAAGAGGAAACCCCTTACGGATTTTTGCATAAAACAGAAAAAAATGAACTTATGATCTATGGTTTTGACAATTAGATAGGATATCTTATAGAAAGAAGAGAGTCACGATGTAACGTTAGAGAAAGAGGTAAATCTATAATTGTACTTACAACTGCTGTAAAGAAGATTGGAAGCCACTTCTTTATAACTTTTTTTCTTTTCTACTTTTCTTCTACCTTTTTTCTTTTCTTTTTTCACTTAGCTTTCTCTTTTATTTCTTCCTTTTCTTTACTTTATTTTAGTTTGTATTAATTTTTACTCTTGTTTTAAAACTTTCAATAAAATTACATTAAAAAAAGAAAAGTGCATGACTCCTTTTTTGCTTCATGTTTTATTTTAATAATCTTTATTTTCCTTACATTACATTTATTTATATATTCTATTTATATTATTTTATATTATTTTTATAATTTAATTTGAATATTTATAGTTTAAAATGTTACATTACTTTACGAAGACTTACAATAGCAACATTTTTAAAAATAAAGGAAGTTGCAGTATTTTTCTTGATTCGAAGGGGGGTTATCACACTGAGACATTTTCATGCCTTTCTATTAACAGGAAAAATATTTTTTTAAGTTGTTCCAGAAAAGGGAGTGGGTGGCAGCACTTTTTCTTTCATTAGCAGAGAAGGCAATGAAACAGGGACATTTCTTCGCTGTTTCCCCTCTAAACATAAAACATTTTTAACATAAAAATAGACAGAGAAACTAACCTTTCTGCCAGTGAATGATTGAGGGAGGGTGGAGGGAAGGTTTGGGCAGGAGTTGGAGAAAGTGTATAAATGGGCAAGAAAAGCTTGGGCAAAGTTTGGATGGTAAAAAAGTGACAAAGCCAATTGGAAATGCAGAAGGTGGGAAAAATATGTAGAGAGGCCCAGGTGGGACCCCAAAAGAGGAAGTGAAGAACAGTTAGGAGAGTAGAGCTGGAAAAAGAATTTGGGGTCATGCAAAAGAAGGAAGGAAAGCTAAACGCAAATGGAGCGAGATGGAGACAATGAATGGAAATGCAGCAGAGTCTGGGTGGGCAAGGAAGCAGTAGGAGGGCACGGGGCAATGGTACCAGCAGGAAGGTTGAGGAATTTGGGGGGCCCAAGACTGTTGCAGACCACACTCAGCTCGCCATTAGGCTGCATATGGGCTGAGATTGCACATCTTGTGTTCCTGTCTTAGATAATGCCCTGATTTATGCTTTCATCATCTCCTCCTTCAATGATTGAAAACTGCTTCTTGCCCTTCACACCTCAGTTCTCTTACTCAACCCCTGCTGCTAAAACAATTAAGCTCTTCTACCCTTCAACTCATCTGACATCATCCTCAGATCTCTTCACTAGCTGCCGCTCCCTCTTATAAAGAAAGCATAAACTTTATGCTTTCAGATTTTCTTGCATTCTTTTTTTTATTTTTTTTATTTTTATAAAATAAAATAAAAATGTAAAAATAAAATATTTTTATTTTATGTATTTTAATGAAACTGGCAGATGAATCATTCTCTACAGAAAGAGGTACAAAATAGTTTTGTTGCATCATGGTACTTTCTTATAAGAAAAGTTGTGGTGATTTAAAAAGAAACAAAAGGCTCCACGCTCTTTCTACTAAAACTTTCTGAGGTGTTGGAGCAACACTAGGACATTTAGCATCACAGCCTTACTCTCTGCTCCTTTACCTCTGCCTACGCATATTCTGCTTGTTATTACAGCAACACACATCTCCCTTTCTGCTCCCAATGTCTGCCCTTCCCACCCTTACACTAGCCATTTGTCCATCTGTTCGAGTCAAGTCTTCCTAAGCCCAACAAACTAAGCTCTGGGGAAAGCACGTTGAATTAAGATGGATGAAAATGGTGGAAAAATTTTGCTCCGTGAAGGATGCTTGGAACTTTTGCTGAATTATTTGACAGCCATAATCTGATCCAGACCGGGGCTGCACTGGAAAAGGCATATGAGATAGAATAATAAACATTCTGTTCTGAAATTAATGCAGATAATGGGAATGACTCAAAATGAAGAGAATATAAAAAGATATGGACATGTCATTGATCAATATAAGAAGAACCATTTCCAGTAAATAGTTTCCCATTTCACCTTATTCTATTTCTCTTTATTTGGCTTATTCAGGTCTACAGTAATTGTTTTCTGCATGAAATGCTAGCTGCTTCCACATGTCATAGGATTTAATGCAATATGTTTTTGATTTTGGCTTAGCATATTTTAAGAACCAAGTCATTATAATTGATATACCATGGTTCATATGGCAGTGCAATGTGTGAACCTTACCAACTGTGCTTTATTCAACAACCATGATTAAGCAAGCTATGGCTTAACTCAATGCACTGGGTATAAACAAACCAGTTGTTTGACTATAAACTTGATTTTCTGTTTCTGACTATTTCTTCTATAAATGCATCATATAGGTTTCAAATAGTATGCTCTAAGTAGATTTAAGTAAACGTTGTTAATTATAACATAACTGCATGTTATGTTCAATATGTAGAGTGTGACTTCCTTTTCTCAAAATGAGCATGGGTGGGGTGTAATATGATTTGGGGCCATGTGCCAAGTGGATCAACACTTTTCCTCTTTCTTCCTAGGCTGCATCTCCTCCCTAATTAGCTACTTGGTAGCTCACTGTGCAATGGCACCAATCTACAATCAGAAGAAGGTACTCCTACTAACTGCTGCCTGGGATTGGAAGTTTTCAGAGGGTAACTAATAGCTGGGAAAGAAAGGAGTAGCACTGTCCTTACTGTGCATGACTATTTACAGGCTCACCCCATTAAAAACAATGAAGGAAAAAACAGCAGACTAATGAAAAAGCAAGCCATACTTATATGCGAAGTAGAAGCAACTTTTCATGAGAAATACCTTATACTTTGTGTATATAATTTACCAACATTACTTCACAAGATGTACAAGCAAATTACCTGGTTCTCCCCGTCGTCCAGGCTTTCCTCTTCTTCCTGGAGGACCTGCGGAGGAAAAATGAGATTTATTGAATCCATTTCTTACTAACATATCTTTAATTAAAGAGTATTCCATTCAAACCCTGGTTAGACAAAAAGATTCTATGGTGTTGGCAATATAATGGCATCATGCGTTCTGTTATTTTTTAAACAACAAGCCTATACAGTATCTTGTTGTTGTTGTTCAGTCGTTTAGTCGTGTCAGACTCTTCGTGACCTCATGGGCCATAGCGCGCCAGGCCTTCCTCTCCTCCACTGTCACCTGGAGTTTACTCAAATTCATGTTCATATACAGTATCTAGACACAGGTATAGATTTTATTTCAATTTATATGGCCGCCCATTCATGACACTGAGCAGCTAACAGTGTTAAAAGAAAGTGTAAAAGTGTAAAAAGCAGAAAAACAAAAACAACACACATAAAACAGCAGCCAGGGTAAAAACAGACCCATCCATCAATGTTCAGTCCCAGCCCCACCTCCTGACCCCCAGGTGCGTTGCCTCAGTTCTTCCAGATTTCTTCTTTCTGAATATTCCATGTCTCTCATTTGTACCAGAACTAGGATGAAATAAATTAGGAATGGCAGAGAGTCTGCTGGGCTGTACTGCATCATATAAATTAGTTTTCTACAGGGCCCTACCCAGGATTTGTACATAAGTACCCATCATGTTGTTCCCCTTTGGGGTAAGCAATGTTATGCAAAGTGCAGAAAAGAAGTGTGACATAGTAACCCAAAGAAACAGAAGCATGGGATAAGAAAACAAAAAGAAATAATTGCAACACTAACACCATTCTCCATACCCCCCTATAACTTTTGGTCCTTAAAAACCTTCTTTGCAAAGCACTTATACATTGCTTCATCTGTTGCCTTTTGTTCCTTAAAATTATCACCTATCTGAGGATCTCACTAATTCTATCCAGCCACAACTTTCTCAGTTTCCCCCTTTCTTTTGACCTCATATATTTGTTTTGCAGTTCAACATTCATTCATTCCATCTACATATTGGTCACTCTGTTTTGTATTCAATTCATATTCATTCAGCATTCAATAATCTACTGTTCTCATGTGCCATCATTTTAATATGCAACCATGTTCTGTGTCAAACACCTTGCCACAATATAATTTTCAGATCCAGGCTCTTGTTACATCATAAAAAACATTTGTTGCAATGTAGTAGTAGTAGTAGTAGTAGTAGTAGTAAAAGTAGTAAACTTTTTATGACCATTGACCAATTCAAAAACAAAAAGAAAGCCACATCTGAGACAGCAAGTAAAAACCACAGCAAAACTTAATTATAACACTCATGTGTCAAACTATGGCATATTTTACAAATAGTAAAACAAAACTTAGCCACATTCAGAGAAATAAAATCACACAAATCAGATAGTTACATAAAATGTAAATAAAATGGGCCTGGTTAGCCTGGAAATTTGACCAGAGGAGTAATTAGCAATAAGGAACAAAAGGTATATCAGAATTTATCTCCCTTATCATGCAGAAATACATACACACACACACACACAGAGTCAAATTGTGGCTAGAGAATGATTAGACTTACAACTTCTGAGTAAAATGCATTTATAAATTACAACAGAGCATAAACATTTATCATCTAATGAAACCTTACAAAAATAGTATTTTTTTAAGATGAAAGGGAATTATTAAATCATATCAATTTGAACCAATGCACTTTGCCAGTAATGTATATTCATTTGGTAGATAGGTTGGTGGCCCTGCTTGTTTAGCAGGAATAACCGCCATCAAAAGCTAGTGGGAAAAAGTCAAATAACAAGTGTGCTTCTTTAAAAATCATTCTAGGTGTAGAGCAGTGTCACAGTTTCTGTAGTAATTTCTGTCTTCTCGCCTACATTGTTGTTAAATTGTTTTAACAGCGAAGGAAATAATACAAACGTTCTGGGCTATGAAACATTCCCAGTCTATGAAATATTTGAATTGCCAAAAATGTTTCCATTCTACATATGTGAGTTTATTACCCAAGCCTGGAGATTCCATTTGAAGTACAAACAATACTTGTTAATAGTCTGCATGCAATTTTCTCAAGAAGGGCAAAGCAGGGTTCCTTTCTCAGAGAGCAAAAGGAGAACATTCTTTGTAATCCCACAAGCCTCCACCATGGCAGGTCCTGTATAGGGGATTAGTAGGAGCCTACTAAAGACACTTCATGGCATACAACTCAGGATACTCATGGTTGTCTTTCTTTTCTAACCTTAACGAGCCCACAAGATGTCAGATATAAATGTTACAGAAATGCACTGCAGGGCAGGACTGGGCAAATTTTTTGACAGATTAATTTCAGAATGCAGGAAGACACACAAATTGTTTCTTTGCCAACTGTTGAAGCAGCTGCGTCTCTTCAGGGATGCACAGACGAAGGTAAATGGGAATAGTTTCAAAGAAGACTTACAAACTCCCGTGAGTCCTGAAACACCCTGTAGCAGAGAATTTTTTTTAAAAAAAATTGGTAGTGTGCCCACTTATCAAGCACTGCACCACCCTGTGGTTGCTACACCACAACCATTTTTGTTAAGACCAGATGACAGCATCAATATATCACAGACTTGATCATAAAAGAGACTGTATCAGAATAGCAATCCATATGATTTGGACATAGGTTCCCCCAACATATAATTAATTCTATTTACAGTTGCATGCAATATAGACCCTCTGTCTATTCACCATGTGAATCTCTGTAAGATTTGCATGAAGCCTTTGCATCTGGCTAAATCTAAAATTCTGGAGGTTAAAAAGTATGCAAGTGGTTCACACATTGCCTTATGATTCAAAACAGCTCCATTTTGACACATGTTGAGCATCAAGCTTTGGAAAAGAACTGCACATGTCTTTTTCTAAAGCCAGTTGCAACACGATTGGCTGAAGTAGGGAGAAAAGTCCTCGTAAGTGAATCCATATGAAAGCCCTTTTTTCCCCCAATGCAGAGACTGAGACTGTAGTTGCCGGTTAGTTCAAGAAACCACTAGTTGCTTCCCACCCGCCACCCACCCTCCTTAAGACTACCTAAGGCCTAGATATGGTGGTGGATAGACTATTTGAGGCCAGAGATCATAGCGCAAGTTTCAATAAAATTTTGACTGAAGCTGTCCACATGTATAATATGGGGTTGGTTGGGGATGTGAGAGTAGGAAAGCCACTTTTGTATTCTGTAAATGTATAAAGCCCATCCTGTTCTAAATCGTAGGAACCATGTTCTTGTTCTTAAATTGATTAGTGAAGGAATTTAGTCCTGTTCAACATTCCTTTGGTAAGTGTGTTTGCCAGTTGAAAATGGGGGTATTAGAGTTAAATTTGGTACATGTGTTCTGGACATTATTCTATATCTCAAAAAGAAACTCAACTTGATTTTTATATCCATGTGGAGCAGAGATGTCGTATACAAATAATATGCTATTTTACTTGAAGACTGAGACTTCACAGTGGAAGCTGACATGTTGGGCCCTGCTCTATTTTACCATGAAAAAAGCCAGTTTGATGACATTCGTAATCAAACACAACCCTTGCCCGTAGTTCTGTTTCCAAAAGGGCCATGAGGCTAAACACTGGCCATGACCTTGCATGATTCATTTGTAAGTTTCTCTTCCGGAAGCCTCTAAGTTTCAGTTTATACAGTTGGGAGAAAACTGTGACAGAATTGTGTGGAGGAACTAGAGTTAAGCTCCTTCCATCAATTCTGCAGGGAGGGTTTAATCAAGAACTAGATTATCTGTAATATACCCGAGAAAGGGACATTTCTACTCCTGAAAATCAAACCCTTCCCAAAGGCCTGAAAAGCACTACAAAGTTTCTGTTCCACATAATTTATGAACAGGGCTTTCTTCTCAGGGGTGGGAATTCCCAGCACCCTTTTACTGAAAATTTCCTTTGCATGCTGTTCATCATCTGATCCAGGTAACAGTCCTCTGGCTGCTTTGGTGTGGCACCTAAAGAGCTTCAAATATATTTATTTGTATCCATCTTTCTCCATGTTCTTGAGATGGCTTATGTAAGAATCTAATTTTATCCCCACAACCACCACCTAATGAGGTAGAGTGGGCTCTGAGAGTCACCCTGGGAATTTCCATGGCAGAGACTGGACTTGAATCTGGGTCTTTCCTACTGTATCTAATACCTTAAGCATGATACCACCCTGGTTTCCATCAGATGGCTTTGTCCATCTGAATTAAGATACTTGGGTCTTATTCCAACAGAATTATTATAGTCTTATGTTCCCTCTCTTTCCACATTTCTTTTTGCCTGAACTCCCATGTGAAATGAAAAGCTTCTTTGACCAGGATGAGGCCTATAAAAGTAGATGACAAAAATGATGGGATTAGAACACTTATTAATTTGCTGAAATTGAACTCCTTAGGGTAGAAGAGGAAGATGGAACACACCAACAAACACAGGATGAGCAACCTGGCTTCCCAAGATTCATTCAGCTCTCAAGCTGCCTCTCTGTATTCCTTGGATCCCTTTCCAACCAAAGCTTTTGCAAGCTGATAATCGTTTTTTTACCACTTTGAGGAAGAAATATGAAAACTGTGGTATAAGCCCTAAAATCATATTTTAGTTTAAGTATCAAGAACCACCATTCCCAATTCACCCACTTTGCAACTGACAGCCTCAAACGATGTTAAGTATCATCTTTGGCCATCAAAACATTGTCCCAGGAATGGATGATCACATAGTGCCATGTGTTCTAAGGGCAACTGATATTTTTATATAATTTTATATTCATTAGGACAAATGCTAAAGTTTACTTTTTATGGCATACTTTAAAGGCATACTTTTAATTTTTAGTGGGGCTCATCAGGGCTTTTCTAAAAATAGCTTGTTTCTTATATTTCTTCTGTTATACAATATCTGTCTAACTGAATTTTAATTGTATCTTGCTTTGAGAATAACTGTAATTGAACAACAGGTCAAAAATAATCCTTACTGAAGGATTGATTTGCCACTTCAAGATCTCTAGGATAAGAAGACTGTAGTGTATTATATGTTTACAAGATATTGGAAATAGGTCAATATGAGATTAGGAGTGAAAAGGTGAAGAAGAGTAAGAGAGGATGTTTTCTCAACCCACATTGGGCAAATAGCTTAACTGGTTGTAATGCATTGTTTTCTGGCCATTCAACAGCAAATATAATGAAACCTCAGCATCAGCTACTAAACTGGAATAAATTATTTTTGCACATGAATTTAGCTAGAAGCTATTCAGTCAGGGTGGACACTTGGTGTCTGCCAACAAATGCCTGCCATCTTGATCTGTACTGATTATAATCCATTGCCACGCCATGGCATTCTCTTTGATCCCATTCATTCACTTTGCCTATTGTCTTCATCTATTGTCTTCCACTTCAATTTCTTTCAACCTTTCTTTCAACCTAAACACAAAATTTTTTTCCAGTCAATCACACTCCCGAAACATTTGAATTTCTGCTTGCTAATCACAGCTTCAAGGAAGCAGAGGATGTTTATTTTGGTCCATGATGGATTGATTAGTTGTTCTTACAGTTGTCAGTGCCTCACCTCAATAGCAATTGGAAGACATCTATCTTCTTTCTCTCACTCTTTCTCAATTTCTAACTTTCAGAGCTGCACATGACCTGGAAACATCATTGTTTTAGCTATTCCATTCTTTATTGTCCTAAAAATATCCTGATCCTTTATGATCCTGTCCAAGTTTCCCTTCCTCTCAAGGATCAATTTTCTCTTTAGTTCCACAGCACACTATCCATCTTTAATTATTCGTGACCCCAAGCCCAAAGGTATCTATGATATTCTCTTTGTCACTGTTACTGCAAGATCATTAAACATGCCAGTTGAGATTTCCTTGTCCTTTTAATATTTGACATTAATTTAACCTTCTTATACTTACTTCCATAATGACCTTTTCTGAATCACCTTTGCTTTCATCTAAGAAAATAATGTATTTTGCATATCTCAAATTATTAATATTTCAACCTCCAATTTTGATTCCAGCTGACTTTTCTTCCAATCCAGGCATTCTTACTACAGTATATTCACTGTATAAATTAAAAAGATATAGGGACAATACACATCCTTGTCTCACTCTCTTTCCTGTTATGAAACACTCTGTATCTCCAAATTCAGTTGTTACTTGTTCACTGGAAGCGTTCCTCAGAAAAATAATCAGCTGCTCCAACATGCCTTTTACCCTTATTACATTCCACATTTTTGCACAATCACAGTCAAAACTCTTGCCGTAACTAACAGAGCAAAGCTAAATCTCCTTCTCCATTGCCTCCTCTTGTTAGCTATCTGATCTTATGTTCCTCTGCTTTTTCTGAAACCTGCTTACTGTACATATTTTTTATTTCTGTTTCAATGTATGGCTCTAATCTTTGTAAGATCTCAAGCAAACTTGGTTGATAAATCAATGCAAGGATATATTAATTTGCACATCTCTGGCATCTCCCTTTATATACTCCAATCTTTTCCAACTTCTTCTTCCATAGCAATTGACACTGACATATCAGTACTTTAACTGCATCTTCTCCTACAGCTTTAAAGAGATCAATGGTGGGTAATTCTGAGTCTGTCTCTTTGAACTTGATACATTGCCTTTGTAATTCTGAATATATTCTCTTTTTACAATTGTTTCTAAAATCAGAAGCCTGGCAGCACCTTTTGAGACTAACATATTTTATTAACAGGCATATGTTTCATGAGCTGCAGCTCACTGAAGCTTATGCTTTCAATAAAATGTATTAGTCTGAAAAGGTGCTGCCAGCTCCTCCTGATTTTTGGCTACCACAGATTAACATGGCTCTCCTTCTGCAATGTTTATAATTGTTCCTGTTATTCTATAATCTGTCTTGCAAATGTTTTTTTTAATCTAGTCCTTCCAGTTTTAACTTTCTTTGCCTGTGATTACTTTTGAGTAGCCCTACCTCAGCTTGTTCTGAAAGCTATTTGGATCTTTTCCTTTCTGAAATTTTCTCTGTGCTTCCACTTTCAAAATTTCTCTTCTCCCTTTCACATGTTAAGCATATTAAGTCTATTCCTTGCATATCCACCAGATCAAAACTTACTATTCTCCTTAACTTTCTAATTATGGCCTATATTTTTGACAGTAATAATTTATAGTGTGTTCCACAATCTGTATTTGTAAGTTCCCTGGCTTTCACTTTTCCATCTTCTTCTTCTGATGGGTGATGATTATCATCTCATGTTGTTCATCTAATGATGTCCAGGTCTACAGTCTGCTTTTATGTTGCTTGAAGCAGATGTTGGCAATGAACAAAAGATTCTCTTCCCAAAATCCTATTAACCTTTCTCTGTTACTGCACTTACCTGATTCAAATCTTCCAGCAATTTCATGTTCTTCTATTTCTGCATTCTAAGCACTTGCTCCAGTGCTCCATCCCTTTTAGATACGTTGCATTTAGCACTTGTTTGGAGTTTGCCACAGAATTTCTTCCACTCTTGCATCTGTTGCAGGTACATACAGTTACATAATTTGCCACTGGCTTCTTCTGGGTTTCATTTTGGAATTTATTCTCTTACATAGGTTGGCTTCTGAATGCCTGCAGAGCTCCACTTGTCCTTACATTTATTGCTATTAGAGAGCAACTAATTTATGGGGCTTATCAAACCTTTATTGTAACATTTCCAGACTGTGAAATACTTCAAGTTTTCTTCTTTTGTTATTATTCATAAGCTCCCTGTTGTTAAGGAATGCAATTATTTTCAGCTGGAATGAGATAAGATATTTAGGGGTAGGCTGTGTTATGCTCTGAATTTAGACTGTCCTCAGGGGAAAAAATTGACAAGACTGCCCAAGACTTTCAGCTGGGTTATGGTTAACTTTTAATATTGTATAAACTAATATCTAAAATCAGCCAGGAAAACAGATCTTTCTATTTGTACCAATGGTATTTTATTTAATTAGATTGCATAGATTTATTAAAGAAAACAAGTCTCTACATAATTACATTTTATTTCTCTCTTGTTGTGTCCGGTATGACTGAAAACAGCTCCCCACTGGAAGTCAGCCTGTTGTGGCATAAGTGCATCATGGAGAGTGTGGAATTTGGATCTATCAGAGAAATTGTTCTCATATATTAAAAAAGAGGAACTTATGTTATGATGTAGGCTTGAGAATATTTGGGCTCCTTTTATTTCCTCATCCAACCAATGGCCCGCCATCTTCCCAGCTATCATTTTAAAGAAATTGTTTTTGATGAATTGTACCTTTTTATTTTGTAATCTAATGTTTCCTCTTTATGGGGATATAACTGCTTTAAAAAAGGGGGGGCGCAATGGCTCAGTGGTTAAGACGCCAGGCTTGTCAATCGGAAGGTCGGCGGTTCACGACCCGAGCGCCACGTGACAGAGTGAGCTCCCGCACTCGCCCCAGCTCTTGCCAACCTAGCAATTCGAAAGCATGCAAATGCAAGTAGATAAATAGGTACCTCTTCGGTGGGATGGTAACAGCGTTCCACACGCGTCATGCCAGCCACATGACCGCGGAAGCATTTTCAGACAGCGCTGGCTCTTCAGCTAAGAAACAGAGATAAGCACCACCCCCTAGAGTCGGACACGACTGTGCAGGCTAAAACCTTTACCTTTACCTTTAACTACTTTAAAAGATATATAAATAAACACATTCCAAATAAACAAATACATTTTGTAGCATTTACTTCAATTTTCCTCTGTTAGTATTACATTTTTACATAAGCATATCCTAACAGGCCAACATTTCCTCTTCCTTTTCAAATATACACTGCATGCCAAAAACATTGCAAACTGCACCTCAGAAGCTCAAGAACTTCTGTGAACATATGAAATACATCATTACAAGAATTGAGAACAACCAGTTAGTAACTGAGAACAGAAGTGTTGGTGGGTGAACAGTTCTCAGCATGACATGGAGAACATTTGGCTTTTCTAAGCATTTAGAATATCTACTTCTGCGTTGGAAGTTATATTCTACTTAAGACAGAGCTTTCCAAACTTTTCATGTTGGTGACACACTTTTTAGACATGCATCATTTCGCGACACACTTACAGCAGGGCACAAGGCAGGCACTAGGACCTGCGCGGAATCCCAGCAGGTTTGGAGGCAGCCAGGCACAAGGCAGGCACTAGGACCTGCGCGGAATCCTGGCAGGGCTCGGAGGCAGCAGCAGCCGCGACACACCCAGACACTGCAGCCGACACACTAACGTGTCCCGACACACAGTTTGGAAAGCTGTGACTTAAGAAGATGTCTGCACATTTTTTCCTCTAGTTCCATCCACAGACATTCTCTGTTACTATTTCTTCCACCTCTTTGGAAATATAAGCTTGGAAGGGGAAAACTGGATTTGACATTTCTTTTAAGAACCACTTCAA
The DNA here is from genome assembly GCA_023362775.1 of Charina bottae. Lineage (NCBI taxonomy): Eukaryota > Metazoa > Chordata > Lepidosauria > Squamata > Charinaidae > Charina > Charina bottae. Next base: position 93,272,435 of record JALMGJ010000002.1, on the reverse strand, counting down.
CCCAGAGAATATGATAAATTATATAATTCATTATCATGAGATAACTTGGATCACTTTAAAGGGGATTAAATAAATTAACACAGGACTGGTCTATTGGACGTTATATTCTTGAAGATTCAAAGTTATCTCCAGATTTGGGGGGGGGTATGCCTACAAATAACAGTAACACCAAACAATGATGGGAAAGGGACGCATCTCCATCTCTTGCACAAAAGCAACCACAGGTTGACTACTGTGAGAAACAAAATGCTGGATTAAAGATAGGCTGTTCTTATGTTCGTACAAGGCAAACTACTCTATGAACTGGGCCCAAATTCAGAAATCAATCAGAAACTAGTAAGCAACTTGCAAAGTCATTAAAAAATGTGTTTAAAATGCCAGCATTTTTCAGCTGAGAAATGGCTATGTTCAGGGGTTAGAGAAATTCAAAACCAATTCATTCCAATATTTTATGCAGTTGCGTGAATATGAATGAATGAATGTGCTGTTTTATATATGTTTTGAAGTGGCTATTTTGAATGTCTGAGAGCACTAAATATTGAGAAGCATCCTTAGACTTTGTCTCCCTTTTCCTTCCAAAGTCAGAAAAACCTGGTCAATTATTCCAAAGGTCCATAATATTCAATACAGTTAGTGTTATCATAGTTTTTGAATGCTTGCCCTTTGCAAAGTATTTAGCTAGGGAAAACTTTACACTATATACTTTCTGAAGATAAGGCCTCCTTCATGGTAGATGACAAGTTTTGACAAACCAAGAATTGCTTAGCTGGATCTATGTTAGGGCTGCTACTTATCCAACAAGATCTTAAAATTACTACGAGATAATTTTAATACAAGTGCCACCATTTAATTTCATTAAAAATGCACAGCTAAATATTAAACAACAAATCTGACGCATCATGCAGATAAGTCAAGGTTCTTTCCTTGCCCAATTTTAACACAGAGACATACACTACACTACTTCTGAGAAGTAATTAACCTATTTTGACTTTATGTAGAAAACGTGGTTGTGTACGACACATGAACCCAAGAGCTCTGGAAAACTGATGCCACATTACATTAAGCACCTCCAGAAGCATTCCATCAAAATTCCCAAAGGATTAAACAAGCAAGGTGTCTAACGTGAATGCTCTCTGGGCATTTGACAAACAGTCAAGAGAAGAAGCATGTTTAGTAGCCACTTTACTCTGAAATCCTTTGTGAACAGATGAAACATATCAGTTACAAAGCTGGTCTCCGCTGAGCAGCAAGGGAAGAATTAGATTAGTTTTAATTGCTTAGGCAACATCTGGCTCTTCACTGGGGGAAAATGAGCAAACACTTCGATGAATAGATCCTGGAGGTAAAAGCCTTACCCAAATTGATGCCCTCCAGATGTGTCAGATTACAAGATGAGCCAATGCGGACTCAACTGAAGTAAAGCACCAGATATTATTATGTGTGCATTTATCCGTTGTGGAGTGGATTGAATCAATATAAAGGAACTCCTGAAACTGATCCTTCTACACATTAACCACTCAAAAGGGATGCCAACCCAATTGCCATGGGCTATTATTGGGCAGAGATGCAAAACAGAGGTGAGGAAAACATGCAGGAAATGTGTTGGCCTGCAGTTTATTATAGGAGATTTTGGACTGACAGAAGAACTGTACCCTTTTGTCTTCATCTCTTCTTTCTAATTGGTACTTTCTTGGCCAGTTGTAACCAGATACACTTTGCAAAGGGAAGGAGCATAATTGTCTTCCAGTTCTTGTTTTGTCGGTATTATTATAATTATTCCTGCCTTTGTTTTTGGGCAACTCAAGGCAGTGTACATACCTAATGCTCCCACCTCCTATTTTCACAACCCTCCTGCATATTGTTTGTTTGCTTTTTGCAGTAAGGATGCAAATTAGAAAGGCAAAAACATTTTACTTTGTGAGAGATTTTTTTATTTCATCTTGCCAATTTCAGACCCTCCAAGTTTTGGTAGAGAACCAGTTTGGTGTAGTGGTTAAGGCACTTGGTTAGAAACTGGAAGAGCATGAGTTCCAGTCCCACCTAGGGCACAAAGCCATCTGGGTGACCTTGGGCCAGTCACTTTCTCTCAGCCCAAGGAAGGGGGCAAAGGCAAACAACTTCCAAAAAACCTTGCCAAGAAAACTGCAAGGACTTGTCCAGGCAGTCCCCGAGAATCAGACATGATTGAACGGATTAAAAAAAAGACAGTTTTGGTAATAGTTTACATTAGCAGAAAGGGGAAAGGGGAATACATACGTACATTTTCCATTGCTCCCATGTAAAATCAGACAACTCCACCCTGCAGTTCTTGCATAAAAATACTCTATAAAGGAATCCTCTTCGCTTAACCTCTATGTGTTTTAGAGTTATTTTACACAGTGTGGTAATGAAGAGCCCTGCTGAAGGATCTGCAAAGCCCTAAACTGATTATCTAAAGCTCTGCATAAAATTGTATTATATTTTCTATCAGTCATACTTCCTAACAATTTTGCAACTCTTTGCTCTAAAATTATCCATTATGATTATTTCTTAGAACACAGGAACCTGCCTTATACCACATCAGACTGTTTATTCACCAAGACTAGTGCTTTTTTTTTCAATCTCAACACACAGAATATTTTCTGCCCACCAAAGTAGTGGCAGAAACTAAATAGTAGCAGTTCTTCCTCTTTCTGCCCCAGTGTAAGTAAAGAAAACAAAAAAAGAATCTGCTAGCATCTTCAAGGTGAACCAATATTAATTAATTAATTAATTAATTAATTAATTAAATTTATCCCTGCCCATCTCCCCGAATAAGGGACTCTGGGCGGTTTACAGTCTAATCATCTAATCATTTGTGGACTGGAATCCATTTAATTAAATGCAATGTTGCCTTCAACTGGCACCTGTTCAACACACACACACTGAGATAAATAAGTGAAATCAAAATTGTCATCAATGCCACAAGTAGTCTGCAAGAACACTTTTCTATACTTAATGCTTTATATGATAATTCGCAGATTGTCCTTTTTGATATTACTCTCCTAGGAAGAGAGCAGGTAGCACCCTATTTTCCATTAGCTATATTCTGGAATTCCACAGAGATGGGGATCCCCCATCTCATAGACAAGTCTCATGACAGGTTGTCTGCCCTTGGCCTGAGTCAAATGGAGAGAGCAGCTGAAGCAGGGTGCCAGTCCCTGGCTTCCTTCGCACTAGCAGGAACTGCGGACATCCTATGTTGCATCATTGTATGCAAAGAGTGTTTTGGGCGGCCACAGAATCACCTCTGCATTTGTACATTATTTTTGGCAGTGCTACTATATGTTAGAAGGAGAAAAAATGCATTAAGGCAATATATCCGTTTATAACATATGCTTCTGGATAATTACTCAATAAGATTTCCAAAAACAGTAAAGGAAAAAAAGCCACAGTACTTTGAGGGAAACAATAAGGAAAACTCTCTTCTAAAGACAAAATGTACATATAGGTTGATAATAATTTTCCTTGTTTATAAATATGTATCATTGGAAGTAACTTAACTACAGGTAATGTAGCTTAAAAATTATATGTTAATCTTCTGTTAGAGTAAAAACTCAGGCTCTGATAGTGATTTTGGCTACTAACTACCAGTGTACATAATACATTTTAGTCCTTATTTTTTTTTCAGAATTCAGAACAATAATTTAATTACCTTGGCATTAGAGATTGAAGGCAAACCAAAAATGTTCATTGACTATACAGTAATCTGAAACTTAAACACCAGTGGGCATAAACACCCTCAAATTTGTGAACTGTGGCCCATCACAGTATGTCAGTCAATAATGCAGCTAATGAAAGGGTAACACTAATATAAATATGTTTCCATTGGAGCTTCTTGTTGGAAAGACAGATTAAAAATTAAGCAAAAATAAAGGGCCGTGTCCACCATTGTGTAAGCAAATCTCTGCTCACTCAACATAACTTTCCCTCTCATCTCCTTCCCCATCTGCTCCAAAGCATTTCCCATCCCTCTAGAGGAGATCTGAAGGAAGTATGGGACATGGTAAGGAAAAAGTAGAATCTCCTTCACCAGTAATATCGAATCTACTGGCACAGATACCACAAGATACAAATTGCATAAATTATACATGAGCCATCTTTTTTTTTGCTCTTCAACTAAAAAGATTTCCAGAGAAAACTTAGAGAAAACTCGGGCACCAGTTCTTAAAATTACAAAGTTCTTAAAGCAAGAAGAACTTGTTGTTCAGCATGAAGACATTTAAGGGAGAGGAAAACTCAAAAAGGAACTGTCTCTCAGTGGAAAGATGAGATGGCTTTCTCTTTCTCTCTTTTGCAAACCCAAATGCCATATGTCCTCTGAAAAGCAAAAACTGGAAATCAATCATGATGGTAAATATGCCATTTAAGAGAGCATTATTTTCAATAGGAGTTATTGAGATAAATTCAGAAATTGTATTGATAAAGATATTTGCCTATGTTAAAAGTATAAGTTTCAGTTCAAGGTACACAAATAGATCAAGGTAATTCAGAAGACTATTATTTTCCTTGAACAATTCTGGGGCATTTCTACAGGAGTAAGATGATAACATGTTTCATTCGAGATGTTAGACCAGACTTCCATCATCTTTGATCACTGGCCATGGTGACTAGAGCAACAGGGAGTACAGTCCAAACATCCGGAAAGAATTACCAATACAAATTAAGAACTTCAGCATAATTATTGCCTCAACCTCACAAACAGAGTGAGTATCTAGGGAACTTATTAACATACCATCCGCGCAACCAGATTAAATATATTAAGTCCATTGCTAATTTGTTATAGCAAGTATGGTTCATTCATGTTCATATGGCAAGTGATGAAAGGTCTCTAACGCTGACATAAATAGACATAAAGTAGAGAAAAGTGGTCATTGCTCTTGATGGTGAGTCTCAAATGGCTGATGCTAATATCTAGAACACTGTTTCTCAACCTCAGCAACTTTAAGATGTGTGGACTTCAACTCTCAGAATTCCCCAGCCAGCATGGGAGTTGAAGTTCACACATCTTAAAGTTGCTGAGGTTGAGAAACACTGATCTAGAATATACAATAGAAAAACGCAAAGGATGTTCAAAGATGCAAACTTCTGGTTTCACAGCACAAGCAGATTCATATTATTTTAACATGATCCTTTCAACTTATTTGGAAATCTATTTTCTGTTGATTTATTTAACATATTTCTTTTCTGCTCAAGTATTATCTTAATGAACTCTGCATATACAGTGGTCTCCCTTTTACCTTTAAAATAGCAAAATACTATAACAATACAAAAAAATAACAGCAAATACTTTATTTAGAAGAAAGCATTTTGAAGTCTGATTTTGAATGAAATATGATTCCAAAACATTTGACAGCGATGAATATACTTGTAAAGAAAGCTAATAGCAGCCTGTAAATTGAGCAGTGTCATAACTCTGTAACAGAATATGAACTGTTAAGTATCTTCTACCAATTTCAAGGTACAGTAATTTATAAATTAAGTGGATCAGTCATTTGACATTATCATATTCTTAGAGCAAGTGGCAGAGTGCATATACAAATTATTCATTTTAAGGATGAATAATACCTTAGAGTGGTGCATTAAATATGAGAACATTAATTAAGCTATGATATGATATGATAAGCAGTATATTATTTCTGATGAAGCCATATATATATATATATATATATATATATATATATATATATATATGTTTGTGTATGTATGTATGTGTATGTATGTATGTATGTGTATATATATATATATATATATATATATATATGTATGTATGTTTGTGTGTGTGTGTGTGTGTGTGTGTGTGTGTGTGTGACACATACACTACAACTTTTTGAGTTAGAAAAGGCTAGTAGTACTAACCCTAAAAGCAGTAATTTTAAATATAATGGATGAAATATTAGTTGCATATGTGTTGCTGAACTTGGGTTAAGATGAGGAAGTTACATACAAAAGTGTGAAGGTATTACAACCAAAGTTGGCTCACTCAACAAAATCAAAATTATGATATGAAAATCATAACTTTGATGGAACTGAGCTTCAGATTTTCAGTGCATGGAGTCTGACTTCCTGGAATCTTCAGGCAATCTTTGATAAATTTCACAGCAAAATAGAACAGCTGTAGACTGTCGGGTAATCACTATAAGAGCTCCAGAATGTGCTTCTTAGGATATCCTTCTTAGAGACTCAGACTTGGGAGGAGATTGTTTGCTTGATGAATAAGCAATATTGTGGTAGGTTTTGTACAGCACTAGTATTAGTGAAGACTGAAGAGGCTAATAATCTCAGCACTCTAAGATGAGCTGAACTGGATTCCATAGCAAGTACTCCCAGTTGTACAGCTTGAAAAGCACGTGAAAAGCACATAGAAATCTACTTCAAGATCATTCAGGAGCACAAATGCCTATTGCTTCTGTTTGCATTTACTACATAAAGCTCATACTCAAACTGTTTATGTATAGAGTATCAAGAAAATATCAGAAGAGTCTAATTTAGGCATATTGGACTGTAACAGAACAGGAAACAAACAGACTGTAGGTAAAGCCACAAGCTACCCTTCTTATCAGAGATGCATTCTTCAGTGAATCGTGAGCAAGATAATACATTCTTCTTTGTCAACTTCTTCTATTTCTTTGTATATGATATGAGAGGAAATCTGTATAGGAGGCAAGTGAGCACAAAATGTCTTTGGTTGTCAGAATGAAGCATCTGCTACCCAGAAATAAAAGAGAAAAACATATTGAGTTCAGAAAATAATGTCCCACATGCTTTACTCTGACAGATTGTGACCAGGTAAATTGGCACATTATCTCTGGCATAATAGTCATTCATCTCAAATTAGAGATTAGAGCACTGCATTAGATTGCTCAGTCAAACCTAAGATATAAACAGCTGTTTGGCTTTCATTTCACATAGGAGCTTATACAGTAAAAGGAATTCTGGCCCAAATTCAAAAGTTGCATTTGTGCCTTAGTGGCATGCTCATTTTATTCTTGATAATGGAATGAAATTTACAGCAAAACAGTCTGGACAACAAACACTAAGAGAACATCATCACCACAGATGTACTTTAAAGTTTTCATTCTGATCTTCGGAGTTCAAGTATGGCTTTGAATTTTCAATGTATTTAAGCAGCCTTGTAGCTGTTATATTTTAACAATTTAAATTTACTTTAATGTAATTACACAGAAGAAACACATTTGAACATGGATTTGAATTAAGAATGAGTAAGGAAACTTTATCTCAGCATTTCTTCCAGTCTCATCGGATCAGGAATCAGAACTTGTAGCCTGCCTCCGATTCATGTTTTGCAGCCTGCAACATTACATTGTAGACACTGAGGATGTTGCCCAGTAACACCAGACTGCTGATTGTGGAGTCCTTGGTGCTCTCTGAGCCTGGTTGCTTTCTTGCAGACATTTCATTGCCCAACTAGGCAACATCTCCAGATGTTGCCTAGATGTTGCCTAGTTGGGCAATGAAACATCTGCAAGAAAGCAACCAGGCTCAGAGAGCACCAAGGACTCCGCAGTTCAACCCTGAGCTACTGATATTCTCTTCGATTGAGACTGCTGGTTGTCCTGAAGACACACAGGCTGGGCCGTGGAAAGCACTCCAGGAAGCAGAAGACATGGCAGCTCACCTTGGCCCAACCCTGCAGGTCTCCTGGCAATAGTAGGCTCTGGTTGGCTAGTTTACACAGTTAGCACCCTGTGGCCTCTCACTCCAAGCAGAGCTGCCCTCTGGCAACACCACCCATTCTTGGACTTCAAGGGAAAAGCCAATCCTGGTGTGACAGCCCCACCAAGAGAGTGGGAAAGACAGTGAGTAAGGCAAACCTCTCTGCTAGGAAAAGCAGGCAGGTCAGGTATCGATACCCTTCTGTGAGGGTCTCTCTGCCAGTTAAGGAGCAGGAAAGACAGTGAACAAGCAAGTCAGACTCTCTATTAGTTGATGGAAGAAAGGAAGACTCTGCCATGCAAGGAAGAGAAGAGAGGAGAATGTGAATGAGAAAAAGACCAAAGGAAAAAAGATCTCTCTGCTCAGCAAGAAAAAGAAAAAGAAAAGTAGAATTTGGGCAGCTCTGGTGTAGGTTTCCTGGGTTACATAATCCTATATTCAATCTTGAAAAATGTTATGTCTCAGCCTAGCAGTAAAACCGGATATTGGTGTTCTGGTTATCCTCGCCGGCTAAATAATAAAGGCAAAATGACTGTTTCACAGTTCTGTTTTGCAAGTTGCTCTCTTTCATAGTAAAGCTTTTTTATTTAAGAATTTAATGTTTAAATGGCACACCGTAGTACTCCTTATCTTTCAACTTTTTGACCCACAAGACGCTTCAGTATCAATAGATGAAAAGACTTCAGTGTTGTGGCCTTTGGGCAAATGAGAGAGTCCTCATGTGGCCCTTGTGACAATTTGAGTTTGAGATCCCCACTTTAGATGGGCAGCTGAAATAAACAAAATAATTTGCCTAAAGCAAGTTAGAATGTTAATTAATGGTGAACTTTGAACCAAGAATTTAGGACTTACAAAGCTCACAGCTTTAATACATAACTATGTATTTGGATTATTATTGTTGTTTAGACAATCTAGTTGATTAAAAAATTATGTGCTCTTAAGTATTCTGAGTGAACCTTTCTTGTTTCCTAGAAATATGAAAGGAGGGGACTTAATAGTCATACCTGAAGACATTTCAAGACAGTAATATGCAAGTATACGTACATAAAGGTAAAGGTTCCCCCCGCACATTTGTGCAGTCGTGTCCGACTCTAGGGGCCAGTTGCTCATCTCCGTTTGTTAGCCGAAGAGCCAGCGTTGTCCGAAGATGCTTCCACGGTCATGTGGCCAGCATGACACACACAGAATGCTGTTACCATCCCACCGAAGTGGTACCTATTCATCTACTTGCATTTGCATGCTTTCGAATTGCTAGGTTGGCAAGAGCTGGGGCAAGTGCGGGAGCTCACTCCGTCACGCAGGGCTAGGGATTCGAACCTCCGAACTTGTGACCTTCCGATCGACAAGCCTGGTGTCTTACCCACTGAGCCACGTACATACCTTAAGATATATCAAAGCACTAATATACACTTGTATCTTATATTTAAAATATGCACATGATTACAAATTACTTTTCCATTATCATGTCTGTTGACACAAATGATAAAGAGAAAATTTAGCTCCAACATGCTGTGTCAACTTGGTTCAGCTGGGATCTCAGCTCTACCTGCCAACAAGATGTTGGTGTCTGTTCACTACAGCTGGCTCAGAAAGTAGCACATTTACCTGATACAAAGCGGCTTGTGTTTAACTTTGGGAAGATTAGGTAGCAGAATGGCCTTATAATGAACTTAAGAAGCAACCAGGCTGAGATAAGTGCTTTCCAAAAAACTATTAAAAAGTATAATAGAATTAAAACTAACCATAAAAGCTGTCTCAGAAACGGAAAGAAGACCGAAATGGCAGAATAACTTTGCAACAACATGGCGTTGTGGATTTTTGAGAAAAAGAAGAAAGGAAGAATTTCAGCTGAACTACTGGCAGAAGGAGTGTGTGTGTGAGAGAGAGAGCAGAGAGAGAAATGGAAGTGCTTTTTCTTCTTTCCATACAGTACATCCAAACACAGCAAGAAGTTACTGAGCGATTCTTAGGGCTACATCTAAAAAATAAGGTTAAAAAAGAGGCATTCCTAGCTTCAGGAAAGCTTTCCCAGGATGTGAAATTGATTGTCAATCAGTGTTGCTACCTAAGTGGACAGTTTGATTTCACAGAAGTGTGATTGACTTGGACTTACATTGTGTTGTTTCAGTGTTCCCTTTATTTTTTTGAGCAGTGTATGTTTCTAGGTAGCTGTGAAACATCAGCTACCTAGAAACATATTTAGGATTCCCTTACCAACTTTGCTCAGACTGAAGAAGCTCCTTGGATAAGGAGCGAAACGTTTCCACTGAGAAAATAGAAATCCAGTTGACATGATTCAAGCTACAGACACCTACTACATACATTTTATAGAAATATTATAATTACTGGTATTTCATAATTAAAGAACCAACATTCTTTTTTTGGGGGGATAGCAAAAACAAAAGCAATGTTGTGAAACTTCCCATTATACTGATGTAGTGCCAATTTCTACAAGTCTCTGAACTTTAAATAAAACCAAATTTAATTTTTTGGGCAACATAACAATTTGCATTCTCTTCTGGTTAAACCCAAGATAAACTTTACAACAGGCTTACAGGTTGCATTACCTTGCGTTTGGCATCATTCAGCCTATAGCACAAAAGAAAACACTTCAGCTAAACTTAACACAACTGTGGGTGCATTTTGAGAACAACTTTTTTTTAAAGAAGGCAATCGCTGTGCCTGCATATAGATATATTAATTGATGACATACTTTTGACTGAAACTTTCATATACTATAAAATTATATATCTCCTGTTATATATGCTTTGTAAATCTAGGGACCCTACTTCTACTAAACCAACAGAGGAAAAGAATATCCAGCTTGATCTTTGATTTGCAAGTCACTTTCAATTTTAAGACATGTCTGCAATAATATAAACATCTCTAAATTCTTTTTATGTATCAGTCGCTTATATAGCCAAATGAAAAGGAAATGTTTCACTAAGAACAGCAAGACAAATAAAGCATAGTGAAATAACCGCTGCAGATAAAGCAAAGACAGCTTGTAATACTGCAGGCTGACCTGCATAATAATCATAACTGGAAATGCTATTTTAAGGGCCATCTATCATTGCATTACAGGCACAGAGCAACCAGAGATTAGGCTTTATTAGTGCTGGCACCCTGATTATGGAATTCTTTTTTTTAAAAAAAAGTTTGCCCAACACCTATATTGTTAAGTTGAACTTCATTTTTTTATGCAAGTTGGGCTTTCCCCCCCTCCGACTGAGAAAGCATTCTCTTTATTTAAAGATAAAAAGGAATGGGCCTGAGAACTGAAAACAAAAATGTCAAAAGCACACAGTCTATTCAACTCGGGTTATGGATCATGAAGCCAAATACAGTTTCAAGGTTTAATCTCCAACATATGGTTTACATTTGCTTATTTATACAATGATTTATAGACCGCCCACTTCATAAGGACTCGAGGCAGCTTACAAGAAGAATAAGAAGAATCAATAAAAAGAACAGACAACAATGTAGTCTAAATTAAGTAACGTGGCAGCCAAGTATTATCACTGACCAAAAGCTGGGTGGAACGAGAATGCTTTTTAAACCTTCTTGAAGATCAAGATGTAAGTGGCAATCCTTACCTCAGGTGATAAAAGGTTGCAAAGTGCAAGGACAGCCACTGAGAAGGCATGTTGTCGTTCCCCCACCATTCTGTGGTACTGGGACCAGCAGCATCCTTTCTCTTACAGATTGCACAGAGCAGACCATGTCTGGTTGTGTAGGTATCTGGATGCCAAGCCGTGATAACCAGTACTTTGAATTGGATTCAGAAGCAAACAGGTAAGATGTAGCACTAAATCTATTGCCCCAGTTAGCAGACAAGCTGCCACATTTTGGACCAGCTAAAACTTCCAAATTGTCTTCAGAGTCAGCTCCATGTAGAGTGTTTTACAATACAATACTGTATATCAGTCACTGGACCTATGACATCTCAATCCAAAAAAAGCCTGTAATTGGTATACCATGCTGGACAAAGGCCCCCCATTCATGGCTTCTACCTGCTGCTTGATCAATAGCCACAAATCCCCAAAATCATAGGTATGGTATCCCCAAAGGTATGGATGGCCCTGATCTTACTGTGTCCTGTTCGGACTATGAGCCAACTCTGGAGATTCTATAGAATGTTCTTTATTAAACAAGAAGTTATTTACAGAAATTTAGTCCATTAATTCACACAAATATAGAGCATCTTCAACACAACTGGATGTACTGGAAGGAATACTTTAGGCCATTCTTCTGGCAACAGATATACTGGACTGGCCTGCTTGAAAAGATTCTCCTTGAAGCAGCAAGGCAAAACCGGGCTGGAACAGTTAGACAGTACTGGACTGGAATCACTTCACAACTGGACTGGAACCACTAGGTGACTGGACTGGAACTGCAAGGCAGACTGAGCTGGTTCCACTAGGCAACTGGACTGGAACTGCAAGGCAGATAGGACTGGAACCACTAGGCAACGCTGCCTGAAGGAATAGGCAGGACAGGACGCGCTATACTAGAAAAACCCCCAACGGCAGAACGTGGCTGCACCGGTTTAGCATGACAAGACACACGAGGACGAACGGAGTACTTAACTGAAGCGTCAAAATGCTGCTTTGCCAAGGCTGCTGAACGCTGTGAAGCTAATGGCATGAGCTGACGAACACCCGAAGCCACCAAAGCTTTCTTGCCTGGGCTTTGCTGAAAGGCTATGAGATAAGGCTTTGTTTCTCTTGATGCTTAAGTGAAATGGGCTTCTAACGCAGCGGGGGTCGATTCCGAAATGGTGAAAGACTCTGATTCTGATTCCTCTGCGGCTACAGGAGAGGCTTCCAAACCAGACGCAGGCTGGACTCCGCTGGATAAGGTTGGTTGCTCGATAGATCGGCTGCTTGTAGAATGGCTGTTGTTAGGATGGTTGTCTCCGGCAACTGGGTGCTTGCTCTGGCGTCCTTTTATCTTCCTTTCTCCGCGCTTTTCCCCTTCAGAAGCCAATCGGATTTCTCTTTGTTTGGCGGGATTTTCAGCACGCCTCTCTCTTGCACTGATTGGTGCCTTCGAACTTGTTCCTGGTTCTGGACCAATCAGCTCCTCCGAATTCTCCCGCGCAGCTGAGTCATCCCCAGGTTCATTAGACTGCACCTGCTCCTCAGATGCCTGACTGTCTAACACACACCTTTCCAAACTGTGTGTCACGACACTTTAGTGTTTTGCAACACACAGTCTGGTGTGTCGCCACACAACCCGGAAGCGGCAGCGGGGGTGTGCATGGCGGCGGCGGCAGCGGCGCGCCATCAGCGCTTCCGCGTTTTAGTGGAGGCCACCGCCTCCATGCACACCCCCACCCCCACTGCCGCGCTGCCACCACTGCCGCCGTTGGTGTGTCGCCAACAGCGGCACTTTAGAAAGCACTGGTCTAACACCTGCTCATCATGATCTGTGGCTTGAATCATGTCAACTGGATTTCTATTTTCTCAGTAGAAACGTTTCACTCCTTATCCAAGGAGCTTCTTCAGTCTGAGCAACGTTAGTAAGAGAATCCTTAAATATGTTTCTAGGGTGGCTGTGTGACCTTGCACCTGGGGCTAGGTCATGGTTATTTTCAGATGTTTATTTCTAAGTCATCGACATACTGCTCATCATGAGTTTGTCCGTTAGCCCTGTCCTTTTGACCCTGCTCAGCACAAGCTTCCCCCAGCTCGGAGTCAGAGTCAGAGTGGACTCTGACATACTGGTCTTTTGTAAGGCACTGAAAACCTGGTTCTTCCCCTGGCATTGGGCCAGGTGGTGGGGTGAGCCCATCTTGTTTTGTTTTATATAACAGTTGACTTGCCTAAGCACATTGGCTTGTTTTTAAATTGTTTTGCTTTCTTCTAATTGGTGTTTCTGTTGCTTGCAAGCTGCCCAGAGTTATGTGTCAAGTGTGCAGCCATATTTGTTGTTTATTCGTTCAGTCGTTTCCGACTCTTCGTGACTTCATGGACCAGTCCACGCCAGAGCTTTCTGTCGGCCATCACCATCCCCAGCTCCCCAATGGTTGAGTCCGTCACCTCCAGAATACCATCCATCCATCTTGCCCTTGGTCGGCCCCTCTTCCTTTTGCCTTCCACTTTTCCTAGCATCAGCTTCTTCTCCAGGGTATCCTGTCTTCTCATTATGTGGCCAAAGTACTTCAGTTTTGCCTTTAAGATCATTCCCTCAAGTGAGCAGTCTGGCTTGATTTCCTGGAGTGGTGCAGCCATATACTGTATATTAAATAAATAAATGCTTCTGAGAAAGTTTTTCCATGCAGGGGAAAGTATGAAACCTTCTATAAATTGCCACACAGGTGATTACAGAATATGTTTATATTTTGTGACACTTTTTAAAATCTTCACTTTGAGAAAACATGGTATGCGATAAGACACCCTCATACAGTCTCAGAGGAATTTGTCAGCAATGCTCCTCTGGATTCTACATAGGACAAATGAGAGAAACTTTGTGCAAAATAATTAATGGGCACAAATTTGACATCAGGACTGAAAATAAGGACAAAGTAAACTGGTCCATACTCCAGGAAATAAAGCCAGACTGCTCACTTGAGGGAATGATATTAAAGGCAAAACTGAAGTACTTTGGCCACATAATGAGAAGACAGGATACCCTGGAGAAGATGCTGATGCTAGGGAAAGTGGAAGGCAAAAGGAAGAGGGGCCGACCAAGGGCAAGATGGATGGATGGTATTCTGGAGGTGACGGACTCGACCTAGGGGGAGCTGAGGGTGGCGACAGCTGACAGGAAGCTCTGGCGTGGGCTGGTCCATGAAGTCATGAAGAGTCGGAAGTGACTGAACGAATAAACAACAAAAAATATCAAATAATTTCAGCTTCTCAGGATATTCCATGGCAGACCTCAAAGTGATTTGGAAAAGCGGGATTTTATTTCCACCACTGAATGAGAGGTTGCTGAACCTGCAAACATCTAAAGGTTTCAGGCAGGTCTCAACAAACACAATCCATCTCATCACTCTACGCATTTGATGAAGTCAGCTGCGGGTCACAAAAGCTAATGCCTTTAAATAAAATGTGTTAGTCAGAAAAGATATTGCCAGACTTCTCCTGATTATACATTTTTGTTGTTGTTGTTCAGTCGTTTAGTCGTGTCCGACTCTTTGTGACCTCATGGACCATAGCACGCCAAGGAGGTCAAATCAGTCAATCCTAAAGGAAATCAACCCTGACTGCTCATTGGAAGGACAGATACTGAAGCTGAAGCTCAAATACGTTGGCCACCTAATGCGAAGAGAGGACTCACTGGAAAAGACCCTGATGCTGGAAAAGACTGAAGGCAAAAGGAGAAGGGGACGGCAGAGGATGAGATGGTTAGATAGCATCACTGATGTAACGAACATGAATTTGATTATATGTAGGTAGAAGGAAATCATTGTACTAGATATCAAACAACGGATTTAAGAAATGTGTTCTTTGTTGATTTTTTAAAAATGTCTTTATACTGTAGAAATTAAAAGATGGAGCAATGTTTTTTGTATAGTCAAGGTTTAATACATTACACGACTGAGCGAATTGTATATTAATATTACATCGATTTTTTTACAGAATTACCTTCTTTGCAAAAGTCCAAGCTTGACTACTGGTTCCTTTACCGTTGATAGACAATGCTAAAAAGCAGAAGCTATCCACCACTTCTGTATCTTCAAGGTTAATTCTAAGGCAGGTGTTTTCATTATCATGGTTGTTTTTATAGTTAATCTTAGTCCCATTTAGTCCCTCTTCTAAAAAGCTCCCTGAAATTTTTTGTTAAGTTCCTTCCTGAGATCTTTGTCTTTCTTGGCTTTGATCTCTCCTCTCCTCTCCTCTCCTCTCCTCTCCTCTCCTCTCCTCTCCTCTCCTCTCCTCTCCTCTCCTCTCCTCTCCTCTCCTTTTCTCTTTCTCTTCTTGACAATTTCCATAATCTACTCTGACATCCAGTTCGCTTTCTTCTGTTTCTTGGTTTTTGACAGTCTCTTTTCACATTCATCCCTAACAACTTCTTTGATTTCATTCCACAGTTCCTTTAGTTCCCTATCTATGAGGTTCTTCCACTTTAGCCTGACTTGGAACTTGCACATGAGCAGTTCATGATCTGTTCTACAGCCAGCCCTGGCCATGCCTTTGCTGCCATAACTGAGCTCTTCCACCTCCATATATCAATTTGTTTTCTTTGTATTTCATCTGGTGATGTCCATGTATTTGGGTGTCATTTTAGTTGTTTAAAGGATGTGATAGCAATGAAGAAATCACTGGATTAGCAGAAACTGGTAAGTCATTCTCCTGCTTCACTGCTGTTTCCTAGTCTGTATAGTCCAATTATGTTTTTCCTTCTTACTACTTTTAACTTTGGCATTCCAGTCTCCAACCACAAGCAGCACATCTTACTTGCATGTTCTGTTAATTTCAGACTTGAACTTGACCATAAACCTTAACAACCTCCTCTTCCTCTGCATCAGTGGTTGGAGTATAAACTTGGATAATGTCATATTAAAGGGTTATCTGTGTACTCTAATTGATATTATTCGGTCACTGACTGCATTGTGCCCAAGGAGTGTCTGCAATATCCTCCCTACTAAGAAAGCAATGCTGTTCCTTCTTTGTTTTTCATATTCCAAGTAGTAAACCATATGGTCTTCTGAGAAAAGTGTCCAATTCCACAACATTTCAATTCCCTGATGCCTAAGATGTCAATGTGTATTTGATTCATTTCTTCTTTCACTGTGTTGAGCTTTCCCATATTTATTCATACATTTCATGTTCCCACTATAATTCTATCTTTCCAGCTGCATGTCAACATCAGCAACGAGACTCCAGAAGGAAGATCCTCAGCTCCTCCTCAGTAGCATGTTGAAGGCTGTCTATGGCTTTCTTGGTAAAATACAGGAATGGTTTGCCATTGGCTTTTCCCGTGCAGTAGGAAATTTTCCATTTGGTGTTGCCATCATAAAGCGATTATCCACCTCCAGCATCTTCTTATATTTCCACTGCCTGATATACAGTAAGTGCCTGCTTGCTTGAGCTGGGCAGCTGGGATGACCTTCACGCCTTGGGTGACCCTGCTGGGCATATATGCTGTTGGTGTATGCTCCTGGCATTCTTTGCTCATCCCTCCCAGGACAATTTCCCCACCACAATGTGGCCGCATAGCAGGACATGGGGGCAGGGGTGGTTCAAATCCAGTACTGCTTTGAAAACAGCTTTCACAGCTAAGCTTTCCTCCTCCTGCATGGCTATGAAAAGGAATACTAGGATTCCACTTCCACAGTTTCTGGGCTGTAATCTGTCAATCAGGAATTCTGTTTTAAAATAAATTATACAGTGGTTTAAAATAGGTTTTAGTTTATTGAACAATTCAAGGTTTATGACTGGATTGTTGAGTAACTAGCTAGAGTATGCTTTGAACCAAGAAGGCAGGAATTCAAAAACTGACACTAAATATTGATTTAATGATCTTCCTATTATTATAAAAGAAAGAGAGGGGATGAGGGTGAGTCTTTATGTAGCCTAAAATCTTCATTTGGTCTGCACTCCATGTGTTCATTATATTTGAACATCCCCCCTGCATATTTCATCTTTTGCATGTACATTATGAATACCTTATGTTTTTGAAAGGAAAATATGTAATAATGGCATTGTTGCCTGAAATATTTTTTTATTCTCATTAAGCACCAACTAAACCACTCAATTCTGTGATAATCCTTTATTTCTGAAAATGTCTCCTTCTGCCTCTCCCAATTAACCAAACACCAACCCAAAAAGCAGCAAGATTTAATCCCCTTTCTGAAATATTTCCAAAAGATCACTTCAGTGGCCAAGATAAAGAGTCTATTTTCCTTTGTTTCTAACACTCCCTACTTTATTGCTTGCCAGCTTCCATTATCCAACTGTAAATATATAAGTGTTTTAGAAATATACCCTCTGGAGAGAAGCTTATATTATTTTACACTACAAATCCAAGGGACTACCAAACCAAGTTCTTTGAATAATATACACATGAGATATTGGCTCTATGAGTTCATCTATATTTGTTTTACAGAAACAGAGGATTTTTCCCCAGCCAAACCTGATGCACTGGGGATTAATTTTCCCTCAATAGCTGGACATTAAACTATGGTGAATTTAAATAAAAACACACCTAACCCTTTCTATCCCATGCATCTTGGAAGAGTGTTCTTACCAGAGGCTTCCCTAATTTGTACCTTCCAGGACAGATGATTTAGAATACGGTTCTCAGGAAGGCCGATTTACCACCTAAGACAGATCATACGTAGCCCCTTTCAGACATTCAGCTGAATTGAGAGATGGGAAATATGTGTCTGCAAGGGTGGACTCTACCTTGATCTATGTGCTTTCAACATAAAAGCTACACCCAAATTGTGTGTTCACTTTTTACATGTAGAGAACCATCTCTGAGAAACTGGGGTATTTTTTTCCTGTATTCATATTTAACTCATTTTTTCCTAAACCTCTGCATAAACTCCTATTGAAGGAAATCTTACAACTTTTTAAAAAATAAAGTAAATCTATGTTATATGACTTTCAGCTTTGTTAAAGCTGTGAATAAACTTCAGAGGAACTTTAATATCCCGACTACACTGCATTTTTCTATGCTTAACTGCTTGATTAGATTAAAAAATGATGAGCAGAAAGCTAGATTCTATAAATTGATTCCTGAAAAAACAAAGAGCAATACAAAAAAAACACAAAACAAAGACACAAGATGGCAAAGAAATAAACCTGGATGGAACAAGTGAGAAGAAGGAAAGGGCATCAATCACCCCTCCCAAAGGCCTGGGAGAAGAGCCACATCTTTAGGGCCCTTCGAAATACCAGTAGGGTGGGGGAAATCTTGGGGGGAACCTCATTCCAGAGGGCAGGCGCTGACACAGAGAAGGTGTGCATCTGGGATCCTGAAGGATGGCACTGTTTAATTGATGGAACCCTGAGTGCACCAACCCTCCAGATAGAACTGGCAGGGCAGAAACTATGGGAGACAGGCAGTCCTCAAGTAACCAGGCCCTATGCCATGTAGGGCTTTATAGGTGGCAAGTAGCACCTTCAATCACACCCAGAAGCAAACTGACAACCAGTGCAGCTCACGAAGCAGAGTTGTTACATGGGCATACCAAGGCATGCCCATTACCTGTGCCACTGCATTCTGGTCCAGTTGCAGCTCCCAGGTGGTCTTCAAGGGCAGCCCCATGTAAAGTGCATTACAGCAGTCAAACCGCGAGGTGACCAAGGTGTGAGTGACTGTCTAAAGGGCCCCTTGATCTAAGAAAGGGTGCAACTAGTGCACCAGATGAAGCTGGGCAAAGGCCCTGCTGACCAGAGCTGCCACCTGCTCATTGAGCAGGAGTTGTGAGTCCAGGAAGACTCCAAAATTGCACACCACCCCTGAATGGGGGAGTGCCATCCCATCCAAGGTCAAAGTTGGATATCCACCTGGTCACCTGGTCTTGGTAGGATTGAGTCAGAGATGGTTCTTCCCCGTCTACACATACAACCTCCAGGCACTGGGACACCTCACTTGGCCGGCCCAGAGTCAATAGTTATAACTGGGTATCATCAGCATACTGATGATATCAAACCTCAAACTGGTGGATGACCTCACTGATTGGTTTCATGTAGATGTTGAAAAGGAGGGGAGAGAGAATAGAACCCTGCAGCACATCACAAATGAAGGGCCTAGGGGACAATCTCTCTCCGCAAACCAACACAGACTGAAACCAGCTCCAGAGAAAGGAAGAGAACCACTTTAACATGGTGCCCCCATTCCCCAACCCTTGGAGCCAGCTCAGAAGGATATCATAGTCGAGAGATCAAGGAGCTCAAGGATGGATGCACCATCAGCATACCGGCTCTGCCACAGGTCATCTACAAGTGCAACCAAGGCTGGCTCAGTACTAAATCCTAGCCTGAAACCCGACTGAAATGGGTCCGGATAATCTGTTTCCTCCAGGGTTCTCATCAGCTGCAGAATGACCACCTTCTCAACAAGCTTTCTCAGGAAGGGGAGGTTGGAGACTGATCGATAGTTATCGAAGACCGTTGGGTCCAAGGATGGCCTTTTGAGGAGGGCGTGCACTACCCTACTTTCAAGCCTGGGGGAACCACCCCCTCCATCAAAGAGGTCGACACTACAGCATGAATCCAACCGTAGGTGACCTCCCTGGCTTCATTCACATCCCAGAAGGGACCTGGATCAATTCAACATGTGGCTGAGCTGATAGCACAGAGAGTCCTGTCACTGGCTCAAACTCATCTCAGATCATACCACCAGACCATACCCCAAGCAACGTGGCCTGCTCTGCCCAGTCAGAGTCCAAGGCTCAGTGAATCTGAGTGATCTTATCCAACAGATAGCCAGAATAATCATCATACAGTAAAGTCTCTTCAGAGATATTTCATCCGGAGTGGTTTCATGTATTATGTATGTACACTACTATATAAAATAATATATGCATTTATATATTAGTGTTTTCATGTTGCAGTAGTATGGCAAAGGAACTACTAATACGTTTAGCATATGACATCTATACACGTATTCTTCTGTTGGAAATTGCCCTTATATGAAGGAAATTCAGCACCAGTCTGGTAATAGTAGTAATACAGTACACAGGTGAGAATGTTCACTTCCTTGAATATTTATATTCTCTTCTCCAACTGTGTTTATTTCCTCCCTTCATTTATTTATGATAATGCAGAACCTCAAGTATCAGCAAAAGCTTTTAGCCAAATTGGAAATGTTCTGCGTGTTAAGTCACTCTGGACTGGTTTTGTGAACAGCAAAGGTCAGCCAAAGTTGTATACTAACACACGGCATAAATAATAAAGATCAGGCAAATAAATATTGATTACAACAGGCTTTTTTAAGGTTTTACAACATTAACTTAAAATTGCTTTGAATTATTTGAACAACATGCCAAATTATGCATTCTTTTTATCTTTTCCTTTGTGATCCATGCAAAAGAACTGAGAAAAAAAACAAAATTGATACTTCTAATTGTCTTCCAGGTATAGTTCTGTTCTATCCAACAATATAATAGATGCTTCATTGTGCTGTGAAGATTTAACATAACAGTAGAATAATTTAAAGGTTATGCTCAAAATCCTACAAGCTAGGCTTCAGCAGTATGTGAACCGAGAACTGCCAGAAGTGCAAGCTGGGTTTCGAAGAGGCAGAGGAACTAGAGATCAGATTGCCAACAATTGCTGGATCATGGAAAAAGCAAGAGAGTTCCAGAAAAACATCTACTTCTGCTTCATTGACTACGCTAAAGCCTTTGATTGTGTGGATCACAACAAACTGTGGCAAATTCTTAAAGAGATGGGAGTACCAGACCACCTTACCTGTCTCCTGAGAAACCTGTATGCGGGTCAAGAAGCAACAGTTAGAACCGGACATGGAACAACCGACTGGTTCAAAATTGGGAAAGGAGTATGACAAGGCTGTATATTACCACCCTGCTTATTTAACTTATATGCAGAGTACATCATGAGAAATGCCGGGCTGGATGAATCACAAGCCGGAGTTAAGTTTGCCGGGAGAAATATCAACAACCTCAGATATGCAGACGATACCACCCTAATGGCAGAAAGTGAAGAGGAACTAAAGAGCCCCTTGATGAGGGTGAAAGAGGAGAGTGCAAAAGCTGGCTTGAAACTCAACATTAAAAAAACCCAGATCATGGCATCTGGTCCCATCACTTCCTGGCAAATAGAAGGGGAAGAAATGGAAGCAGTGACAGATTTTATTTTCTTGGGCTCCAAGATCACCGCAGACGGTGACTGCAGCCATGAAATTAAAAGACGCTTGCTCCTTTGGAGGAAAGCTATGGCAAACCTAGACAGCATATTAAAAAGCAGAGACATCACCTTGCCGACAAAGGTCCGTATAGTTAAAGCTATGGTTTTCCCAGTAGTAATGTATGGCTGTGAGAGTTGGACCATAAGGAAGGCTGAGCGCCGAAGAACTGACGCTTTCGAACTGTGGTGCTGGAGAAGACTCTTGAGAGTCCCTTGGACTGCAAGGAGGTCAAATCAGTCAATCCTAAAGGAAATCAACCCTGACTGCTCATTGGAAGGACAGATGCTGAAGCTGAAGCTCAAATACTTTGGCCACCTAATGCGAAGAGAGGACTCACTGGAAAAGACCCTGATGCTGGGAAAGACTGAAGGCAAAAGGAGAAGGGGACGGCAGAGGATGAGATGGTTAGATAGCATCACCGATGTAACGAACATGAATTTGAGTAAACTCCAGGTGACAGTGGAGGACCGGAAGGCCTGGCGTGCTATGGTCCATGAGGTCAACAAGAGTCGGACACGACTAAACGACTGAACAACAACAAAAATAATTTTGGTTGATTATTAGATATTCTTGCTACCAAGTTCCTTATGGTTCCTTTAACCTTATTTAAAAATTGCCAAAAACAATGAAATGTGGTTAAAACAACCTCCCTCAAAAATTTAAGACCAGATGTACACTTTTCATGACTGCCAACCATTCAGAAATTCCCAAGCCAAGCATTTAAAATTTACAAGACTTACTTTGATTCATTTATTTTTACAGGGAAAATGTTTTGGGGCTCCTTTTATGTGAGTTCTATATTTGCAGGATACCCTTTCATAGATTTTTTTTAATTGTTTCCAATTTGCTTTTTAAAATTCAAATAAATTTATGATCATTTTGTTATAACAAATACCTTCAAACATAAGGTATTAAGAATATATACTTCCATCCAGATTAAGCACTACCTTTTGCTTACTTTCAGATACTCACTTGCAAATAAATGTTGCAAAATATATATACACCCACCCACATCCACACATATCATATATCACAGAGAAATAGATGGTTATGTTAATGAACAAACATTTAAAATGATTACAGGGTTGTCAGAGGCAATAGGGAACATAATTCTAATATTTTAAATTGTTTTATAGAAGTCAAGATGTGTAGGCTGGGTTCATATATCGCTCTGTGTCATAACCTTTTAAAATATGATTTGTTGAATAATTATTTGGCCAGCTTCACACACTAGCCAAAACAAACAAATTATATTGTGGTTTAAAATGATTTTTAAAATCTATGCAACAATTATGGTAGCAGCACCAAATGAGAAAAAACTCCATTTGCTAAAAATGTTCCTACTCAATTTAAAAAGATCTTGTCCTCAAGAATCCTGCATGCTAATGCATCTGGCAACTGCAGCTCTGTTTATAGTATTTCTAGACAAGAAAGATATTTGTCATCCTGGGATCATAAAACATTCACATAAGTTGTCCCTCAGTGAAGGAACTGTATGTTGACAATGTAAAAATGTCCAATGAGGCCAACCAGAACTCTACAGGGTTCTGAAATAAATACGATTGAAATAATCAAAATGTACTACCCATACTTTAACAGGCAGCAAGAAACCCTGGAAAAATGGACATGGAAATGATTTTAGATTTCTTCACAGCTGCTTTAAATAGAATGGTAAATCATGTATTTGCTGACTGTTGAACATAAGCAAGGCTTAAATGAAAGGCTAAGGACAAATACTAAATAAATATTTTGCTTAAATTTTAGGGACACTTTTCTGCTCGCATGGAAATAAAAGGAACTGAAGATGTAAATTGATATTTGTGGAGGAGTTACTAGAAGAGTACTCTTTTTTAAAAACAAAACAAGACGAGCCAGTTTGGTCTAGTGGTTAAGGCAATGGGCTAGAATCCAGGAGACTGAGTTCTAGTCCCGCTTTAGGCATGAAAGCCGGCTGGGTGACCTTGGGCCAGTCACTCTCTCTCAGACCAACTCACCTCACAGGGTTGTTGTTGTGGGGAAAATAGGAGGATGAAGGAGTATTAGGTATGTTTGCCGCCTTGAGTTATTTATAGAAATAATAAAGGCGGGATAAAAATTAATTAATTAATTAAATAAATAAATAAAATATACCTTTGCCAGAACCCAAAGGGCATGCTAAGATGGGAATGGCTTATAAGGGGAATGTTGTTTTCCACAACACGAGCATTTTCTAATTTTATTATAACTATTATTACTTGTCTTTTTTGTCTGTTGCCTTAATGTTAATTATTTATACTATTTAAGCCACCTAGAGTTGAGGCTGCCATTAAGGCAGCCTATGGGCTTTATCAAATAAATAAATGGCAAATCTTAATCTGTACCATAATCTGCATCCCATGCTGGATATACAGGACTAAAAGGTAAAGGTAAAGGTACCCCCCGCACATTTGTGCAGTCGTGTCCGACTCTAGGGGCCGGTGCTCATCTCCGTTTGTTAGCCAAAGAGCCAGCGTTGTCCGAAGACGCTTCCACGGTCATGTGGCCGCATGACACGCGCGGAACGCTGTTACCTACCCACCGAAGTGGTACCTATTCATCTACTTGCATTTGCATGCTTTCGAATTGCTAGGTTGGCAAGAGCTGGAGCTAGTGCAGGAGCTCACTCTGCACGCAGGGCTAGGGATTCGAACCTCCGAACTTGCGATCTTCCGATCAACAAGCCTGGCGTCTTACCCGCTGAGCCACCACGCCCCTAATATACAGGACTAGTAGTGTAGAAATCCAAGCCTTTCTCAGATATAATTATTATCTTTAAAACAGGAGAGGGAAGCTATGTTGATGATTCTAGGTTAATGCCTTGTACCATTATACTTTTGTTATGAGACATAGAGGTTCACAATCAGCTGAGATAATATTTTTTGTAATGCTAAGAAAACACACCACAAGTCGTTGGAAGAGAATGAAGCACATAAAGCATAAGAAGTGCTTGGTGATGTCACCACCTGGGTGGCATGCTACTGTACCTCCACCCCCTGCCACCATGTTCAGAGTCACACTAGGTAAAATTCAGCATAAAAATGTGCACCGTGGGTTTCTGACATATGAGGCTATTTTTAAAAATAAAATGAATCTGTTTGCTTCAACGGTCTTCAAAAGAGGAAATTAAATTTGAGAGGCACACCCATTTTTGTGGTAATACAATTTGCACTTTCATATAGCGACACAGAAAGTCATGGTACATAACAGAATTAAAAATGAGAAAGCCAGATGGCAACACCATATTCCAGTTCCAGAGCAACATTTTGTTTAAAGTTGTTAAGGTTGTAAAAGTTCATTATGGGTAGTTGGTAGAAAAACTAGATAGGGTTTAATTTAATAGTGGGTTAGGCCATCAAAAGACATACCATTTCAAAACAGGTTTGCAGTCGTCTGTCAAGGAGTGTGTCTTTTGTTTTGGTTCAGCATAGGATTAATCTCTGTCGTATTTCTATACTTTTGAGGTGTAAAGTATGAAGAGAATTCTCCTAAACATCTTTGCTCTTAAGTATATTAGTGTTAGTTTCAGATTTACTTTGACTTGAGTAGCTAAGCACACATCCTGCCTACAGAACCAATCCACAATACTGTTTAACAACAGACCTGAAAATTAAGGGATTCTTCTTGTACTTATAATCTTATTTTAACCAATCTCAAGCCCTTTCGTTAATAATGATATTGTTCCCTATCTTTTATAAATGGTCCCAGAGAAGGCTACCTAAGACATTAGAAAGCCACTGCCAACTGCAGTAGATCTAGTTTGCTATCTAGCTCTTTGTTGTAGAGCTCTGAGAATCCGTTTTCATATTAGTAATTAGTCCTCTGGGTTTTCCTGAATGACAGAACTACTCTAGGCATTGCTGACTGCTCTTAACTGAAATGAATATATAGGAGTTAATGCTGGCTAAGAAAGGTAGGAAATTAAAGAACTGGATAAGATATTCCTGGAAGTGAGACAGTATTTGCATGGGAGTAAAGACATTTATATGATAACTTTTATTTAAATTACAGGGGCTATATTCTATGAACTTCAGTATAAATTCTATAAATACTATACTACAATATAGAGCAGTGTTTCTCGACCTTAGCCATTTTAAGATGTGTGGACTTCAACTCCCAGAATTGGGAGTTGAAGTCCACACATCTTAAAATGGCTAAGGTCAAGAAACACTGGTATAGAGACTACAGTATAAGTTTAAAAAACTTAATTTGAAGACCAGCTCTGTGAAATGTTAACATGTCACAGTCTACATCTATATGATTCATGGTCAGGACAGGGTTACCAGTTAGAAATTTCATGAATGAAGAATGCTCCCTTTGCAGCACAGTGTACTTGTGATAAAAATTAGTGTCAGAATTTACAACTAGTGTTTTCTGGAAAAAAAAACCAATATATTTGAATTAAAACAAAAACAGGTCCTTAAAAAAGCATCTTGGGAATTAGGTTGCACAGGTATATTGACATTAGGATGCTGAAACATATTCCCTATACATAGGCTGACCATATTTCAGGATGGCAAAACGGGACGGAGTCTTACGTAATATTCTGTATTCATGAAAAAGACAGGGGTCCCCGCCCCCCCAGTCCGTGCAATTGGCTCCCACCTGCAAACCCCGCCCCCGGTCCATGCGATTGGCTCCCGCCTGCAAACCCTGCCCCCAGTCCGCACGCGATTGGCTCCCGTCTGCAAACCCAGCCCCCCCAGTCTGCGCGATTGGCTCCCGCCTGCAAACCCCACCCCCAGTCCGTGATCCAAATATACGCCCCAACCACAGATGCTGAAGAAGCAGAAGTAGATCAGTTCTATGAGGATCTGCAGCACCTACTGGATAATACACCAAAAATAGATGTTATTTTCATTACAGGAGACTGGAATGCTAAGGTGAGTAGTCAGACAACACCTGGAATTACAGGCAAGCATGGTCTGGGAGAACAAAATGAAGCAGGACATAGGCTGATAGAATTTTGCCAAGACAACTCACTGTGCATAACAAACACTATCTTCCAACAACCTAAAAGAACTTCTTATTGAAAAATTTAGAATCAGACTAAAGAGAATAGGGAAGACCCACAGATCAGTTAGATATGAGCTCACTAATATTCCTAAGGAATATGCAGTGGAGGTGAAGAATAGATTTAAGGGACTAGATTTAGTAGATAGGGTCCCGGAAGAACTATGGACAGAAGTTCGCAACATTGTTCAGGAGGCGGCAACAAAAAACGTCCCAAAGAAAAAGAAAACCAAGAAGGCAAGATGGCTGTCTGCTGAGACACTGGAAGTAGCCCAAGAAAGAAGGAAAGCAAAAGGCAACAGTGATAGGGGGAGATATGCCCAATTCAATGCAAAATTCCAGAGGTTAGCCAGAAGAGATAAGGAATTATTTTTAAACAAGCAATGTGCGGAAGTGGAAGAAGACAATAGAATAGGAAGGACAAGATACCTCTTCCAGAAAATTAGAAACATCGGAGGTAAATTCCAGGCAAAAATGGGTATGATCAAAAACAAAGATGGTAAGGACCTAACAGAAGCAGAAGAGATCAAGAAAAGGTGGCAAGAATATATGGAAGATCTGTATAGGAAGGATAATAATATTGGGGATAGCTTTGACGGTGTGGTCAGTGAGTTAGAGCCAGACATCCTGAAGAGTGAGGTTGAATGGGCCTTAAGAAGCATTGCTAATAACAAGGCAGCAGGAGACGACGGTATCCCAGCTGAACTGTTTAAAATCTTGCAAGATGATGCTGTCAAGGTGATGCATGCCATATGCCAGCAAATTTGGAAAACACAAGAATGGCCATCAGATTGGAAAAAATCAACTTATATTCCCATACCAAAAAAGGGAAGCACTAAAGAATGTTCAAACTATCGAACAGTGGCACTTATTTCACATGCCAGTAAGGTAATGCTCAAGATCTTGCAAGGTAGACTCCAGCAATTCATGGAGCGAGAATTGCCGGATGTACAAGCTGGGTTTAGAAAAGGCAGAGGAACTAGAGACCCAATTGCCAATATCCGCTGGATAATGGAGAAAGCCAGGGAGTTTCAGAAAAACATCTATTTTTGTTTTATTGACTATTCTAAAGCCTTTGACTGTGTGGATCATAACAAATTGTGGCAAGTTCTTGGTGGTATGGGGATACCAAGTCATCTTGTCTGCCTCCTGAGGAATCTGTATAATGACCAAGTAGCAACGGTAAAAACAGAGCACGGAACCACGGACTGGTTTAAGATTGAGAAAGGAGTACAGCAGGGCTGTATACTCTCACCCTACCTATTCAACCTGTACGCAGAACACATCATGCGACGTGCTGGGCTTGAGGAATCCAAGGCTGGAGTTAAAATCGCTGGAAGAAACATTAACAATCTTAGATATGCAGATGATACCACTTTGATGGCTGAAAGCGAGGAGGAGTTGAGGAGCCTTATGACGAAGGTGAAAGAAGAAAGTGCAAAAGCTGGGTTGCAGTCAAACCTCAAAAAAACCAAGATTATGGCAACCAGCTTGATTGATAACTGGAAAATAGAGGGAGAAAAAGTGGAGGCAGTGACAGACTTTGTATTTCTAGGTGCAAAGATTACTGCAGATGCTGACTGCAGCCAGGAAATCAGAAGACGTCTACTTCTTGGGAGGAGAGCAATGGCAAATCTTGATAAAATACATAGTTAAGAGCAGAGACATCACACTGACAACAAAGGTCCGCATAGTTAAAGCAATGGTATTCCCTGTAGTAACCTATGGCTGTGAGAGCTGGACCATAAGGAAGGCTGAGTGAAGGAAGATAGATGCTTTTGAACTGTGGTGTTGGAGGAAAATTCTGAGAGTCCCTTGGACTGCAAGAAGATCAAACCAGTCCATACTCCAGGAAATAAAGCCAGACTGCTCACTTGAGGGAATGATATTAAAGGCAAAACTGAAGTACTTTGGCCACATAATGAGAAGACAGGATACCCTGGAGAAGAAGCTGATGCTAGGGAAAGTGGAAG
Organism: Charina bottae; assembly: GCA_023362775.1. Lineage (NCBI taxonomy): Eukaryota > Metazoa > Chordata > Lepidosauria > Squamata > Charinaidae > Charina > Charina bottae. Next base: position 93,243,906 of record JALMGJ010000002.1, on the reverse strand, counting down.
GCAAAAGGAAGAGGGGCCGACCAAGGGCAAGATGGATGGATGATATTCTGGAGGTGACAGACTTAACCATGGGGGAGCTGGGGATGGTGACGGCCGACAGGAAGCTCTGGCGTGGGCTGGTCCATGAAGTCACGAAGAGTCGGAAGCGACTGAACGAATAAACAACAAACTGCCTTGTATGTGCTAATTGCGGCAGAAACCATTTCCTCACTTGAATGCTTCAGTCCTGAAGATATCATATGCAGTGCAAATGCTGTTATTTAAAATTTGAGTTTAGTAAAATTCATTTTACACACTCTGCTGATTTTCATTGAACATACTGATATTTCTTTGACCAAGTATATTAAAAAATATATTATTTTTCAAGGAAAATACAACCTTGAGCCCCTGGAGGAATAGGAGATATAACACCAGAAAATGAAATGAAATGAAGTAAAGTGAAGTGAAGTGAAATGAAATGGCAAAACTGCAAACACTTGTCCCATATATACATTCTATATTTTGACATAATATGGAAATTTATTTTTTTAAAGAAAAGCGCTATAGAATGATTGTGTATGAAAACATTTTAATAGGCAAAACACATTGACCTAATGTCGGAAATCAAGCTTTCAGAACAACGACCTTCTGCATCTGTCCCTACAGTAAATAAGATGGACAGTAATGAACAGCCACTTTCAATTAAGGACCCTTCTCTGGAATTAATCAGGTGTCACTGTCAGGTCTTTGCAGAAAGACACAATGACTGCTTATTGCAAACATGTTCCTTTTTAACTTGGTTAAGTGTCATACTTTTAAGTAAAACCATCAGGTTACAGACATTTCTACCCAACCAATTATTTGTCACTTTTAACATCTTCCCGCTCCTGTTTCTACTCAAGCAAAATAAATTGTTTCATAATACCAGGCAGCTGAAGCCATTTCTTATACGCAATAATAAAAGAGACACATAATTTTTTTTTCCATTACCTAATGCCTTCAGAAATTAGGCTGCAGTAAGTTAAACAAGTTGATAATCTTGACATGTTCCTCCACAACTTAGTAAATGTTTTTGGCTAAGGATATTCTGCACATGACCACAACCATGGCAATGCCGATGACAGCCTTCGTCAACCTGGAGCTCTCCAGATGTGCCGGGATTGCCATTCTCCTGGATGTGCTGCTTAGGGAATTCTGCGAGTTGACTACCATCACATCTAGCAATACACCTGCCTATAAAAAGGCAAGAGGCATCCATGGGGAAGGGGAGAGGGCAAAGGAAGAACATACATCATAGAGTTGCGGCACAAACTCTGCCCCTTATGTACTTACATGTAACATTTTGTCATTTTGGTGTCACTGTGGTCAAGAACAGATGTCTACAAACTGATGTTTAGTGAATTTCATAGCCAATGTCTGAGATCCAACAGCTACCGATACAGATTCAGATAAGGAAACTGAAGGTGTAGTTTAACTAAGTTCATTAATAGCTAACTAATTAACCATTAACTTTATCATCCATTCACAGAAGAAAATGAACTGCAGGTTTAAAGATACTAGGAAGAAGAAATGGATAAATGCAAAGGTCATTCTCTCAAGCAACTATAAGGTACTCTTCACAACTTGAAATGTAATCACTATATTTTATATTTTAAGAAAAATCTCAAAGCTATATTACTACCATAGACTAAGACAAAAACTTCTTTTTCAATTTTTTTTCAGAGAGGATAAATGGTACAAGGTATGTTGGGAAAGGACCCTTTTTGTTGAAGGAGGAATATCTTCTCTCCATCACTTTTACAGTTTGATTTTAAACTGGAATAGTAGATTTTATACCCTCGCTATCTTCCCAATGTCATCTACCATTGTATCTCTCTTATTGTTTCCTTGTTTTTTTAATATTTTTTAAATGTTTGGGTGTTCTGTACTCCCTACCCACCCCCTCCCAAAATGAGTACAATGAATATAAGTGTCCATGGGAGAAAAGCCTTTGAATGTATAACTGCCATATGTTGGCATTCATAGGAGCTTGGAAACTGATTAATACAGCAAAGGTTTTATTAAAGCAGTCTTGCATTCAGGGAAGCATCAGTCAAGTTCTCCTTGAGGCCTTGATCTGAATGCACAGAGGTGGAGAGCAACCTGCACACCACATTCCTTATCCAGTTTGAAGCTTTCCACATGTTCAGCTGAATAAGACTATAAACTAGGGCGGTGACCTTGACTCCTGACAAGTACAGGATCATATCAAAGAAGCCTTCTTAGCAATGAAGCAGAACTGATGCTATTACCTTCTTCTGGGATATTTTTCCAATTTCCCAGTTCAGAGTATAGTTCTGCAATTTCCTAGTGGTCTCCCATCCAACTACTAATTATATCCAACCTGTGGATTAAAGTTAGCTAGCTGCTATCATCTAGCTGGGAAAATAGCTGGGAGAGTCAGTTTGGTCTAGTGGTTAAGGCAACGGGCTAGAAACCAGGAGGCTGTGAGTTCTAGTCCCGCCTTAGGCATGAAAGCTGGCTGGATGACCTTGGGCCAGTCGCTCTCTCTCAGCCCAACTCACCTCACAGGGTTGTTGTTGTGGGGAAAATAGGAGGAGGAAGGAGTATTTGGTAAGTTCGCTGCCTTGAGTTATTTATAAAAATAATAAAGGCGGGATAGAAAATAAATAAATAATAAATAAAATAGGGCTATTGTATCACCAGTTTACCTAGCTATACTGTAACTCACAATGCACAGTACATTGTCCCAAGTACTTTTTCTCAACAGTGACTTTTAAGACATCATAGTTAACATACTACGTTATGTTATGTATAACTATGTTATACATAGTTAACATACTAAGATAAAAGGGGCGTGGTGGGTAAGACGCCAGGCTTGTCGATCGGAAGATTGCAAGTTCGGAGGTTCGAATCCCTAGCCCTGCATGCGGAATGAGCTCCCGCACTAGCTCCAGCTCTTGCCAACCTAGCAATTCAAAAGCATGCAAATGCAAGTAGATGAATAGGTACCACTTCGGTGGGAAGGTAACAGCGTTCCCCGTGCGTCATGCCGGCCACATGACTGTGGAAGCGTCCTTGGACAACGCTGGCTCTTTGGCTAACAAACGGAGATGAGCACCGGCCCCTAGAGTCGGACACGACTGCACAAATGTGCGGGGGGAACCTTTACCTTTTTAGTTAACATACACTCAATGCAAATTAATATCAAAGTAACCTTCTGGCCAGTTTTTCTCATACATTTAATTTTGATAGTGGAACCAATTATTTTGGGAGATGGTGGGCTCCCCTTTGCCTGAAGTATTCAGAGGCTGGCCAGGCAGCTGCCTGGGGTGCTTTAATCTGGATTCCTACACTAAATATGAGGTTGGGCTTGATGATTTAAATCTGCTAGTTCTATGACTTCATACAATTAGTAAATTTCTTTAATATTTTGCCAACAAGCCTGTGACTTCAGATCTTGTTATATCCCATTTTTCTCATGAAGTACACCGCTATTTAAACGTATTTCCACGTCAATACTTTTTATATAAAATGGAGCTTTTAACAATATATACTGGCAGTGCAACTGGATTGTACAACATTTCATTACCCCCTTTCCCCCCAAGATTAAAAAATAGTTGGGGGGAGAAAAAGAATGCAGCATTGGGTTTTTATTTACAGAAGGCTGGACTGGGAAATAAACAAAAACAAAGCACTTCAGGAGAAAGTAATGGAAAATGACTTTTGTACCATGCCCCAAAATTGCATGAATCTGTCTGTGTAAGTCACCAGGTGCAGAAACGGACTTGACCTTTTTTCATCCCAAAAGACAAAAAAAAGTTTCCTCCCATCTTTTAAACAGAACTAAAACCAATTGTCTGGTCCAGAAGTACTATATATATTTCAAATATCTAAGACTTTGCCAACCAAAGACATGTGCAAATGAAATCTAAATCTGCAAATAACACGAAGAAATGAAAATTAGATTGTTGTTCCGATAGGTCCTTATTTTCCCTGCAACATTTTCTGTTATCAAGAATGGTGTGAGGAATAGCGTGCCAAGCTTGCTTTACAAAGTCATTGTTGGAACTAATTTCCAAACGTATATTGTAGCCTTCTGATATTCGGTTGGGATTTAAACCTGATTTGAGTACTGAAATTCCCTTAGTAGCCTTCTTTGCCCAAAGAGAGAAAATGGGAGCGCAATTCCGATAGATTCTCCTGGATCTCTCAGTGGCTTTCAATACCACAGACCATAATATCCCTCCCAAAATGGTTATCCAAACTAGGTGTGGGTGAAACAGCTTTGCAGGCCATTCGACTTATATTTGGATCGCCATCTCCAGAAGTTGATGCTTCAAATTTTAGACTCTATAAGACCCTACTTTATCCCTCCAGCCTGTGAGTGAAATAATTCAGATTTAAAGTGCAGTGTCATAAGGTTGCTAATGACACACAGCAGTAAGGAAAAGTAAGGCTAAGGGAAGGTTTGTAAACCCTTTAGAATTATCTGCAACCCTGCAGATCTTGTGGCCTACAATTTGATCAGAGCTTTGTCTAAGTCCTATTAATAGATAAGAAATTCTGATTAAATAAACAATACCAGTATCTATTAGAAAGTCTCTGCCAAGAAATTCCTGTCCTAAGATTATCTTGATAGTCCTGCTCCAGGTGCCTTCCTATGCCTATCCTTTCCTATGCCTATCCTTTCCTTGCTCTCCCAAGTAATACATATCAGGTGCTAAATTCACTACCTCTTTAACTACTTAATGTATTTATTTTAAACATACATGCTGGTTAGAATTTTTAAAACTATTTTGGCCACTGGTTTTATTATTTTGGTACGTATCATGAATTTTAATCATTGCATTTTATTAATTATTTTAACTGATTGTTAAATTGTTCAAACTTTTATTGGTTGATTTTAATTTGTTGAAAGTTTGTGTGCTTGGAAAATCTGACTGCATATAGGTTTTTAAAATAAATTAAATAAAAACACTAGCAAATCAAGGCTTGGGTGTTAAAAAGACTCCCAAATCTAGCTTTTATATTAACATTTATATACATATTTATTTGCATAAGAAGCTATTTATTCAAATGACAATTTCTATGACTTGCTAGGTAATTTTGCCCTTTCATTTTAAATCAGCAATTTCCCCCAAAAGATATAAAGGATGATATGAATCCTAAGTGTGCAGAACTCTGGTGCATTTTGCTTCTGTGAACACATTTATGGGTAAAGCAAGGGCAAAGTCATATTTCAACAACTCACTTCTCAGTTGATGCACACTGACTGAGCAGCAGCTGATAGAAACAGGTGCCTTACTAAGTTAGGAACATGTATGGTTCTCAAAGCCTTGTCTTCTCGCTCCTTCCCCAGTACAGTCCTTTATTTTAAATTGCGCAGAAGCATTCCTTCTCTTAAGGGTAGCAGTGCCAGAACAGTAACTAAATGCATTGATAGAATCACTGTTTGGCCAGCTAGACACACAAGTGATAGTCTCCAAGTTAGATTTGGCAATGATTTTTCTAATTGCTTTAGAAGGGCAGTACAGTATCAGAGTAAGTCACGAGGCTATCTTAAAGCAGAACATATATCTCTTATTAAAAGCTGTTCATAGCTGTCTGCCCCGCAACTGCTGTTGGAACACATCGTTTTAGAAAGGGACACAAATATGCATGATTATTAAAGTGCCTATTGGAAAAATAAGTCTTTTTTTCAGTATTCACTGAATTAATATATATACATACAGTACATATACATATGTGTGCATATACCTATACTGTGTCTGCATATATGTATATGTATATGTACACACATACCAAATATCGTACAGAAATTATGGAAGAAACAAACAATTATGATGCTCTTTCAGATTTGTTTAAATTTTAAGTTGGTAACTATACACACACCTTCTCCAGGATACAGATGTAAAAATTTAAAAATAACTTGCATGATTTGTGGATCATAGTTCCACAAATGTGTAAGCGTGTAAGCACAGAGTGAAAACAGCCTCCTAGAAGACCACTGATTTCTTGCTGGTGCAGGGGTGTCCATAGGACACGGTCAAAAAAGCTGTGATGGTATAAGAAGCTGCCCCTGGTTTTTATGAATGTTGTATGTGTGGCATATATAAAAACCATCACAGCTGCCATATGGACTGTTTTGCCCGTACTCTGGACACCCCTGGGTGAATGTTTCTTCTCACCAGGTCAGCTTGGAGCACAGAATTTGGCTTCCTAGTCACCCCATCCTAGTCACATCTTCCGCATGGAGAACAATCGGACCCCTAAAGTGGCAATGAGTTGGATTCCTCCTAACGCTAAAGACAACGAGGATGCCCTTGAATAACATGGCGAAGAACACTGATACAAGACCTGAAGGCATTGCATATCACATGGAAAGACGCCGAAACAATTGCCCAAGTTCGAAAGAGCTGGAAAACCCTTACTGCCCGATATGCCACGTAGCATGGACTCAGGAGAGAGAGAGAGAGAGAGAGAGAGAGAGAGTCACCCCAGAAGTCACCTTTCCTGTCATGCTTAGTTACCTGCTTCTCTCAGAGTGGTGCATTGGGATTTTTTTTTTACTCCACAGTAAAAAAAAGCTCCATCAGGGCCATTTTCAAACTTGATCTTTCTCTTGCCAGTTGCTGATAGACAAAGGGCTGAGCCCCTTTATGTAGCCTCTTTCTAACATTCCCTTAGTTTGGATGGAATAAGCACTCACTTCATTCATATTTAACACACAGTAGCCGAGTCATACATAATCTACACTATAATGTTTTTGTTGCTGCTGTTGGTTTGTTTGTTTGGCTTAGGATGATATGCAGATCCCTCCATTACAGCTTTGGGTACTATGCTCCACAAATTTAATTTTAACTCTGGTAAGTGATGTACCTATCCTTAAGGGTAGACCATAGTACTGTAAATGGTTGAATGAGTTGTGAATACAGTCAATTAGGATTTATTCTACAATGTGTGATTAAAGAATTGAAGGTTTCAAATGATATTTAAACTCAGTAGTTGTATTACAATAAAACTATTTTTAAGGAGCACAGAATTGATTGACTTTTAAAACAATAGCGCATAGCTTTCCAAACTGTGTGTCGTGACACAATACTGTGTTGCCTGCAGGGCCCAGGTGTGTTGTGTCAAAACCCGGAAACGCTGATGGTGCGCCACTGCAGCCACGCCCATGGCGGCGGGGGGCCATCAGCACTTCTGGGTTTTCACACGGCACACCAGGACACTGCTGCCGCCACCGCTGTGGAGTGCGAAAATCCAAAAGTGCTGCAGTGGCAGCGCACAAAAACCCGGAAGCACTGCCACCACAGCGGTGTGCGAAAACCTGGAAGCGTTGCCACCACAGCGGTGTGCGAAAACCCGAAAGCGCTGCCACCACGGCAGGGCGCGAAAACCCGAAAGCTCTGCCACCACCGTGGGGCGCGAAAACCCAAAAGCACTGCCACCACCGCGGGGCGCGAAAACCCGAAAGCGCTGCCACCACCGCAGGGTGCAAAAACCCGAAAGCGCTGCCACCACCATGGGGCGCGAAAACCCGAAAGCGCTGCCACCACCGCAGGGTGCGAAAACCCGAAAGCGCTGCCACCACCATGGGGCGCGAAAACCCGAAAGCTTCCAGGTTTTTGCACACCGCCGCCACTGCGGCACTTCCAGGTTTTTGCACGCCACCACAGCGGCGGCACTTCTGGGTTTTCTCGCACGCCGCTGTTGGTGTGTCGCCAACGGGAAAAGTTTGGAAAGCCCTGCAATAGCATCAGCAAATGAACAAAATGTGCCTGTCATGTCAATATGATTTATTAGCTCTCTCTTGAAATACATCTGGATTTTTACACACTGAGTTGCAGTATTTAGCTGAGAGAGACACTTCCAGAGAAACCTGACTATTATTGACACGCAACTACTTCATATTTTTTCTGTTGTTTGCTGATTTTGAATCCCTTCTGCAAATTAATTTGATCTTATAATTCATGTCTCTACTTCTGACCTTCCTTTCCTCTTCCTTCTCTTCTATACTGAAAAGCCATATATATATTTTAAAAAATAGACATTTAAATTAAAACATAGCATCCTTGAAAATGCAACTCCCACATACTTATAATGTTATGCTTATTCAAAAAAAATCTGTCACAAATCAATCATATTAATGTTGGAACAAGATGCACTTGTAACATTTTATTTAAAAAAAATGACTTGAATGAGTTTGATGCTTCTGGAGAAGCGATCAACTGAACCTTAGTTACGTGAAAATTATTTATCCACCAAAGCAGGGATTCTCAAACATTGTGATAACACAACGCCCTAAAATTATACATGAATTTGTGCAATTTCCCCTCACCAATGAATAAATGTATTGGTTTCATATGGGTTAGGATTATGCAAGAAATAAATATACCACTTAATTTCAATAATTAAATTTAAGTTGCATATGACATTTTAAAATGGTAGAATCTTACAACTGTTTGCATGATTTGTTTACAGATGTTTTAATCTCATTGGCTTCATTATCTCAATGGGCAGCATCTTCTGATAAAGAAACACACAGAGGCCATTTTTCTCCACAAACACTTGTGAGTGGTAAGCATCAGTGGATCCATAATATCTGAAAACAGCCTGTCAATGATCAACGCATGTCAGTTGTTACTCTCTGCAGAAATGAATATTAAATCCCCCCCCAATCCATGAAATCTGTGATGTTTTAATCACTGCAAATTACAAACTTTTATTAATGCTTTTGACATAACAGTGGACTATGATGGATACATTTATATATTTTGTAAAACATACAAAAGCAAATTATTAAAGCAGATCCTTTCAAAATAATGTTCAATAACATAAACAAAAATGTAACGGCTACAATATTGTTGGCAGTTCATGGAGCCCATGTGCTTCGGCTAAGAAAAGGAAGCAGCTGGACACCCGATTTGTAAGCTTAGTAATATTCAAAGTCTAGCTTTAATACTATGCCTGAGGCAACCTTGGAAACCTCTTCTAAGTTGCTTGCTATCATCTGAAGGGGTCCTGTACCACAATGTGAGAGAACTCCTGTTCTAAGTAAATCTTTGGAAATGCTATACTTTCTTATTTTTTTATTTTAACTGCAATGTTGAAGAAATCACTCTAATATATAGGAATAATGGTAGAAGTAAAAGAACCTCATAGGAAGTGCCATAACACTACAGTAGTGCTATGTGATACTTGTCAGGGATTCTACTTTTGTTACAGCATTCCAATGCCACTTAATGCCACTGTGAAAAATGATACTGAATTTAAGCCAATTACAGTAGCTGTAATTAGGTTACACAATAGTGAGTTCAAAGAAGAGAAGTATGTTTACCATCCAGCACCAACCAACCTGATGTGGTTTTTGACTAACTGATACCCTATGTTTCCAGCAGAAGCATAATCTAATTTAATGGGAGGTTGCATTTCATCTTTTTCATAGTTTCAGTGTTAGAATTTTAATATGTATCACTTTGGGTATTAAGCAGTAGAAGAATAATGAACTTTTAAAAAGTAAGAAAGTTACATATTTTAAACTGAGTCTAAAACACACTAGTATTTAGAATGTGCCTTTGTGGAGCCATAACTAAGCAAAATTAACAGCAACAACAACAAATCACTTGTTTCCTCCCAGCTTGATAGTTAAACCCCAATAACAAACCTAAATAAAAATATTTTTGCCTGTTTGTGGAAAGATGGGAGGAGCCACAGAGAAAGCCCGCTCACGCATTTCCATCAGCTGTACCTTTGATCATGGTGAACCCAAAAAAGAACCACTGCTAAACATATATTAAATCCCAGCCTGAAATCTGACTGAAACAGGGTCTAGATAATCCACTTCCTCATGGATTCTCATCAACTATAGACCAACCACATTCTTGACAACCTTCCATAAAAAGGGAAGGTTGGACACAGGAAATAATTATCTAAAATCATTGGGTCTAAGGATGGCCTCTTCAGGAGGGGATGCATCACTGCTTCCTTCAAGACAGGAGGTACCACCACCCCATCAAAGAGCCAACACCACACTGTGGACCCAACCACAGATAACCTCCCTAGCCGCTTTTACAATCCAGGAGGGGCCTAGATCCAATAAACAGGTAATCAAACTGACAGCACGGAGAATCCTGTCCACTTCTTCAGGAGTCACTGGTTCAAACTCATCCCAGATCACACAACAAGACCAGGCACCAGGCACCTCGGCAGACCTGCCCAGGCAGAGTCCAAGTTAGTTATATCTAACCCCTCAGAAACTAAAATCATCCTGTGTTTCCTATCAGGCAACATATATACTTTTATTTACCACCTTATCAGAGGAATATGTATGGGTGCCAGAAGCTGCTCCATTTTTTAATCTCTTCTTTGTACCACCTATTTTATTAACAGATAACTAATTTGTATTCATGCAATTTGTAAAGTGCATAAAGGCACCATGCATATGCTATGAAGCTATGATATGTCCAAAACCCTCTGCATTCAATTCACCAGCTGTGGCTGGACGATCATCATCATGTGAAACCCTAGTTTGCACCAAAATCTAATAACCCTAATCCTAACCCACTCTAGAATCATACCCACCTAAAAGAAACAAAGCATTCAGAAACTTGAAGTGGGAATATCTTCCATTGTACCTCCAAACAAAGACCCATGGCACAAAGTTGCCTTCAAACATATAAACGAAAAACACACTATACAAACATAAACACACAGTCAAAACTTTATTTGGCATACTTAGGCTGACCATATTTCCTTGAGACAAAAATGGGACATTGGGATGGCAAAACAGGACGGGGTCTTATGTAATATTCCGTATTCATAAAAAGACAGGGGTCCCCACCCCCTGGTCTGCACGATTGGCTCCTGCCTGCAAACCCTGACCCCTGGTCCACGCGATTGGCTCCCGCCTGCAAACCCCGCCCTCCTTTCCAAGCGCTGATAGGCGGGAGGGCTTCCTCTTCCGGGCTGCCTCCAATCGGCAGCTCCGGCTCGGATCCTCCTTTTGCGCTATTTCCGCCGGGTTTAAAAAATGGGACAAAATTGAGATTTTTATCAGAACAACGGGACAGTTGAAAAATGCTAAAAAAACAGGACTGTCCCGTTCAAAATGGGATGTATGGTCAGCCTACATACAGTAGAAAAAAAAGGAGGGAAAACAATTCAGGAATTAGCGAAAACAATTACTTTGCTTGTCTGCAAGACAAATTCTTGGCTTAGTCTTAATATGAATTTAATCATAGCCTGTAACATCTCTGACCTATTATCTTCTACACATCTTAACTGTTGCTTGAACGGAAAAAAAAATATGCACAATGACTTTTGCCTATGTGAATTCTATGGGGCTTGACTGAAACAGAACACACAAAGATTTAAACTGAGCAGTTTCTATAATGACAACCATGTACATAAAACAATATACACAAGTAATCTATTGTAAATGCACACATACACTTGCCCTCATGGAGCAAGCCAATAATCATGCTTATATTAAAGTGCCATATGAAATTTACACTTGCTTGCAAATTTGGTAGTCAGCCAGTCTCGGTATTCTGGTGCATCAATGTTCTGGACACTTCAATTACTCTTCTGCAAACAACTCTAGCTCCAAGCAATCAGACAGCACAGCTCTATGCTACTAATATAAACAAAACAAACACACACTACAGATGTAAAAATTGCCCAACTCTTACACTTCGGTCTGATAATTTAATTCAATTTACCATATACAAGGTGACAACAGCCCTTAAATTTTCTCTCCAGCAATCAAATTCAGCTCTCCAATTACTGTTCCTCTCCAAATTTTCACATGCATGAAGACTCTGTCCTTTCAAAGCTAAATTACTTTAGCTAGAGAAGGTCACTGGCTGACTCTGAACAAGTTATTATCTCTCACTGATGGTGGATAATTGGGAAGAAGGAATGCTACGTACAGGCCCCTGACCTCCTGACAAGAGCAAAAATAGAATATAAATCAAATTAATTATCAAGGGTCTCTCCAAATATACCCTTCGAATGGGCCCAACAGGAGGACCACTTGTGATTCCAAGTCCATGTCCTGGTTCTTCAGCCAGAGTTGCCTTCTAATAGCCAAGTTGGCTGCCATGTCTCCACCTGAGAACCATCCTGGTTACTATTTGTCATGAAGATGTCAGCTTTGAGTTTTTTGTTCATGTCCTCCCTGGGAGTGTTTTGAGAAGGTCTAGTGATGAAGGTGGAGAATCTGGTGCCACCCCAGGAAGGGAAGGAGATAGATAAAACTGAAGATCATGATTGAAGGAGTCCTGGTAAAGCCAATGGACTTGTGGACTGTCTGGAGTAATGAAGGGTTGGATCTGGGAAAGGAGATAGCTCCTTCCACAGAAAACTAAGTCTGTGAGTGGACTGAGTAAGAGTCACTTTCAAGCATTGGAAGCCCATAGGGTTATAGGATTCTGCAGTGCTTTCCATGTGATGATGTGAGAAGATAAATTCATCCAAAGACTCTTTTATCTTTGGCAGCAATTAGAGCCTCGAGTCTTTTTCCGTATGATGTGACAAGCTTTGCACACCTGGATTGGGGGATTATCTGCCATTCTTCTTTGCAAATCCTCTCAAGCTCAATCAGGTTGGATGGGGACCGTCGGTGGACAACCATTTTCAGGTCTCTCCAGAGATGTTCAATAGGGTTCAAGTCAGGGCTCTGGCTGGGCCACTCACAGAGGACATTCACAGAGTTGTCCCTAAACCATTCCTGTGTTGTCTTGGCTGTGTGCTTAAGATCGTTGTCATGTTGGAAGGTGAATCTTTGGAACAGTCTGAGTTCCTGAGCGCTGTGGGACAGGTTTTCATTGAGGATATCTCTGTACTGTGCTCCATTCAGCTTTCCCTCAACCCTGACCAGTCTCCCAGTCCCTGCTGCTGAACACACCCCCACAGCATGATGCTGCCACCACCATGCTTCACTGTTGGGATAGTATTGGGCAGGTGATGAGCAGTGCCTGGTTTCCTCCAGACATAACTTTTAGAATTGAGGCCAAACAGTTCAATCTTGGTTTCATCAAACCAGAGAATCTTGTTCCTCACAGTCTGAGAGTCCTTCAGGTGCTTTTTTACAAACTCCAAACGGGCTTTCATGTGTTTTGCACTGAGGAGAGGCTTCCATCTAGCAACTCTGCCATAAAGCCCAGATCGGTGGAGGGCTGCAGTGATGGCTGTCCTTCTGGAACTTTGTCCCATCTCCACACAGGCTCTCTGGAGCTCAGTCAGAGTGACCATCGGGTTCTTGGTCACCTCTCTTACTAAGGCTCTTCTCCCCCGATTGCTCAGTTTGGCCGGGTGTCCAGCTCTTGGAAGGGTCCTGGTTTTGCCAAACTCCTTCCATTTGAGAATTATGGAGGCCACTGTGCTCTTGGGAACCTTCAGTGCAGCAGAAATATTTTTGTAGCTGTCCCCAGATCTGTGCCTTGCAATAATCCTGTCTCTGAGCTCTGCAGGCAGTTCCTTTGACCTCATGGCTTTTGCTCTGATACAGTATGCATTGTCCGCTGTGAGGCCTTCTATAGAGAGGTGTGTGCCTTTCCAAATCATGTCCAATCAATTTAATTTACCACAGGTGGACTCCAATCAAGGTGTAGGAACAGCTCAGCAACTATCAAGAGAAATGGAAGGCACCTGAGCTAAATTTCAAGTGTTGTTGCAAAGGATCTGAATACTTACATACATGTGGTAGCTACATTACCATGGGCAGGAAATGTTTCCTACCACCATGATTGTTTTGTGAGATTCTCTGCCTTTATCATCAGAGACTCACCAGTTCTCCTCAAACACAAAAACTTACAAAATTGTGACAGTGACTCACATGGAGATATGTCACCGATATGGGATAGTAATAGTTGCACACTATAGAAATCAATAGGTTCTGTTAATGATTTTACTGTTAGTAGCAAAACAGATTAAGATTGTTCAAGGGATTGTTCAAAGAGCAAATCTTAATCTATTTTAAATATTTTTTCATTGCTACAATGGAGAACAAACATCTCAGTATGTATAAACAAACTATACACACACACACACACACACACACATTGCATACTTTAGAAACTAGATTACATTGCAAACTTTAGAAGCTAGATCTTTTCTTTGAATATTATAAAAGAAACAGATGCTTCTCTTTCTGCTCCTTTTTATTTTCAGACATTTCTGGTTAAAGGACATTTTGTTCCACAACTTGGACACATTAGGTACAGGGGTTTGGAAGTGAAGTACCATTTTACTGTATTTGTTTTCTTACAGAGACTAAAAGCCATGCAGTGTGCTTAATTAGCTGAGATTGGACTGTTTTTTTAGAAACCAATACAATATTAAGAGCAGACAATCTCCTTAGGACAAAAATGATGATGTAAATCATCCCCACATGATGTAATTGTCTGGAAATCAAAGCTCTTTTGATTGGAATATGTCAATTATAACTTTTATTTTTGGCCTAATCTATGCATCAGTTGTGACACTGCAATATCCTGGACAAATGGACAGCAGATGCTAATGTCTTTGTTATTAAGATAACAAGGAGATGTAAATAGCTTTGGACAGTGGGACGATAGATCTACTCCCACTATTAAAGATGTGAGCAAAATGTAAGTGATGTTTCTGACAATTATTCAATGTTAAATGTACAGACATTTAAAGTCACATGAAGGTCACTATGGGACTTGAACATTTCACTCGTACCTCTTTATGGACAAAGTTATCTGAATATGTTAAGGCACTAACATGCTGACTATCACTACTGCTTGCCATATCACAAACTACTTCCTTGGAAAAGGTTTTTTTGGGAGGGATTGAGACCCATGCAAGGTGGTGCAAAGTAGCTTACACTGTGCTTACTTCGATTCCCAATACACAAAAATGCACAAGAGGTGATGGTCATAAAGAGGAACAGATAGATATTTATTTGCTTCATATTTTATTAGAGCATATTTCCAAATTCTAATGCATGGTTCAGGAACAGTTCCTGTTAAGAGGAACACAGTTATGCACTCAAATCATTCTTAATTTCAAAATATGTTTTACAATTTTAAAATTCACAAAATATGTGCACTAAATACTCACATACATATTACAAAACAAAGCTTGCTAAAATCCATAAATTAGGGAAAAAGCATATGACTTTTCATTGCAGATTTTTAAAAAACTACAAACTCATGTGCAAATGGATTGGAATGAACGTAATCTTGCAAAAATCAGAAACTGAGCACAATTGAGTTTGCTTCCGGGCGTTGGAGTGAGCGGTGCGCTGAGCTGAGGCTCTAAGCCGAAAGCTCCAAGGCTTTCCATTTTCGGCGATTAAAAAAAAAGAAGAAATCGCCGAAATCACCCTTGAAGAGAGGGTGAGCAGAAGATTACCCACAGAGGGTCACCGGATTCTCTGCTCTTTTCCGACCCCTGTATTTCCACCACAGGGGAAGGGAGATTGAAGCGGAGAAAGGCGGCTGGAATCGTCAAGAAGCTCTGCGGAAGCCCTGAAATCTGACCAAGATAAGTAGCACCTCACCCAACCTTTTAGATTCACTTTTTATTTTTTGAATATTATTTGCCTTATTGATCTAAGATTTACCTCTGGACTTGATTAATAAATGCTGGTGTTTTATTTCTTTCTTGCCAAGAGTCTGTTAAATGGTGGGAGTGAAAAAGCTATTGACTTTGCCTGGAATGAAATGAGTGACTTTCCCTTTTATTTTTACTTTGATTTACTTTACCACTTATGGATAAATAAAAGTATTCTTTTTTTGGAGATATTCTGCCTGGATTTTAAGACTTTATGGAATAGTGAACTGGTGATTTAATATCCTTTCTTTTATCTTTTTGTGACGCTTGCCAAGAAAGAATTTTTCTTTCCTTCTTTCCCTATTTTCTTTTAAACTTCTGGAATATCATTTGGATTACAAGATGCCTTTTAAATTTTTTATGTTTTAACTGGACTTTCTTTTTATTGAAATTTGAGTGTCTAAGGTGTACTCTGGGTGAAAAAATAAATTGGATTATTGTAGATTCTTTTTTGCTTTTTACCTTTCTCTTTTTTTATGGTTGAATTGGAGGGATGTAAGTTGGCGTGAGAAATCTTGGAATTGTTTATTGTTTTTACTATTATTTTGTCTACAGTTCAAAGAAGTTTCTTTCTTCTTTTTTATCTTTCATTTTTACATTTATATGGACTCATATACCTAATGGACTACAATCTTGTTATTATGACAATTGTTTTTAAAGGATTGTTTTTACTTTTTGTATTTTTTTACTCCCTCCTTTTTGTAAACAACCATTGCAACAATTATTACCTCTCTCCTTTTTTTATTTCTCCCTCTCTCCTCTTACTTTTTTCTTTTACAGGAATATTATCTATATTATGACGAATATGGCATTGAGGATGAAGAGAGACAAAGAGAAAGAAAAAGAAACTGGAAGTGTATCTATAGAACTTTCAATAACTGCAGTATTAATGGAAGCTCCACCATCAGAAGAGAAAAAAATCCTGGATGCAATTCTGGACGCAATTACTTTATTAAATAAAAAAATGGATGCTTGGGGTCAACAAATCAACAAGCAGATAGAAAATTTATTTACTTTAGAAAAAAAGATGGACAAAAAGATGGATTTATTGGGACAACAAGTAGTTAAGAAGATGGAAGAGGCGAAAGAAGAACCAACCCAGGAAATAAAACAAGAATTTAAAAAAGAAGTGCAGATAGTTAAGGAAGTGGTTAATACCTTATCAGGGGAATTTAAAGAGATGCAAGGCCAGGTGCAGAAATTAGAGACTAACTCAGAAAGTGTCATTAAAGAAGTTGAATACAACTTAGATATTACTGCTTTAGCAGAAATGATAGAAAAAGAACATACTTTGAGATTGAGTGCATCCCTAGGACAATTAAATGAAAAAGCAAGAGAAAGGATTGTTTTTGAATTAGTTAAACTTCTAGAAATGAGAGAACAAGATTTGGATTTGGAAATAGATAAAACTTTCCGAGCTAATTCATGGTATGCTAGAGAAAAGAAAGTGTTCAAAGGGCAAAAGTTAAGGATAGCCTCTACTTTAAAAGTAAAAACATTTTTCGAGAAATATAAGACAGATATGAGGGATGCACCAGGAGAACGCAAGAAGCATTTCATAGATAGAAGTAAGAAATAGAGATAAATGGCTGACTTAGAAGGACTTCTTAAAAATTGGGAAAATTAGATTTTACCAATGACACAAGATTGGATGTTAAAATTGATGGATTGGCAGAAAATGATAAATTGACATGTTTATTAAAAGAAAATTCAAATTATTATTTTATTAAGGAGTGGAAACTATTGATGGACTATTTGTAACATGCAGAGGGGGCAAAGCTTATATGGGGTACTGAAGATTAAAGTATATATAAATTGATATATTAGACAAGAAAGGTTTTTTGAATGTTATACTGTATATAGAGCTAGCATGTATGATAAATCTGTTAAATTACTATGACCAGAGATAAATCGGAAGTTAACCAATTTCTATTTCTTATCTTTTTATTTTTTTTCTTTCTTTTTCTTTACTTTACTGCACTTTTTTTTTCTTTCTTTGATTTGTATTTCTATTTCCTTTTCATTTCTAACTTTTAACTATGTATATCTAAAACTTTAATAAAATTGATTAAAAAAAAAAGAAACTGAGCACAATCAATATTTTCTATTTATTAGAAATATTTGTATACCACCAATCCAGAAAAACCCTAGGTAGTTTACAACATGACATAAACCTCACAAATTCCCTCTATCCTGCATATTCCATATCTATATGAATTAAGAACAACTAACAATCAAAACAGACCAATATGGAAAAACCAAAAAAAGGCAATCTGATGCCCATTGCCCTACCAGAACAAGATTATTTTAACAGATTTGTGAAAAGTGAGTAGGTGGGGGCCAAGCAAATTCCAAAGGTTTATTTATTTATTTATAAAATTTATATGGCTGCCCATCTCACACGAAGTGACTCTGGGCAGTGTAGAGCAATTAAATAAAACAAATAAATATATAAAACAGTCATTATTAAAAATACGAACCATCAGGTACAGGAGAGAGTTATTTATTTATCAAATTTATATGGCTACCCATATAATTAATCAATTTCCTTTGCAGGGGCTGCTGTCAAGAATGGCTGACTCTGGGCCTTTGTCCCCTTTAACCTAATGTGAGACGGGAACTTTGAGCATCTCCTCCCAGCCTAGGTGCACAGGCTGGGAGTCAATTCTAGTTGGAGAAGACAATCCCCCAGGTACTGTAAATGGGCAGTGAGCCACATAAGGCTTTACAGCCCTTTGAGTTGGACTGAGAAAGTTATTGGTAACCTGGGCAGTGACCAAAGTACCAGTATTATTTTGCTTGTGGACTCCCACCCCGAACCCTTGGGGAACAAGACCCTGTCCAGACCCTATCTAACTTAGAAACCAGGATAGAGCCACATTGTTGACTAACAAACAGCACCTTCCTGGGAGCAATCTCACCCACTAGCCTTGTCTCCCAATTCCAGAGCTTGGTAAAGGGTACAATCCTCAAGTGCCCTCAGAAAAGGCTCATCAGGTATCTGGAACCAGACCATCCCAAAAGAACCTCTACTCCTGCAGAGGCCAACAAAAAGCTTATTAAAGAGAAAGTAACCCAACCATGGCAGAGGACTGGTGATACTTTCCTCTATTTTTAAATCATGTGTCATCTGGTTTAAGGTGAAAAACATGTCTAATGAGTGTCTACCTATATGTGTCAAGCCCAAGATGACCTGGGACAAGCCTATGGTTGGCCAGGGAGGTCATGAAATCCTGAACCTATTTGAATCTCACACCCTGGGCATGGAGATTGAAAACTCCCATCTCTAGAAGTCTGGAGGAATCCAACACCACCCCAGCTCGAGATCCAGGAACTGAGGCAGGACCACTGCTGGACAGCACTGACAGATTTTCCCAGTCTTGCTGAACGTACATGTGGTTTGCATACTAACTTTTGGACTGAAATCCCTTTGTGATTCATAAATTTCAAAGGTAAAGTGATTCAGCCAGTATCCAAAGTGGCAGCAAGGATGGCTTTTCTTTTTATTTATCAAAAAGTTGTTTTAGAAATTTGATGGAGAACAGACTTTGTTGTTCAATTGAGATCAAACCAAAGTTTGCCAGTTACAGAATTTGCCAACAAACTTCAGGCAGATGTCAGACCTTTTTGAGGGTAGAGGGGGATAATTCTTTGGTGTAATAAGCCAACAAATTTTACACTGTCAAATGAGAGAATGTTAAAAGTGAAGTAGAATTGCAGAAGAAAACTGCATAAATCATCTCTCCTTACCTACACAATTGTTCAAGAAAGCTGCTTTTCAAAGTGTGCTGCTGTGATGTCCCAAAACCTCACAGAAACAGATCTGATTTGGATTGGTCTTGCTTTGTCCCAGAGCCCCAAATGTAAGGTGAAATTAAACCTCATTTCATGTTTGGAGCTGCAGTTTGTCTGAATTTGCCATGCATGGATATTGTGATTTTTTCCCCATATATTTTAAGTGTCCTTTTTTTCTGACATATGCACATAATAAACACTATTTTAAAAGGAAAAAAGAAAACAAGCAAAATAGATTATTCAACATGCAAATAATGGCTGCAAGAAAGATAGATTTTCCAAACCTCAAAGATACCTGAGAAGTTGACCAAACACCTAGGAGAAGATAATGACAATCCACTTCCATAACACTGTCGAGAGAACTGCAAGGATACAGTCACCATTATTCAACTCAAGGGCATCTTTTTTTAAAGGTTTCAATAGACATAAACAGGCTTTAATATTTACACCCTGTTTATATTTCCTTCACAATGAGTCACAATCTAGCCCTGAAGTCCTTAATTAATCCTGTGGCCACTACAGAATCACTACAGTAAACAATCTTCTGTTGCAAAACAGCATTGCACGAAAAAGCAACAATGGTATAGTTATTAATGTAGTAAATTTCGTTCCTAATATGAGTCATCAAGAATGAACAGCTGGCTTTTGATAGCTCTTTCAGCTCTTTTACTCTCTTCTCTGAAATTAACTTTTGCAAACTGTCATATTGCTAGCACAAATATTGACCCGCCAAGATCTGTAACCTTTCCAGGATTACTGACCACAGCAAAATTTGTGATTCCCACTGCTACTGTTAGAAAAATATTGTTTTCCTTTCATGTTAACTAAAATGGGCTCTTAAATAGCAGGGAACCTATCTGCCCTATCCCGGTTTACCAGCATTTACATTTCAGAGGCAAAACATGGAATCAGAAGCAGTCAACATCATAAAAGCCACAACAGAACAATGCAACTACATTAAATGCTACAAAAAAAGAAATCAAAATATATAAATCTTGTACTGTCATGGAAACTGACCTTTCTGCATTTTGTATAACATCACTTATTCCACAAGAGAACAGCATGCTGGATACAAGTCTATACACATACTGTATGTACCAATAGGGATGATATACACACAGGGAGATCAAGATAGCCAGTTTTCATTTCATTTTAACTGTCTAAGAAAGATGCATATTTATTGTGTTTCAAAACAAAACAAAACAGGGTTTAAAAAACACTTAGAGGCAGAGTGCTGCATATCATGATTGTACCACAGTTCAGAAAAAGAAGAGAATGGGATGTTTGGTACAAGGTTAAGGTTCCTGAAATCCTCTCCTTTCCATTTTTAAATTAAAAATCATAGCCATTTCTAATCTTTATGCAAGTATGCTTGAAAGCATATAATAATTCCTCCTACAACTTCATAAAATAGAAGATGCTCATTCAGCGATTGGAGGCAGACCTTTGGGGTTCATCATAATTCTTTGCTTCTCTCTGTAATGAGAAGAGTTAGTAGAGCTAACCCAGTGTTTCACATGTGGGGGCACCAACATAAACCTGCCGGCAACTCTTTAAAGCAGCCGTGTCCTTTTCAGGAATCACAGGGCAGCTGCACAGGGCAGCTGAGTGATCCTGGCTGCTTAAAAGAGATGCTATGTTTACCTTCCTATGCTGTCTGAAACACTTTTCCCACATTCCTTGCAAAGCGCCAATAGCTATAAAAATGCTACATTGTGTGTGTGTGTGTGTGTGTGTGTGTGTGTGTATATATATATATGTATGTATGTATGTATGTATGTATGTATGTATATATATATATATATATATATATATATATATATATATATATATTTGATTGCCTCATGTCCTGAAACAGATGACTAAGGCTTAAACTTTATATGTAGTTACCTGGCACTAAGCCTCACTAAACTCAGTTTAGATTTAGTTTTGGACAGACATTTATGGGATTGCATAGAAGAGTTAATAATACTTTATTCCAATGTGCATATGCCTTCATTTATGGACAGGAAACATCAAGATGTCAAACACAAATCAAACATAAATATTCAATCATATCTAAAAGAAATGCAAGTGAGCTCAAAAACAATACAATAATACTATGCACCACACCATTCATCATAAGCCAGTGCAACAATATTTTTCAATAACCCTAACATTACAATAATAAGTATTAACTTAAGAAAATAAATTATAAGAACAATTGTCTCAAACCAGAATGTCACAGGAATGCTATCAGAAAAATAGGCATTCTGGAATGGTTGTATGCCACTTTCACATAGCATACTGACTTTCTAAATGATTTCTACAATGACCTCACCATCATTGGATTTCATATTTATTTATTTTATAGTAATTGTTGGTCGCAATTTTTATCTTTGTATAGTTTTAACTGTGGATTTTACTGTAAACTGCCCAGAGTCCCCCTTTTGGGGGAGATGGGCGGTGATATAAATATAAATAATAAGTAAATAAATAAAATGTGGCATAAATATGATTACAATTGCTTAATACATTTACAACAGCAAATGATCACATGTAAGTACTTATAATGGAAATATCTATATGGTGATTTCTATCCAGCATCCTGTGAGCAGACTTTTACTTATACTGTATAATGAGATATTTTGGTCTTTTCTTGGCTGTACTTTTCCAAACATCTGAAGCAGATTTTGAGGGGAGCTGCACATTGGGGAGAATCCATATACATGTGAATAACTAAAAAAGCAAAGTAAGACTGAAACAAAAAGATTCAATAGAAATACTATACTATATACTATACTATGCTATGCTATGCTATGCTATGCTATGCTATGCTATGCTATGCTATGCTATGCTATGCTATGCTATGCTATGCTATGCTATGCTATACTATACTATACTATACTACCAATACAGAGGATATGCACAGCATGCTACACAATCCTCATATTTCTACTAACAACAAGTATTCATAATATAGCTGTTGTGGGTCTTCCGGGCTGTGTGGCCGTGTTCTGAAAGTTGTGGTTCCTAACGTTTCGCCAGCATCTGTGGCCAGCATCTTCAGAGGGCAGGAGCACAGACAGAAGCGAAATCTCTGTGCCCAGGTAGAGTGGCAATGTTTTGTTTGTTTTTGTTTGTTTTGTTTTTTGTTTTTTGTCACAAACAAAACATTGCCACTCTACCTGGGCACAGAGATTTCGCTTCTGTCTGTGCTCCTGCCCTCTGAAGATGCTGGCCACAGATGCTGGCGAAACGTTAGGAACCACAACTTCCAGAACATGGCCACACAGCCCGGAAGACCCACAACAGCCATCGAACTCCGGCCATGAAAGCCTTCGACAATACATTCATAATATAGGTTTTTAATGTTTTGGAGAGGCAAACCTGTCAGACTTAACAGTCATCGTGGAGTCCTTGGTGCTCTCTGAGCCTTGTTGTTTTCTTGCAGATGTTTCATTGCCAGACTAGGCAACAACCACATGGCATCACCATAGCACATAAACCAACCAAAACCCTTCAGAACATCTTAAATAATCCAAAAGACCCAGTAGCCCAAGAAGAAAAAACAGGAGTTATCTACAACACACAATGTAAGGACTATAGAGCCACTATGTAGGAAAGATGGGCAGAAGACTAGCAGAGTGCATCCACGAACACCAACTAGCAGTCAGAAGACATGATGAAAACTCCTTAATCTCACAACACATGGACAGACTCAACCATACTTTCAACTGGGAAACTGAGCATCTTAAACCAAACCAAATCCAAAAACGCTAGAGCAGGGCTTTCCAAACTTTTGTCGTTGGCAACGCACCAACGGCTGGCACGCAAAACCCCGGAAGCGCCGCTGCCAGCGCTTCCGGGTTACCGCCACCGTGCTTTCGGGTTTTTGCGCGCCGTGGTGGCGGCGTCAAGCAGCGTCAGCGTCAGCGTCCTGGAACCCGGAAGCGCTTCCAGGTTGTTGCGCGACACACTTGGGGCCCTCAGGCGACACAGTACTGTATCGCGACACACAGTTTGGAAAGCCCTGCGCTAGAGAATTCCTGGAAGCTTGGTACTCAGACAAAGCAGCCATCAACAGACACATAGAGGTAAACAACATTTACATACCATTCATAAGAGACAATAGAAAAGCCAAAAGACCAGAACACCTGCTTGCCAGCAATCAATACCCAGATAGGCAAAGTTTAACACCAAGATTAGCACCAGAGGAACAATCAAACAGCACAATATACCCTAATCAAGGAACTATTAACTCAGCCAATCAACCAAGCAGCAAACAACAGCCCAATCAAGGAACTCCTAAGGGGAGAACAATACCTCCACCAACACAAGCAGGACAAGCCATGGTATACAAGAGTTCTCCTTGTGGAGAAGATGGGCGGTAATATAAATCCAATATACAAGAGTATACAAGAGTTCTCCTTGTGGAGAAGATGGGCGGTAATATAAATCCAATAAATAAATACATAAATAAATAAATATAAACAGAGAGCAAGTCCCACTCCCTTTTCACACTGAAGATGTTGCCAAGTCTGGCAATGAAACGTCTGCAAGAAAACAACAAGGCTCAGAGAGCACCAAGGACTCCACAGTTCAACCCTGAGCTACAAATATTCTCTTTGACTGTTAACAATCACCAATAAGGAAATTCCCCTATTTCATCATCATTTGAATTAGGCACATATATTGACTCCACTCACAAATTCTGCACCAACATTTGTCAGAAAAGAGGAGTAAGTGCAAGCAAGTGAAAGAGATATGAATAGGATGAGGCCGGCCTTATTGTGTTTATCTAACAGTCCTCTGTCCATTTCTCTCTCTCCATCCCTATCACTTTCCCTTCATTTATGTCATTTGAAACAGTGGCTTCTAGCCAAATAACTATAGCTAGGAGACCATATTCAACTATGAAATTCCAATTTCCAGTTAGTAGTAGAATACAATTTCTGTCATTTCATTGTTTCTGCAGTGAGATCTGTCACAGAAGAAGCAAGACTCATAATAATTGTGTTAGGAATGAAACTATCAAGACAGGAAATATCATTTCCCAGGCTTGAAACAACCATTATGTCAATAGATCTGAGCTGCCTTCCTGAGCTTGGAAGAGAATAGGCAAATACGAACAATGTTCAAAAATTATTTTGTGTGTTTCTTCTTCCTGCTCTAACTAATGGACTTCCCTACCTCCACCCCTATCTTTCTGAGGAAGGAGAAAGAATTTGAAGTAGAATGTATTTTGGACTCTTGGCATGGGAGCGGCAGGCTAGAATACTTGACTGACTGGAAGAGCTACCCAGACACAGAACGGTTGTGCTAAGTAGCAGAGAACACACACACAACACACCTCTTTTGACTGTGCAATCAGGCTTTGGCACCTGCCAACATCTAATGAAAGGGGGGGGGGAGGATTTGTTTGGGGAGGATGAGAGAGAGATTTGTATGACTAATGAGAAAGAGGCAGACACTAAAGATGAAAAGGAATGAGGGGAGTTCTTGACAAAGACGTAGAAATGAAGATTTCCTTCCCTCCTGCTTTCTGGTGTTGGGGGGAGATCTCTCCAGCTTCAGGTTTAGAAGAGATGGAAATTTCCCTCTCTTGATTATCCCTTTTCTCAGAAGTGAGGGGTACAGAAGATTGAAGGGACAGCTTGTCAGTTCCAGGCAATGAGGCAATATGGTAGGGCAGAATGCCCTCCAGCTACCCATGACTAGATGGAGGAATTGGAAGAATATCCTGATACTTCCAGTATCAGAGGGGGAGGAGGGATAAAATAGAGAAGGAGGTAGTGGTTGGAGAGACATGAACCAACAGTTTCCAGGCCTGAGAGAACTGTTATGTTAACAGAGCCCAGCTGCCTTGTGTAGCCTTGAAGAAAATGGCCAAATATCCTTTGACTCAAAAAAGTGGGAGAAAAAAGCTTAGGATTTAAGCCAGGGGTGGGGAACCTTTTTTCTGCCAAGGGCCATTTGGATATTTATAACTGGGGACCGGTGGGGTGGGGGGCAGGGTTTCTGGGATTTCCGCAGACCAGGGGCCGGAGTTTGTGGGTGGGAGCCAATCACAAGCACTGGGGGGCGGGGTTTGCGGGCGGGAGCCAATCGCGTGGAAGTGGCAGGGTTTGTGGGCAGGAGCCCCGTGGGCCTTAGGCGGGAGCCCCGCGGGCCTTATACGGCCCACGGGCCTGATGTTGCCCACCCCTGATTTAAGCCTTGGAAGACAGAGCTATGTAAAACTGTGGTTGCTGTTCAATGCAGTAGGCAGATCTTCTGTTGTTGATGGGTTCATTCCTGTTTGCAATGAAGCCACATCAGAGAGTCTCCTGTCAAATAAGCTTATTTCAAGTTAATGGGCTGAGACTCTGGAGAACCTAGATGTAGAGTCACACCAGGCTAAAGTGTGATGGATAAGAGGAAAATAATCAAAGGCAGTTTAATGAAAAAAATCCCCCCCAGCCCAGGAATAAACTAGGTGTAGTTTACTCATTTTTAAAAACTTGCAATTTCCTCCTGCTTTCTGGTGTTGGGGGGAGATTTGTGTTGGTACATTTATTTATTTATCAAATTTATCACCACCCAACTCCCCCAAGGGGGACTCTGGGCGATTTACAACAAAATTAAAATCATTAATATACAATTATAAATAGAATAAAATACACAGTAAATAACAGTTTAAAATATAATGAATAAAATAGAATCCAATGGCAGAATCTTCTTAAGTTCGTAAAAAAGGGCACTCCAGAACTAATCTAAGGTGCTAGCCATCTCCAGGTATATACATTCTCCTTCCCACCCCAAGCATACTGACAGAACCAGGTTTTGAGTTTTTTCCAGAAGTCCAGGAGTAAGGGGGACTGTCTGATCTCCGGGGGCAGAATATTCCAAAGGGCAGGGGCAACAGCAGAGAAAGCATGCTTCCAAGACCCCATTAGATGGAACTCCTTAACCGATGGGGTCCGTAGCATGCCCTCTCTGCATGCCCGGGTGGGACGGGATGAAGTGATGGGGATGAGATGGTCCCTTAGGTATCCTGCTCCCATGCCATGTAGAGCTTTAAAGGTGATAACCAACACCTTGAATTGGACCCGGAAGCAAACTGGAACCCAGTGCAGTTCGCTCAGCAAAGGTGTTATGTGTGTCCTCCTTGGGACACCCAGAATTGTCTGCACAGCTGCATTCTAGATCAGTTGTAGCTTCCGGATATTCTTCAAGGGTAGCCCCATGTAGAGTGCATTACAGTAGTCTATGTGGGAGATAAACGGGGCATGAGTGACTGTTCGAAGGGCTTCTTGTTCCAGGAAGGGGCGCAACTGGTGCACAATACAATGTTGAGCAAAAGCCCTCCTGGCCACGACTGCCACCTGCTCTTCAAGCAGGAGTCATGAGTCCAAGAGGACTCCCAAGTTACACACCGGATCTGTCTGGGGTAGTGCAACCCCATCCAGAATTAAAGATGACAATTTCCCAGATGCCAAGGAGCCATTAATCCACAGCCACTCGGTCTTACTAGGGTTCAGTCAAAGCCTGTTTTTCCCCATCCAGACCCCTACAGCCCCCAGGCACTTGGACAGGATGGTCACTGCATCACTTACTTCACCCGGGATGGAGATAAACAACTGGGTATCATCGGTATATTGATGATACCTCACCCCATGGTGTTAGATGATCTCGCCCAGCAGTTTCATGTAGATGTTAAAAAGGAGCAGAGAGAGTACCGAGCCCTGCGGGACCCCGCAAAGAAGGGCCCGTGGACTGGATCTCTCGCTCCCGATTAACACTGACTGGGACCGGCCTCGGAGGAAGGAGGTGAACCAGCACAAAACCATGCAGCCCACCCCCAACTCCCTAAGCCGTTCCAGAAGGATACCATGGTCGACGGTATTGAACATCACTGAGAGGTCAAGAAGAACGAGAATGGATGCACTGCCTCCATCTCGCTCCCGCCAGAGATCATCCATAAGTGCGACCAATGCAGTTTCCGTCCTGTAACCCGGCCTGAAACCTGACTGAAAGGGGTCCAGATAATCTGTTTCATCCAGAATCCTCTGGAGCTGTAATGCCACCACATTCTCAACCACCTTCTCCAAAAAGGGGAGGTGGAAGACTGGATGAAAATTATCCAGTATAGTAGGGTCCAACGATGGCTTCTTGAGGAGGGGGCGAACTAGCACTTCCTTAAAAGCTGCCAGGAACACCCCCTCTCTCAAGGATGCATTCACCATCGCCTGGACCCAGCTACAAGTCCCCCCCCCCCCGAGCTGTTTTCACCAGCCAGAAGGGGCATGGATCTAATTGATAGGTGGTGGCATTTACAGTCTGGAGGACTCTGTCCACTTCCTCAGGTCCAACAGGATCAAACTTCCCAGATAACAAGGTAAGTACGTTCCCTGGGTATCTCTCCAGACTCTGTCTCACGCTCGGAGTCCAACTTGGAGCAAATCCGAGTGATTTTATCCTGCAGATGCTCAGAAAATTTCTCAGCACAGCCCTGCAGATGGGTTTCAGACTCTCCTTTCCCCAAAAGGGATTGGGTAATCTTAAACAGGGCCATCGGGCGGCATTCTGCAGATGCAATAAGAGCTGAGAAATATTGACATTTCGCTGCTCTTACTGCCACAAGGTAGGCCTTAATAGCGGCTCTAGATTGTGTTCGGTCGGATTCAGTCTTTGTTTTCCTCCAGCGGCGCTCTAGGTGTCTCTTAATCCTCTTCAGAACCCTCAGCTCCTCTGTGAACCAGGGGGAGTGTCGGGTTCAACTGGACAAGAGAGGCCGCACAGGTGTGATCCTGTCCAAGGCCCCGGCCGCCTCCCTATTCCAGGCAGCAGCCAGAGCCTCCACTTGACCATGCAGCAGATCTTCCGGTATAACCCCCAGCTCCCTCTGGAACCCTAACGGGTCCATCAGTCGCCGGGGGCGGACCAATCGAATAGGTCCAGCCTCCCTGCGGAGGGGAGCAGCATAGGAGAATCTCAAGGTCACCAGGGCGTGATCTGACCATGACAAAGGGGAAAGATGTAACTCTCCCCTCAGATCACACTGCCACTGCTCCAACAAGAAAACTAAATCCGGGGTGAGGCCACTGTCTCGAGTTGGGTCCTGGATGATCTGGAACAGGCCCATGGCCACCATGGTGGTCATGAACTCCCGGGCCACTTCTGAGGTTCGTCCTAGGGAAGACAGGTTGAAGTCCCCCAGAACAATAAGCCTGGGGAACTCAACTGCCAGCCCCGAGACGGCCTCCAGCAGCTCAGGCAGGGAGGTTGCTACGCAGCAGGGAGGCTGGTACAGTAGCAACACTCCCAACTGTTCATGAGAACCCAACTTAAAAAACAAGGTCTCACACACGGTCACTTGTGGAGCAGGGCACCTGATGGCCATTAGAGATTCCTGGATGTAGTTTACTCATTTTTAAAAACTTGTAATTTCCTCCTGCTTTCTGGTGTTGGGGGGAGATTTGTGTTGGTACATATTTAGCTGTAGTAAAAATGTGAACCTCCTAAGTTCAAAACCTACGTATCATGGTTTTGCCTTTAGGATACTATATGGAAGTTTCTAAAATTAAAGTACATTTAGCTATATTAAACATTGATCCCATTGATATGTCTTAACATCAATGAAACTGGCATCTAGCCTGCTCCACAGCAGTAGCAGTAACAGTACACATATAAATGTGCATTTTGGGCACAAAGATGAATCAAGTTGAATTTGAAAGCTGGCTACTCAAAAAATGACTAGCCAAGAGTTGAGGGGGAAAGGATGTACAAGCACTGGGTTAGAAATCATCCTTAGATGTTTCACAGAAAATGAAGTGAGACCATTTCATTCTTCATGAAAAAATGCTGTTGTCAACAAAGGCTTTCCAATGGGGCTGTGTGGTCAGAAGTGCACATTTCTTGTTGCAGATGTACCATCAAAAGAAAGGTTTCCCACAATGGAATTGTGTACATTGAACGGCAGGGAAAAAGCTGGTCTCCAGCCAAAACTACAGGATAGAATGACCAGCATACATAAAATAGGTTATCATGGAATTCATAACAATCCCATTACGGCTAATGAGGATACCTCTCCATTGTAATGCTTCTTTGGGTGGTTGCAGATCTGCTTATTGTTCCATCAACCTGCACAATGCTGTAGGAAAGGACCTGTGACAGCCACTCTTATGACTCAATAATGTGGTCAGCCTTTTCAATTTCAAACTGTGAAAAGACTTAATTATTCTCAGCTGATCCCAAGAAAGTTCAGTTTTAGAGAATGTAATGCTAACAGTGAAAAGATAGGAACCTATCCATTTCAGAAAACTAAGAGTGAGGCAGGTTTCTTTGAAAATGATAGATCTTAACTGTCAATTTGACCAGTTTGGGATGAGAATCACTGACCTACACTAACACAGCAACATCAACATCTTAGCATATTATTTAATAAGTGACATCCTTTTTTATCACACGAGGCTCAAAACTTCTTACAAAATAAAGAGGGGAATGAGGTTCCCTGAGATCCAGATGGCTCCCGTCCTGTTGACGTCTGAAGGGCCATAAAGCCCAGGCCCCCAGCTAGCGTGATTGGTGCCCCCTCCACTTGATGTTATATGTTGGTGGGATGTTTTGAGGTTTGCTGGGTTTTCTATCTTGCTCTTCTTTCTTTTTCTTGTTTGGTTTTGTTGTCTGATGTTTCCATTATATTGTTTTATATTATTTGGTGTATTGTGAGCCACCCAGAGTTGGGCAGCACCAAATCGAATAAATAAATACAAGCAAGCATCAAACACAAAAGATGGAATCCAATGTTAGTAGTATAGCTTCCACTTTTTTTAATTTTCAATGTGGTCCTTTCCTCTCTACAAGTTGTGAAGGCCTGCAATAGTTTCTGAAACAATGAAGTTTTGGTGTGAAGGCTGAAAATGGCAGTTGGGGCTCCCCAGAGAAGGAATCTTAACATTGGCAATACAATGAAAAACCCAGTGTAAACATGGGGATCCACAATGGGCCACAAGTGGGTAACTTCCCTCCCCAAGATGAGCCATAATTTTCAAATTTTCAGTTTTTATTAAAAAAAAGTTTCTGCCCTTCTAGAACCAATATATGAGGCAAATGCATAGCACTAGCCTGCCCATTTTAGCCGATAAATCAACAGTCCAAGCAATGGCACAGATGATAGATGGATGATAGATGGATGATAGATGGATGATAGATAGATAGATAGATAGATAGATAGATAGATAGTCAGTCCAGAGGAGGAAATCCTTAGTTTGTATATGTATAAAATCTTCCCTAGTGGAAAGTCATAGTATTTTATGGGGCAGCAGTTCTAAAAATATTTATTTATTTATTTATTTATTTATTTATTTATTAAATTTATACACCACCCATCTCACTATAAAAGTGACTCTGGGTGACTTACAAATAAAAGTTATAAAAAGATAGCAATTTCACAGTATATGTGAAATTTTACTACTTAGGGACCTTTTCAATGCACCATCCTAGGCCTATGATTCTTATAACATGGCATAAGAATGCTGATACAGAAAGAGAACAGGTATAAAAATATGAGTTATATATATGTTTTGATTTGTAGAAACAAACAAAAAAATTAAAAGGGTGATGTATTATAATGGCCAATTTTTAAGTTTTTCGCAAAACAAGAGTTTTTCAAAAACATTAAAAAGAGTAGTAACATTTTCCAAACTTTAGTGAGCAGTGTTCCACCCCTACTAGAGGAAAGGGAGTTTGGATCAGAAGGCAGGCATTTTCCATGGTTGGGCCTGTTCTATGCTTTCCTGGGAGATGTACTTGGCCCCTGCACTTCTGGCACTTAAGAAACCATACTTTTTAAATGGATGTTTGACAGCCATACTGGACAACTTTAATTATATTTAAAGTAGTTTTTTGTATTGTCGAAGGCTTTCACGGCCGGAGTTCGATGGCTGTTGTGGGTCTTCCGGGCTGTGTGGCCGTGTTCTGGAAGTTGTGGTTCCTAACGTTTCGCCAGCATCTGTGGCCGGCATCTTCAGAGGGCAGGAGCACAGACAGAAGAGAAATCTCTGTGCCCTATAACCAAAGATCTATTTTCCCTTCAACCCAGCTTAAACAGTTTCTGTTTCATATAGTTTTTTTATGATTTGCCTCAAACAAATGTAAGATAGCTGTTGTGGGTCTTCTGGGCTGTGTGGCTGTGTTCTGGAAGTTGTGGTTCCTAACACAGAGATTTCGCTTCTGTCTGTGCTCCTGCCCTCTGAAGATGCCGGCCACAGCTGCTGGCGAAACATTAGGAACCACAACTTCTAGAACACGGCCACACAGCCCGGAAGACCCACAACAGCCATTAAGTAGTTTTGTTAATTTCAATGGAGATGGGGTTGGCAGGTTTTCCTGGTTTTTATGGTAAATGTTTGTTGTATACCATCTTGAGTCTTGTGAGAGGTCAGTACAAAAATGTTGCAAAATAAATGTAAAAATAAATAAAATATGGGGGCCACTTTGTGAGATACTCCCATCCCAAGCTGCCTAGATGCCATATCTTGCTTATTTTTCATTACATTCTATTAGCTCTCTCAACCAGTAATTTATGTTCTCTACAATTTACTATGGATGTCTTTAGTTAAACTGTGGGAAAATTGCACAAGAAAAACCCCCCAAAAGGATAATGATTCTTGGCTGACTTAATAATGGCTTTACAATGCAGTATGCTACCAGCTGTTTCTCCAGAAATGTTTATAATGGCTTTCTAAACAAGGTAACATGGAGTGAAGCTGATCTGAAATATGGTCTACTATCCATTTAAATAACAAAGGCCCACTGGAATAAGTCAACTCACATAAATGAAAACATGAATTAGTGGTGACTATAAAAGTTTTGTTTACTTTCTAGGGTTAGAACACTTATGTGGCTTGCCCATGAAAACTGGCTGAAAAATTTGGTAAACCCTCTATCACAGTATTATGATTTAAAATATGCCAAGGTGAATCAGAAGACATATAATCTTCTTCCATGTTGTTAGAAGGCAATTTGGAATTTTATGTGTAAAATTCCAAACACCAGAAAAAGGAAACAGACCACTTATATAGCATCTTCCAGCAAAATGGATATCCACACAACTTCATCAAAAAGTGCCTGACCACTCAACCCACCACAGCAAAACCAACCAGAAGCTATGAAAAGGATTACACTGCCATACATCAGAAACATCTCAGAAACTACTAATAGACTGTTACATCCACACGGCATCACTGTAGCACACAAACCAACCAAAACCCTTCATAACATTGTAAGTAAACCAAAAGACCCAGTAGCCCAAGAAGAAAAAACAGGAGTTATCTACAACATACAGTGTAAGGACTGTAACAGCCACTATGTAGGACAGACTGGCAGAAGACTAGCAGAACGCATCCACGAATACCAACTAGCAGTCAGAAGACATGATGAAAACTCCTTAATCTCACAACACATGGACAGACTTAACCATACTTTCAACTGGGAAACTGTGAGCATATTAGACCAGGCCAAATCCAAAAATGCTAGAGAATTCCTAGAAGCTTGGCACTCAGACAAAGCAGCCATCAACAGACACATAGAGGTTAACAACATTTACATACCATTCTTAAGAGACAATAGAATAGCCAGAAGACCAGAACACCCCTGGGCCAGCAATCAACAACAAGATATGCATAGATTAACAGCAAGATTAGCAGCAGAGGAGCAATCAAACAACACAATAGACCTTAATCAAGGAACTATTAACTCAGTCAATCACCGAAACAGCACACAAGAGCCCAATCAAGGAACTACCAAGGAGAGTACAAGACCCCCACCAACACAGGCAGGACAAGCCAGGGTATATAAACAGAGAGCAAGTCCCACTCCCTTTTCGCACTGAAGATGTTGCCTAGCCTGGCAATGAAACGTCTGCATGAAAACAACAAGGCTCAGAGAGCACCAAAAACTCCCCAATTTTATGTGTGCTTGTGCTGACATGATGAAAATGAACTTAATGTAATGGCTGGTTACTACTCACTTAGATCTTACTCAGAGCCAGCTCCTCCATGGGGCATTCCATGTTTTCTCCCTCTATTATGATTATGAAGCTGTGTGGGTCCACCAGCTAGCCTAAGAACATGGATTTGTTAGGGGGATATTCTGGAAAATCCTGCAGGCCTTTTTCCCTCTAGTTAATAAAACCCAAATGCCTCAAACTTAAATTTCCTTCTGGAGAGTGAAGAAAAACACCCTTGGTGACTGCTTGTATTACAAATCAGAAGGAGCTTGGTAGCACTTTTTTCGACTAAGCAATTCTATGAAAAGGCATACACATGTAGCTCACAAAACCTTATGTCTTTTAATAAAATATGTTAATCTAAAAAGGTGCTACCCTTTTCTCTCCTTCTAAATTTTGGCCATCATAGACTAACATGGCTCTCCTCCTACAATGTTTGTACTATGGTGGCCAAAATGACCTAATTTTGAGGAAGGACACTTTAGAAGGAGGCCTTGAGGGGGACAGCAAATGGGGGCATGCAGGTTGCAACAAATTCTCACACTTCTGGCAGCAAGGTATTTCATTTCACAATGACTTTACAACAGTTATTTCATTAAATATTTTAATTTCAAAGCAGATGATGGGTATTATATGTGCGAAATGAATGTGACTTAATAACATCAAATACATATTGCTCTCTGTGTTGTAGAGCAGGGATATGTAACATATGGTCCTCCAGCTGTGGACTGTAACTCTTATTATCCCTTATCATTCATTCATGTTAAGGCAGCTAGGAGCTGGAACTTCTGGAAAGCTACACAATGCAACCCTAATTTAAATGGTAATGCAATGTAAATAAAGGACAATTATGTCCTAAAGACAGCAATAATCCTTGGCACTTCCTTCAATCACTGGAGTAGCTGCTAAAAATGTATGGAACCGTTTTTTGAATTGTTAGATATCTGAGGTGTTGGCATTATAGGGAAGTAAACAACTTGATCTAAAACATCACTTGGAAGGCTCCAGTGGCAAGCCACCTCTGGACTGCTGCTGAGAAAGTGCATCATGTGTCCATGTAGTCACCAGAAACGGAGCTTGACTTGAGGACATCTTTAACTTTAGTAACTGGTAACTGCATGGATAAATATTTTGAATAAGGTAGAAATAATCAGAATGTTTAAAGTTGAACATAATTTTAAGAACTACAACTAAGTAATGTTACACATTTTACTATTATATTTGATAATATGACAAGATTCTAGTCAAATTGGAAAATAAAACAGTTATTGGCATTATGATGTTGATATTTGGACAAACTCAGTTTAAGTACAGATATGTCTATGAAGGTTCTCAGTCATCCAGGTGGAATTGTCTGTAGCTTGAATCATGTCAACTGGATTTCTATTTTCTTAGTAGAAACGTTTCGCTCCTTATCCAAGGAGCTTCTTCAGTCTGAGCAAAGTTGGTAAGGGAATCCTAAATATGTTCAGCTACCTAGGAACATATTTAGGATTCCCTTACCAACTTTGCTCAGACTGAAGAAGCTCCTTGGATAAGGAGCGAAACGTTTCTACTAAGAAAATAGAAATCCAGTTGACATGATTCAAGCTACAGACATTTAAGTACAGATATTCCTGCTAAAAATGCTATTGAATTATGGTTCCTAGTTGATTCTTACAGGGAAGCTCTTCAAGATACAGAACATATCAAAATCAAATAGAAGTACATTATACCAACAGATCTATAAATACTAATTCAATGAGTTTTGATCCTGGCTGTTTTAACAGACTCAATAATTTATTAATGATATACCAAGGACTATAATCAGTGGATTTCCTTTGCTTCTTCTTTGGATCTTATTGCATTGTGTTCTTCCTTACCTTTTTGTTGCCTGTTTTTTAAAATGTATCTCAGTTTTGCATGATAAAAAGAAATACGTATGCTTCCTATGCGTCCTTAATAGCCATAGGAGACAAGGAACTGTATATGAAGGTGAATGAAGATATAGAGTATTATGCTTCTCTGCTATGACTAACACAGGTGAAATAAAAACTTTCCTTTGAAATGCAGTTTTTAGTTTCTCCTTTGTCCTATTCCCACCCCCCCCACCTATAAGCTGTAAAATATATATAGGCATTAAATTGTATTGTACTTTATACATGCAACATACATATGTAATACAAACACACACACACATATTTCAAATCATTCGGGGACTAATTAAAATGCTAAGTTATAGATACAGTAAGTGGAAGGAGATAAGTAGCAATATGAACAACATACCTTTTGGGCTAAATATATACCTGTGGTTAGCAAGTATGATCAAGAGAGAGATAACAGATTTTCATGTAACTTTCATGGCAGTTAAATTATTTTGCATATAAAATGGTTCAATGCTGCAAATTGATTCAGAATATATTTACCCACTTTCTATGAAAATATCTTCCAAGATACTTACTATTTTTCAATTAGATGGTAAATATCTATTTCTGAAAAATGAATATATCTCCCATATCTAGTATTTCAAGAATAAACTCACTGAGGGTTCTTTTTTTCTGCAAGTTCCAATTTAACTGATTTATTTTAAACTGATATATGTAATTTTAAATAATTAGATTAGAACAGTAATTATTATGGGATTTGGATACATATCTGCAATTAAAACTTGAAAACTATATGAAAACTTTAACTATGTTATAAGAAAGCAATATGCGTTATGTAAGTTCTTTTTGTCCCTTTGGCAATACTGGGTATTCTCAGAGTTCTGGCTAAGATCAAGTGTAGTATACAGCAAAAACAGTGAACTTTGTAACATTAAACAGCTACATGAAGCAGTGCAGAAGAGGGTCATGTGGTGTTTATTACCTGATGAATGTTTTAATTTAGTGACATTCCTTTACGTGATATTAAACCAGGGAGTCAGGAATTCCAAGAAAACACTCTAGCCAAAAGCTGAAATCAACTACACTGATAAAACTTGTTCTATTAAGATGTTCGGTTTTTCTTCTTTCGTATTTTAACTTTATAGGTTTCCAAATGTGACCAAAGGAAGAATCTTCTCATGCCATCATTTCTGCAAAACCAATTCAGCTAAACATATATACTTTAAAATTGCACTTGCATATCAGTAAATAAAGCTACTGAATGCTAGATATTTGGAAATCCAATATTGTGTCTTTGATTTTTGAAAATCAGAATTCTCAAAATAAATAGGTTGAAGCTTATCCAGTATTACAAAAGTGAATTAACAACTGAAATTAATTTATGACTGATAGTACCAAAAGCAAGCACTAGCTTGTTTTTTTAAACAAGTCTTCATTTCACATATCTGCTCTGCTTTTTAGGAAGTGATCCCTGACTAACCTCCAGTTTACTGGTGAAATGACTTCCAGCACCTTGGCAGCCGTGAAAATCTATACTCTATGACCTCCAATTTGTTTGTCTTGCCTCCCAATAAGTCTTCCCCAATTTAGACCCCCCCAGATGCATTGGATCAACTTTCATAATTCTCCACCAGCAGTTTAGTCGCACTGTCTTAAGATTGAGGCACTGAAGTCTCATTGAACAACGAGACAGCCTCTCCATTCCCCTTCCTCTCCATGGATGCTCCAATCCAAATTTCTCTGTTCCTTTCCCACACTAGAATAATTCTCCTTTTTACTAGCAGCATCTTCTTTTCCTCAAAGGAGAGTACCAAAGGAGAGTACCCCAGATAAGAGAGAAAAGCAACAGTGATAGGCCGGGGCTAATCAGATGTGTGGCCCAGCCCACCCCTATTGCATTTATCTCTGTTCCTTATCAGGGGTTTCTGTCCCCTCTTTCACCCCTTTTGAGAATTATACTTCTTTCCTCTCACTGTTCGGTATCATGAATAGATTTCACATCTAGAAACACCTGTTTATTCACATGTTAACCCTGAACTTTTATGTGTGCTTTTTAATTTGTTGAGTTTTATTCTGTATTGTGACATATAATTTATTTTGGCAGACAGATCTGTATGTATTAGCTTAAAGATACAGCAACCTACTATGAGATTTTGGAACAAGAATGGACTACTTTAAACAAACATTAACTTGCTTGTGGTTTGAAATAAGTGCTTGAAGCATTAAGCTGGTCAGAACAGCCCTGCATTTTCTAAGACTGTAAACCTGCACGAATGGGTAAAACAAACTCTTAAAACATAATTCATTGTTCATACAAACATGACCTATTTTATTTTTCCCTCTACACTTCTTTTTGGAACAATGAACAGAACTAGTAGTATTCTCTACTAGAGTTCAGTATACATAGTAAATTCTTTTACATCACTCTTAATCATGATTACTAAAATCCAAGTCATTTCCATTTACCCACTTTTAAACAAAAGAGATTTATGATAATAGCCCTAGGGCATATCCACCAGGTTGTCCCATCACAAGTACAGGACACCAACCATTTATGGAAGACAGGAATGGATGTTGTCATATTCTACTTGCCTCAGCCCACCGCAGATGCAGCCCTCACCCATGTTTTTCCACTTCAAGCTGAAAGTAGCATTTTCCAGCTATCCAGTTTACCTGCTGCACTTTATTTCCTTCTAAGGAAACCCCTGCATTTTTATTGGCTACTGCAGTGAAGCAGGAATGCCCCTTCACTTGGGTTCGTGGTCACTACCCTGTAGATCTCCAATCTCTGCTGCAGCTGCTCTTACTAAATGTGCTTCGGTAGCATAGCGATTTTAACACTTGCTTGACATGCAGAAATTCACCAGTTCAAAAACTGGCAATTAAAACAACCCCTCGTTGTTGTTAAGTTGCCTTTGCTGCTGACTTAGTCTTTACTTTGGAGAACCCACTAGATGGAATTGAATTATTGATACAGAAATTGAAAGACTTTGGATTGTTAGCAGGGTTTAAAGTGAATTTACAGAAAACAAAAGTTTTGACTAAAAACATGGACCATCATCAACAAGAGAAATTGAAAGAAATAACCGGATATTCAATGGAACAAAAAGTAAAATACTTGGGAGTATATTTAACAACTAAAAATGTTAAGTTGTTTAAGAATAATTATATCCCGCTTTGGACAGATATTAAAAAAGATTTGGATCAATGGGAAAAATTACAACTATCATTGTTAGGTAGAATTTCAGCAATTAAAATGAATGTTTTACCAAGAATTTTATATCTTTTTCAAACATCACCTATATTGGCATCAGAAGAACCTTTCAAACAATGGCAGCGAGATATTTCTAAGTTTATTTGGCAAGGGAAAAAACCAAGAATAAAACATATAGTCTTACAAGATTCAAAAGAAAGAGGTGGACTGGGTTTACCGGATCTGAAATTATATTATGCTGCTTGCTGTTTGGTATGGATTAAAGAGTGGATAGTGTTGAAAAATGAAAAATTATTGAACTTGGAGGGTCATGAATTAAGATACGGATGGCATGGATATTTGTGGTATGACAAAGTGAAAGTTAATGTGGACTTTAAAAATCATTATATTAGAAGATCTTTGTTAAGAATTTGGAATAAATATAAACTAATTTTATGTTATAAAAGACCTTTATGGATTTCCACACAAGAAGCGTTTCATAGAATAGAAGTAAGAGCTAAAGATAAATGGCTGACTTATAAAGACTTTTTAAAAAAAGAACAAGGACAATATAAAATCAAATCAAAAGAAGAACTGGCCTTAGAAGGATATACCTTTCAATGGTTTTCTTACATGCAACTTGTAGAAAAATTTAAATCAGATAAAAAAGAATTTGAATTTGAACAAACCAAATCGGAATTTGAGATACAATTATGTGAGACAGATGACCATTTAATAGCTAAGATGTATAAATTATTGTTAAAAGGTGAAATGGTAGAGGAACAAGTTAAAGATTGCATGATCAAATGGGCAAAAAATATTGGTCATAATATTCAAATGCAACAATGGGAAGATATGTGGATCAAAGGATTAAAATTTACTTTGTGTTATAATTTGGAGGAAAACTTTTATAAGATGATGTATAGATGGTATATGACTCCACAAAAGTTAGCTAAAATGTATGGGAATGTTTCCAACTTGTGTTGGAAATGTAAAAAAAAAGAGGGATCATTTTATCATATGTGGTGGACATGTGAAATAGCAAAGAAATTTTGGACTCAGATACATTCATTGATGCAAAATATTTTACAAATTCAAATTCCATTTAAACCAGAATTATTCTTATTGGGAATAACAGAAGAACAAATAGGAAAAAAAATTATAAGAATTATGCAATATATGATTACAGCAGCAAGACTTCTATATGCACAAAATTGGAAAAATCAGATTACACCTACGATACAAGATTAGATGTTAAAAGTGATGGACATGGCAGGAAATGATAAATTGACATGTTTATTAAAAGAAAATTCAAATTATTACTTTCTTAAAGAGTGGAAACCATTAACGGACTATTTGCAAAATGCAGGAGGGGAAAAGCTTATATGGGGATTTGAAGATTAAAATATATATAAATTGATATATTAGACAAGAAATGTTTTTCAATATTATATATAGACCTAGCATGTAAGATAATTTTTTTAAATTACTTTGACCAGAGATAAACCAGAAGTTGACTAATTTCTATGTTTCATCTTTCTCTTTTTTTCTTTTACTTTACTACACTTTTTCTCTTCTTTCTTTGATTTGTATTTGTATTTGTATTTCTTTTTTCTTTTCAAACTTTTATCTATGTATATTTAAAACACAATAAAATATTTAAAAAAAACAACAACCCCTCGTTTTCTATCTACTGTACTTTTCTGCTGGGCTTTAAAAAAAAAAGTCAGCCACTGCACTCTTTCATTGTTTTCTCAGCCAACTGAAGTAGAAGGGTTTCTGCCAGATCTTGAACTGCTGAAATTCTGCATCTCAGGTAAATAACCGCCCAGAGTCCCCAGATATGGAGGAGATAGGCAGTGATACAAATTTAAATAATAAATAAATAAACGTTATAACCAGCAAACTACTGAGAACCTCCTGAAATAGAAGCTACAGCAGACCTGATGAAGCTAAATCTGCGAAAAGACACATTGCAACTAGTTGACCCAAATCTGGCTAGTTGCTCAGTGGGAAATTTCTAAGAACCCCAATAGACTCTATTTAATTTGCATGATAGGGTAAACATAGGCTATAGATGAATAATTAGCTTGTTAATAATAATTGTTGTATTGGCAGTGCAAATGAAACTATTTGAAAGGCTGAAACAGTACTGAAGAACTCTGTCCAGAGAGCTTTACTTTTGTAGATCAGTTTTCCAGACTTCTACACTTAGCTTTCAGTGCAGTACCAAGGGGACCAATTTGCCCATAGTTCCTTCTTAGTGTCCACCAAGGCTCCCTACCTCACCTAACAATCAAGGGACACCTCCTAAACAGGAATCATTGCATCTACAACATGCTGTCAAAATTCCAAATATGCCTATTAATACACACACCCAACAAAAGTTGGGGATTCTGAAGATGAACTATTGGTAACTTCTTTACATTTCTATTGGCATGAAAATTGGGTTAACTAACCTAAGAGTACTGAGCAATCCTTGCCTATAGAAGACTATGATGCCAGAATAACTGTATTAAGGTTTTGTTTTTTGAGATACCACCACAAAAATGGCTAGATATCTCGACAAAGATACTATGTTGCTTTTGTGGCAGTCAGTTAATTTATTTACGTTTCTATCATTTACTTCTGTGAACATCAAATAAATTAGTTAGTTAAAAAGGCAAAATGGAAGCAATAGCTGTCTTGATAGATAAAAGCCAAATTGGCACTCATGTATGAAATCAATGGGCAAATTAATGAGCTGTGAAGATCCCATTACATAAACAACTACAATCTGGGAATAAGTTAGTAAAATTAAGCAAGCAGTTTAGGCATGCAGAAGAAATAACTTATTATTTCTAGAAATGATAGGTTCTTACAAAAACATCTGTCAAATGCATATTTTTTTTTAAAAAAATACCCTGTATAAGTGCTTTGGGAAGGTTGCAAATCTTGAGATACTGAATTCCTCTCCTGATCAGTTTACAGGAAGTGACCTGGTGGCCTATGGACCCTAGTTTGTCCTTTGAAGTCATGGAGCCTTTTTAAAATGTTGGGCAACATATTTTTCTGAACACTGGATTGTGACCTTTCGTAAGCAATGTAGTACTAAACTGGACATTTCCCAGGCTGATAGTATTACTCTGCTACCAGACCAAAGTTAACTGAAACATCACCTATTTTCTAAATGCCAGAAGTAACAAATTAAATGGTTCATTATGGAAGTCTCTCTCCTTCTGTATTTTAACTAGCAGCTGCAGCCCAACACCATAGGCATGAGGATGCCCAAATGACAAAATGTGCATTGTGACATCATGATGCAAGTTCTGCCCTTTCATACTTGCATCATGATTTCACGCACAACCATGTAAGGAGCAGTTTTTGTATTGTGACATTGGACTGCTTGTCACTTGTCCCACCCACCCCGTATGAATGCTTATGTCACATGAACAAGCTTTTACTTACTAAATTAACTAATCTTCCACAAAATGTTTCACAAAAGTACAAATCCCTACCAGAGGTTTTGTGAGATACAACACAGGAAGATCAAAGATAATATAAAGGTGTACCAGAAAAGGTAAATTATGATTGCCCACAAATGATTATAATTTATTTATTTATTTATACAAGTGTTTCAATGCCACCATATTCCAATCAACTCGAGGCTTAAACACAAAACATTCATAAAATCTCCAAACAAGATTTCTGGTTTTATTGCTGTTGGAAAAAATAAATAAATCTGTAAGCTGACATATTTTCTGATTTACAGTAAAAGTTAGAAACCCATGAGTATCATCTCTTTAACTGATCAGCCCACATTAAGGGTCCTTAGTCAGCTGGGAGAATAATTCCCAAGTGCTGAATGTGGTGTAAATTGGCACCTTTAACCCATTTGTACATGTGCAGCTGAGTTGAAACACACACATTAACTACACATTTGCTGGAGCAGTCACGGGAACATAGCACTGTGAAATAAAAGAAGATTCCCAAATGCCTAGCAGAACAGGCATTAAATTAATTAACCTTTGTCTAAAAAAAATGTTTGCCAATTTAAAAAATTAGAAAAACATGTGGACCTTGGAAGAAATAGTCAAGAAAATCATGCTGATTTCTGATGGTTTGTGATTTCAAACTATTAATTTTTTTAAAAAAAGGTCCCCAACTTCATTAATTCGTATTAAACAACTCTCCTGGATTAAATTTCCAGGCTTCTCTTGGTACTTCCCATCTTCTTGTCTCCAAGAACACCCAGATTCCTGAAAAATGTATTTGTGTAAAACAAACCTGTTTAATTATAAAATTGAAAAAGTATATAATTAAATCCCTATTGGAGAACTGAAGGATGTCTCTTATCTGGAATAGAGTAAAGCTCAAGCTTTGGACTTCTCCCTGATTTTGCACAATAATCAGGTATTTACAAGTCAATTAACAAGGCCTGATTATCAACACTCCTCTTCTATGGTTGCTGCACCTATCCTTCCCTCCCCAAAATTGCACCTGGAATTCAGATGCCTCAAAACATGAGGTTTCATTTAGCTGTCATAGCTGATGACAGATGACAGGTCTAGTTCCATGTCTAATTGCCCTTTAAAGCCATCTAAACTGGAAGTGTGTTTAACTGTGTGTTTTAAATAACAAACAATGCCCTAACATAGGAAGATGTATTAAAATTCTACTGATAAATATCAGTTGTTTGCTTAACAAATCTTACAGCTCTTGATGTATTACTTCCAGATTTACAGTTACAAGGTATTTGCTTTTTATTTCTTTTCAGCATGGATTTTGAACTGTTTAGACCAAAGAAATAGTGAATTCCAAATAGCTGAATTATGATAAGCAGGTTATACCTGGTAATAAATAAAGGAAGGAATTAGAAAACCTTTTCTTAAGCCACAGAAGTGAAGTGTTTTAAAGTTGAGTTCCTGGAGAATAACATGCAGGCAACTTGACAGTTGAAGGTGATTCCCTGGTCACACTGTAAATGTTAAAAACAGATACTGTTTTTTGGCAGTGTGTGTAACATGGGAACCTCTTTCCTTACCTTGTCCTTCAAAATCCATATTTCAGAAATGTGGTAGCTAGTAGTGAGGCAATACTGAATGTCTTTCTGCTATTGAATTTATTATAGTGAGTTGCAAGAAACTGTTTATTGACTTAGAAAAGTTATAACAAATCTTCATTTGCACTGAAGGCAATTGCTATCTATTCCTTGTTTTTTTTTAAAAATCCCATACTTAGGTCTAATTGACAATAAAGAATTATGGACTATGGCCAAGTATTAATAATTTAGTCAAGAGCAAATTATTTGCCATGTGAAATTAATATGCTTCTTGATTTTTGTTGTTTCGTGTATGTGTGCATTACATACATTAATATATCTTAGGCATGTATTGTTCTTTTCCATAGCTTTCCTTATGGAAAGCATCTCTCCCATCTACTGCACAATCAACACTGATTCTTCCATGTGGTTATGGACACATAACACAATGAAATGCACAAATATTTGAAATATGAGAGAGGAGGAATGTATGAGAGCAAAACAGCCATCCTGATCTCATAACAAAAAACTAAAATATGGAATGTACTAAAATGTTTACTTAAGGAATACAATACTACAGTGTCATCTTCAAAGACTAGCTTCATTACATTAGTAATGCAAAGGACTTAAACTGTGGCTCTGAAAACCTTGACAGCTTTGGGGGGCTTTGAGAAACAAATTAAATGTGTCATATTGGTATAAATTCTGCCATTATTTTGGTATACAATCCGCCATTGGTATAAATTCTGCCTTTATTTTCAGTGGTTAATTTCTATAATGAATGAGCTGCAGAGGAAAAGAAAGCTGCTAGCTGTTTCTTTTTTTCCCTAGGAACTTCTATAGGGCAATGAACAGAACTGATACAGCCATGGAGACTGGCTGCATCAAGTTCTAGCAGAATATGGACTCCTTTTTCAAATTACCATATTTTGATTTCATGTGGTCAGTTTTTAATATAATTAATTTAGACACTACTGTGATAGCTAAGATATACCATATCTACTCC
Source organism: Charina bottae (assembly GCA_023362775.1). Classification (NCBI taxonomy): domain Eukaryota; kingdom Metazoa; phylum Chordata; class Lepidosauria; order Squamata; family Charinaidae; genus Charina; species Charina bottae. Next base: position 93,199,488 of record JALMGJ010000002.1, on the reverse strand, counting down.
AAAAGAAGATAACCCTAATTTAAGATGACCTCACTCAAACAAGGAAGTTCAAAAAAGAAAAAAAATGTGCTTCCTTTATCATATTCTCAGCAAAACTAAAACTGCTTTCTCATTTTAAAGGTAAATTATTTGGGCAAAATGTAGTCTTCCTTTAAGGAAAATACAGTATGTACAATTCACATATTTTGAATTCTAGCATAGCATAACCCAAATGAATGTCCAGCTGTTGCAGAGGCATGGTAAACTTCACTATAAGACAGAACATGTACAACATCAACCATCACAGTGATTGATTGATTGGTTGGTTGGTTGGTTGGTTGATTGATTATGTGCCATCAAGTTGTTTTTGACTCCTAGCAACCACATGGATACATTTTCTCCATGACTATCTGTCCCTAATCTGGTCTTTCAGGTCTTCCAACATTGTACCCATTGCCACTGTAACTGAGTCCATCCACCTTGCTGCTGGTCATCCTCTTCTTCTATTTCCTTCCACCTTTCCCATCATTAGAGCCTTTTCCAGAGACCTTGGTCTTCCCATAATGTGTCTGAAATAGGATAATTTGAACCTGATCATTTTTGCCTCAGTGAGTACTCTGGGTTGATTTGTTCGATGATCCATTGGATTTTGTTTTGTTTTGTTTTTTGTGTTTTTTGGCTTTCTATGGTAGTCTCAGGAGTCTTCTCTAACACCAAAATTCAAAAGCATCAATACTCCTATCTTGCTTCTTCAAGGTCCAACTTTCGCTTCCATAGAGTGTCACAGGAAATAGCATGGCTTGCACGATTCTGGTCTTTGCAGGTAAAGACACATCATGGCATTTGAATATACAGTATTTTCCATGGCCTTCATGACTGTTCTAACAAGTCTAGTCAGTGGTGTATTTCTTGACTGCTTATTCCTTTACTGATGATGGTTGATCCTAAATAGTAGAAACTATCCACCATTTTGATATACTGTATTCATTGTCAATTCTATTGTACCTGTTGTCATTTGTTTGGACTTCTTTATATTTAATTTTAGTCCCACTTTTTCACTTTGTCCTTAATTTTTATTACTAGAGCTTGCAGATACTTTGCATTTTAGGCTATCAGAGTAGTGTGCATAGCACACGTTATTGATGTTCCTTCCTCCAATTTTAAAGCCACACTTATCTTCTTCCAATCCAGCTTCCCTTAATACATATTCAGCATATACAATGAATAAATAAGGGGAGAGTATACAGCCTTGTCGCACTCCTTTGCCAACTTGGAGCCAGTGTGTTTCACCATGTTCTGTCTGTACTGTGGCTTCCTGACCTGTATATAAGTTTCTTATGAGGACAATGAGATGTTCTGGGATTCCCATCACAATGATGATTACCTGAATTCAGAATCCATTCAGCTTCATCACTTCAGGATGCAGACTGGGCACAGCCAAATTAGTTAATTAACTGGAAGACAGAGGAGCAAACTAAGATAATGGATTCCGGCCACAACAATAAATGGTCCTGATGAAGCAGAGAAGCTAGTCTCTCTAAAGAATTAAGACTTAGTCTTGCTATTCCGATAAAAGAGTAACATAGGAAATTCTAGGAGGTCAGGATAATAGGTAAAAATTGTGTTCAACAGAATAAGTAAGCTCTTCCCTCTGGATGAAGGAAACCACACAACTCCAACACTTCCTATTAAAAAGTAAGAACTATTGGCCTAGGGGGGAAAAATGAAAAGCCGAGAAACACAGCTGGGCTTCTTAGACTGATAAACTACAGTTTTGTTGTTTCACCTCTTTGTTTACCAAACATCACAGGGGTTGAATCTCAGCAGGGCATAACAAGGGTAACTGAGATGGTCAGTTGTGCACATCCAAATGGATGAAAGATTTACAGGACATGTGCATTTTTACTTCATATTTAAAAAATCATCAGAAATGGGGCCAGTCTAACTTCTTTTGGGAAGTAAAGGGTTGGGGAAAAGAACCTACCTACTGTGCTTCTTTTAAAGAAAACATCAAAGATTACTATAATCCACCAGGAAGTACATCTGGGGGAGAATGGCCTCTCATACATCCTGGCCCCTAAATATTTAGTATTTTAAAAGCAGGGATTGTAAGCCGGTGACCCTTCAAATGTTACTGACCTATAGATTCAACTGCTGGTTATGTTCCTGAAAGCATTAGTTAAAAAACATCTGGAGAGCCACACGTTCTCTAATTTCTATTTGAAAGATTAAGATGTAGCACACAGAATTAGACCCAGAAACAAATCAGAAGCTAGTATGACTGATGCATTTAATCAGAAAAAAATTGCACACCAGAAACATATTGATGATTCACTTTGCATTTTATGTAGCATCTTCACTTTCATCCTCTCTGATCTGGTGTATTGAGATGCATTTAAGCTATATATTATTTGCAATTGTGGGGAAAAGTATCCAAACTATCTTCAGTTAATTCAATGAACAAGGACAGAATTTTGTGCCATTTATTTATTTATTTATTTATTTTTATTTAATTTATATAACCGCCCATCTCCCCCAACGGGGAACTCTGGGCAGTTTACAATAATAAAATTAGATAAAAGCATAAAATATAAAATATAAAAACCAACAATTTATACAATTACTATAATTTAAAATAAAATCCAAGTGGGAGATAGTATTAATAAAAGAAGGGCATTATAAAATTACGGGATTAACCACCCCCATGAGGAACTATCGTTTCCTCCCTCCCATGCCAGGCGGCAGAACCAGGTCTTCAATTCTTTTCTAAAGGTCGGGAGGGAGGGGATCTGTCTCAACTCTGGGGGCAAGATGTTCCATAGTGTGGGTGCTGCTACAGAGAAGGCCCGCCTCCTAGCCCCCATCAGATGACATTCTTTAATTGATGGGGCTCGTAGCAGGCCCTCTCTGAACGATCGGGTGGGGCGGGTCGATAATATGGGGATAAGACGGTCCCTCAGGTATTCTGGTCCCATGCCATGTAGGGCTTTAAAGGTGATAACCAACACCTTGAATTGTACCCGGAAGCAGACCGGCACCCAATGCAGCTCGCGGAGCAAAGGTGTTATATGTGCGGATCTTGGCGCACCTAAAATCACCCGCGCAGCTGCATTCTGCACCAGCTGTAGCTTCCGGATAGTCTTCAAGGGTAGCCCCATGTAGAGCGCATTGCAATAATCTACATGGGAGATGACAAGAGCGTGAGTGACTGTTCGGAGGGCATCGCGATCCAGGAATGGGCGCAACTGGCGCACAAGCCGAAGCTGTGCAAAAGCCCTTCTAGCCACGACTGCCACCTGCTCTTCGAGCAGGAGTCGTGAGTCTAGAAGGACCCCCAGGTTGCGCACTGGTTCCGAGTGGGGCAGTGCTACCCCATTGAGAACCAAAGATGATAATTTCCTAGAAGACGCTAAGCCATCAATCCACAGCCACTCGGTCTTGCCAGGGTTCAACTGAAGCCTGTTGTTCCCCATCCAGGCCCTCACAGCCCCCAGGCACTGGGACAGGGTGGTCACTGCATCACTTACTTCACCTGGGATGGAGATATACAGTTGAGTATCATCTGCATACTGATGATACCTCATCCCATGGTGTCGGATGACCTCACCCAGCGGTTTCATGTAGATGTTGAATAGGAGAGGAGAGAGAACCGACCCCTGCGGCACCCCACACAGGAGTGGTCGCGGGGTGGATCTCTCCTCCCCTACCAGCACCGACTGGGAACGGCCCTGGAGGAAGGAGGTGAACCAGCGCAAAACTACGCCGCCCACCCCCAACTCCCTAAGCCGTCCCAAAAGGATACCATGGTCGATGGTATCGAACGCCGCTGAGAGATCTAAGAGAGCCAGGATGGATGCACTACCTCCATCCCGCTCCCGCCAGAGGTCATCCGTAAGCGCGACCAATGCAGTCTCCGTCCCAAATCCCGGCCTGAAACCTGACTGGAAAGGGTCTAGATAATCCGCTTCATCCAAGGTCCTCTGAAGCTGCAGCGCCACCACCTTCTCAACCACCTTTCCCATATATGTCAGTTTCTATGAGTAGCAACAACTTTGAGAAGTTTACATAAGCAAAAGTTGACTTAATCATATATCTTCTATATTCATACCCATATCTCAACTAGAAAAAAAACAACTAATATTGGATATGGTCCAGTACTGTTTAGTATTCTGGGGCTGGCACTGAAAATCCCAGGGCAAGACCAGGATGTCATCTAGTACTTGTAAGGAAGGGGAAAACAAGATCAAATGATTAATGAATTTAGTTAAATTAAATTAATGTATTAAATGTAGATGCCACCCAACTTTCAATGACTCTTTGAGGGGGATCATGCTTTCTTGCCTATGACTATTCTCCAAGCGTTCTTCTATTGAAACTAAAAAAATACAACCCAGTATCTTTCGACTGCGAATAAATAGGTTTTGCAATATTATTCCTTGTATTTACACTGAAAACTGATATTGAACACCACAATACACTCCCAGTTGAAAGGAGAAAACTAGACATGGGAGACCATGCAATACCATCTTCTGGTTATGGAAATAAAGGTAAAGGTAAAGGTTCCCCCTGCACATTTGTGCAGTCGTGTCCGACTCTAGGGGCCGGTGCTCATCTCGGTTTGTTAGCCGAAGAGCCAGCGTTGTCCGAAGACGCTTCCACAGTCATGTGACCGCATGACGCGCACGGAACACTGTTACCTACCCACCAAAGTGGTACCTATTCATCTACTTGCATTTGCATGCTTTCAAATTGCTAGGTTGGCAAGAGCTGGGGCTAGTGCGGGAGCTCACTCCGTGATGCAGGGCTAGGGATTCGAACCTCCGAACTTGCAATCTTCCGAACGACAAGCCTGGCGTCTTACCTGCTGAGCCACCATTGCTCCTATCGGTTATGGAAATACCCTATCAAAAATCAGAGGACTAAAAAAGGAAACAATTGCCTCTAAAGTTTATTATTTCCCATTGTAGTGAGTGTTTCTATTTTACACCACTTGTTTAGATGTGCATTATTTCTTTTCCTAGAACATTAGATAAATAAGTTTATTCTGAGACCTCTGCAAACAGTTCTGGTTGTGAGTGCACATGCAATAAGTACCAGATTCCACCCTGGGTGGTTCTGAGACAATATATGCTCATCAAGGACAAAGTTTTATCTGATGCCAAAAAGGAAAGAGTTGGGAGGGACAAAGAGTGTTTTAGATTCACATCTTCTCTTTTTCCTGTTTTTGCCTCTCGGCTATAATGCAGTAATTTTTCCTTATGCCCATTTGTGCCATGAGTTTCACACCAAAGACCATTTTATAAACCCAATGTGAAATATAAACCAGCAATCTGCTTTCTTGTTTTTCATTTATGAGCTGAACCAAATAGGTTAAGTATGGTCATTAGAAATCTTACAAAATATTTTCCAGTTCTGAAAAAGACAAAAAAAAAAAGTTCATTAGGGTGGGAAACACATTTGAAACTACAGGAAAAAACAGATCTGAAAACAGAAAGGTGTATCACTGCCAGAGATGTAAGACTAGATGGGAAAAGGACACAGATTTTGCTGTTAGGGTATACACATGTTGACATGTTTATTTCATCACTCCACTTTGGGATGCCATTTTCGGTCAGAGGTTTTTCAGCATAAGGAGATCAATGTCAAATTAGATTGAATCAAAATATGTTTATCATTTTAAAAGGTTATGTACAATGCAATTCTTCTGGTGGTGCAGTCCAATAAAATAACTAGTAAATATACTGTATATCACTGACCACAAAAATATACTGTACTGTATTTTGTTCTGCATTTATTATTCTTATTGACTGAAAGTAACTTACATTTCATCAGTTTTTCTTAAAAATAGGAATAAAGCAGATAAAACTGCTACTGGTAAGGAAAACATTAAAGGTAATAATGGCAAAAACCTGACTACATAAAAAACAAGTCATTATTTCCCTCTAAGAATGCCTGAACGGGGAAAATTTTAAAAAGCATGTGACAACAAAACAAAGAAAATATGGTAATTTAAATCATGGAATAGAAACAAAATATTCTACCATGATTAAGTATGATGTAGTACTGAAATCAAACAATGTGTCAGAAACAATTGTGAGACCAGTCTACCAGGTACCAAAATTTAATATATCAAGTATTAAGGAGCTCAGAAAACCCACAACAACCATATTAAGGAGCTAATTTTCTACCATCCTAGAATATGGCATAGTCACACAAAGCACTAAGCCATGATTGACTGAATAAATGAAACTGGTTGAAATCACACAGGTAGGCTATTAACTATGATGCACCAACTATGACATAGCATCACCTAACTAACTTTGGCTGCTCTTGAAAAAGCTAAGTAGGGTTGGAGCTGGTTGGTACTTGCAAGGGAAACCACCAGGAAATCTCAGAACTATAGCTAACCCCCACCCCCACCCCACCAACCTCTGCATACTTTATTGTAGTTATTTATTGAAGCAAAGCTGGAATTCTTGAAAGGTAAGGTTACACTTGATACTCCAGGGCAACACATTGTTCTGCATTATGCTGCCATGTAGCACACTCGTATTGCTGGTTTTAATTTATCAGGTGTGCTTTTAAACTCTTAATGTTGCAGAATTGTTGTCAATGTTTTATTCGTTTCACACTAATATACTTTGTGTTATCGCTTATTTGCTTAGAGGAAGTGCCAACTGTTTTTGTTAGGATTTTACTGCATCAGCCCACACAAACAGCTAACCTTGAATGGACAGGTGCATGTATATAATTCTAATTATCCAAGTACAAAATAGAACAAGACCATGTTATGGAATGGAAACAGTTTTAAAATTAGACGCTACTTTGTTGTTTTTGTTGTTGAGCTTTTGTGGGTCATCCGCACTTAAATGTTGTCTTACTTATGGAAACAGAGCCTTCAAAACAACTGGCGGATTAATTTGGCACAAAATATAACAAAAGGAACAAAAGGAGATTTCTTCCACTTTGTACCCCGTGGCACTTTAACTTTTAAATTTATAAAAATCCCAAGAATGAAAGTAAGGATTATATGTCCTCACAGAAGGAGACCATGCAAAGTCTAGAGCAGACATGTCAGAGGATATTTCCCTGCTCCAGCCTGCCACCCAATCTTTCCCTTTGGGAGAAGGGAGCCTTTCAGAGGCATGCGCCAAATCCTTCACTCAACTCCAGATGGTTTACATTCTTTTAAAAAAAAAAGACAAAGCCCTGCAGTACTTTTGGGGACAGAATTGCTACAATTACAGTTAAAATTACAATGACAAATTTACTGTCTTCTAGGACAGCATCAAACCCCCCTATCCTATCAACAATCTGATGAAATCTCAAAAATGAATGCAAACAGTAAAGCAAGACTTCTTTTTCTAGATGACATCCATAGTAGACACTGGCAGTGAGCCATTCCGTCTTGAAAACAAGACAGCACAGCTTGTGCACAAAGTATATAATACCATTCCAGGATGGAGTTAGTGTATGCAAATAATTAACATATATTTATTGGCTGGCTGGCTGGAGAGATTTTTCTACTCAACGCAGGCCATATTCCAGAAGTACATCCAAGACTTGGAATTTAAAATTGATTTAACTTCAAGAATTAGAAGCTTCTGACTATGTTTTAGTAAAGAAATACATAATCACTTTGTAATGGAGATTGTTTTGGATTCAGAGTACCATGCAGATGATAGTGATATTGGCTTGTTTCTAAACTCCCATAATGCTTCTAAACTCCCATAACTTTAGAGATATGCATAGAATAGTTGGCTTGTTTCTAAACTCCCATAATGCTTCTAAACTCCCATAACTTTAGAGATATGCATAGAATAGTTTTGTCCTTTTTAAAAAATGTCAGGTAGTTCAAAATAGAGCAGCTAGAGTGCTCACTGGGACTGGCCAATACAAACATATTATTCCACTTCTTCATCATCGACATTGGCTGCCAGTCCATTTCTGGACCCAATTCAAAGTGCTACATTTTCAGTCTAGTCTAGTCTAGTCTAGTCTAGTCTAGTCTAGTCTAGTCTAGTCTAGTCTAGTCTAGTCTAGTCTTTAAAACTCTAAATAGGTTAGGACCAGGTTACCTGAATGTGTGTTCTCCCCCATATATTTAAATCATCTCTCTTCCAGGTTCCCTCAGCAAAGGAGGTGAGGTGGCCTCTAAAAGAGGGAGAGCCTTTTTGGTGGTGGCACCCCATTTATGGAATCCCTGTAACTTGACTGGCACCCACATTAGCATCATTTCAATGCCAGGTGAAGACTTTTTTATTTTCCCAGGTTTTTAAACTGACTTTTAATTCTTAGCTTTTGAATGATTGCCATGCTGGTACCTAGTTTATATGGTGTTTTTATTTATTGTATCTTTTTACTCAGATTGTATTTTTTAGTGTATTTTACTGTAGACCACCCAGACAGCTTTGGCTACTGGTCAGTTTAAAAATATCAACAAGTAAGTAAGTAATAAATAAATAAATAAAGTATATTTGTTGAAATGGTTGCTTGGCAGAAGATATTCATTGCTATTTCCAGAAGAAATTTGCATACAACCTCTTAATGGCAAACTTTTTGATCCACAGTGTTTGTTTTCAACATTACACGTATATAAGTGACGGTTTTCCAAATAATTTAATTTATTATCTTCAGCTGGATTCATTCATTAACTGATTTCTTAGAATTCAGCAAACAATTTCAGTCTCTTTTTCAATTTTGGAAACAGCTTTAAAGCAACCATTTTCTCCAATCCAGAAATGTATTCAGCATATGATTCTTCTGTAATGTTTTGAAGAGACTTCACTATTTTGAAAAAAATGCTAAGGATTTATATTTTTGAATAACATGCAGTGTCAATCTGAATTAATTCTGTGAGCTGCAACATGAATTTTCCTGCTATTATACTCTCTGGAGCACACTGGAGATGTACCTTTGGAGATGGAGGAAGAAACTTGTTCTGCTGGTGGCTGTAATACTGTTAGCAGACAGATAGACCTGAATAAAATCCAACCAATAATATTATCAACCTAACACATTATATTTTTAAAAGGAAATACATTTACACTTTGGCATGCTTAATGGCAGGACCATTTCAGTGCAATGAAACCGGTAGTGTTTAGAAATGGAACACTGGAACATTCAAAGAAATATCAGTGTTCCAAATTACTTAAGATTTGACTTATGTATGTATGTAACTTATGTAATATAAGATGCCACCTGCATGAATTTTTAGAACTCTGATGCTTACTTTCTGAATTTAGATTTTGGAGCTCCTGAAGGAGGGATATAAATTTAACAAAACAAATTGTTTTGTTAAATTGATATCCCTCCTTCAGGGGCTCCAACATCTAAATTCAGAAAGTAAGCATCAGAGTTCTAAAAATTCATGCAGGTGGCATCTTATATTATGCCAACAGCATGCTTGACTTGACTTCAATATCAGAATAAACTGCATTTGGGATAATCAGAGCCAGGCAATGGCCAATGTGAAACTGAATTCTGACTCAGCTTCTATTCAAATGTCATGCCATGGGTTGCAGCAGCCAGTCATCCATCACACTGGCCAGTCACAACCATCATCCATCATCATCCCCAGTAAAGTTACAAAAGCACAACTAGCTAAAACCAACCAATTTACAGTCACCAAAACAGCAGAATTAATTGCAGTCCCAAACCTGACAAAACTGTCAATAAAACAATTTAAATGAATAAAAACCTATAAGACAATTAAAACCTATCTATTACTTGCCAGGCCAAGGATGATATTTTACAGAATTAGGCTTCCACTTCAATCAAGACTGAAATAAATGTAGGGTTAAACTTGAAGAAAACTAAGGAACTGATTACATAATATAATGGCCACATCATAGAAAGCTCTTTGCCATGAAATGAAGATGCCAGAGTCAAAAGTTTCCATGAGGTTCCACGAATCACCTCCCAAAAAGTATACCAAGAAATAAGATAAGAAAAACAATTTGGAGTGTTGTAACACAAGACCCTGATCAAAACCAAAAGTTATATTGGGCCCTTAGTCTTATAGGAAGCCAGTGAAGAGAACTGAGTTGCATACAGAGATATTGGAAATTAGAGAAGGTTCACAGACTGTTACAACAGTCCAGGCATGAAATAACCAAATGACCTCCTTGCACCAGGAGCCCCACTGCATTCATTATCAGAAAGTAGTGAATCTGGCAAATATTCATTAGATGGAAATTACAGGATTTAGGCATTACTGCTACAAATGATTGCAAGGACAGCCTATTATCCACTGGAACCCCTAAGATCTTAGGAACTGAAACATGGGTCACTGAACAGCCCTGGTGTCGGGGAGATAACTGGCGGAGAAGGAGGGGGCTCCCTCCAGGGGGAGAAACGCATGCGTAGTACTGAATCGCTTTGCTTTCCTCCCAAGAGGCTAAAGAAGGCCCCGCCCTGATTTCTTGGACCCTTTCTCTGAGCATTACCAGTTCATTTTAGTTTAGCTGGATTCTGTCTAGTAGAGTACGACAATAAAACATTAGAGCTTCAACTCCAAGTCTCAGCGTGTTTTCCTTCACTCGAAGTCAGGACACCTAGTGATAGATGGGGAATTGGAAAAAATGGGAAAGGGTTGTCAGGAAAGTTTGGGGCATACTTTTCTCTGTAATGATCCTGCATAATGGTATGCAGTCATCCATATCACTCTATCGATTAGAGAGACAGAGATGAATTTCCAAATTACCATAATCAAACTGAGCACAGGACTGGCACACTTAAATCAGGAGTTTTCAAACTTTTTCAGATCACAGGACTTCTTAGTTAAAAATAAAATTTGCAAAAAGCAAAGCAAAGTTCTAGTGATAGAAAATTGGCTGTATTTCCTCTCCCCCTTCTCCCTCCCTCCCTCCCTCCCTCCCTCCCTTCCTTCCTTCCTTCCTTCCTTCCCTTAATCTCTCACTGAACCCCATCAAGTTCCTGTGGAACCCTAGAGAAGGAAGAACTCAACTGACTCTTGGGTATATATATATACCCTCCAAACAGTCACTCATGCCCTTGTCATCTCTCATATAGATTATTGCAATGCGCTCTACATGGGGCTACCCTTGAGGAATATCCGGAGGCTTCAGCTGGTCCAGAATGCAGCCGCTCGAGCAGTTATGGGTGCAATAAGATCAGCACATGTAACACCACTGCTCCGCGAGATGCATTGGGTACCAGTTTGCTTCCGGGTCCAATTCAAGGTGTTGGTCATCACCTTTAAAGCCCTACATGGCATGGGACCAGGGTATCTGAGGGACCATCTCATCCCGATTACATCTACCCGCCTCACCCGGTCATGCAGGGAGGGATGCTGCGGACCCCGTCAATAAAAGAATTCCATCTAGCGGGGTCCAGGAGGCGTGCCTTCTCTGCGATAGCGCCCGTCCTGTGGAACAGCTTGCCTCCGGAGGTGAGGCAGACGCCCTCCCTCCTGGCTTTCCAGAAGTCTTTAAAAACCTGGTTCTACCGCCTGGCTTGGGACAAAGGAAGGGATAGTTCCTCCTGGGGGTGGTTAGCTTAATAATAACCTCCTTTTATGATCGTACCATCCTCTGGATTTTTATATTCCTATTTATTATGATATTGTATTTTAATGATTATAAGTTTTTTAATTTTAATTTTAACTTTGATATTTATTGTAAACCGCCCAGAGTCTATTGCAGTAGAGATGGGCGGTGATAATTTTGATTAATAAATAAAATTAATAAAATATATAGAGAGACGGACAATAACGCAAGGCTCATGACCAACTCTGGGGAGTACCTACTATGAGGGGACAGGCCCATTATATGGAGTTGCCAACCAAAAAAAAAAAGTATAAGTCAATGCTTTCACGTACAAAGCATTTGTAGCTCATGTGTAATGGAAAAAACTATTATCTACCCCATCTCCCCTACCATTGGGACTGCAGACTCCATGAGTGATAACAGTAAAGGGCAGGGCTAGTTGTTCGGTGCAAGGGAAGAATTTTGGCAGTGGCATAGTCCCAGGCTAAAGTCTGGTGCTGATATTTTGGAATTCAGACAGGTGGACTGTGAGTATTTAACACTCATTCCTCAATTCATCAAGAAGACTAACTACGCTTCTTTGCTTAGGCACTGGATTTATTTATTTATTAGATTTGTCACCGCCCATCTCCTCCCACCGGAGGGACTTTGCGCGGTTTACCTAAAATTTACCTAAAAGTGACAGGATTTACTTAGATTTTTACATTCAACCAAGTAAAGCCAAAGTAAACAAGTGTAACTGTATACATATAACCTATTTGTTCAATTGAAAAAAACAATATCCTACTTAAAAAAAAACACTAAGACTTTCCCTCACATATTTCCCTTAATAAAGGGAAATAAATAAATAAATAAACCAAGGACCAAGGTTTCTTTTCAACACATTGAAATTGGTGTCCTTTCGGTAAATTAAACTGGATAATCAAGTAGCTTCTAAAAATTAGTCTTTAACTTGAGACTACTTATTTTTTTAACTCCCCTAAGGCTGCTCCTTTTTATATAATGTGTATTTAGGAGTTACTATTTTTATTGGTTGGGATAATTTTATAGCTTTGCCTAGGTACATTGTCTCCTGTTTATTTATTAAAAGTCAGAAGGCAAAGTAAGGACAGTTACAGCTTTTAAAAATTATTTTGTACTTTCTCAAGCAATATTCCCAGCCACTAATAAATTTCAAATGAGAAATCACATGGCCTCCCACATCTATTTAAAAGCTGTTTTTCTAAAGACCAAAAATAAAATCAGAGAAAGCAGGCTATGCCCACTGAATGAGTGTTAAAACAAACCACCTGAACATCTGCACAGAAGTCTGGCCACTATCTATTCAACACTCATCAGTTAAGGAAACCCTATGATAGCAAACATCAACTCCTGTCTATTCAAATAGAAAATGAGATCCACTTAGCATTCTAGGAAAAAATGAAATTAACTGCAGTTGTTAAAGGAGTCAAAGGTAAAACAGTGTGTGTTTTACATACACATATATGAATATATTGGGTTCAAATATATTGGGTTATAGCTACTAGAATTCCCACAAAATGGGCTAAAGCAATCAAGATAAATTACTTTCACACTATTATATGTATTATTTGCCTTATTTGGTGTACATTATATTTGTGATTGTAGGAATTCTGGAATGGTAATACCAAAATTCCACGCAGCTTCTAATTAGTTTATAGTAGAGCAGAAGCGTTCCCATAAACTTGCACAAGGCTTAATCAGTTCAAAACACAAAATAAACACACTTCACACGTTAATGTAAAGTTACAGAAAAAGAGCTTACAGTTTTATTGTAGATCAGATTCATGGTAGCAGAGGATCGTTCATGCGTGCGAGTGATAGGTTCTGACCAAACCCACAGTCTTCTTAATGTGGCCTTGCTGAATGGAAGTTTGAGCAACGTGGACAGCCATAGCTGACCATCCTCCTTGGTAGGAGATTCAAACAGGAAAGAGGAGAAGAGAAGGGAACAGGAACAGGAAATTGGGATTCAGCCCCTCCCACACAAAGCAAGTAAGATTAGGTTACAGCAGAGGCTGCCTCCTCCTTCAAGCTTGTGTGAGACGTGCTTGGTTGAAACCCGATATCTCTAACAGTGATAAGTACTTTTTCAAATGCCTGAACATTCTTCCTATCTTGCCATCATCCTAACTGACAGTTGTAAAAGATACCATCATTTGGAAGGCGTAAGAAATAAAATTTCAAATCCAATCTGTTTATGATTTCAAAAAATGCATTAGAAGCCATCTCTCGCTCCCGCCCCCAAAGGGGGTATGTGTGAATCAGACTAATTAATTCTGATATACATATAAAGATTTTTTAAGAAGGAAGATAAAAACTAATACAAACTAATATAAAGCAAGAAAAAGAAAAGAAAAAGAAAGAAATCAAAGAGAAAGCTAAAAGTGCAAGAAAGGAAGAAAAATAAAGTAAAAGAAAAATTTGTATTGTCGAAGGCTTTCACGGCCGGAGTTCGATGGCTGTTGTGGGTCTTCCGGGCTGTGTGGCCGTGTTCTGGAAGTTGTGGTTCCTAACGTTTCGCCAGCATCTGTGGCCAGCATCTTCAGAGGGCAGGAGCACAGATAGAAGCAAAATCTCTGATTGATTCTCTTGATTGATTCAATCAAGCAAAGAGATTTTGCTTCTATCTGTGCTCCTGCCCTCTGAAGATGCTGGCCACAGATGCTGGCGAAACGTTAGGAACCACAACTTCCAGAACACGGCCACACAGCCCGGAAGACCCACAACAGCCAAAAGAAAAATTGTTGTTTATTCGTTCAGTCGCTTCCGACTCTTCGTGACTTCATGGACCAGCCCACACCAGAGCTTCCTGTCGGCTGCCACCACCCCCAGCTCCCCCAAGGTTGAGTCCATCACCTCCAGAATATCATCCATCCATCTTGCCCTTGGTCGGCCCCTCTTCCTTTTGCCTTCCACTTTCCCTAGCATCAGCATCTTCTCCAGGGTATTCTGTCTTCTCATTATGTGGCCAAAGTACTTCAGTTTTGCCTTTAATATCATTCCCTCAAGTGAGCAGTCTGGCTTGATTTCCTGGAGTATGGACTGGTTTGATCTTCTTGCAGTCCAAGGCACTCTCAGAATTTTCCTCCAACACCACAGTTCAAAAGCATCTATCTTCCTTCGCTCAGCCTTCTTTATGGTCCAGCTCCCGCAGCCATAGGTTACTACGGGGAATACCATTGCTTTAACTATGCGGACCTTTGTTGTCAGTGTGATGTCTCTGCTCTTAACTATTTTATCGAGATTTGTCATTGCTCTCCTCCCAAGAAGTAGACGTCTTCTGATTTCCTGGCTGCAGTCAGCGACTGCAGTAATCTTTGCGCCTAGAAATACAAAGTCTGTCACTGCCTCCACGTTTTCTCCCTCTATTTGCCAGTTATCAATCAAGCTGGTTGCCATAATCTTGGCTTTTTTGAGGTTTAACTGCAACCCAGCTTTTGCACTTTCTTCTTTCACCTTCGTCATAAGGCTCCTCAGCTCCTCCTCGCTTTCAGCCATCAAAGTGGTATCATCTGCATATCTGAGATTGTTAATGTTTCTCCCAGTGATTTTAACTCCAGCCTTGGATTCATCAAGCCCAGCACATCGCAGAAAAATAGAAAAATATAGAAATAGAAAAAAAAAATAGAAAAATATAGAAAAAAAAAGAAAAATAGAAAAGATACAAAGATACAAAGAAGTAGCTTCTGATCTTCTTTACAGCAGTTATTAGTACAATTATAAGTTTACCACTTACTCATGGTTACAACATAACTTCTTTTTATAATCTTTCCTGTCTAATCATCAAAACCATAAACCATAAATTCATTTTTTTCTGTTTACGCAAAAAGTCTATAAGGGGTTTCCAGTCAGCAATAAACATAGATATTGTCTTTTCTCTGATCAAAGAAGTCAAATTAGCCATCTCAGCAAGTTCCATCATCTTCACCAACCATTCCTCCATTGTGGGTAGTGCCAAATCTTTCCATTTTTGTGCATACAATAATCTCACTGCAGTTATCATGTACAAAAACCGCTCCACCCGATCATTCAGAGAGGGCCTGCTACGAAGCCCATCAATTAGAGAGTGTCACCTGATGGGGTCTAGGAGACAGGCCTTCTCTGTGGTCGCTCCTACACTCTGGAACACCTTGCCCCCAGAGTTGAGACAGATTCCCTCCCTCCCAACCTTTAGAAAAGAACTGAAGACCTGGTTCCGCCGCCTGGCATGGGAAGGAGGAAAGGATAGTTCCTCGTGGGGATGGCTAATCCCTTAATTCCATACTGCCCTTCCTTTAATTAATTTTATCTCCCATCTGGATTTTATAAGTATTTATTATATTTACTGTACAAATTGATGTTTTATATTCTATTTTAACTTGTTTTATTATAAACTGCCCAGAGTTCCCCGTTGGGGGAGATGGGCGGTCATATAAATTAAATTAAATAAAAATAAATAAAAAACAAAGTTCTATAACTTTTTTCCAACTGCTTGTCCATCAACCCCAAAAGAAAAACCTCTGGTTTCAATTGTATAATAAACTTTAAAATCCTCTGAATCAGTGTGTGTATCTGAATACAAAATTTTCTAGCTTTTTTACATGTCCATCATGCATGATAAAATGTCCCTTCTTTTATTTGCATTATCTGTTAAACAACCAAGATAAATTTATTTTTCTAAAAGTAGCAAAATTCTGCTACATTATTTGTAAGCTTTGCCCACAAATGGTTGCCAACAGTTATTGATGTTAGGGGATGATTTTGCTTTGTTTGTTTTATAGAATGTATTTTAATTGGTCAATGACCAAAATAAAGTTTCTGTCTGTCTGTCTGTCCTTATTGTTGTTCACATTTCCAACATAGATTTGAAGTGCCTTTATACATTCTAGACAATTTTTCTGGTGTCATATACCAACGGTATATCATTTTATAAAAGTTCTCTTGAAGATTATAACATAGTGTAAAATTCAATCCTTTCAGCCACATATTCTCCCATTGTTCCATCTGTATACAGTATTATAACCAAAAATTTTAGCCCACTTTATCATACATTCTTTCACTCGTTCTTCTGTTCAAATTTCAATAAAAGTTTATACATTTTAGCAATCACATGTTCATCATTTGTACACAATTCTATTTCAAACTCAGTCTTACAATGTTCAAAACCATAAATTATTTTGTCTACTTTAAATCTTTCTGATATCTGTAAATAAGAGAATCATTGACAACTATATCCCTCTGCCACCAGTTCTTCTCTTGATTTTATTTTACATTCCCTTTGACAAAATTCTAGTATCTCATGATGTTAGCCATTTGTGTTTGCCTATTATTTCTCATCTATAACATGCTTCTTGTGCTGAGAGCCACAAAGGTGTTTTCAGGCACAAGCTGGGCTTGTATCTATTCCATATTCTCAATATGGCACATCTAACATAATGATTTTCAAAATCCATATTAACCTTGACTTTATCATACCACAGTAATGTTCTTTTAATTTCATGAAAAAAGTGGCATATGGCATATCAATTTATTGCAGTCATTAAGGCTGCCAACGGGGAAATGAGTCCTGTAGGAATGAGGGAAGATGCTGAGTTTCCATTTTTTGAAAGGAAAGCCTCAATAGTTCAGTCCTAACCTTCACCTCTTCCAGTGTCCATGACTTTCCTGTCCCAAGTTCCCAAAAGATCAAAAAGGCAAGGGTAGAGTAAGATGTGATTCATGGTTGCCTGTTTGTTCTTCATTTCATGACTGACAAAGAAAAATAAATTAAAACCAACTGACTAGAACAAGCCAAAAAATTTCATGGATGAACCTGGAGAATCAAAAGCTTATGACAACATTCGCAAGAAAGCCTGCTTCTGCATGCAAACAGCCCTCACTGTGTAAATGGCCAATTAATTTATGAGAGCCAGATGTTCTTGCGTGCTGGAACTGTTTACCTTTCTGCTAGCTTCTTCCTTAGACTGATAGATGTCACCATGTCATAGCAGCAGGGAAGTAGGAGAACTAGTGCCTCACCTCCCTGCCCTGATCAACCCATTTCAAACTTTTTACATTTCTTTAATGGCCTCCATGCCCTTTATCTTCTATTTGCAAGTTATGGGGGTCGTACAAAAGCAAATACTCATAATTAAAACAAATATATGCTTCCTTTGAACAAATCCTTCTATTTGAAGAAAACTTTGCAGTAATGTTAGACTAGAATTAGTTCCCAACTTCTAGAGCCAACATTAAGAGTGTTTTAAAAGTTTTTTTAAAACCACTTGAATAGATAAATGTTCTAATATTAAAGATTCAGTTCAGAAGATATAAGTAAGATGCAAACTGTATTCAATTAAGAGCTTTTGGAGTGTGTAAATGTAGTTCTACTAGATCAGATAAAGAGTCCACTAATAACTGGTTATACAACTATTGTCTTACGTGATTTTTTTGCAATCCCATTTTAAAGCCAACTAGTAAATGCTATTTCTTTTAGGTTCATTATGAATTTCTCAAAACAATACTTCATTATTATCTGTTTTTAACTACTTCTGATTGATTTCTTTAGGTACATATTATGAAAAAGAGATAAAAATATCTACTCTCTCTGCGCTGTTATAAAATGTCTTGATACATCCTCTCTTACCTGGCTTTTAAAAATGCATTTATTTGTTACATTTAAATCCAATCTTCCTTTCAGTTAGTGCAGATGATGTGCACAGTTCTGTTCTCCATTTTATCTTCACAACATTTTTTTGAGGTCAGCTGGGGCTAGTGACTGGCCCAACATCATCATTAACTTTCACAATTAAGTGGAATTTGAATGTGTATCCCCACTGTCACTTGGACACTCTAATTAACACAAAAGCCTGGCTCATTTCCCTTTCTCCTTCCTCCACAAACGCATTTCAAAGGTGCTGATGCCACTCCAGATGTTGTTGAATGGCAATTCCCAAAATCCCTAGAAAGCATAGCCTTTCTAGAAAGCAATGCATATTATATAATATATATTATAATACACACACACACACACACACACATTATAGAAAACAAGGGATTAGGCACGAAGTCAGCTGGGTGACCTTGGGCCAGTCACTCTCTCTCAGCCCTAGGAAGGATGCAATGGCAAACCACTTCTGAAAAACCTTGCCAAGAAAACTTCAGGGACATGTCCAGGCAGTCTACAAGAACTGGACACGATTGAACAGATAGAAAAAAAAATCAAGTACAGGTTTCTAATTTGTGTTTTGCTGAAGAAGCACCACAGACAAAATTTATTTCCATTTCATAATTTTAATTTTGTATCGCAGTCCACACTTATGTCCAATTTATAGCTCTATTTTGTAGAGCTAGAATCTATTCTGCATCAGTGTAAATTATCTAGCTTCTGACTAGCTACATTTAATGATACAGAATAGCCACATCAATGCCCAGGAAACTATATTTATATCTCCTTTACATGTTGAACACATATTGCATAATATATCTATTTGAAACAATTGGAACATGATGGCTCCATCGATAGGATTACCTACCACCGTCTGTATCCTGGAGAAGCCATCCCCTGCATCTACGGACTTCCTAAGATCCACAAGGAAGGAACACCCCTCCGACCCATAGTCAGCAGCATCAATTCGGTAACATACAACATTGCCAAACACCTCTCTACCATACTAGCACCTCTAGTTGGACACTCTGAACACCACATCCATAATTCGGAAGAATTTGTTTCCAAAGCAAAGATCCTGAAACTGGATACAGATGAAACTATGGTCTCCTTTGATGTGTCCTCCCTTTTCACCAGCATCCCCACCACTCATGCTCTATCCGCTGTCAGGAAGAGACTAGAAGAGGACAGCACCCTGGAAAGGAGAAGCCATCTC
Source organism: Charina bottae (assembly GCA_023362775.1). Classification (NCBI taxonomy): domain Eukaryota; kingdom Metazoa; phylum Chordata; class Lepidosauria; order Squamata; family Charinaidae; genus Charina; species Charina bottae. Next base: position 93,180,137 of record JALMGJ010000002.1, on the reverse strand, counting down.
AACCCAAACCAGATCTGCCATCTTCTGGACCTGTGTCTTAACACCACTTATTTCACATACAGAGGTGACTTTTACAGACAAAAACACGGCTGTGCCATGGGTTCTCCTGTGTCACCCATTGTGGCTAATTTATACATGGAAGAAGTGGAGAAGAAAGCACTCAACACATTCCAGGGAACGGTGCCCACCCACTGGTTTAGGTATGTGGATGACACCTGGGTCAAAATCAAGGCCCAGGAAGTACAGGCCTTCACGGACCATATAAACACTATAGATGCCAACATTAGCTTCACCAGAGAAGACACCAAGGACAACAGACTGGCATTCCTAGACTGTGAAGTCCTCATTGGGACCGGTGGCAAGCTAGAAATAGGGATCTACAGGAAACCCACACACACAGATCAATATCTGATGTTTGACTCCCACCATCCACTGCAGCACAAACTAGGAGTCATCAGGACATTGTCACACAGAGCAGAAACCATCCCCACCTCCATGGATTCCAAAAAGAATGAAAATCAGCACCTGAGAACAGCCCTGAAGGCCTGTGGATATCCAAATTGGGCCTTCACCAAATCTAAATCTACCAGACCTAAAACAGCGACAGATAGGGCTGAGACTCAGAGTAAACGAAAGAACCTGGTCATTCCCTACATGGCTGGCGTGTCTGAAAAGATAAAACGGATATTTGGCAAACACCACATACCTGTATATTTCAAACCCACCAACACACTGAGACAGAGGCTTGTACACCCCAAAGATCAAACTCCAAAACACAAGAAAAGCAATGTAGTTTATGCAATCCAGTGCAGTGAGGAGTGCTCTGAACTCTACATTGGAGAAACCAAACAACCTATGTACAGGAGGATGGCCCAACACAGGAGAAATAACACCACAGGACCAGAGTCAGCAGTTTATCTTCATCTAAAAGAAAAAGGACACTCATTTGAGGACATTAATGTTCACATTTTAGACAGAGAAGATAGGTGGTTTGAGAGAGGGGTCAAGGAATCCATTTATGCTAACTTGGAAAATCCTTCCTTGAATAGAGGTGGGGGCCTCAGGCACAAACTCTCCCCCATCTTCCTCCCCGTTTTGTCTTCTGTGCCTAGGAAGATTAAGACCATTTCAGAAGCTCAACAGCAGCATGGTGATTTTAACGACCCTCCTTTAGATGATAAAAGGACTTAAAAATTACATCTCAATATAACCATGACCTAGCCCCAGGTGTAAGGTCACACAGCTACCTAGGAACATATTTAGGATTCCCTTACCAACTTTGCTCAGACTGAAGAAGCTCCTTGGATAAGGAGCGAAACGTTTCCACTAAGAAAATAGAAATCCAGTTGACATGATTCAAGCTACAGACATTGCATAATATAGTATACAGAAACTTAGAGAAATTTTGCAATGGCCAGATAATTATTCAGGTCCCTATTTCTTCGAAGTCTTCACTGCCCAGTACTCATTTTGTCATTACTTTATGACGGATGGTCCAAAGTCAAATCCAAGAGCTGTACAACTACAGGTTTGAAGTTTCCAGTGCTGTATTTAGCACAATACTGAAAATATAACTATTGCACAGTACATTGTAAAGATAAACATAATTCTATATCTCAACATCTTTGTAAAAATATGTTTTTATTCTGTAGCTTCCTCTGCAGCAGAAATATAACATGTGAGTTGAGTGCTTTAAGAGTCCTTTAGTCCAAGGTAAAAAAGATCCCCCTGTACAACTACCTGAAATTATAAAATGACTTATGTCATTTCTCAACACTTATATCAAACCTTGGACCCCACTAGCTGTTCTTAGGTTTACTGATGCCAAAATAGTTCCTGCCATCACTCAGAAAATCTAAGCTAGTCACTATGACTTAAAAATAGCAATAATAATGGAGGCAAAATGTAGTAGTATAGCAAACAACTGAAACACAGACTGCTCTGATCTTGTCTATTTTCATAGACCTGAGAAGTAGTTCCTCATCTAAAACTACAGAAAAAACTCATGTAATAAAATCTACTTATTTCAAGTAATCCTTGAAATAAGGTTGTGGTAGGGTTAACACAGCCAGCTTTGATGTGCTGGATGAATGCAAGTATATGAAGTGTAATGTTAGCTTACATAATAGCTATCAAATCAATTTTCAATACTGTTCTTAAAAGAAGGAGATTGTAAAAGATAAGTTAAAATGTCTGATAAATTTTAAGGACTTACAGTATGTCTCTACCATTTGGTTTGTTTCACTTAAATTTTATCTATGTTAGATTTTTAATCTGGCTTTACAGAAATTGCTTCTCCCCAGGGAATCTTGCAAAATGTAATGTTAAGAAGGAGGTGAGAATCTTTGCCTGAGGATCTACAGTATTTACAGGAAATTATAATTCCAGAAACTCTTTGGAAATGTTTTGCAATGTAAAATACAGCTAATTCCTGTTGGTTCTCTTGTGATCTGCCCCATCTGCAGAATCTCCTGATGGGTAAAGTTGTCCCTGGTAATTTTGGAATAGAATAAAGAGTGCAAATTTAGCTGTAACCCTCATGTAGGAGGAAACAGGTGAAAGGTGAGTGGAGAAGAACTATCTTTTCTTCTTCTTTTGAAAATACAGCTGCATACTTTGGCTACCGAAATCCAGAAGGCTCTTCATACTTTTCTCCCATCTAGTGGTCAACCAGATTTGTGCAGCTCATATCTAGTAGCCCTACCACACTTAAATGGCTGGGTTAAAAAATGGAGTTTGGGAATTGGGTGTTTAAATCATAAATGGTTCTTAATGATCACTAGTTGTTTTGCCTGTTAATTATGTATTTTAATGGATGCGTTCCCTTGGAAGACAATCTTACTCGGCTACGAGTGATCGCCAATGAATGAATGAATGAATGAATGTTACTGATCTATGATAGCATTCAATAGCAATGGTCTTTGGAGAAATACTGGTTTTGTTTTATGTTTTTCTTCTGAAATGCTGTAATTTTAACACATTTATATGCAAAATTCATAATAAATTAAGTCTCTAGTAGTTTTTTTTTTCTATTTGGAGTTTTCAAGTCAGTCTTGATTCCTGGTAATTGCCTAGACAAGTCCCTGCAGTTTTCTTGGCAAGATTTTCAGAAGGGGTTTGCCCTTGCCTCCTGCTTCCTAGGGGCTGAGAGAGAGTGACTGGCCCAAGGCCACCCAGCTGGCTTTATGCCTAAGGCGGGACTAGAACTCTCAGTCTCCTGGTTTCCTATTGGCTCCTTCCCAGGGCTGAGAGAGAGTGACTGGCCCAAGGCCACCCAGCTGGCTTTATGCCTAAGGCGGGACTAGAAATCACAGTCTCCCTGCTCCTAGTTCAGCATCTTAACTACCCCAAATTGTAGTTAATATTTTTTTTTCTCCTTCGAGTCAGTGTTGACTCCTGGCAAGTCCCTGCAGTTTTCTTGGCAACATATTTATTTATTTATTATTTAAATTTATATTTGGAAGTGGTTTGCCCTTGACATCTTCCTAGAGAGTGACTCGCCCAAGATCACCCAGCTGGGTTCTGCCTAAGGCAGGACTAGAACTCATAGTCTCCTGGTTTCTAGCCTGGTGCCTTAACCACTATCCCAAACTGGCTCTTTAATTATTTAAAAAATAATTAATTATTAACACTTTAAAAATATCAATTTGTACTAATAGAAACTGCTTTATCCTGTATTGAGTGTCAATGATTTTCCTATAGGGTATTTTCCACCATAACAAGCGATGACAGGATCTGAACATAGGACTTTCTGTGTACAAGAATGTACTCTATAATTAAGCCACATATGGTCCTTAACAAACCTAACTTACCAACAATGACAGTGAAGACTATTAGTAAATGCTATTCAAAATTTAATTTTACACCATGAGAAATGAAGCAAGCAATATATATATATATATATATATATATATATATATATATATATATATATATTACTAGTGTATTAGCCTTCTCTTATATTTTGCTTCTATTTTTGAAACTCTAGCATTTCATATAAGCCCATTTTTCTCACATCCATCTCTATATGTGATGTATAGAGATCAAATATCCTTTTTATGGAAAAAATGAAGTAGAATTCTATTTGGACTGTTGTCCTGAACAAAAAACGCAATTAAATTGCATGGAAAATGGAACATACTTACTTAGTAAGTTAAATCATAGTCATTCAGAATTCTTATTCCCCAAAAAAGTTTTAAGAAGGATTGAAAATCAACTTTAAGCAGCTAAAAACTTATGTTTTTATTCCAAATTTCTGTTAGTAGTTTTACATTCTGACCTTATATATATCTACCATAAGTCTCCGTGGAATTTGAACACAGCTAGAGTTTTACTTAAAATAATACTTAAATTAATCATGTTCATACAAAGAAGCAATGGCATGCATTTTATAGTGTATTGTTTCTTTAAAGTATCATATGCCATTTAATAATTTATAGCACAACTATGCACTCAGAAAGTGGGTCTAGAGAGCTTTAAGGGAAATTGTAGAATTAAAACAAATTGTTATAACTCTGAAGAATTATTGCTGTAAGTTTTTTCTTAATGAAGGTACTAAGTTTTGACAGTAACAGAGTGATACAAATTTGGAACATTAGAAGAAGAAGATGTGCTTCATGTCATCTGTTCTTCTCATCAGGTAAAATATTACGTGGCCAAATCAATATGCAGGAATAAGAAAACTTATTTAAAGTTGAAATACAGTCATAAACTGTGAAGTTATTCTGAATTGTACCCCGATTTATTTTTAAAAAGGACATTCCTTTTTGCTGAGTTACCATTTTGATATGCAACAGAAATATATTCATAAATAATATGGTAAACCTATTCATCCTGAAGCGCACATGACCAGCTCATTTAACAAGCCAATAATGCAGAGCTCTCCAAACTGCGTGTCGGGACACGTTGTCCCGGCTGCTGCTGCCTCCAAGCCCTGCTAGGATTCCACGCAGGTCCTAGTGCTTGCCTTGTGCCTTGGTGCCTCCGAACCCTGTGAGGATTCTGCGCAGGTCCTAGTGCCTGCCTTGTGCCCTGCTGCCTCCAAACCTGCTGTGATTCTGCGCAGGTCCTAGTGCCTGCCTTGTGCCCTGCTGTAAGAGTGTGTCGTGAAATGATGCATGTCTAAAAAGTGTGTCACCAACATGAAAAGTTTGGAAAGCTCTGCAATAATGGCTTGCTTTGCTACAATTCCCTCTCCCCTTCTGCTAGTGGGAGTGGGCCATGGGCAGAACTTAATGCTCCTATGACTTAATGCTCCTATGTAGCATCTCAACAATTGTTGAAGGAATTTATCTTCATAGAAACGCATTAGATTAGGAGAAGTTAGTCATCTATTGCTCTATAGAAAGAGTTTGTAAAATGAGTTGATCCAACCAAAAATCCCTAACAAAACAAGGGAGAGCATCCAATATTTAGTATTTCTTATGCTTTGTGATAGTTTTTCACAAACTTTCTGCAACCCTGGGCCATTAAAAAACATTTGGAAAATGTGGAGATAATCCAGTTAAAGCAAGGCCCTCTTCCTATTTTATTCATCTTTAAGAACATAGGAGTTCAGTTTTTTAGCAAATAAAAGAATGACTACAGTCACACTATAGTCGCCTACTCATCCCCTCCGTGTTAAAAGTCATTAAAATGTAATCCAAAGTTAAACATTTATTTATCATTTGAGGGGGGACAGGACAGTGAGCAGCCAACGGCTTCTGAACAGATGATGGTGAACATGTGCTGAAGTGACAAGTGGTACGTGGTCTCTGGCTCCCCACATGAAGCTGATTATCAGTGAATGCAGGAGGTGGTGAGTGGGCTTTGGCTGGGGAGCCTGGTGGAGAGGCTGCAGCAGACCATCTGGTGGTTCTCCATAGACCCCTGGCGGTCCATGGGCCACGCACCGAGAATCACTGCTCGAGGATAAGCAAACGTTTATTATATTTAAGGTTATCACTGGAACGTCCTTGGAAGAGATAAGGGTTATCACTGGGAACAGGCTGGAATGGTAGGCATTTGTCCATACAGTTATTAGGGAACGGTACTTAACGAATTCGCTACAACATTCTAATTCTATGGTGACGGCAAACCTTTAGCTTTTGATTAAGGGGGGGGGAATTATAAAAAACAAGTTATAGTGATTAGCATAAATCAACATGGCTGGAATTCAGATAGTATGTTAAGCCAAACCACATTATGGAGTTGTGCAATGTGTGAACTTAGACAAGATGTGACCCATCTATGTATTTTCTAACATACTGCAGATTAACCTGATTTTAATGTTTATACTGTAGTTTAATTAATAGAACTCTTGGTTCTTTTTTTCCCCCTAAGGAAAGACTAAACATTCACTAGAAATATAAAAACAATTTAATGAATAAAAATGATTGCATTTTATGTACAAAATTAATGAACAGAGAAACATTCAGAACAACAGGAAACTAAACAGACATATAAGGTTTCAATGTCCTGGAGAAAAAAAGGGGTACAGGCATACCATCTGCAGGGAACTTAGTTTTGAAATCCAAAGTTGCTTCTGTGTTGACGCCATTCTGTAGTTGCTACTGGTTCCTCTCTCCCTCTGTCCTGTGTGATTCTGACTCTGTCCATTTAAATCCTCTCTTTTCCTTTATTTTTTTTCTTCTCCTTTTTCTAACCCTCTCCTCAAGGGTGACAGCCTCCAAGTGCCAAGAGAAGTCTTTTCCCACTGACCGCTCTCCTCATCACCCTTCCAAATATTTTATTATTTGTTTCCTGTTCTTCTTTCCCACCTCCTGCCCCTCAGGCAAAGTTACTACAAAATTCTATGTTAAACCTTTTTAACACCTTTCCTAGAAAAAACCTCAATAAGTTAATGTGTTCTTCCTATGTTTTATTTACATGGAATTCTCCCAGTGTGGAACCCTTCCAATGATTGTAGTTCTAGAGCTAATATACCTCCTGCCAAGCAAACTGAGGGGAAACCACGTAAACAGTGGAATTACAAAGAGATCCTTGTAGTACTAATGTCCTGGATAGATTAACTATTCTATGAAAGAAAGGACAGCTTCTTGGTTTTGAACCAAGGGCTCAAATGAAAAAGCAGAAAAAAAGTCAGGCTTGGGAACTATATTTAGAAAGGGGGAACTAGGAAACTACAATTGTTTTGAAGGACAATTTATACATTGTAAAATGTATAAACACATGACACACTAGAGTATGTTCTAGAGTAAAAACATCTATCTACTAATCTCTATCAGACACTATCAGCATCTTCCAGGTATGAGATAGATTTGTTGTAATGCTACATGTGACTAGTTCAGATTCTTACAAAAGAAGGGAGTCTAAAGTATTGCTAGTAGCAAAGACTTGTGGAATATATTTTGACATATATTTTCCTGATTCTATGGGGAATAATGAAGGAACTGCTGAAATACTTGAAAGACTGATTTCGCTAACAATGAAATCGTAACTGAGCGACTATAACTTCATTTTATTTCCAACATCAAACCATTATATGCCCCCAAAAGTGCTTGTTATGCTATTTTTTTTACAATCTCTTAACAACATATGCATAAAATGTTTGACATACCTGAGTAAATATGGAGATGCCCCAGCCATCAGAGAACAAACAGAACCATGCAGAAAGAAAAAGAATCTATATTAGTCACATATTAATTCTATGTTTTTATGGATATGCATATTTACACTGTTTATAAAATGAAGAGTGATGGTATAAGATTGTAAAACTTTTGTAATTGAAGAAAAATTTCAAACAATATATACCAAATAATATTCTATTTTATACACTCCCTTTTTTTTCCCCATAAGTTGCTGTTTCTTTTCTTTATCCCCTTTAAAGTACTTTAGTTAGGATTCTGTTTGCATTCTGTTATGCTATACACACTCTGGAATAATTAGTTGTTTCACTTTCTTGCTTTGTCTTTTGCTTTCATTATATATCAGCACTTGGTGATATATAAAATCAAGGGTTTCACCATTCCTCCCCCACTGACTGATTGATTAGGTGTCATCAACTCTGACAATCTAATCTGATTTATTAGATCGTCCGCTCTTAGCAACAACATAGATTTTCTCCATGATGATCTGTCCCTAACCTGGTCTTTCAGGTCTTCCAATGGTGCACTCATCGCCACTGTAACTGAGTCCATCTGCCTTGCTGCTGGTCATCCTCTTCTTCTCTTTCCTTCCACCTTTCCCAGAATTAGAGCCTTCTCAGGAGATCCTCCCCCATAAATACTTCCAATCTCTAACTCACACAGGCAATCCAAAAGGATACCATGGACAATAATATTGAAGGGTCCTGAGAAATCTAGTGGGTCAGAAGGGATCCTGCCCCTCCCTCCAAACAACGAACAAAGGTAATCAGCCAGAGCAACCAATGCCATTTCCATCCAGAGCCTAGGCTTGAATCCTGTATGAAAATGGTTCAGATAATCTGTTTCCTCTAGGACCCTCTGTTGTTGAAGACCCACCACTGTCTCTAGAATTTTCCTCTAAAAGGGAAAGTTGGAGATTGGTCTGAGGGTGTCCAGGACAGCTGGATCAACAAATGGTATCACCCCTCCCTCAAATATAGCCTTTTCCATAATTACACGTGAAGAGATACTTGATTCAGATTCATTCACTTAATAATTAATTATTTGCTGAGTTTGATATACAGCACATTCAAAGACAATCAACAGCTGAACTAAACATTTAAGCAAACAAAAGCCTACAATGTAAGGTATTCATTTCCCACAAATAATACACAACCAATTGGTTTTTGAACAAACAATTCTGGAGAAACTGTCATGCCATATTACTGCACATGAGCTACAGTTACAGTGTCATATCCAGCATACCATAAATCTTTAGTTTTCCTTCTGTGTAACAAAATGGCCTCCAGGGGACAGTAGAAGAATGCCAGATTGTATGCAAAGCAACTAGTAGCATATCAGAAAGAAGAATGACAAGCCACAAATAGCCTGCCCTTCCACTGATGATGATCATAATTTATTTCCTTGTGAAGATGGCTGTGGACAAATTCAAATAACTGAAGACATGATTTAAATGCATTATTTTCAGGATTATGGTGCCTAATAATAGTGTGCAGTCTTCTATATTTATTTACAGCATAAACACTAAATTAGTATAAAAATTTGAGAACTCAGTTCTCAATATGACCATCCATATGTTAATGAACAAAAACAGATTAGCCAGATCTTGTGTCCCTTTTTCAGAAACTCTACAAGTGAAATGTATTTACATTTTCATATGTGGACTGAGAAGAAACAGAGAAGGAACCCACATCTCTAAATATATCCTATCACTGGGTGAAAGGAATTAAGAAAAACTATATTTCTTACCCTCAGACTTTTAGGTATAACTGTATGTTTCCTATCTGCACATATATGTTACCTTTCAGAACTTTTGAATTATGGTGCTGGAGAAAACTATTGAGAATACCTTGCACTGTGAGAACAAATAATTCAATACTAGATAAAATAAAACCAGATTGCTCATTGGAAACATTAATAATAAAGCTAAAACTCAAATATTTTGGACACATAATGCGAAGGCAAGAAGGTTTGGAGAAATCCCTGATGCTTGGAAAAAATCAAGAGCAGCTGAAAAAGAGGTTCATAAAAGAGAAGGTGCTAGACAGTATCACTGATGACACAAGCCAGAGCTTACAAGAACTCAAAGGAGCTACTGACACATAATTCTGGCAGAATGATGTCCATCAGGTCACAAAGAGTTGAAAATAACTGAACAACTGCTATTCAAAATGTAAGGAATGGCTTACACGATTAAGACCAACCAATGAATTAAAATGAAGATTCAGTATTAAAATAAGTTGAAAGTGTTGAAAATAACTTGAAAGTATTAGATTAAACACCCATATTCATAGTTTCCTAAGTGGGCATTTAAAATCATCCACAGTGACAATAAGGGGCAAAACTAATGAAACAGTGAAAGCACTTCCTTTCTTCTTAAAGATATCATTTTAAAAGATATTCACAATCAGGAGGCCTAGATTTGGATAAGGTTAATATGTTTTAAACAAACTATCTCTAAAGCTTTGGTTAAAAATTCTGATGTCTTCAAGGTAAGGTATCAATACTATCTTTAGCAACCTGTGGGAAATTTGTAACTGCGCCAAGTGCTTTATGAAGTAATGAACAAGAGTTTATGGTATGATTATGCCAGTCACTTCTCCATCAAATTGTTGTGGAGAAAATATGAGGTGGAAGGAGTATTAGGTATGTTCACTGCCTTGTGTTATTTATAAAAATAATAAAGGCAGGATTTAAAAAAATCTAAAAATATATAAAGGATTTACTGTTTTATTTGCTAGAGATACAGACATGCATTTTTTTCCTGAAGCCTGATAATTTGGGGATGGGAGGTGTAGAAATAGATTACAGACTTGCTTAAATAATTCAAATAACTTAAATATCTGAAAAGTGAACAGATGAACAGAAATTCAATGAAATGGCTAAGAATTAGATATGTGCTTATTGTAACAGACAGACAGACAGACAGACACACACACACACACACACACACACACACAACCCCATCCAATAACAAATCATACTGCCAAAGAAACTGTTAAGGGGTCTAGTTTCAATGACTTTGATAATAACCCTTTGTCCACTTCTCTTATCTAGTACTTAGGCGTGGCAGTGAGAATAACTGGCATTTAAAAGAGGAGAATCAAATTTCCTCCTACATACATTCTTACTTCTATTGCCTCTTCAGCACATCCCTGAAACTATTTTTAGAGGATAAGTATGATAATCACCCAAGCAGGTGCTGACATTCAAAATACAACAGCTTCAGGTTACAAAATTATGTGTGTGTAAGAGAGAAAGTGTGTAAATAAAATCCTTGGGCACATACTGTATAAGATGTATGTAAACACATGATTAATGCTTCACTGCCAGAGAAAATCAGTATTCATAACTTTGGCAAACAAATGAGGAAAAGCTGGAAACACTCTAACCTGGAAAAGAAAATCACAGAGTACAAACAAAAAACAATCAGAATTACTTAACAAAATCTCATAATATAGAGCTGCTAATGTTTGATGTGTCACCCCTAGTTAATGTGCTATATTACTATGTCAACTTAAAGGACAAATCACTGCTGATTACACTCCTGATTTTTACTGCCAAGCTTATGAAATGTACATTTTTCAAGAACTTGACACTTCATCACTTAATGTTTCATCTGAATATATAAATTGCATATAAAGGATCAATACACACACAGACATTCAATTCATATTCATTCATTCATTCATTCATTCATTCATTCATTCATTCATTCTTGACACTATCTCTTCTTTATTACACACACTTCTTAACTACTTTCTTTCCACTGCACTAAACTTTTATGTTTTATGAAATTCTGGGTATGACATTATATTCCACATACCTCCTAGCTGGTGGAATGTGGGCAATAGTATATAGTATATAGGCTTGCAATGTGCTTTTTAGATTAGAGATCCTAAACAGTGCAAGCATGTTTGAAGTAAAAATTGGTTGCGCTTATAGCATACTGATCACAATATGCCAGAGTTATGATCATACCTTTGGGATGCAACACTACATGTGGCACGGATATGACTTTGTACCTTACTAAAATGGTTACTTAGAAGCCTCAGCCTGCCAAAGCCTTAATAAATAATGTACAAGGCCTATTTTTAGCTCTACCCCTTTGTTCATGATACCTCAAGCTTCTCACCAAAGGTAGCTTCTATAGGAAGAACTTACATCAGAGGGAAGGATTGTTTATATGCACATTTAGATGTCTACAACTTCCAATGAAAATACAAATGCATTGATAATAATTAATTAGGAGTATCCTAATCCTGGGTTAATTAAATATTAATTAATTATTAATTAATTATTAATTAATTATTAATTAATTATTAATTAATTATTAATTAAATGTTAATTAAATGTTAATTAATTATTAATTATTCATTAATAGGGGTGCGATAGCTCCATGGTTAAGATGCCAGGCTTGTCGATCGGAAGGTCAGCAGTTCGAGACCTGAGCACCGCGTGACGGAGTGAGCTCCCGCACTCGCCCCAGCTCTTGCCAACCTAGCAATTCAAAAGCATGCAAATGCAAGTAGATAAATTGGTACCACTTTGGTGGGATGGTAACAGCGTTCCGCGCGCGTCATGCCAGCCACATGACTGTGGAAGCGTCTTCGGACAACGCTGGCTCTTCAGCTAACAAATGGAGATGAGCACTGCCCCCTAGAGTCAGACACGTCTGTGCAGGGGAAAACCTTTACCTTTACTAATTAATTTTTAAAGTTTTTTTTTTCCTGAACTGTGTTAATATAATCAGATGGTTACATTGCTCATTCCTTTGAATGGCTTGGCAGAAACAATTCTAGGAATTGTATCTGCTTAGAGATACAACAGACAGCACAGCTCTTCTCCAGATTCAGAGAAACTCAGACTACATTTCTGATACTTTTTTCGCATTCTTTCTTATCCAGCTGTTTGTGTTCAAAGGGGAAAAAAACTATCTACAAAAACATGCCTTATTTTTCCCTGCACCTATTTTCAGAGTACTTATGAGGTACTATTCTGCAGATCAGAATGCAGGTTTGCAGAATTTACAGTATAAACAAAACTAGACATGTTTTGTTGTTTCATCTTTGTAGGACAAATAAAACAAAGTTTATAACCATATAGACCCCTGACTTTTTTATTCTGTTTCGTTTGCAACTAATTAAGAGAACATTAAGGAGAAATGTCATTCTTTCCTTGATGTACAGTAATGTTGTTAAATTTTCATTTAACACCAGAAATGCAATGTTTTGATTTATAATTATTTCATAATGCAGCTTAAATTTACTGTAACTGCAAAGAATTTGAGAACTCATTCAAGACCAATGTTTTTAAATGTATTTTTAAATAAAAATAATTGACAACACCTCAAGCATAAATATAAATATAATAATTACTGAAACTGTGAACAAATGAATACAGGAACTTTAGCGATGCTAAAGTTGCAGAGCCTCGCTGGCAGGGAACAGAGCAAGCATCTGGGGAGAAAATACACAGAGAATCACTTGTGGCAACAGGTCAATGATGAACAGATCTAGCAACTGGCTTTGATTTTGAAGAAAGCCCTGCGTAAAAGATACCAGGAAATAAACCTAATGAAATATTTAAATGTAAGAAAAGCCTTCCAAATGAACCACAGGGGTCATTTTGACATCTATTACAAAACATGCTTGACATTTTACTTCTAAACAGCATTACCCTACCACAATTAAGTGCCAACAACATAAACAACATAAACAGAGAGTGGAATAAACTGGGAGCATTTTCAAACTTTATATTTTCCCTGCCCAGTAAGGAGAACTTGCATGAGGGAGGAGGAGAAGGTGTGTGTGTGTGTGTGTGTGTGTGTGTGTGTGTGTGTGTGTGTGAGAGAGAGAGAGAGAGAGAGAGAGAGAGAGAGAGAGAGAGAGAGAGAGAGAGAGAGAGAGATTTAACCCTTTACTCTCTCCCCCTCACCCCCAAAGGCTGGGATCCTGATTTTTATCAGGGCCTGTACCTTCGATCTGCGAGAAAGGCTCAAGGCTTTGATCAAAATCAGGACCAGTGCAGGTTTGAGTCTTCCATGCAGAGCTAACCAGAAATGATTGGCTTTGCACACACAGGAAAAAAAAAACAGAAGAAATCCATTTGCTACACCAGTTTTTATTTATATCACCCAGCATATTTCAGACTAAAATGCATTTCTTCTTCAGAAGCAGCATAAGCATAAAATTGAAAAGACTACTCCTCTTTTTCAACAAAGGATGTAATGAGAATTGGAAAATATATGATCTGACATTCTAGGTCCAATTTAAAAAGAGAAGAATATGCAATCTTGGAAAATCTTGTGGTTGACCCTTTTATTGTCATTGGGAAAATGGATACAATACTATAATTTTTCCATATGGACAGGAGTATGTAGAAGTGATGCATTAATTACAAAATTTGGAAGCATCCAATTCTTTCTCACATGTTCCCAGATCTCAGATTTCTTCAAGGATAAGCCCCTTTGTTATTGGCTCTAATACTATGCAGACTGCTTTTTTAAAAAGTGTCTTCTCTGTGATGCAAATGAATTATATTATACTGGCAGGTCAAGGAGTGGGACATTGTTCCTCCTTGACAGTCTAAAACAGAGCTTTCCAAACTGTGTGTTGCGACACAAAAGTGTGTCGCCACACACAGTCTGGTGTGTCGCCACACAACCCAGAAGCGCTGATCATCATCAGCGCTTCCGGGTTTTCCCGCGGCGACACACCAACTGCAGCGCGCAAAACCCGAAAGTGGAGCAGCGCTTCCGTTTTTTTGCGCGCTGCCGCAAGGACGGCACTTCCGGGTTTTCCTGCCGCGACACACCAACGCCGGTTGGTGTGTCGCCGCAGGAAAAACTTTGGAAAGCCCTGGTCTAAAACATAAACCTTTATGTGGAAGCATTTGAAAAAGAGTAATTTTTTGGCTCAAAAATCCATTCACACACTGTATACTGTATATGATTGAATTATTTATATGACATATTTGTCATCTGGCACAGGAACGGGGCAGATGGGACTCTCCTATTTTGTCAACTTTTTGACATGGTGAATTACCATTTGATAGCTCAACTCTTTTACTTTACAAGCTTTTGACATAACGGCCTCTGAAATGTGAAAAGTACATCATTTATCTTTTGGAGCTACAGACTAGCCATTTCCAATCTCTTTATGTAAGCTCTAGTCTGTAGGTATGTATCTAAAGAGAAAACCTGAGCAATCCCTTGTCGAGCTCCAGCCCTTCTAGGATCAAACTCTCTTTTCCTTGGTGCAGGTTCTGTTTTCCTTTCCATTCAAGACTCTTAGGTGGTTTGCTCAGGTGATGTACCATCCTACTGCAACAACCAAATGTGAGGGGGGTTCTTTTGGGAAACGGTACAGACCAACAACAAACAGGCTGCTTCCTTCCACATACTCACAGATTAATACAGCTTTTACAAAAGAGGAAACTACATTTGAAGTTGAAGTTACAGAATCTAACTAGCCATGTCCTTAATCAAGGCATCCATTACAAATCCGCTACCATGAAAACTTGATGAAATTTCTCTGGTTCCTGCTATTGCAATGTTTACCTGCACTACAAAGTCTTATGTGCTAACATCTTAATTCATATTTCAATTAATGTTTTAATTAAATCATAAATATATACTTAGACTTTTATTTCATTAGCACATAGCTTTCCAAACTGTGTGTCGCGACACAATACTGTGTCGCCTGCGGGGCCCAGGTGTGTCACGTCAAAACCCGGAAGTGCTGATGGCGTGCCACCGCTGCCGTGTGCACCTACACGCACAGTGGCAGTGGTGGCAGGCCATCAGCGCTTCCGGGTTTTTGCACGGCACACCAGGACACTGCTGCTGCCACCGCTGCGGTGGCGCTTCCGGGTTTTCTCACGCGCCGCAGTTGGTGTGTTGCCATGGGAAAAGTTTGGAAAGCCCTGCATTAGCACATGGAGTAAAATAATAAAGTGAAATTAAACAATGTCTATGAACAACAGGAAAAGGCTATTTTGAAATCAGAAGGAGTGAATATAGTGAACTATAATTAAAAGGGAGAAAGGAATGTAAAATAATTGTTTTATATACTATTGTTTCTCCCTCAATAGTTTTACAGAATCTGACATTGTTGCTATATGTAAGTTGGATATTTAAGCATAAAACTATAGAGCATGGGTGTCCAACCTTTTGGCTTCCCTGGGCAACATTGAGTGAAGAGGAATTGTCTTGGGCCACACATAAAATATATAATATAGTGGTTAAGATGCCAGGCTTGTCAATCGGAAGGTTGGCGGTTTGAGACCCAAGCACCGCGTGATGGACTGAGCTCCCGCACTTGCCCCAGTTCTTGCCAACCTAGCAATTCGAAAGCATGCAAATGCAAGTAGATGAATAGGTACCACTTCCGTGGGATGGTAACAGCATTCTGCGTGCATCATGCTGGCCACATGACCGCGGAAGAGTCTTCGGACAACGCTGGCTCTTTGGCTAACAAACGGAGATGAGCACCGCCCCCTAGAGTCGGACATGACTGTGCAGGGGAAAACCTTTACCTTTACCCTAGTTAATGCATATAAGTAATAAAACTTCATTTATTTTTTAATATTTTTATTATAAAATTTAAAAAAAGAGGGCAACATAAAACTAGTGGGATATTTGACCTTGTTTTTGTGAAACCAATGCATCAATGTCTGGTTCAATGAAAGTGGTTGCAATTCTCAGTGAGTTCTCAAGGTGCTTGTCAGAAATTTTAATTCTAATTTTACTCTTTGTGTGCTTCATCCTTGAAAATAGTTGCTCACAAATGTACGTGCTGCCAAAAAGCGATGTCATGAATAAGGCGTGATTCTGAAGCAAGGGATATTTTTCTCTGGGAAGATAGGTCTTATAAAAGTCCAGTAGAGAGGCATGATCAAATTTTTCTTTGAGTTGAATGTCTGATTGCAACTCTATGCATTCCATTTGAAAATTCAGAGGTAATGTAGTTATGTTGACTGAAAATGGAGTCGAAAATATACCAAAATATTGATGATTTTTCCAGAAATCTTGAAACCTGTTCTCAAATTCCTGTATCAAACCGAAAAGCAAGGCTGTATATTTCTTGCTGTTCACAGGACTGTGTTTAGCCAACGTATTAAAATGTATAAAATTATTTTCCATAACCTGACCTTGCCATACTTTAAGTTTAATTTCAAACGCTGTTATGGTTTGAAACATTGCAGTGATAAGTTGGTTTTCACCTTGAAGACGCATGTTTAATTCATTTAAATGAGCAGTCAAATCCACCAAAAATGCTAAATCTGTGAGTCATTTTTCATCTTCAAGTTCTGGCACAAATTTTCTTTTTGATTCCATAAACGACTTGATTTCATTTCGCAAATCATAAAATCTTTTCAGCATTTTACCCCGACTTAGCCACCTTACTTCAGAAAAGTAAATGATGTCCCCATAATCAGCATCCATACTTTTAAGGAACTCCTGGAATTGGTGATGATTCAATCCCTTGGCTCTTATGAAATTCACTGCTTTAATTACAATTTGCATGACATTATCCATTTTTAAAGCTTTCGCGCATAAATTTTCTTGATGTACTGTAGAATGCAGTGATACTTCATCAAACGTGAGTTGCCGGCGGCTTTGCATCGTCTTCTATCAATTTTGTAAGTACCTCACTTTTACCAACCATCACCGGGATGCCATCAGTAGATATACCAGGTATGTTGACAATGGTTAAAGAAAATCACTTTAATGTCATTTTTACTGCTTCATACAAATCAAGAGATTTAGTTGTGTCTTTTAATGGCACCAAAGAAGCCATTTTTTCAGTGACATTATATTTGTTATCAATACCTCTAATAAAAATGGTAAGTTGAGCCGTATCTGTAGCATCAGTACTTTCATCCATCGCCAAAGCATAAAATTTGAAATTAGCAGCTTTACTCTTCAAACCCTTTTCAATAGATTTTCCTATTTCTTCAATTTGCCTGGCTATAGTCTGGTGAGATTTTAGATTTTAGAAAAATCGCTTTTTTTATCAGGATAAATTATATCTGCCACACTTTCCATACAATGCTTAATAAATTCACCATCGGTAAATGGTTTTGATTTTTTTGCAATCAGATTTGCTACCAAACAACTAGCTTTTATAATAGTCCTTTTGAGTTGTGACTTTTTAAAAAAAAATTGTTGAGACGACAGACTTTTTTTCAGTTCCACTAATCTGTCTTTATGACAAATTCCTTGATATGCTTCGAATTTGGCAGTATGTTTTTCCCTATAATGCCTTTTCAAATTGTAGTCTTTGAAAACTGACACATTTTCCCTACAAATTAAGCATAGTGCCTTAGTATTTGTCTCGACAAAAAAGTACTAATCTGTCCATTTTTCGTTGAATACTCTTCCTTCATCTGCGATTTTTCTTTTTTTATTTTCTTTTTTGAGTTCTGTTTTCTGTTGCAACGACATAGAAGCCATGCTGGAATAAATTTATTTAGGAATAAATATATTTTTTAAAGAAATAACACAACAAGCCCATCGTAAATTGTTAGGTAGGCAAATAAAGCAAAGTTTAATAATCAATTAAGAAAACTTACATGTCTACTTAATAATAATAACAATAAACGCCTGTCGTCACAGAACACATGTAGGTAGGTTGAAATATTATATATAACGCCAAGTCACCACAAGTTGATGTGTGTAGTGGGTGGCAGGGGCGTTAGCACTGCACTGCCCCCTCCCCTATACAGCGTGCTGTTGTTTCTACCTACTCAGTCCACGATCGAGCAGTGCGTGATTGAGTCACGAAAAAAATCACAAAATAATGTTAAACATTTACGATTTTGGGGGGCTGCATTACTAGCTGTTCAGGGCCGCACGCGGCCCATGGGCTGCGGGTTGGACACGCCTGCTCTAGAGAAAGGAAGATAAACCATGAAGTAGTGCAGGTACCCACTATTATCATATGAAAAAACTGAATGCTTCACTGTGAAGAAGCTCATTTGCACATGCCTTTATCTGTACCCTAGACTGTTTATGAAATCACACCCTCTTTATCGTTCCTGTTGGCATAAGTCGAAATTGCCAGCTTATCTGGCCCATGTTCTGCTTTTCTTCCTGGAGGGGAAAGGAAGAAGCAAAGAAGCAGCAAAGCTCCACTTCAGTTCTTCTCTTTTGATACTGAAATCAAATTCCTAACCCAAAGAATCTCTTTTTTTAATATTATGTGAATGGCTTGAGTTTGCAGAACAAGCTAATCCAAAAATGAAGCCAAATTCTGAACCCATTATAGGTCTTTCCCCATGCCTCTATCTGGTGAAAATTGAAGGTCTTATGCAGCCTTGACAAGCATCAAATTGATCTGCCTCATGTGATGGGAAAAGTGAGTGACATTATAAGAGTTAAAGTTCATTTATATTGGAAGATAAAACTGTGTGTGTAAATAAATCTAGCTGAAATAAATTAGGAAGCTAATGTCAGTTGTGATCAATTTACAGACAATATTCTATTCTTCTCATTTTGCTCAGAACAAAACAAACACACTGAATGGCTTTTCCCCCCTCTAAAAAATAGTAAAGATGTTTTTGAGTTGGGCTCAGACCCTGGTGAATGCATCCATGAAATTTTCTTGGCAGTAAAACAAAAGTTGTTTGCTATTGTCCTCTTCAGAGATATTTGTTCAACTTCCTCTCTAGTCCACCTAACAATGGACAAGAACTGCCTCAATGGAATGATTAAGCTGTAGCAGTGGCTTTTACTTTTGAGTCACTTTTACTCTGCTTTATCATGCCTAATCAGTTTTCTAACAGATATTTAGCTTGTTGCTGATTTCTTGATTGACTAATTACAAAAAGAAAGAGTGAATGAACTGTTGACAGAGAGCCCCCCGATACCAAGGTCTGTGTTTTGTTGTATGACTTGCCCACCAGAGCAGTGAAAAGTCAACAAGATCAGGTAAAGATAGGAGCTTGTTGTAGCTCTTCAATTATTCCACAGCCAGTGAGAGTGGGATCACTGTCCAAGAGAGTTTAAGCATCCACTAGCTCTTAGTTGTTTGGTATATTTGTACTCACATGGCTCCTGGTAGGATATATATCTTATTTAGTTTCCTAAATTCACAGAAATACTGAAGATATTGCTCTTAATAATACCCATTATTTTACTTCGTCAGTACTGAAATTACACTGTTGTTAATCTACTAATTTGACCTGTTCAATAGCCAAAATAATTATTGATTTTAAGCTGAATGTCATCTTTGCAATGACTGATTTTTGGATCTTCAGTATACAAAAATACTTTGGGAGAGAGATGTTTAATATAAACAAAAGTTGTTAGTTGGATGATGCATAAATCTCATCAATATCTCCTGTCAAACTTTAATAGAAGTTTCAAACAGAATTCATAGCTAACCCTAAAGCAAAACTCCGATTTTCCATACAGAACAGTTATAAATTAGGCTGCAGAAGAATGTTTGTTTTATTTTTCATATAAATGTTGTAACGATCACAAAACCTGAATGTTGTAAACCACAGATTAGGGGGAACCAAGCAAATATCAACCAAGAATGCTGTCTTGCAGAAATACTGAAGCAAAAAAAAATAATACCAGCACCAAGCTTTTTTCAGAAATTCTTTCAGAAGGGAAAAATATTTGGTAATAACCACATAAAAGAAATTATGCCTGCTTCATAAATCCTTTTCAATATTCATGAAGCCTCTCACTAACAATTAACACTGACATAATAGCCCACATTTACCATTGCAAGTTCTCTCAGCAAACCCTCTTTCTGGAAAATTGTAATTTATATCTCAATCCTAATTATATAATGTGGTCATATTTTTTCTAAGCTTCACTTTCATCTATCAAATTCAATCTGAGACACTGTATTTCAGACCCTCTTGATGTTGCATGAGGGACAATCAATTGGATGTGATGAGGATGATGGTGCTAATGAAGTTGACAAGTATGGTGATGATGACTGTGCAATGCAATGACAAAGCTTTTATATCATTGCTGAAATTCTCTCCTGCAAATATTCTTGAGAAAAAGAAGGAAAGGGAAAAAAAATCCTCAAGGGATTAATATAACACTTGATGACAGTGTTGGTGCTTTTGCTAAGCTTTGCAAATTATATTATTTGTGGCCTTTGCCTTCCCTGAATTAATAGAAAAAAAATTAGAACCAGATTTTTTTATTAAAAAAAAAAGGCAAGGGGGCGGGGAACCAAACATTACTGAAAAATTCAGAAAAGAATAGTTCTTGAAAAGGAACAATGAGGGGGTATAAACATTTTTCCAGGCCAGAAACACCCTCGGGGAGATTTTAAAAAGTCAAGATAAGGCCATGACGGCTCAATCGATGCCCTACCCTCTTTTCACATGCGTAGCATGCATGACATACATCAAAATGGGGTGGAGCATAATTTACATGGTTGCAGTTGCCCTCTAGACTACCTTTACCCCCACCCCCATTCCAGGAGACAACTGAACTCTCCTTATGGAATTTTGCCATAGAGAGTACTTCTTGATCAGTCTCATTGGCCAAGAAATATCACAAGGGTACTTCCAAATTGCACTGAATCCATTATAATCATTTTCTACCTTAGGTCTTTTAACTTAGATTATATATTTTATTTTAGAAATTAATCATTTCTCTTTCTTTTTTCCAGGATATTTTCATTGGTAATAATGAGCCAACTCAGCTGGATCATCCTCATAGAAGTATTCACTGAAAGATAGTTTTGCCACAGCTATAGTCTGAAAGCCTTCTTTAGTCTCTCCCTGATGCTAAAGAAACTCACTGCTGAGTCTTCCAGTTGACATGTGCCTTAAATGCTCCTAAATATCCTACTTTGGACACATTATGCAAAGACCTAGCTCTCTGGAGAAGGCTCTGATGCTGGGAAAGGTGGAAGGAAAGAGAAGTAGAAGACTAGCTGCAAGGTGGATGGGCTCAGTTACAGTGGCGATGGGTGCACCATTGGAAGACCTGAAGGATCAGGATAGGGACAGATAGTCATGGACAAAATCTATGTGGTTGCCAAGAGTTGACAATGACTTGATGGCACATAATCAATCATTCAATAAAATGCTCCTGGTTTTTTATCACCACTTTTATCACTTAGCTTACTTGAAATGTGCCTTTTGTAGGTGAGAATAACATTCATTGTGGAACACAGAAGCAGAGCACACGGCTAGAGTATATCTAGAGTATATCTATGCCCTTTCCCTTTATTTTGCAGGTGTGAAAATGATGAAGCAGCTCCACTCTTGCCCTTTTTAGTGTACAGCCTTCACTGAATAGACTAAACCCCAAAAAGTTGCTTAACTTTGGTCTAAAGAGCTAAGATGGAACACTTAATACTATTTTAAAGATGCAGTAGGATATCAGCATAAATTCCCAAGGCTAATGGCCTCTGCATACTGTAGATCTCTATGTACTGTGGAGAAATGATTCCATTCATCAGTGAAATAATTACTTTTTGAAACAATGATTACATAAATCTATGCAACACGTCAGATTTAAAGGCAAAAGGATGCAGAACACTGCAGACCCTCAAGTAGAACCTGTCCGCAACTCCTTAAAGCAGCGGCACCTTTTCTGGGGACCATGTGGCTGCCCTTTCATCAAACATAGGAAGAGACATGTTTACTTTATAGAATTGGAGATGAGTACTACGTGAGTGTCCCCATGTGCTTTGAAGGATCTCTGAAGGGCTGTACAGCCATGTTACATACATTAAAAGGATATCTATTCCATCAACTGCAACCTTGCCAAGGAACAGGAACAACTGGGCCTGTTAGCATCAGCGTTTCAAACACCAACATTGCTATCACTGTTGATAATCCTGAGGCATATTCCGAATGCATGTCATTCTTCTACTGCTCTTTTAAAAACACTGGCATGTAGACAATTGGTACAGTCTTTGTAACCCAGTCACTATGTGACTGATGTCAAGAAAACAATCTGCTGAAACAGATAATGGGTTATTATCTGTACTCCAGACAAACTGCCCTGCCCTGACCAGGGAAATACTGTACCATCATTTTCTGCCTTACTGTCCTGAAAATGGTTCCAATTTTCTTGGAGCTAAGGCATAACTCAAATATAGTTTCTAGTGAATAAGCCTTACTATGCTGGAATAAAGGAATGCAAAGGCTCATTTATAATTATATGTGCTGATTGATTTGGGTAAGCAAGGATGCCATAAAGTGAAGTGAAAGGTATTGAATTTCAAATGTTACACAGGAAGGTGCCTAAATAAGTTCCATGACTTGAAAAAGCTCAGTTTGTTTTTTCTGGGAACAGTCAATTCCAGAGTTAATTGTTTCTTAAGAATTAAACACAACTGAAAAGGAGAGTCAAGGTTTGGGAGTCAATCTGGAGTCCAATCTGGAAATTTGGATCAAAACAGAACTACAGAAATGTGTGCTGGTGTTTCTAGCACACCTGGAGATGAAGGCAGAAAATGAACTGATCTGGTAACACATTTGTTTGTACCATTTCAGAACTGGGAACACAAAGCTAACAATCTGAATATGCATATAATTGCTCATGCTCTTGGCAAAAATATGAATAGCTTAAGGTAAAGGTAAAGGTACCCCCCGCACATTTGTGCAGTCGTGTCCGACTCTAGGGGCCGGTGCTCATCTCCGTTTGTTAGCCGAAGAGCCAGCGTTGTCCGAAGACACTTCCACGGTCATGTGGCCGCATGACGCCGCGGAACGCTGTTACCTTCCCACCGAAGTGGTACCTATTAATCTACTTGCATTTGCATGCTTTCGAATTGCTAGGTTGGCAAGAGCTGGAGCTAGTGCGGGAGCTCACTCCGCACGCAGGGCTAGGGATTCGAACCTCCGAACTTGCGATCTTCCGATCAACAAGCCTGGCGTCTTACCCGCTGAGCCACCACGCCCCTATGAATAGCTTAGTTTCAAATAATTAAATGGTTCTTTCTTACATAGCTTTTCCAAATTAAATAAATGCCCGCAGTAAAGTTTTGGCCTGGACCAAGTCACATCATATAATAATTCTCATTATGTAAAGCATTTAAAGTGTTCAACATCTCAGACTCATCTTGACCAGCGATACAGGCTGCATCACATATTTCAGAGGGGAGGCTGAGACGAAGAAACAGAGGCTTGCCTGAAGCTAATACTGAGTGTGTCATGAGGCTGAGATTTTAACCCAGAGGCTTCAACTCACACATTTAACTCCAAACTGTACCAGTGCTGCCTCAGCATCTTGTTACTTCTTTCTTTTCGTCAAAATATTTATTAAAAGACACTAATGTGAACCTTATATGAGTGGGACATCACTTAAATGCTATTCAGCTTGTTTATTGCACCGTACGTGTTTAGGAAGGGGTAGCCTGTACAGGTTTGGGCACACTTATTAGCAGGATATTATTTTTCAGCAGCTTGGACATATTAGTAATGTCATCAACATGAAACAAGTTCATAGGTATTTATACAATTCAACTTGATTTCCACACACTTCAGAAGAAGCAACCATGAAGTTGCCACAGCACCTTGATGAAGAAATAGCAACTCTATTTTCTGGGATTCAATTTCAGCCTGTTTTCTCCTATCCAGACACTGGGACAAGACATTGACGGCATTTCCTGCCAGGCTTGGAGTGGTGATGTACCATGAACACATCGATGATACCACACTCCAAATGGATAGATGACATGCCCTTGCAGTTTCAGGTAGAGAGCAAAGAGCAAAGCAGGAAGAACTGAACCCAGTGGGACCTTGAAAGACACTGACTGCCTGGCTGATCTCTTTATTCCACAACCCTCAAGTGGAACTATCCACTAAGGAAGGCACAGAACCACTGCAGAAGAGTGCATCTAATCCCCAACTCTTGTAGATGATACAGAAAGACACCATGGTAGATTATATCAAAAGCCACCAAGAGCTGGGAGGGGTGCACTACCTCCATCCAGGTCCCAACAAAGGTCTTCAAATAGGAGTGACCAATTACTACTTCACTTTAATGATTTATTTATTATCAGATACATGCCATTAAGGAGCTTCCCCAAATTGGACTGAACTTTTCTTGAAGGGATCAAAAAGTCAAATCAGCGGCTTCCCATGGGGAATGGCAGACTGAGCGGTACTGCTTTTTTAAGCAGCGCCGATGGCGCAGCATTTTCTGGGTGCAGGCTGGATTCCTGCAGCCTGAAGAATTCTCCGGGTAAGGAGAATCCAGGAAGTCATCCCTTTTTAAATTTATTTTCTTCTTGTTGTTGCTGTTGATTTGTTCAGTCGCTTCTGACTCTTCGTGACTTCATGGGCCAGCCCACGCCAGAGTTTCCTGTTGGCCGTCGCCATCCCCAGCTCCCCCACGGTTGAGTCCGTCACCTCCAGAATATCGTCCATCCATCTTGCCCTTGGTCGGCCCCTCTTCCTTTTGCCTTCCACTTTCCCTAGCAGCAGCTTCTTCTCCAGGGTATCCTGTCTTCTCATGATGTGGCCAAAGTACTTCAGTTTTGGCTTTAATATCATTCCCTCAAGTGAGCAGTCTGGCTTTATTTCCTGGAGTATGGACTGGTTTGATCTTCTTGCAGTCCAAGGCACTCTCAGAATTTTCCTCCAACACCACAGTTCAAAAGCATCTATCTTCCTTCGCTCAGCCTTCCTTATGGTCCAGCTCTCTCAGCCATAGGTTACCACAGGGAATACCATTGCTTTAACTATGCGGACCTTTGTTGTCAGTGTGATGTCTCTGCTCTTAACTATTTTATTTTCTATCCCGCCTTTATTTTTTTATTTTTATAATTTTTATTTTTATAAATAACTCAAGGTGGTGAACATACCAAATACTCCTTCCTCCTCCTATTTTCCCCACAACAACCCTGTGTTGGGCTGAGAGAGAGTGACTGGCCCAAGGTCACCCAGCCAGCTTTCATGCCAGCTTTCAGCTTTCATGCCTAAGGCAGGACTAGAACTCACAGACTCCTGGTTTCTAGCCTGTTGCCTTAACCACTAGACGAAACCGGTGCTACTAGACCAAACTGGAGGAGGAAGGAATATTTGGCATCCCTTTTGTTCTCTGGACAGCATTTTCTTGCGGGAGGGTCACGGAATGGAGTCTCTATGATCAATCCGTGATTGAGAATGCTGGGAGGCGCAGATGTCATCAAGTTCAGGGCTGCACCGAAACCATAAAACGGACACTAAATCTTGCCACCCCATTTCTAAAACACCAAGGGTTTTTTTGTTTGTTACTGAAGAGAGGCCTTTTGCAACAAAGAAATGCAAAGCTCTTTGTGATTTTCATTATTTTTGGAATTTACTAATTTGGAAAGTTGGCCTTTTTAATATTTAAATTCTAATATTGGGATTTAAAGATTTTTATTTATTTTATTTATTTATTTTATTAAATTTATATTACCGCCTATCTCCCCCAACGGGGACCCTGGGCAGTGCACAACAAAATAGAGATTAAAAATATATAAAATTACATGAATACAAAATATGAATTCCAAGAAGAATATTAAAATAAGTCACTAGGAGGCTTCAAGGGGCCAGCCATCCCCAAGAGGAACTGTTGACGTTTCCCTCCCAGGCAAGACGGCAGAACCAGGTCTTTAAGCCTTTCTGGAAGGCTGGGAGTGAGGACATCAGCCTCAGCTCCGGGGGTAAGATATTCCAAAGGGCGGGTGCCACTGCAGAGAAGGCCCGCTTCCTGGACCCCGCTAGGTGAAACTCTTTAAACGATGGGGTCCGTAGCAAGCCCTCTCTAGCTGAACGGGTGGGACGGGATTTTTGCTGTTTTGTTGCCATTTTCTTAATGTTTTGAGCATTATAAAAGATTTATCTACTTCATTGAATCTGCGGAGTTGAATTTTGAGCTATCTGCCTCTGCTTCCCTGTAAGAACGGCTTTTGTTTACATCTTTTTTCTTCTGATAATACACTGTGGAGAGACATGGAAGAAATGAAAGCGATCTTTAAATAACTCTATCTTGACGTCACCCACGCCCTGGATAGTCTCTTAGAACTCGTGGAGTCTAAAGCCTACCAACAACTTGAAAAAGAACACAAGAGTAAAAACTACTTTTAGAAAGGAGAAAAATTGGACTGTGGAGAGTTAACTTTGATTCTGAAGAAATAAGAGTTTCGGGCACAAAGGAAGAGATATGATTGGCCGTGTTCCTGGAAAATCGAGATCAAGAATCAAGGCTGGCTGCTGAGTTTGAGACTTGTAAGGGGAAAGCTTTGTGTGTAATACTGAGATATGTAAATGCATTAGTCTATTTTGAAGTCAGATAATTGTTTAAATGTGTTTATCAGGATGGTCTCTTAAAGGTTTAGACTGATGTTTTTGTTTTGGGGATAATGATTTTACCTTGGGTAAAAGGACACTAACCAAATGTAGTTAATTTATTTTTTGTTATTTTAATAGGTAGAGAGGAGTAAAATTTTAGTGAAGTAGGATAATATTTGAGTATTTGCTTAGAGCCAGTTTGGTCTAGTGGTTAAGGCAACAGGCTAGAAACCAGGAGACTGAGATTTCTAGTCCCGCCTTAAGCATGAAAGCCAGCTGGGTGACCTTGGGCCAGTCACTCTCTCTCAGCCCTGGGAAGGAGCCAATAGGAAACCAGGAGACTGAGAGTTCTAGTCCCGCCTTAGGCATGAAAGCCAGCTGGGTGACCTTGGGACAGTCACTCTCTCTCAGCCCAACTCACCTCACAGGGTTGTTGTTGTGGGGAAAATAGGAGGAGGAAGGAGTATTTGGTTTGTTCGCTGCCTTGAGTTATTTATAAAAATAATAAAGGCAGGATACAAAATAAATAAATAAATAATGTTAGAAAAGGTTTTTTTATTTGTTTAAGGGGGAGAGATAGTCTGTTTTAGAGGAGAATGTCATATACAGATGGAAATGCTTTATAGAAATAATGTTTATCTTAGTTTAAATTAGAGTAAGAGATTGATAATGAGTTATATATATCTTTGTTGTAGAAAGTCGGAAGCCGCCACGTAATAGTCTTCTCTGTATTTTCGCACTTTTTAGTTTTCTTTTTTCTTGTAGTATTCTTTGTTTCATTCTTTTTAGTTTTTATGTACTTTATGTATATGTTGAAAAAATTAATAAAGCTTTATAAAAAAAAGTCAAATCAGCATGGTATGGAAAAACAATGCTTTGTTTGGAGATCTCCAGGTATTACTTAAAAATTTAAGTTAGTAATATCTTCTCCAGTTCTGCCCCAAGTCATTTACCAGGTCAAAGCAGAGTCAACATTACTGCTAACCAACTCCACTAATAACTCCACTACAGGTACAGTAGTCCTTGTTTAGTGACTGCAATTGGTTCCGACAACTCGGTCGTTAAGTGAAATGGTCGCTAAATGAACACATGACAGAGAGACAGAGTGAGACGCTGCAAAGATCACTGGTTGCTGCCATCTCATTCAGATAAAATTCTCTCGTACAGTGTCCTGTGCCTGACCCGGTTCCCCCCCCCCCATTTTTTTGCCCCTTGCAGGGCAGAGAGATTGCTTAAACAAACTATCGCTTCCTGAGCTGCGAATAATATTTGAGTATTTGCTTAGAGCCAGTTTGGTCTAGTGGTTAAGGCAACAGGCTAGAAACTAGGAGACTGTGTGTTCTAGTCCCGCCTTTGACACAAAGCCAGCTGGGTGGCCTTGGGCCAGTCACTCTCTCTCAGCCCTAGGAAGAAGCAGGCAAGGGCAAACCTCTTCTGAAATCTTGCTAAGAAAACTGCAGGGACTTGTCCAGGCAGTCACCAGGAGTCAACAATGACTCAAAGGCACACGCACGCACACGTGCACACACACACACACACACACACGTGTATAGTACAGGTCAGAGATCCTTTTTAGTTGTAAGAACATTTTTAACTGAATATTTATGGCAACTAGTTTTAGGAATGGAAACTTGCAAAAAGATTTAACTGCAATTAGGAACTTTATTGCAAAGTATCACCGGTTTGAGATGCGTGGCTATATAAATTAAATAAATAAATAAATATAAATAAATAAATAAATAAATAAATAAATAAATAAATATTTTATTGCGGTCACAGACCAGAATTACAAATAAAATACAAATTTATACAAATACGGATAAAAATGCATTATTCCATAGTATTATATTCTAGTGGAAGGTCTGAAGAACCAGGTTGGGGACAGATTGTCATGGAGAAACTACTGTATGTGGTTGCTAAGAGTCGACACCAAGGATGGTAAGAGTTGACACAGACTTTACAGCACATAATCAATCAGTTAATCAAATTATATTCTATAACTTGAGCTGGCAATGTAGCAAGGATCCCATTCAACAAAAACACCCTGCATGGTTGCTGAGTGCCTCTGATTCTACCTTTTTTTTAAAAATAGCTATCTAAGGATGGATAGAACAATTCCACCTCTAATATCTTGTCTTCTTCCTTTTCATTAAGATCCCTTTCTCTGCAGGCAGGAAAACACAACAGATAAAGCTTGGAGGTCAACTTGGGAGCATGGCCAAGCAGGCAGCTAAATCTTGTTTTTATAAAGGAAAAAAAAGATTATGTATGGAATTTTAGGTTTAGATGGTTAGCTTTTTAAAATGTGCTTTAATACACAGAATTTTTTTTTAAAAAAAGGGCAAAAGCATATTATAATACATAAAGAAAACAGGTTGGTTTTAAAGGGAGAGTCACACTGATTACTCATTCCATTGTGTCAATAGAAGAACTGGTTCCTAAGCAGAGAGCAAATACATATCTTCAATCTAGGACTGGAGCTTCAGGATGGCACGACCTTTTCAACATATTAGGATAATATTTTTTGCTATGTTCTATGCTTGATAAATTCATAGTTTTATGAACTGATAAAATCCTCATTTTTTCGTATATAGTATTTGTTATTTTTTGGTTCAGAATCACATCTTTAAACTTTACTTCTCTTAAAACTATATTATCAAATTTAGGAATGTTAAGTAAAATGGAATCAAGCATAGCAACCCCGTATCATATATTTCCAGCATAAAGAAGTGTCCAACAATCACATTTGTGTCCAACAAATATGAAAACTATTGCTGCAACAATCTCATCTTAAGGTAATAAAAAACATGCTTAATATTTTTAAGGCCTTTCACCGTTAATTTGTCAATATGGAGAATTCCAACTCTTTATTCCAAAGTTCCTGTAAATAACTAATATTGATCTTAAAATATTTTTTTTATTTTTATTATTCAAATTTATTATTCAAATTTATCCCCGCCCAGTTAAAAATATTTTAACTGTCTATAAAAATATTGTATACAGTATTTAAAATTCTCTGCCACCCATTTCAGTATTATTAATAACTGTGGTGTTCTAGATGATATTAAAATGTCTGGATCAAACTGTGAGATTAAAATGCATATTAATTGAATATACTGCTTTCTGTATTTCTAGAAATTCAAATTCCTTTTGCAATAACCCAATTTATTTACAAATTTGATTAACAATTAATAGATCTAATATTCCTATTTATCCATGAATTTTCCCCCAAACCCCCATTTACCTGAAGTTTTCAATCTGGGATTATATCCCACATGTAAACTGTGAATAAGGATCAAATATATGCTTGTATCTCACCAAATGGGACTTGTGGCTTTTAGTGTTGCAGATACAATAGAATTTTGACTAAAAGAGGCACCAAGCCCCTGACATATTATCAAAGGGTTCACACAAAAACTTTGTAATTGTGGTCACAGTGATTTTTGAACTTTGCCTATATGTATGTTTGCTCCTTGGAATGTGTACATACATCTGTGGCTGGGGGTGGGGGATTGGAATTTTCTCAGCATTAATTTTTCTTCTGTAAAAAGTGGATATGGTATTGTGCAATGTGGCGATAAAGTTGATTGGCATTTGAAACTCAGAAGAAAGTTCTGCCTTACACATTCTTTTTGGACAAGCCAGTTGCCTCTGACCTTGCCTTCCTACCTTCAGTTAAATAGGGTCAAATAGGAGCTTTGGTATTTGGAACTCAACAACTCAACTCTCAAGGAAGTGACTACAGTGTCAAAGTCTTCTATCATTTGTGATCAGACATGCTCCAGCAGTCATTTTCTGTTGGTGTCCATGGACAACCATGAAAGCAGGCAAATAACAAAACATGTAATAATGCAAACCACAAGATTTATGGCAGAGCTTTCCAAACTGTGTGTCGCGACACAAAAGTGTGTCGCCTGCGGGGCCCAGATGTGTCGCGTCAAAACCCGGAAGTGCTGATGGCGTGCCATCAGTGCTTCCGGGTTTTCCCATGGCGACACACCAACGGCAGCACGCAAAAATCCGAAAGCGCCGCAGCCATGGCGGCACGCAAAAACCAAAAGCAGCAGCAGCACTTCCGGGTTTTCCCGCAGCGACATACCAACGGCGGCACGTGAAAATCCGAAAGCGCTGCAGCCACGGCGGCGCGCAAAAACCAAAAGTGGCAGCAGCGCTTCTGGGTTTTTGCGCACTGCCACAACGGCGGCACTTCCGGGTTTTCCCGCGGCGACACACCAATGGCGGTTGGTGTGTCGCCACGGGAAAACTTTGGAAAGCCCTGATTTATGGACTTGAGTCTGTGTCAGAGCATGCAACGCTGGGGCGGCCTGTTCTTCTCCAAGACATCAGAGTAATACGTTCTATGCAGTAAATAGACACTCAAACAGAGATTAGATAAAATAGTCTATTTACTTTATATACATACGCAGTCCAAAATACAGTCCAGTAACATCCAACACAGATACAGATGAGATGAAGTAACGAGAAGAAAGAACACAAGAACTTCCCTACTTTTATACAAATATTGACCAATCTCGTTATAGGTCAAACAAATTATCTGCCACACCCAACTAAACTATAGCACCTGTAATATAAGTCACATCATACCTTCTACAACGGCTGCTAATTGGATGACTTGCAGAATATTTCACTTCTCACCTAGATAACTCTAGCCTCTCCTGTATAATTAATCTATCTGTAAATTCTGGGTATTATTCAAACCCCAACAGTCTGGCATTAGGACACCAGTACAAAATGCTGGGGCATTGTGACACTGTAGCCCAATTTTGTCATGGTTTTTCTGGATCCCTATGGTGGTGCCCATTAAAATTTCTCAACTTTCCTTATGTGTCCACAGACTTCATAAAAGTGGGGGTCCCATTCTAAAGTAATTATGGACAATCTGAATATTCTGCAACCAAGAGGAAGATTCAGACAGAAGAACTACTCAGAAGAAAAAAAGCTATGAATAATGCAACTTCAAATAAAGTAGACCTATATTTTATTACAATACACTCTATTTAGTTGAATAAAATGTAACTACTTCAACATTATTTCCTAAAATAATCACTTTCCCTTTCATCCATAAAGCAGGGGACATCTAGTTCATCAACCATACTTAGAATTTTTTAAGTAGGCTCTGCAAACTCATAAAAGAGGATTGTATTCAGAAATCTGGAGCACTGGGATCCAGAAAGGATTTTGAAAGGACAATCAAAATTGGGATACTTGACAAAACAATCCAGCTGCTGCACCCAGCAGGAGAACATAATGGAATGAACAGCTTTACTTGTTTCACACTCTGCCCTTATTTGCTCAGGTGTCAAAACAATTACAAATGCACTGATTATCCAGGACTCAATAATATTAACAGATGCTCTGTTGTGAAATGTTGCTATCTGCTGTCTCATCCAGTGAGCTCAGCAAGAAGCTGAAGCTACTCAGCAGCTTTCACAAACGTTTGAAGGCTGCAAAATTACATCCCATCCAAATCCACATATAGTAATTTCCATTGTCAGATTTATAGGGCAATCTCTCTTATCATAAAAGAAACTGTGATGCAATATGCATGGCTGTTAATATTGGGTATTTGAACTAAATCCCAGGTGGTGGTGGTGGTGGTTATACATACTGTCCTCAAACTGCATGTATGAATCAGTGTGTATTGGAGGGAGAAGATTTTACATTTTACCATTTTAAAAACCAAGGGGAATAAAGTTGGCATTTGGACCATGACAATTTGTGCCAAATAGTGAAGAAAACCAAACATTCCATATTTGAAATTAGTTTCTCCACGTACAAAAGAAATCACCCCAGTATCCCTTTTTATTTGTGTAATTCTGAATATTTTGGCTTAGTATGCAGCATGCTGAACAATTCACAATGTGCCATTCAATTTAACTACATTTTTCGGACCACACCCCACATTTCTAGCAGATCCTGCACTCACAGTTTAAAAGGATCATAACAAGGTATTACCCTTCATTTTAGGCCCAGCTCTAATTTAACATGTCATACAAATAGCACGGAAGGGAGAATGAGACTCAAAAGAGTCCCTCCCCACACAAACAGGCCATCTGCAATTTCAAAAGAGCTTCTAGAGAATAGAGCTCACACATGGATCCAATTTAAGTTTAATCAGAAACAATTGCTATCTCTTGCTTTTCTGCAAAAGAGCAGCTTTGAAGTGTACAAACTGACAAAATATCAAGGTAATATATATGGAAATACTGACACAAGGATTCCAGTTTTTCTTGCAGATTCTTAGCGAGTACGGGTTAAAGCACAGAATCCCTTACTTGAAGGCATGGCTATCCATTAATGCAATAGCCTAGAATCTAGGCCCTATACAGAGTACAAGCCTGCTCATCCAGCCAGATTAATAATAATTGATGTGGAAAGTTGAGCTTATTATCAGGGAATCTATTTAATATGCTGTCGCATATTATGTTTTGGGGACTGTCCTCTTTTCCATACTAGTAAACACTCTCCATTTTGTTCCACTCAAGTGCCTAAATCAAGTTCTCCTTTCTCTCCACTTGTAAGTATCTATATTCCTGGGCAGCAAAACTCCAGCTATAAGATTTTAGCTATGCAAATACTGCAGACTGGAATAGGATCCTGACATCAGGAAGCAATCACCACAGTACTGTGATACTGTATTACAACTGAGCCTCAGTGTGCAGTCAAGTAACACATATGTGCTATAGGTAGGGTGACCATACGTCCCGTTTTGAACGGGACAGTCCTGTTATTTTAGCATTTTTCAACCGTCCCGTCGTTTTGATCAAAATCTCAATTTTGTCCCTTTTTTAAACCCGGCGGGAAGGAGGACAGGAAGACAGGAAGGAGGACTGGAGCCGGACTTGCCACAGGAGGCCCTATCAGCGCGGCAACTGGAAGCCCAGTTGCCACGTGCGATCCCAGCAGCAGAAGCAGCACCACAGTCCAGGTTCCTGCCTCCTTACCTGATCCTGAGATTGTCTGCCCAGCAGTGGTGAGGCCAGGGAAAGCAGGCACGGGAAGGTTGTGGGAAGAGGGTGCGTGCGTGTGTGTGTGTGCGCGCGTGCATGCAGATTACTTGCTCAGCGTAATTGCGCGCGCACACACACACACACATGCACCCCACACCCTCTTTCTCCAGCTTCCCTGCAACAGGTGCAGGTGCATTTGGTCATGGGGAGGCTGGAGAAAGAGGGTGTGGGGTGCGTGTGTGTGTATGTGTGCGCATCTGATCGGGCTTGGCTGAGGGAGGAGAGTTGTCGGGCCGCCGAGCAGGAGAAGCTGGCTGCGCTCGGTTGCTTCAGCCACACCACTACGCCCCTTGCTGCCTGCTGAAGCTCCCCAGGGTGGCCGCTCCTGCTTCTCCTGCTCGGCGGCCCGACAACTCCTCCCTCGGCCAAGCCCGATCAGATGCATACACACACACACACTCACAGGACAGACTGCCCTGGCAGGAGCTGGCCATGCTGGGGGGCTTCAGAGGGTGGCGAGGGGCGGAGTGGTACGGCTGAAGCCCCTCAGCGCGGCCGGCTCCTGCCGAGGGCAGTCTGTCCTGTGAGTGTGTGAGTGTGTGTTTGTGCATCTGATCGGGCTTGGCCGAGGGAGGAGAGTTGTTGCCGCTGCCGCCGCCAAGTAAAAGAAACAGGAGCCGGCTACGCTGGGGGGCTTCAGCCACACCAATCCGCCCCTTACCACCCACTGAAGCCCCCCAGCGCGGCTGGCTCCTGCTCGGCGGCCCGACAACTCTCCTCCCTCGGCCAAGCCCGATCAGATGCACACACACACGCACACTCACAGGACAGACTGCCCTGGCAGGAGCTGGCCATGCTGGGGGGCTTCAGCGGGTGGCGGAGTGGTGTGGCTGAAGCCTGCCAGCACGGCCGGCTCCTGCCGAGGGCAGTCTGTCCTGTGAGTGTGTGAGTGTGTGTATGTGCATCTGATCGGGCTTGGCCGAGGGAGGAGAGTTGTTGGGCCGCCGAGCAGGAGAAGCAGGAGCCGGCCACCCTGGGGAGCTTCAGCGGGCAGCAAGGGGCGGAGTGGTGTGGCTGAAGCAGCTGAGCGCAGCCGGCTCCTCCTGCTTCTCCTGCTCTGCGGCGGTGGCAGCAGCAGCGACTCTCCTCCCTCCCTCGGCCAAGCCCGAGGGGGATGGGGCAGTGGTGGGCCTCCATCCCCTCCATCCCTGCCCCTTGTTCCCCGGCCGATGACGGTGCTGTGTGCACAGTGTGTGTACTCCGGCCTCCCCCAAACACACCAGCTCTGCCGCACCATTTACTGCTAGAAGAAAAAAAAACCTTTAAAAATCGGGGAAAAAAATTAAAATCCGAGCCAATCATGCTGATGGGGGCAGGGTTTGCAGGCGGGAGCCAATCGTGTGGGGCGGGGGCGGGGTTTGCAGGTGGGAGCCAATTGCGTGGACTGGGGGGCGGGGTTTGGAGGCCGGCATGGTGGCATAAGACCCTGTCCCGTTTTGCCATCCCAAAAGTCCCGTTTTTGTCTGAAGGAAATATGGTCAGCCTAGCTATAGGTGGTTGTAACTACCATTCTGTTCCTGTTTTCTACTACTGAATATATGCTTCGTTGGGGAAAGTCTGCCTTTATATTGTCTAATTCTGCAATTGCAAAAACTGTCTCAAATGTTTCTACATCATTACCATTAACCTCATTCACAAGCATGCAAATAATAGGAATACAACTGGCCTGAAACTTACTCTGTCCACCATAATCATCAGCAAACATAAACAAATTCTGGTATGACCTTTGCAAATACGTGCACAGATGAAAAAATGCCAGTGATAAATCATCTCCCTATTGAGCAGATTAAACTAACATCCAAACAATTAAAGTAAATAAGTGAAGTACATCATTTAGGCAGCAATCATTTACTTCAGAACATGATGCTTGGAAAGCTTTCTGAAAAAAGAATCTAGGTTTAATTGATCTATTTATAACTCTGCTCAGGCTTTCAAGATTTCTTCTGCAAAAGTTAACTGTGCTTTTTATGTTTTTAAAGGGGATGAATGAATTCCCAAGAAAATGGAACTCTGGATAGTGAAACATTGTATATGATATATAACTTCCAGAAAAAACTTAAAACCTGGTTGTGTCAATATGCTTGGGGCGGGAAGGAGAAAGTACACACTTGGTGATGGCTAGTGCCTTAGGGTGGCCCTAGAATGCCCTTCCCCCTGGACTTAAGAAGATTCTGCCATTTGGATTTTATTATATTTATTATATTTATAAATTGTCAATTAATGTGTATTTAATCTATTTATAATTGTATTTTAATGAATTATATTCTGTTGTAAACCCCTTGGGGGAGATGGGAGGTGATAAATCAGATAAATAAATAAATAAATAAATAAATAAATAAATAAATAAATAAATAAATAACATATTTTGGATTAAAAATAGCACTCCTTTTTCAGGCTATTTGTAAATGCAAAATGAAATTATTTCTAATAAACATAACCCATATTATTTATGCAGTGATTTTCAGTCATGAAAAGCAAAGAACCTCAAGAGTGTTTTCTTCATTTCTATCGTGATTCTACAGTTATTTTAAACACTATTTTATATGGGGATGCATCAGGAATATTACTTTCCCTTTAAATAGAACGTTATATCATTCTAACAGTAATATATATATTCAAATTCTTCATGCACCAGTCCTGAAGAAAGGCAGAATTGTCCAAGTATAGCTATAACAGTACTGCCAGAGTGATATATTTGAGGTGGGTGGCCATATAAGTCTAAATAAAGAGCAATATCCCATACTAAACTGTACCTGAAAGGGGAAGGGAGAAAACATAGCTAATGTTCAGTGGGTTTGATCTCGGTAAAAGTTCCATGTTTCATTTCATATTGCTTTATATATTTGAACTTCGTACCTCATTTGCAGGTTTCCATGACCAAAAAAGGAAGTAGCTAGCAAAAGTAAAAATCTGGAACAACCTTACTTATTTGGGAATAAAGTGGAAAGGATGGCATCTTGCAAATTAAAACTAACACAGAACCAGTAAGGCTGCATACAATTTAGCTAAACAACTTTCCCAAATATTTGTTTGGAAAGCAAGACAAAGCACATCCTATTTTATTTAACTCTGTACTATACTTCTGTTGTACAGATAACAATACAAATAAAACTGGGATGTATTAGTGGAGCTACAGGATCTGCTATCCAGAGGCAATATTTTAGGATCTGAATATCTTTCTTTTTCAGACCAGCCTCCCAGCCAGAATTTATCAGCCACATTCATCAGTATCACTTCTGTTCTTCCAACCTTTACTAATGCATGGGAAATAGTATTTGGAAGAGAAAGTAGTAGATCACCAGGATAAAGGTAGGATGTACATCTAAATAACTCCAGCAAAGGAGATCGTTACCTTGTCGTGGTGCTGGAGCTTGAGCACCTCAATGAAACCATGAGCTAAACCGTGAAGGGACACCCAAGACGGGAAGGTCATGGCAGAGAGGTCAGACTAAATACGATCCCTGGGGAAGGTAATGGCAACCCACCCCAGTATTCTTGCCATGAAAACTAAATGGATCAGTACAACCAAAGATATGTCAGTATACCATCGGAAGATGGGACTCCCAGGTCGGAAGATGGTCAAAATGCTACTGGGGAGGAACAGAGGATACGTTCAACTAGCCCCAGATGTGATGACGCAGCTAGCTCAAAGCCGAAAGGACGGCTAGCGGCCGACGGTGCTGGTGGTGAACGACGAATCCGATGTTCTAAAGATCAACACACCATAGGAACCTGGAATGTAAGATCTATGAGCCAGGGCAAATTGGATGTGGTTATTGGTGAGATGTCAAGATGAAATATAGACATTTTAGGTGTCAGTGAACTGAAATGGACTGGAATGGGCCACTTCACATCAGATGACCACCAGATCTACTACTGTGGACAAGAGGACCACAGAAGAAATGGAGTAGCCTTCATAATTAATAATAAAGTGGCTAAAGCAGTGCTTGGATACAATCCAAAAAACGATAGAATGATCTCAATTCGAATTCAGGGTAAGCCATTTAACATCACAGTGATCCAAATATACGCCCCAACCACAGATGCTGAAGAAGCAGAAGTAGATCAGTTCTATGAGGATCTGCAGCACCTACTGGATAATACACCAAAAAGAGATGTTATTTTCATTACAGGAGACTGGAATGCTAAGGTGGGTAGTCAGACGACACCTGGAATTACAGGCAAGCATGGTCTGGGAGAACAAAATGAAGCAGGACATAGGCTGATAGAATTTTGCCAAGACAACTCACTGTGCATAACAAACACTCTCTTCCAACAACCTAAAAGACGACTTTATACATGGACTTCACCAGATGGTCGACACCGAAATCAGATTGACTACATCCTTTGCAGCCAAAGGTGGCGGACATCTATACAGTCGGTAAAAACAAGACCTGGAGCTGACTGTAGTTCAGATCACGAACTTCTTATTGCAAAATTTAGAATCAGACTAAAGAGAATAGGGAAGACCCACAGATCAGTTAGATATGAGCTCACTAATATTCCTAAGGAATATGCAGTGGAGGTGAAGAATAGATTTAAGGGACTAGATTTAGTAGATAGGGTCCCAGAAGAACTATGGACAGAAGTTCGCAACATTGTTCAGGAGGCGGCAACAAAAAATGTCCCAAAGAAAAAGAAAACCAAGAAGGCAAGATGGCTGTCTGCTGAAACACTGGAAGTAGCCCAAGAAAGAAGGAAAGCAAAAGGCAACAGTGATAGGGGGAGATATGCCCAATTAAATGCAAAATTCCAGAGGTTAGCCAGAAGAGATAAGGAATTATTTTTAAACAAGCAATGTGCGGAAGTGGAAGAAGACAATAGAATAGGAAGGACAAGAGACCTCTTCCAGAAAATTAGAAACATCGGAGGTAAATTCCAGGCAAAAATGGGTATGATCAAAAACAAAGATGGTAAGGACCTAACAGAAGCAGAAGAGATCAAGAAAAGGTGGCAAGAATACACGGAAGATCTGTATAGGAAGGATAATAATATTGGAGATAGCTTTGACGGTGTGGTCAGTGAGTTAGAGCCAGACATCCTGAAGAGTGAGGTTGAATGGGCCTTAAGAAGCATTGCTAATAACAAGGCAGCAGGAGACGATGGTATCCCAGCTGAACTGTTTAAAATCTTGCAAGATGATGCTGTCAGGGTGATGCATGCCATATGCCAGCAAATTTGGAAAACACAAGAATGGCCATCAGATTGGAAAAAATCAACTTATATCCCCATACCAAAAAAGGGAAGCACTAAAGAATGTTCAAACTATCGAACAGTGGCACTTATTTCACATGCCAGTAAGGTAATGCTCAAGATCTTGCAGGGTAGACTCCAGCAATTCATGGAGCGAGAATTGCCAGATGTACAAGCTGGGTTTAGAAAAGGCAGAGGAACTAGAGACCAAATTGCCAATATCCGCTGGATAATGGAGAAAGCCAGGGAATTTCAGAAAAACATCTATTTCTGTTTTATTGACTATTCTAAAGCCTTTGACTGTGTGGATCATAACAAATTGTGGCAAGTTCTTGGTGGTATGGGGATACCAAGTCATCTTGTCTGCCTCCTGAGGAATCTGTATAACGACCAAGTAGCAACGGTAAGAACAGAGCATGGAACAACGGACTGGTTTAAGATTGGGAAAGGAGTACGGCAGGGTTGTATACTCTCACCCTACCTATTCAACCTGTATGCAGAACACATCATGCGACATGCTGGGCTTGAGGAATCCAAGGCTGGAGTTAAAATCGCTGGAAGAAACATTAACAATCTCAGATATGCAGATGATACCACTTTGATGGCTGAAAGCGAGGAGGAGTTGAGGAGCCTTATGACGAAGGTGAAAGAAGAAAGTGCAAAAGCTGGGTTGCAGTTAAACCTCAAAAAAACCAAGATTATGGCAACGAGCTTGATTGATGACTGGCAAATAGAGGGAGAAAAAGTGGAGGCAGTGACAGACTTTGTATTTCTAGGCGCAAAGATTACTGCAGACGCTGACTGCAGCCAGGAAATCAGAAGACGTCTACTTCTTGGGAGGAGAGCAATGGCAAATCTTGATAAAATAGTTAAGAGCAGAGACATCACACTGACAACAAAGGTCCGCATAGTTAAGGCAATGGTATTCCCTGTAGTAACCTATGGCTGCGAGAGCTGGACCATAAGGAAGGCTGAGCGAAGGAAGATAGATGCTTTTGAACTGTGGTGTTGGAGGAAAATTCTGAGAGTGCCTTGGACTGCAAGAAGATCAAGCCAGTCCATACTCCAGGAAATAAAGCCAGACTGCTCACTTGAGGGAATGATATTAAAGGCAAAACTGAAGTACTTTGGCCACATAATGAGAAGACAGGATACCCTGGAGAAGAAGCTGATGCTAGGGAAAGTGGAAGGCAAAAGGAAGAGGGGCCGACCAAAGGCAAGATGGATGGATGGTATTCTGGAGGTGACGGACTCAACCATGGGGGAGCTGGGGATGGTGACAGCCGACAGGAAGCTCTGGCGTGGACTGGTCCATGAAGTCACGAAGAGTCGGAAACGACTGAACGAATAAACAACAACAACATCTAAATAAATAAGGGACTTTTATCATTTAATTTATATATATACACTAATACAGTATACAAGAGATACTGTCTGATTATGAGAAGTTAGTATATTTAATCCAATATATTGGAAACACTCTATGGGAATACACTATGGAACAGAGCAAGGAGTAGGTCAGTGCTTTCCAAACTCTGTGTCGGGACACGTTAGTGTGTCGGCTGCAGTGTCTGGGTGTGTCACGGCTGCTGCCTGCCTCCGAGCCCTGCCAGGATTCCACGCAGGTCCTAGTGCCTGCCTTGTGCCTGGCTGCCTCCAAACCTGCTGTGATTCCACACAGGTCCTAGTGCCTGCCTTGTGCCCTGCTGTAAGAGTGTGTCACATAATGATGCATGTCTAAAAAGTGTGTCACCAACATGAAAAGTTTGGAAAGCTCTGGAGTAGGTAAATCAATGCAATAAATAAAGAAAGATTTACTGTTTAGAAAGAAAACAGTAGCACTGAATCAACTAAAGGGGGGGTCTAAATTTCTGCACCTGCCATATTTACTGTTTTCTTATTGTGAATCTATAAACAACTGTACAGAAGTACAGGTAGTCCTTGCTTAATGAGGGTAATTGGGACCGGCAACTCTGTTGCTAAGTGATGCGGTTGTAACGTGCGATGTCATGTGACTGCACCAACTTATGATGGCAGTTGTGGCAGTTCCAGTTGCCGTTGTTAGGTGAATCCCGCGCGGTCGAAGCATCCCACAGTCACGTGATCGCCATTTACAACCTCCTACCATCTTCCCCATTGACTTTGCTTGTCAGAAGCCGGCAGTGAAGGTCGCAAATGGCGATCAAGTGACTGCGGGATGCTGCAACTGTCGTAATTGCAAGCCAGTTGCCAAGTGCCCGAATCACGATCATGTGACTGTGGGAACACTGTGATGGCCGCAACTACAAGGAACAGTCATAAGTCCCCTCAGTCAGTCAAGTGGTCACTGAAAGAGTGGTCGCTGAATGAGGACTACCTGTAGTAGAATTGTATGATGTACAGGTTGTATTAGCTTCTGTTTACTTAGGAATTTATTGAAACATACAATTTGATCAGGGAAGACTAAACTTTTGCATACAATTGTACATCATGTAGCTTTATTTATTTATTTATTTATTAAATTTCTATGACCGCCCATCTCCCCCTCAAGGAGGGACTCTGGGCGGTTCACAATCATAACAATAATACAACAACATAAAAACACACTAAAATAAAATACAATAAATATAATTTAAATTAAAATTAAAATTAAAACCAAGTGGCAGATGGTTTGCCGTGCTGCTGAAGTCTGTTTAAAATATTAGGGGAGGCTCAAGCAATCAGCCATCCCCAAGCTTGACCACTTTCCCTCTTGCCCCAGGCGAGCTCACAGAGCCAGGTTTTCAATTTTTTTCTGAAGTCCAGGAGTGAAGGAATCTGTCTTATCTCTGGGGGAAGAATGTTCCATAGGGCAGGTGCCGCTGCAGAGAAGGCCCGCCTCCTAGACCCCGCTAGATGGAACTCTTTCATAGAGGGGGTCCGTAGCATGCCCTCTCTGCAAGATCGGGTAGGACGGGATGTTGTAATGGGGATGAGGCGGTCCCTCAGATAACCTGGGCTCATGCCATGTAGGGCTTTAAAGGTAATGACCAACACCTTGAATTGGACCCGGAAGCAAACTGGCACCCAATGCAGCCCACGGAGCAGAGGTGTTACATGTGTCGATCTTGGTACACTTAAAACTGCCCGCGCGGCCGCATTCTGTACCAGCTGTAGCCTCCGGATATTCTTCAGGGGTAGCCCCATGTAGAGCGCATTACAGTAATCTATATGGGAGACAACCAGGGCATGAGTGACTGTTCGAAGGGCTTCTCGGCCCAGGAAAGGGCGCAACTGGCGCACAACACGATGCTGATGTATTAACCATAATATACAAAGTAATGACTATATGCTATCAGAAAAGTAATAAAAACAAAATAAATGCTATGCTATCTATGCTGTCATAAATAAAAAAAATAGGATGAAAATAGTAAAATATTCTACACTAATAGGATATAACAGGGTACCTTTAATAGGATATAACAGGACTATAAAACAAGATAAAGAAAGAAAGAAAGATCAATGGTTTTCAAACTTTCTGAGGCCATGAAACCTACTAGTTAAAATAAAAAATTCCTGGAGCTTGATATAGCAAAGATTTTGGGAATGGTAGCTGTTACCAATGTAAAGCAAT
The DNA here is from genome assembly GCA_023362775.1 of Charina bottae. NCBI lineage: Eukaryota > Metazoa > Chordata > Lepidosauria > Squamata > Charinaidae > Charina > Charina bottae. The sequence goes on along the minus strand of JALMGJ010000002.1, from coordinate 93,137,478 downwards.
TAATCCATTATTCTGGGCTGGAACAAAAATGAAAGGCAACTATGAAGGTCTGAAATCTCAAGTTGAACCTTTTCATCTATCTGTAGCTTGAATCATGTCAACTGGATTTCTATTTTCTCAGTGGAAACGTTTCGCTCCTTATCCAAGGAGCTTCTTCAGTCTGAGCAAAGTTGGTAAGGGAATCCTAAATATGTTTCTAGGTAGCTGTGTGACCTTACACCTGGGGCTAGGTCATGGTTATATTGAGATGTTATTTTTAAGTCCTTTTATCATCTAAAGGAGGATCCTTAAGATCACCATGCTGCTGTTGAGCTTGTGAAATGGTCTTAATCTTCCTAGGCACAGAAGACAAAGCAGGGAGGAAGGTCACACAGCTACCTAGAAACATATTTAGGATTCCCTTACCAACTTTGCTCAGACTGAAGAAGCTCCTTGGATAAGGAGCGAAACGTTTCCACTGAGAAAATAGAAATCCAGTTGACATGATTCAAGCTACAGACAATTCCACCTGGATGACTGAGAACCTTCATAGACTTTTCATCTATCTCATCTCATCTCATCTCATCTCATCTCATCTCATCTCACCTCACCTCACCTCACCTCACCTCACCTCACCTCACCTCATCTCGCCTTATCTTATATCTTAAAAAAAGTAAAAGGTAAAGGTACCCCCCGCACATTTGTGCAGTCGTGTCCGACTCTAGGGGCCGGTGCTCATCTCCGTTTGTTAGCCAAAGAGCCAGCGTTGTCCGAAGACGCTTCCACGGTCATGTGGCCGCATTTATTATTTATTTATTTATTTATTATTATTACCTTACCTTACCTTACCTTACCTTACCTTACCTTACCTTACTTTATTTTATTTTATTTTATTTTATTTTATTTTATTTTATTTTATTTTATTATTTTATTATTTTATTTTATTTTATTTTATTTTATTTTATTTTATTTTATTTTATTTTATTTTATTTTATTTTATTTTATTTTTTTATTTTATTATTTTATTTTATTTTATTTTTTTATTATTTTCATACCACTTCTCCTTTTTACAAATCTCAAAATGAATTGGTTAATTTTTATGGCAATCTTTCTCATTGTGAATGGGTTTTAAGCCAGGAACTGGTGAAAACTTTTTTTTCTATTTTAATTTTGAGAAAACCAGATTCTTAAGCAGATCTGAATGTTGTTGCTATGCTCCTAATATTAAAAAGCACCCCCTCCCCACCCATCCCAAAGCACAAAAGGACTCCAGATGAAAAAAAACACCATTTAAACACAGTTATACTAATGTCTCAATTTTTCAATATCCAAGGGAATCTTTAATATATACTGCATTGGAAAGATGATCCTTCTTTATTTACTAAAATGAGATAGCTTAAGGGTGGCCTAACATTCAAACTGCTCTTCTGACCTTGAAGTTAGAAACTGACAGAATGCAGAAGGAACTTGGAAATGTGAGGACACAGCAGAAATTTTAAATTCCATGCCCTGTTCCCTGGGCTAGTGCCTGTAGTACAAATACTCTTGATAGATAATGAACTAACTTCTCATATTTATTATGGCACTTGTATGCTCATCCACAAGATTTTTCAAATTCAGATTTATAAAATTTCCTGGGTCTTTCTAAAGTGTGTAAGTCAATTATATATTATGTTGCAGAATACTGCCTCAAGAATGATCTAATTTAACACCTTATTTTGACTTGCCAAAATAGTATCATAAACTAAGATTAGGATTTTACAGGGGAAGCAATATATCCATGTGCATAATTCTTTCATTAACATAATGTGTGTGAAAAGTGCTTTGCTTTGCTTCCAGTGCTAAGGAAATGACTGATCTGCACTATATTAACTCCTACAATAGGCATTAGACCAGTGTTTCTCAACCTTGGCAACTTTAAGACGTGTGGACTTCAACTCCCAGAATTCCCCAGCCAGCCAAGTCCACATGTCCTAAAGTTGCCAAGGTTGAGAAACACTGCATTAGACTGTTTTGAAGAGATCCAGGTAACTCAAGGAAGCCCAACTAACATGACATAAAATGTGAAAGAAATGTCACATAGTAAAGGCATAAAAACATATCTGATGGTTGTATAAGGATAACTCTGCATGATCAAGGCCTATTATAGTCCAGCTTTTTGTTTTCACAGTGACCAGATATCCCTACAAATGACTTTTGGTGTCATGCTGCCCCAAATCAGAAGTAGGTTTGAGTCCCAACAGTAATTGTCACACTTCAGTACAGCACGACTGTAAATTTAGGCTCAATCCCTTATTTTGAAATTGGTGGTAGATACTTGGACTAGCAGCAGCAGATCTGCCTATAGCAGTATACAGCAATTGATCCCTAAGTACAGTATATGTCAATGCCCTACACTTTTAATTCTAGGCCTTTTCCTCTGCCTTTCTGTGTTACCAGATATTTGACTGATCTCTTCGAAAGTCAGAGAAGGCAGCTGACATTTGCTGCAATAATGCTTCCCACAAATCTAAAAAACTGCTGGTCTCTGCTTACCAGCTTCATTCCTAACACAAATACCACTTTACAAACCTGTCTAACTGAATTTATCACATTCTTTTAAAGATATCCAAGTTAGTAACCATTACCATGACTCATGAATTCCACAGGTTAATTGCACACTATGTGAAGAAGGTGTGTGTGTGTGTGTGTGTCCATGCTAAATCTCTTCCAATCAGGAACACTGGACCTAGTGTTTTGAAAGAGGAAGAAGATGTCTTCCTATCCATGTTCCACTTTGATCACATGTACCTTTAGTCATCTTTTCCCAAGCTAGTTGAAACTAGCAGAATAGTAGAAGAAGCTAGTAAAGCAATGGGATTCCAAAATCCCTTTGATCATAGCTGACCAACTAACTTTCTCAAAAGTTAGTTTGCTAGGATTATTATTCTGAACACCCTATTCTTATCAGGTAAAATGCAATATGATAAAGTTAAAATAAAGGAATGAGCATTAAAAAATAGTCTAAGTCTTCAAAGTGACAAATGTTCAAAATTAGGATTACAGTAATGCCTCATTTACAGATGACACTTATATAAACAGAACAGAATAGGACAGGATATATACAAGGTAGAATAGATAATATTGGGCCTTTCTTTTATGAAAGGGAGTGGGAAGGATCTCAAGAATGACTTCTAAAAAATAATACTAACAAAAAGGTGATGACCTATTTTTATCAGACTAACTTGGCTGAGCATTTCAAACACTGGACTTCCCAGTCTGTTTCACTGATTTTCATCATATGCCAGTCCCACTGTTGTTCTGTGGCTGTCCTGGATTGAAAAAGTCACCATCAACAGGGGCACCAGTAGAGGTGATTTCAAAGAGGGTTGCCCTTAAGGATGCCCAAAGACCAAGAATGTCCCACTCTGGTGTAACTATGTTTATATGGACATATGTAAGCAAAGAGAAGCAATTGTCTTTCATTGGTCGAAAAGAGATATGGCTGCTTCCATTGGGGCCTTCTGCGGAGGAATGTGATGGGGTAGACAGAAAATGGTAATTACTGAGGGGATTATCTGTAGAGACAGATATAGTGGGGGACTTCAATCAAATGTATTATTTGGGGCAAAGATTAATAAAAAAGTGGTGACTCCAAAGACATCTTGAGGTTGTTGATTATATAGATCGATTTTAATTGGGTCTTCTATGGCAGGGTTCCTCAACCTCAGCCATTTTAAGATGTGTGGACTTCAACTCCCAGAATACTCCAGCCAGCAATGCTGGCTGGAGTATTCTGGGAGTTGAAGTCCACACATCGTAAAATGGCTGAGGTTGAGGAACCTGTTCTATGGGATTTGGGACAGACAGCATTTTGATTGCCTTGGTAGATGACATATTATGTATTTTATTTATTTATACAAGTATTCAGTTACCATCCCATGTATTGGTTTCTTTATTCACTTATTCATTCACTCATTCATTTTGTATGCCCCCAAATCTGCCAAGGATTTCTGGTGGTTTGCAATAATAAATAAAGGTGCTGGTTGTTAACTTTAAACACCACCCTAGATATGAGTTCCAGGAGCTTGGGCAGAAACATAGCCAGGCAGCAAGATGAACAGAAGACCAAAAGTTGCACCAATATGTCTCTCAGATCAACAGAATATATAAACACTCATACTCAATCGTCAGTGGGACAGTGCTTTTGGCTGCAGTTAAGCCCAACAAAAAAGAAAAAAAATCATAATGACCTCTCCTTGACCTCAACATCATGGTGGTTACAGCATCCAAAATCCTGGAAAACAGCTTTCAGACAGGCTAATATCCCTATCTATGCAGGCTAGTCCATACACTTGTCCACTATCAAAAGTCAGAAATGGGTGTCCTGGCATTCACTAGCCAGAGCAGGAAGCCAAGACAACCAATATTTTGGTCACAGAGAATGGCAGTGGGGATCATCATTAAATGACTATATTCATTTCCTAGATCTACATTATCCACGTTTGAATAATCTGAATAATATTCATCCTACAACGTCCATTCTTTCTATACAGATGTTCCTCATATCCTTCAGCTTCAATTCTATTCCTCAAACCAGTTTAAAACTGCTTTTCTACCTTTTCAATATTAAATATCAGTAGAAAAGAATGAGGATATGCAGGAGAAAAATAAAAGAGAAGCTGGATTGCTTCAGAGGGTACCATTCACATTGTGGCAATGTCAGGCTGGAATTAAAAGAAAAGAAAGAGGATTATGATCAAGGAAAGAAAATAAGGCAGGGGTAGGCTGACCATACATCCCGTTTTGAACAGGACAGTTCTGTTTTTTAAGCATTTTTCAACTGTCCCGTCGTTTTCATAAAAATCTCAATTTTGTCCCATTTTTCAAACCCAGAGGGAATGGCGTGGAAGGAGGATCCGAGCTGGAGCGCAGACTGGGGGGTGGGGTTTGCAGGTGGGAGCCAATTGGGTGGACTGAGGGGTGGGGTTTGCAGGCGGGAGCCAATCGCGCAGACCGAGGGGCAGGGTTTGCAGGTGGAAGCCAATCGTGCGGACCGGGGGCGGGGTTTGCAGGCGGGAGCCAATCGCACGTACTGGGGGGTGGGGTTTGCAGGCGGGAGCCAATCGCGCGGACTGGGGGGCGGGGTTTGCAGGTGGGAGCCAATCGTGCGGACTGGGGGGTGGGGTTTGCAGGCGGGAGCCAATCGCGCAGACCGGGGGGCAGGTTTTGCAGGTGGAAGCCAATCGTGTGGATTGGGGGCGGGGTTTGCAGGCGGGAGCCAATTGCGTGGACCAGGGGGCGGGGACCCGTCTTTTTCATCAATACGGAATATTACATAAGACCCCGTCCCGTTTTGCCATCCTGAAATATGGTCAGCCTAGGCAGGGGGTTATGGCCAAACAAGGAACTGTGCCAGATTTGTTGGAATGAAGGGCCTGGTGGGCTGGGTTGAGTCCATAGGCTAGAAATTTTCTTTCCTTACTTTATCTGCTCTTGGAATTTTCCAGGTAACTATAGGCTTTTGTCTCATGTTTCTTCTTGGAAATATGAATGCATAATGTATAGTTAAATGAAACTGACCCACTTTTGAAATTTAATTTCTTAATGTTGAAAATGACAAAATTCTTCCTGAAAACTTTCCATAATTAATAAAAGCAGTTATTAATCAAGGTCCCTCCTTGAGAGGGAGATGGGCGGGATATAAATATGATAAATAAAAAAAAATACTTGTGGATATTAATAGACACTTGGAAGTGACAACAGCTGTCCAGAGGAAACAATATACAATATTGTCTAATCACTGAACATCTGTGGAATATTAAAAGAAAAAAAGTATAAAAGAGGAAAACAACCAATAAATTTAAAAATGAGTAGCTAAGGGATTTTTTTCTCACTTTGAAAAGTGATCTAGTTCCTTTACTTAAAAAAAATATATGATTCATATTGATCTCCAGAGACTTGAATGCATCCTCAAATGTAGTTGACAAACAATAAAACATGTTAGATATTGCTAAATACTTCCAGATTATAACTGGTATATTACTGCTTAGAACAGAGATTTGGTTCCATTTTCTGGTATTTGTAGTTTGACAGTCCAAAATGTTGCTGAAAACATATACCCCAAAATGGATATACTGTATATACAGGAGCATCTACATAACACTGGACTGGGTTCTGTGATTTCCCTAAAACATTCTGCTCAGAAACGCATCCTTGGCAGATGGAAAGGAGACTATTCACAGACTTTTTTTTTCTTTGCAGCCTCCCAATTAAATTAATGTACTTTCTCTCTAGCTACATAACAAGACCCTTTTAGAAAAGCCTATCCAGGCACCCTTTTTTTAACTAGGTAAATTATGTTGATACACTGAAGAATCAATCATTTTGGGACACCATTGTAAACACAACTGGCATGGAGTACGTTGAGCAACCGAATGACCCTTCTCTAAATATTCCAGAGTGGGCATGAGAATATTTTAACAGATTTGGAAACAAAGAAGAGCTTGGTTAGACCTCAACTAGCGGCGTTTTGTTCACTGTGTGTAGAAGAACGTGGCTGGCAACATCCATCACACTGTTCCCATGCTGAGCTTATCATTAGATCAGAAGTGAATACATATAAATACAGTTAATTTTTAAAAGTTTCCAGTTACTAATCCAGAGCCCAAACTATTTTTTTTTGCTAGTTTTCAGCATTCTAACTACACATTTAAGAAGAAAGGTTAAAAATTGTACTTTCTTACAATCAACTCTACATCTTCAAGATTAGTGAAACGTTTGTGTAAAACGATTTCCTGGTTTAAGATGTCCTGAAGCCTGTTTTCAAAATTCAACTGAAATAATATTTTGTAATCAGCACAGTTACAGGTTTACCAGACACATATATTTCTTTTTTCAGAACAACTAGACAAGCTATAAAACACATTGTGCATTTTAACATTTTTCAAATATCATAAAAATAAAAATAAAAACATTTTTGGAGCTTCCCAAGCTATAATAAAATGTTTAAAAATTATCTACATACTGTTTTAAATGTGTCTATAAACTTTTGAAAATATCAGTCTTCATTAGTATTCAAAGTAATTTCCCAGATAAAGCTCTTCCCCCATAAAAAGAAACAGATTAATTCTGGGAGAAAGAAAAAAACATATTATCTTTAGAATGCTTAGCACAACTAACCGAATAGGAAGACCATAATTTCCGTTAGACAATTCACTACACAGAAAAAAAAGGTACTCTTTTCAACAGGCATATGAGAGACATTTCCAATGGCTTTAGGCACTTAGTGGCAACATATGTTTTTAGAAAAGCAAGATGGTATCTGTGTACAACTATGTCTTTATGCTCAAGCCAACTTCCAAAAGGTAGCACAATACTATGGTTGCAAATTGTCCTAGGGAAAACAAAACCAGGCAGTAGAAATTTGCATAAAATTTGTACAACTTAACTTAGGAAAAAAAATAGGAAAGCTTAGGAAAAATCCACATTTTATTGATTTGCTTTATATTTTAAGCTTGCAAGCTTCTCATGCCACCTTGGCTTCATTAATTTTACATTTGTATGCTGCTTTTTCTTCTGACAATCACCAAAGGAATTGACATGACTAATAAAGATAATGCAACATAAAATATAATGATCAATCCCAGACCAGAAAACATATGCCACATAACAAGGATCCCTGTTACAAATTATTCCATGAAAATCCACTGAACATTAAGATCAATAAACAGTTTGACTTGTGCATAAGATACATTAAAGCAGACATATGACAAATTTATATTTGGGATATTCTGGATATTGCTGCCGAAAAAGAATTTGTTTCTTATATCTTTTCCTCATGGTAACAGATAAAAGCTTTAGAAGCAAGGTGAATTGTTTATTAAAGGCAGGCAAAGAAAATCTGTGTAGAAAAATTGAGTTTTGCTCATAAATTTTTCAAGTGCATGTTCTTTGGTACATATATGCTATCTTTTAGAATGCTTCATAACTAATTCTGTTTGCAAAGAATGTGCCATGTTGGCTTTCAAGTATGCAGAACTAAGACTTAGATCTATAGTAAAGGATGGTCCACAAATACAAGGCTGTTTTTTTTCTTCATTCAAAACTTCCTGAAGACATAAACAAGCACACATCCAGGAAAGAGTCTTTCCAGTTCAGCACACTAAATTGTATTAAATACTTTGTCTTCACTGATCACAACAGAAAACTGGGCGTTTATTCTGGAAATACATCACGGATCAGAAAAGCCTGCTTATAGTTCTTTTGGTGCATATTAAGGGCTACCAGATCTGGGCTGCAAACATCCAAATGACCGCTACATAGCAGCAGAAAGATACACAAACTTTAAAGCCCATGCTGCCATCTAGAAATGATCAGGATTTTTTTGAATCTGAGATCTGTCACCCCATGCACCATAACTTACAAAAAACTTTGTAAGTTATGGTCAAGGTGGGTCATGCTTAACAAGTGTTTAAAAGAAACATAAGGATGAGGGGAACAGGGATGACCAATTGCCTCCTTTGCTCGTTTCATAGCCATTGACTTCTTTAATTAGGTCCAAATGTGTCTCTATCTAGCTTTTCTAGTCCTCAGGGGCAAAATGTAATACCAGCAAGGAGAACAGTCTTCCTCTGACCTTTTAGTCGGCTGTTGATTCATTTAAGTTGTAAACAACTGCAACTAATTGCATACACACAGTTTATTCTTTTTGCCTGTCCTCCTACTTCCCACTCATTCAACTCGATTTTTCTTTAGTCAGTCTAGCCAGCTATTAACATTGCATTAAGTGGTCACTCTTCTTCCTTTAGTACTTACAGTATAACTTGGCCACAAAGAAATAACAGAGGGAAAGGGGAAGACAGAGAGGAAAGCATCTACAGAGCTACATCTGCTCTGCATTGCTCCGTTCTATCCCATGCTCACGCTGGAACATAATCACGATCTTAATTAGTTTGCCAATTTATGCAAACCAAACATGCTGATCTTGCCAAATCAGTATATTTGATTTGTTTAATTTCCAGCATATACTTTAATCTCTGTTCCTGCTAGATTCGACATACTTGAAGAATTGATGATTAAACCTAGTCTTCTAAACACAATTTGCACTTTTGAAAGAGGGACCTTTATTAATGACCCCGATTCTTTATTTTGAAGATGCAACAGGTATATAACATTTGACATATTCCCCAGCATTTGCATACAACTCTGAACAGTACAGTTAACAAATCTGTACTCATTCTTTGATTACACCCATATGCAAAGAATAAACTTTAGAAGAAAATCCAAAATCCATAATTGGTCAATATCTTTATTAGGACCAACTATAAAGTAACAAAGAAGAGTGCCAACCCTCTGAAATTCTTCCCACGGCTAAGTGTAGAAAAAGCAGGGAAGAAAGAAGAAACAAAATAACCCCAAATTTAGGTCATATGTTGCAACTACATCTACTGTATACACTACTTATTTTAGACCTAGTAGCAAAATAGAGATTGGAAACTGAATGAATTGCTCACTGCTAGTTGCTGTAGATATTAATTTACACCCAGAATTCTGAGACAATCAAGCAATGGCTGATTCCTGTTTCTGAAAATGTAAAAGCTGCTACATCCCCTTCATCTCATGGGCATTTGAAGGATGGGGCCAATGAGAAAACCTGTGACATCTCAATGCAAACTCTGTCCCTTACATACTTCTGTGCAACTTTGCGACACAAGGATGAAAAGTTGGAGCTTGCATTCTGACGTTATGATGTACATTTTGGCATTTTGACATTATCATGGGTAGGAACAAACACCTATGATATCTTGATTTGGCTGAGTAGAAAAAGAAAACACAGGACATGAGTTACTATAATGCTGAATAATTCAAATATGACTCGGGTATTATACAGCACTCGCCCCAGCTCTTGCCAACCTAGCAATTCGAAAGCATGCAAATGCAAGTAGATGAATAGGTACCACTTTGGTGGGTAGGTAACAGCGTTCCACGTGTATCATGCCGGCCACATGACCGCGGAAGCGTCTTCGGACAACGCTGGCTCTTCGGCTAATAAACGGAGATGAGCACCGGCCCCTAGAGTCGGACACGACTGCACAAATGTGCGGGGGAAACCTTTACCTTTTTATTATACAACAAGGCCTAATGAAACAACACCACGATTCTCATTTGTGATACCATTTCAGTATTATCCACTTCATTTGCTAACTTAAACATTTCTAATGAAAAAATCTGCAGTGAGAAAAAGGTCTGTTTGTGAAATCTTCCATTTTGTTGTTTTGTTTTGTTTTGTTTTGTTTTGTTTTGTTTAATCTGCTTTGACTTTTACATTCAACAGGGCACAGCGGAATGATGAGTGATACTAAACATCATACTTGCTGCCATCCTTGAAGGTAATTAACGTTCACTGAAGCAGGATGGATAACAGTCACAACAGAAGTAGCAATAAGTAAACTCCTTGACGCTGCCTCTGTTTAGGGCACTATTCTAGCAAGACCTGAATTGAAGATATTTCTTTCAGATGTGGGCCATGCATGTGAATCCAGCTGCTTGAGCACTTTGGACATTTCAAGGCCATAATATAAAAGAAGGATTTCTTATGACTGATACTGTCACTTGCAGGCAAAATTATAATGTGAAGCCATAACGTGCAGTCTGAAATGTTTTATAACTTCTTAATTTAAAGAGACAAATGTATATTCATTTCTAAACTGAGAAGCATAGTAAATGTAAAACAAACACACTGATTGCATTTCTTTAAAGAAACCAACTCTTAATTTTAGTGTTTCCTTTCAGGCCCCGTCCTTTTTACAAACCTGACTACAGAATATCAAATAAATGTGCTCTATATGAAAAATCAAGCAGGATGAAATCTATAAGCCACCAAGGGAACATTTTACATAATAGGAACAAACAAAGGGCAATATTTTTTTCAAAGATCCATATGGCAGATCTGGATTTGGATACTTAGCATCCCCTACAGATGGGGAACTCCCAAGGAGAATGGAATAGTTGAGTCAAGATGATCTAGGCATGTTTTAAAGCTTTTCCTTCAGTTTTCTTTCTCTTTTTTTATGGGAAACGATAGCTTTCTGTTACTGGTATCTTCTTTAACTGAATAGCTGCCTTCCAAAGATAGCTATTTAAAATTAAAATTAAAAAAAACCCCTCTGTTCTGAAAGTTATCAATGGGTCACCAAATTAGAAATAGTTTTATTAAAATTCTATTGAACTCAGGCCATGTTTTCTAGGATTACTAAACATTCCCATTCATGTTTATTATTTGTTTAAAACATTTGTATCCCACTTCAATAAGAGGAGCAGCAATACCACATGTAACTATAGTAGCTGTAAGTGTAGAAACCAGTGTGGTGTGCTTGCTAATATGCTAGCCCAGAACACCACTTTTTAAACTTATATTCCACTATGAAACTCACTGGGGATAGCCTTGAAGATAATAGCAGCTCTTAACTTAGCCTACTTCAAACTGCTCAAGTAACATGGTTAATGTTCCTTGAATGGAAGATAGGATACACAAATGAAATAAAAGAGGATACATTTGTAAAATGGGCAACATACGTTTTCCAATTATTATAATAATCAAATTATTATATCATATAGGTTATTATATGGTATTACACTGTTGGGCACACAGAAAACTTTGTCCGGTATATACTTATACTTATACTTATACTTATACTTATACTTATACTTATACTTATACTTATACTTATACTTATACTTATACATACACATACACATACACATACACATACACATACACATACACATATACATACATACATACATACATACATACATACATACATACATACATACATACCTTTCACACATACTTTGGATCAAGATTTAATTAAGGCTGAAAGGAAAAGCAAATAATCAACACTTCTTTCTAAAATTGGAAGTGCTCTGGATGAGTGACAAAGGAATATTAAATTACAAAACAAAAGCAGCACTCAAGAGCTGTATTATGCAGTTAGATATTTATTTACTTAGACTAAGAATTTATTAGTTTCTCACTATCTTTTCAAATAGGGCATTTCATGAAATAGAAATGCACATTTGTTATTCAAAGTTGGCTAATGTGTTTTAATTAGTTTTAGCTCCCTAAGTTTTTTCCCACTCACTGCATGAGTGGAAACCTCACTATTATATAAAATCCCTCTCTTTCTTTCTTTCTTTCTTTCTTTCTTTCTTTCTTTCTTTCTTTCTTTCTTTCTTTCTTTCTTTCTTTCTTTCTCCCTCTCTCCCTTATCCACACACGGGCCTTCATACTGTATGTTCCATATTTAGTTCTTTAGGCCAAGTTTTTACATATTCTATATATGGTTCTGGATGCGACATTTACAAAACAAAGTTCCTAAACTGGAAGGAGTTCAAAATAAAGCAAAGATAAAGACTGAATAGCTAGAAGATAAGCCAAGGCAAGAAGCTGGCTATCCTGAGCATAGTCTCACCACCATCTCTTGAGGAAGAATGGAACTCTCATGAAGCAGAAGTTGACCATAAAAATAAATAAATTGGCCATTCTACTGTGAAGGACTTGAGTTGACATATCCAAGCATTGTGCCTCCCACAGAGACAGAAAGCAACTAAAAACTCATTATTGCTCATCATTTTCTTCAAAAGATGGTGATGAGACTTTCACCAACAGGCAGTGGTAAAGATTTCTAGAGAAGGTTCCCATGTAGCGTCCTAAACACTTATAAATGTATTATGACATAAACCTCTATTCTGATAAGAGTTTTGGAGATAAATTATCCTGCTTTGCTCAACGCTGACACAAGGATGTCTCTTAAAATTCTCAGTTGCCTTCAATAAAGTCTATTGTATCCTTTTTGACTGAGTTAATAAAAATACGTTGAGATATTATTGTTTGGCCTAGGTAAAAAAGCAAGCTTGAAAACCTCTAAAACGCATGAGAAAATATTAAAAACCATCTCTTACGCCTCTTGTAATGGGGGAGGGAAAGAGAGAAGCGCCAGCTTGAACTGAAGACCTTAACATTTGGCAATTTGATATAGGAAAGTGTATGCCTTCAATGTTCTGGAAAGGATCTAAGATATATAGAATGCTAACAGCCAGTTGTTTGAACTGAACTACATTGAAATCGGACTGGCAATCAGTGAACTTGTTTTCATATGGTTCAATACCTGCCTTAGCCTACTCAAGAAGGTATCAGAGCATCAATAACCAGAGCAAGGCATTACTGCACAGAATCAGATTACGTCAGAAAAGGGCACTCCATGCAACTGGAAACAAAGCTGGATCAAGGAAGAGCACATTTAAACTGTAAGCATGTAAACCCGATCATTCTCACACAAAGGAGATTTCCTCAACTAAAATCTTCTGTCTTACTGGAACCAGCCCATTACCAAGGTCCAGGCTGCTTAGGCATCCCTAACAGCACATATTTCATGGGGTGACGTTAAAGTCTCCTGATAATGCACATGGAAAGAGGAACTTCATCTCACAGAATCTTGTGAGATGAAAGAAATCCATAATTTGTGGTTAGGTTCAGCTGGATAGCTAACTCATGCTATGCCAAAATGAACTTCCTTGGGAGAAAAGGAAACATAATGGCTTTCAAGTCAATGGCACTGAAGAAAAACAATTATTTGAGCATTTCAGATATCCTAATTTTAGTAGAACTTGTTCAGGGGTTGAGAACTTATATTAACATCTTAACTATTAAAAAAAACTTTCTAAGTTTTTAAAGTCAACAGTTGTTAAAAAAACAGTAGAGTGGGAGGCACCTTTAAGAGAAGCATGGCAACCCTTTCCTAAGGTTATTCTCCAACATTCCTTCCCTTCCTCCTCAGTTTTACAGTGTAATTTCCTCTGAAAAGTATTCTTTATCACTGGAGATTAAAGACACATTCTGGTTCTGTTTGATTGGGCCTTTTCTCATTTAAATAAGTAAACTGTGAGACAACAATCAGGAACAGGCAAGCCGACAGTCTCCCACAATCAAAATAAGCAGGTCACAATCTACTTTATTTTCCTACAAACCCTCATTTAGGCATCATGATTTCATTTTAAAAAAGGATATATCAAGCAACTGAGTGAAAGGAAGTATTCCTTTCTTTTACTTATCTAAAGAGATTTCATCAGCAAATCAATGTCAAAAATTCAGGATTCCACAAATGCCTTCAATAATGATAAATGACAAGAAGGAATCACCAGGGTCACTTTGAACTACAATATGTGCCTGGGAAACAAGAGGGGAGTACAGGACTGCATCTTTCCAGGGGAAAAAGATCTTCCTTTTGGACTGTGCAAGGTTCATGTTTTTTTACAAGCTTCTGCCTTGTGCTCAGTCCATTTACTCTGAGTTCACCAAACTAACTACAGATCGAGAGCTAGCTACCAAAGCCATGCATACATTGCAGATTCCTGTAAAAATCAGGAATGCCAAACATCTTTACTTCCTCAAACAACTCTCATGGTAAAATAAAATAGTTTAGATGTACTTTTATAGATTGAAACAGACCATATTTCAGAGTCGTTACAGCCCTGCATTTGCATCCAAAGATTCATTTCATTCAAAGTCCATTTCCATGCAATGTCCACACAAACAAAAAATCGTGTACATTCAACAACAGCTATTGAAATGATTGCAATGGGTGCTATACATGAACGTTTCCAAAGAATTATTCACCCATACTGCTTATTTAAAGAAAATCCCATAAAAGCCTGATTTATGAAAAATCGAAGATGCAATCTTGAACTGGATTTAGGGGCAATATATGCTGCTGGTGTGTTTATATTATCTATACTAGATTGCAGCAACTTGCTTGAGCTCAGAAAGCTTAGTAGGGTCAGTCCCAGCAAGTTCATGGGTGGGAGGCCAACAGGAAATTCCAGGGCTGCAGGCGAGACCAAGAAGTTGAGAAAACATCCTGGAAGAAAGCAATAGCAAACCAAGAAAACAACTGCATTGTCATAAAAACTTCATGGCCATCTCCATGAACCAACCACTATATGTTACACTACATATTATATCAGAATTGTATTTTTCATTATTTACTCTTAAAAATACTAAAATTTTAACAGAAGTGTACCAGAAGTGAAGAACCCGGTTCCTGAAGATATCACACACAGACACGAAGTATTATACTGTGAGCTTTGAACAAAAGTCTTTGTTTTACTTATAAACCAGGGCAATTACCACATTCTAGGAAATATATAATTTCCCCAAATACTGTCAGTTATACAGTGATAAAACTTTGAGCAACTCCTGATCACCAGTAGAGCAGCTTTTCTTCTACTTTTTATTGCATGCAGTAGTTCTCACTTAACAACCATTCATTTAATGATGGTTTGGAGATACAATGGGGTTAAAAAAGTTACTTGTGACCTGTCCTCGAAGTTATGACCATCATACCACCTCTGCGGTCATGTGGTCACGATTTGGGTACTTGGCAACTGGCTCACATTTACGACCGGTTGCAGCATCCTGCGGTCATGTGATCATGATTTGCGACATTCCCAGCCAGCTTCCGACAAGCCAAATCAATAGGGAACCATTGATTCACTTAACGACTGCATGATTCACTTAATGGCTGTGGTGATTCGCTTAACGGCCACAGTAAAAATGGTTGTAAAATTGGGTCTGGTCACTTGATGCCTCGCTTAACAACTGCATTGTTTAACAACCGAAATTCCAGTCCCAATTATCATTAAATAATTAAATTAATCATTAACTGAGGACTACCTGTATTGGATTATTTAGACTGAAGATATTCCACAAATCTACCACTAAAATCAAACCTTTAACGTGCTTGTTTGTTTCCTGATGTGTAATTCTGATGCTTTCTTTCAAAAGGATCATTAACTCAAAATCTATGGTAAATCTTTTATAAGGAGTGAGGAATGTAGTTTTATACATTTGGATTGTGGCACAATCTTCCAGAATGTCTTCGGCATAAATGAAGGGGACAATTGCATGCTGTTCATTCTCCTCCAAATATTTAAATTGGGCTTGCACATGATAACATTCTGGATGATTATCCCATAAGATATATGCTTATTCAGGTGAAACACAATCTGCTATTTATAAACATATCATTGTAAAGCTTCAGCACTGGACCCTAATCCCATTTCTATAATTTCAAAACTGTTGTGTTTGGCACCCTATCTTAAACATACTAACTCAACTGATAATGTGAGCTAAATGCACCACATTGATGTGGTTGACATTGATCCTGAGCAGGTATAAACAGAAACTGATTCAGTTATGATGTAATGCAAAAACAGAGGCAGATCCTTACAGGGGAATCAATTATTACATAGCTATTTTCTCCATCAACAACTATTACATAGATGTATAGTTGAAGGCTTTCACGGCCGGAATCCGATGGTTGTTGTGGGTTTTCCGGGCTGTGTGGCCATGTTCTGGCAGTTTTGGTTCCTAACGTTTCGCCAGTAGCTGTGGCTGGCATCTTCAGAGGACAGGAGCACAGCTAGAAGATTCTTGGGCACAGAGAGAAACTTCTAGCTGTGCTCCTGTCCTCTGAAGATGCCAGCCACAGCTACTGGCGAAACATTAGGAACCAAAACTGCCAGAACACGGCCACACAGCCTGGAAAACCCACAACAACCATATTACATAGATCCTTGCAGAAAGCTACCCGGAGTCTTTCAAATCTCTCTTCAAGTAAAACTGGGAAAGGGGGAAGTTAATCCTGTTAAAAGAGATGTACGAGCTCCTTCAGAGAGATTATATAGAACTTGAACAATATGAAAATTGTTCATATTTTCATCTCCTTTACAGCCTGAGAAACTAGGAAGGGTCCTTTCTGATCCTCTTACCCTGCCCACTATCCAGAAGCGGGCTATGCTGTCTCTTATCTGACCATTCCCTTGGCAGCATCTCTTCGTCCAGTCTCCTGAGGTCTTTCCCACATACCATTACACTTGGAGACAGCTGCTCCTTGAAAATGGTGCTATTACGTGGTGTCCTTTAGGGTACTATCTACCTCCAATGCTTTTCAGTATCTAAAAGAAATTGCTGGGAGAGATCAGGAGATTTGCAGCTGGGTGGTATCCCCTGAATGTCTATATGCAATCTCTGATGGGCTAGATGAGGGGTAATAAATTGAAACCGAACAAGGCAGAGATGATCACTGTGAGGGTTCACAATTAGAGAGGCCCCGTAGTTGAGTTTTGCTCCCTGTTATGGGATCACGTGTGCCTGAAAGGGACAGTTGCCATTATGACCAATATCGTAACAGCCGAACTAACATCTGAAATAGTAAGGATTGCCACGTCCATAAGGAAGGGGGATAATAAATTCCACAAAGAACTGGCATTAACTGTACTGGCCAAAGGGATGAGATCCCATCCTGCACAAATAGGCATGCTTGGTATTCACCCCTTACAGCTAATTTATGGGAGGGAGGGAGAGCCTCAAGCCCAGTGCAGGCTCCATTTCAAGCCTGAGAGCATAAGCAATTTTGGACTTTTTAGCACTCAGGTCTACTACTTTTGTTATTCTAGAAAAAAAACTCATTTGCTGCTTTTACTATACGGCTCTTCTTTCAAGACTAACTGCAAAAGGTGGTCTCAGATCCCGTCTCTTGTCCTGAAGTCCAAGTGAATCCATATCCTCTGGATGGGTGTGAAGTTGCCATGGATTTTTTTGTCAGTTAAATTCTGGTTTTATATTATTGATATGCTTTATATTTATTTATATTATTATATTTTCCTGGGCTTATAGGCCACTCCAATGATGAACAACTCTTAGTAGCATACTGTAAATCCCAGCCTCTATGATTGATTGTCTGATTAGGTGCCATCAAGTCAGTGTAGGTAAGAGTAAAAAGAATACGATAAAAACAAGCATACCAGTAATATCAGAACAATATACTGTATACAGGGCACCAGGAAAATTAATCAAGGTAATCAGTTCAGTTAAACTAAGAAGAGAAACCTTCCACTGGCTGAGAAAACATGCTCACAACATTCCAACCCACAAGGCCCAAAGGAATAGCTATGCTTTTAATGGCCTTCTGTTCCATAGGAGAGAGGCAGTGACTGAGAAGGCTTACTTCCATGATCCATGGAGATGACATTCCCAGAGGGAAGGGGCATGGAGGGAACCCATCCTACCTGATCTTACTGGACAGGCAGATACTACTGGGAGTAGATAGTCCTGTAGAAATCTAGGTTCTGAGCCATTAAGGATGATAACCAGCAGCTTGAATTGCACCAGAAGCTAACTGGTAACCAGTGCAACTCTCAAAGTAGTAGAGATTATATGGCAAATTGGGGTGCATCTGTAACTACTTGAGCTGCTGTATTCTAGACCAACTGAAGCCTCCAAATAAACTTCAAGGACAGCCCCATGGAAAGAGTGTTGCAATAATCCAGTTAGGAAGTAACCTAAGGCATGAGTGACTGTGAGTAGAGTAGAGCCTTCCATGTCAGGAGAGGTGGTAAGTAGAGCTATGTCAAGGCCCTCCTGGCCACTGCTGCCACCTGCTCACTGAGGATCCCCAGTGAGGTCCAGAGAGGGTAGCACTATCCCAGCCAGAACTAAAGATGGTATTTTTCTGGAATCAGATGGGTTCTGCACCCAAAGCCACTCTGTCTCGCTGGGATTAAGCCTAACATGCCCATCACCATTTAGATTCTAACAGCCTCCAGATACCAGGACAGTACTTTGATGGCATCACCTGCTTGGTCAGGAAATTTACACAGCTTGCAGAACAGAGTGATCTGTCTAAAATATTAGGATTTTTTTTGCCCCCCCCCCCAGTAATTTATAGTTGGGATAGTACCTGTAGGTAGGGCAAACAAAGAATAAATATAGTTTCCAACCATTTAAGAATCAAGTAGTAGTGCTATAAAACCCAAATCCTTTATTTAACCTACATTACTTTTATTACATCAGCTGCATAGGCACTTCTACATGGGCTTGTTGCACTAGTTCAGAATGAGTTCCGAATCCTGTTCCTACAATACTGTTGCTGTTTGAGAGTTGAACTGGTTCTTCTTAAAATTCCATGCCAATTCATCTGAAATCAGAGCTAAGCTGGCCTTTTCTTTTGAGACTCTGCAGCTGTGAGTGGCTCGTTTTCCCAAAGGGGGGAACTTTGCTTCCTGGGTTTGCAACATGGTATGTTGTTCTTCTGCTTGTTTGTAAACATCTCCCCTCTCCAGCTGACATAGCAGTTTGCAACCATGATTAGAAGTCTTCAGAAAGTGCCTGGTGGCAAACGTACAACCTTTACTTTAACACAGAATATAGGAGGAAAGGCAGCTTTGCAGCCAAAAACTCTTTCTTCATAGTAATTGCTCAGGTTAGGGCTTTTTTGTAAACACCAGATGAATGCAAATAGCTTGAACTAAAAACTGATGTGGAGGGCTTGCAATTTGTTTCCTTTCTATAGGAGGAGTGGGGATGTAGACATTTTTATAGATTTTGCAGGACTTTGTGTCAAAAGAGTAGACAGTAATGTTGGCAACTTCTGTTGGTAGGCTGGATGAGCATTATAGGTTGTCCTTGTTTACTGATGGTAATTGGGACTGCGAACTGTGTCACTAAGCGAAGTGGTAATAAAGCACGGCGTCACGGGACTGTGCCGACTTATGATGGCAATTCTGGCAGTTCCAGTTGTTAGGCAAATCCCACACGGTCGCAGCATCTTGCGGTCACATGATCACCATTTACGACCTCCTGCCATGTGACCACGGGATGCTGTGATGTCATAACTGCGAGCCAGTTGCCAAGCGCCTGAATTGCAAATGTGACCATGGGGATGCTGCAACAGCCACAACTATAAGGAATGGTCGTAAGTCCCCCTCGTTCAGCACTGTCATAGCTTCGAATGGTCACTGAATGAGTGGTGGGTAAACAAGGACTACCTGCAACTGGTTCACAGTGTTCTCTGCACATTCTCAGAATTTTGAGGTCAGCAGTGATGAATATGATTGCAGATCAACTTCAAAATTGCTTTGGAAGGATTGGGGAATGAAAATGATGGTGTTGTGGAAGTATCCTATGTAACTTCATCCCTGCCTCTATACTATTGTAGAGTCACTTCTTGGTAGCCATTTTACTGTAGTTGGTGACACTAGACTACCCCTCCTATCTGATTCCCCAACAATTCCACCCAGAAATTGTATATTAAGAGGCTCTCCAGAACCAAAAAGGTTTAAAAATCCAACAAAACACAGACCAGTATCCTGGCTCCTAAAAGCAAGCCAAAATTGAAATGGTATCACAGGCCTAGATTCAGAAATGAGAGAAATTAGGATCTTATAATGGTCAAGTATTTAAAGTCTCGAGGTACCACTTGTATTATGCAGGCATGTCTCTGACTTAGGCCAATTTACAGTATGTAATAAATCTCACATCAAAGCGTTGCAGAAAGAAAATTATATATAAGAAAGTGGGTGCCAAGTTGTCCAAGAATCACCTATCCTAGTGTTAGAGGGCAGGTAAATGAAACACATTCTCTTCTGTCTTATATTCATGACATTGCTTGCAAACCTCAGAGAAAACATAATTGCTTGCCTAGATAGTGGTATCTCTGTAGAGTTGTATACTAAATCCATCCAGAAGACAAAACTTTATAGCCACGCCTATACCATCTTAGGTAATCAATAAGTGGCACACAAGAATCCTGTCCAACTGATATGTTTCCATTGACACTCCCAGTCAAAAGAGGGGGGGCTCTTATATTACTATATTTTCCTTTTACCACCACTAAGATAGACAATGTGATGGTGGGGGAGTCTTTGCAAAGATGTAACTGGCATATACTGTACATCTATGTGAGCCTCGAGCAAATGAGCTCCCTCTAGAAAAGCTGGACTACAATTACCAGAATATTGTTATTTGGACTTCAATTACCAATATACTATAGTTTGGGGGCCCAAACTATAACAGCAAGCTATAACAGTACAGCATTGGGATCTCTGTTGGCAGCCATAGCATCTTCATTAGAGGTGGGCCTTCTCCATGTTTTGATAAATAAAGAACTCCACTTGGACTGCAGGCCTGGGGACACAATCAAGAATGACTCTAACTGGAAGGGCAGATGAAGGCAAAACAGCTGCCCCAACCCTTGAACATAAGCCCATCTCTTCCATCTGTTGCAAACTGTCAGACAACCCCAGATCCAAGAGTAGAAATAACCAGCACTAGCACAGAATAATGTAAAGTGGATTACTCCCATGCAAAAAATATAGAGTATGAATTTGGTCATGCCATCAGCAGGACAGGGCTTCTGGTCCAGGAGCACCACTGAAACTGAGCGATAATAGGGTGAGCAGCAAGCCCCACAACAGAACATACAATCATGCCACAGGATGGCGCTAGGCACAGAAAGAGTGTGGCTGGTCTTTCTTTCTCCAGCATCCAGGCATACTACATCCAGCCTGTGTAGGAAGACCCTCCTGTAAGGAAAAGCAACAGTGGTACATACAGTTAGCCCACCATCGCCTGCTGGCTTCCAAAAGCCCACCCCTGCCCAACCCCCACCAATAGGCTATCCTGGTGAAAAAGCAAAGCAGTGACAACCACATGCCTGATATACTATAAGTAAATATTTTCTATTATTTGTCTAGGAAACCTCACTTTATAATCTGATTGATCAAGTACAGGAGCTGTACCATCTCTGCTCTAAAACAAATCGTACATTAGAAACACAAGCAGCATCAACCCAGAGTTACACTTCCATGATATAAAAGAGATCCAGTTTGGTCTAGTGGTTAAGGTGCTGGGCTAGAAACCAGGAGACTGAGAGTTCTAGTCCTGCCTTAAGCATGAAAGCCGGCTGGGTGACCTTGGGCCAGTCACTCTCTCTCAGCCCTGGGAAGGAGCCAATAGCAAACCAGGAGACTGAGAGTTCTAGTCCCGCCTTAGGCATGAAAGCCGGCTGGGTGACCTTGGGCCAGTCACTCTCTCTCAGCCCTGGGAAGGAGCCAATAGCAAACCAGGAGACTGAGAGTTCTAGTCCCGCCTTAGGCATGAAAGCCGGCTGGGTGACCTTGGGCCAGTCACTCTCTCTCAGCCCTGGGAAGGAGCCAATAGCAAACCAGGAGACTGAGAGTTCTAGTCCCGCCTTAGGCATGAAAGCCGGCTGGGTGACCTTGGGCCAGTCACTCTCTCTCAGCCCAACTCACCTCACAGAGTTGCTGTTGTGGGGGAAATAGAAGGAGGAAGGAGTATTAGGTATGTTCGCCACCTTGAGTTATTTATAAAAATAATAATAAAGGCGGGATAAAAATTAAATAAATAAATAATAAAGTGCTTCAAGATACCAATCGAAGAGCTTCAAGATGCTGGTAGCTACCTATAAAGCCCTAAATACTCAATGCTTGACTAGCTTAGAGGCCACCTTTCCCCAACAGTTTCTGCCTGTCCTACCCAGGCAACTAGGGAGCACCTGAAGGTCCTCACCAACCAGGAGATATGGTGTGAAGGAACCTGACAGTGAGTACTCCCTGTAGCAGTCCCTCTCATCTGGAACAGCTTGACTTCTGAAGCATATATAGCCCCACCCTCATGGCTTTCTGGAAGCTGGTGAAAACATGTCTTCTTCTGAAGAACTTGGGGAATGATATATTGTGATGTCACTTCTTAATTTTATAATTCTCAGTTGTGTATTTTATTTTGTTGTTGTTGTTCAGTCATTTAGTCGTGTCCGACTCTTCGTGACCTCATGGACCATAGCACGCCAGACCTTCCTGTCCTCCACTGTCTCTCGGAGTTTACTCAAATTCATGTTCATTACATCGGTGATGCTATCTAACCATCTCATCCTCTGCCGTCCCCTTCTCCTTTCGCCTTCAGTCTTTCCCAGCATCAGGGTCTTTTCCAGTGAGTCCTCTCTTCGCATTAGGTGGCCAAAGTATTTGAGTTTCAGCTTCAGCATCTGTCCTTCCAATGAGCAGTCAGGGTTGATTTCCTTTAGGATTGACTGGTTTGACCTCCTTGCAGTCCAAGGGACTCTCAAGAGTCTTCTCCAGCACCACAGCTCGAAAGCATCAATTCTTCGGCGCTCAGCCTTCCTTATGGTCCAACTCTCACAGCCATACATTACTACTGGGAAAACCATAGCTTTAACTATACGGACCTTTGTCGGCAAGGTGATGTCTCTGCTTTTTAATATGCTGTCTAGGTTTGCCATAGCTTTCCTCCCAAGGAGCAAGCGTCTTTTAATTTCATGGCTGCAGTCACCGTCTGCGGTGATCTTGGAGCCCAAGAAAATAAAATCTGTCACTGCCTCCATTTCTTCCCCTTCTATTTGCCAGGAAGTGATGGGACCAGATGCCATGATCTGGGGTTTTTTTAATGTTGAGTTTCAAGCCAGCTTTTGCACTCTCCTCTTTCACCCTCATCAAGAGGCTCTTTAGTTCCTCTTCACTTTCTGCCATTAGGGTGGTATCGTCTGCATATCTGAGGTTGTTGATATTTCTTCCGGCAATCTTAACTCCGGCTTGTGATTCATCCAGCCCGGCCTTTCTCATGATGTACTCTGCATATAAGTTAAATAAGCAGGGTGATAATATACAGCCTTGTCGTACTCCTTTCCCGATTTTGAACCAGTCGGTTGTTCCATGTCCGGTTCTAACTGTTGCTTCTTGACCCACATACAGGTTTCTCAGGAGACAGGTAAGGTGGTCTGGTACTCCCATCTCTTTAAGACTTTGCCACAGTTTGTTGTGATCCACACAATCAAAGGCTTTAGCATACTCAATGAAGCAGAAGTAGATGTTTTTCTGGAACTCTCTTGCTTTTTCCATGATCCAGTGAATGTTGGCAATCTGATCTCTAGTTCCTCTGCCTCTTCGAAACCCAGCTTGCACTTCTGGTAGTTCTCGGTTCACATACTGCTGAAGCCTAGCTTGTAGGATTTTGAGCATAACCTTGCTAGCATGTGAAATGAGCGCAATTGTACGGTAGTTTGAGCATTCTTTGGCATTGCCTTTCTTTGGAATTGGAACGTGAACTGACCTTTTCCAATCCTGTGGCCACTGTTGAGTTTTCCAAATTTGTTGGCATATTGAGTGCAGCACTTTAACAGCATCATCTTTTAGAATTTTAAATAGCTCAGCTGGGATACTGTCTTCTCTGCTAGCTTTGTTGTTAGTAATGCTTCCTAAGGCCCACTTGACCTCACTCTCTAGGATGTCCGGCTCAAGCTCAGTGACCACACCATCGTATTTATCAGGGATATTAAGATCTTTCTTGTATAGTTCTTCTGTGTATTCTTGCCACCTCTTCTTAATCTCTTCTGCTTCTGTTAGGTCCCTGCCTTTTTTGTCCTTTATCATGCCCATCTTTGCACAAAACCTTCCCTTGATATCTCCAATTTTCTTGAAGAGATCTCTAGTCTTCCCCATTCTATTGTTGTCCTCGATTTCTTTGCATTGTTCATTTAAGAAGGCCTTCTTATCTCTCCTTGCTATTCTCTGGAAAACTGCATTCAGTTGTTTATATATTTCCCTTTCTCCCTTGCCTTTTGCTTCCCTTCTTTCCTCAGCTATTTGTAAAGCCTCATCAGTCAGCCACTTTGCTTTCTTGCATTTCTTTTTCTTTGGGATGGTTTTAGTTGCTGCCTCCTGTACAATGTTACGAACCTCCATCCATAGTTCTTCAGGCACTCTGTCTACCAGATCTAATCCTTTAAATCTATTCCTCACCTCCACTGTATATTCATAAGGGATATGATTTAGGTCATACCTGAGTGGTCTAGTGGTTTTCTCTACGTTCTTCAATTTAAGCCTAAATTTTGCGATAAGAAGCTCATGATCTGAGCCACAGTCAGCTCCAGGTCTTGTTTTTGCTGATTGTATAGAGCTTCTCCATCTTTGGCTGCAAAGTATATAATCAATCTGATTTCGGTATTGACCATCTGGTGATGTCCATGTGTAGAGTCGTCTCTTGTGTTGTTGGAAAAGAGTGTTTGCTATGACCAGCGTGTTCTCTTGACAAAACTCTATTAGCCTTTGCCCTGCTTCATTTTGTACTCCGAGGCCAAACTTGCCTGTTATTCCGGTTATTTTTTGACTTCCTACTTTAGCATTCCAGTCCCCTATGATGAAAAGGACATCTTTTTTGGTGTTAGTTCTAGAAGGTGTTGTAGGTCTTCATAGAATCGGTCAACTTCAGCTTCTTCGGCATCAGTGGTTGGGGCGTAGACTTGGATCACTGTGATGTTGAATGGTTTGCCTTGGATTCGAACTGAAAGCATTCTGTCATTTTTGAGGTTGTACCCCATTACTGCCTTTCCCACTCTTTTATTGACTATGAGAGCTACTCCATTTCTTCTAAGGGATTCTTGCCCACAGTAGTATATATAATGGTCTCCTGAATTAAATTCGCCCATTCCTGTCCATTTTAGTTCGCTGATTCCCAAGATGTCAATGTTCAATCTTGTCATCTCATGTTTGACCACATCCAGCTTACATTGATTCATACAGTAGATCTTACATTCCAGGTTCCTATGCAATATTGTTCTTTACAGCATCGGACGTTCCTTCCACTTCCAGACACATCCACAACTGAGCGTCCTTTCGGCTTTGGCCCAGCCGCTTCACTCTTTCTGGAGCTACTCGGAATTGTCCTCCTAACCAAACTCTAATTTTGTATTTGTATCTTGTTATTAATAATTTCTGTAAGCTGCCTAAAATCTGGGTGGTTTCAGGTGGTTAGATAAATTTTATAAACAAAGAAACAAATGAATAAATACATTTTCATCTATTGTATGATACAAGTAGAGACACATTTTTTTTCTTCCTAGCGTTTTTCCTGCAAGTGAAGGGTCCACTTTTATTTTTTTATTTTTTTGGATCAGCCAAATGTTGAACCATTGGTTGTGACAGGAATTAACCAACCGGCTTGTCGCCCAAACCTGATGTCGTGGGCTGAGAGAGTGTGTCTGATTCCCCAAAAAGTAGAAACACATTTAATGCCATTGATTATAATTATATGTGCTTTACTGATTTGCTTTATATTTTGAGACAAACTACTATCTTTAGAATGTACCATATTTAATGGAAATACTGTATCTCCATAAGTATTAGTAAAACTGAACAAAGAGTATATTCAAACTTCCAGAGACTCGCCACCTGTTCTTAAAGTCAGCTAGGAAGCCTCTACTGAGCACCATAGGTTATGCAAAACAAATGCAACTATATGTTAATGTTAATTTATTCAGGATCCTTGGTGATGAAGTATAAACATAGAATTGATTGATTGGTAAATAGCTAGATGTCATTTAATTGGTCTGTATTAAGTGGATGCCAATGATCTCCAAGCTAAATATATTTAAAGTGGTTCTAGTGACAGGAATAAAAGTACTCTGGCTTATTGTAACAATAGCTTGAAAGGCAGTACCCCAACCCTCTAACATAGTATCTTTGTAGCAATCATGCCACGCAACAAGCACACAGTACAAGGTCACCTTGATGTATTTTCCTTCTGACATTCGAGGATGTCCAAATGTAGATACTGTAATGGATTTTGTAACCAACAGTTGTCAAAGGCCATCTCTTGCCTCTGCCAAGCTTTTGTGTTGCTTCCAAATATCACGCTATGGTGTGGCAGAACAAATGGGGAAAGACAAAATCCTGATGGATGTGGAATTTTCTAGCTTTACATACTTCAGTTTATAATGTGAACATTTTCTTTGAAATCATAGCCACAGTATATAAGGACTCAAAGCTTTGTTTTTGTAGTTCAGTAACTTTTTTGGGTGGGGGAGGGCTTTCTTGCTTTTCTTGCTCTAAAGTTGAAAAGTACACATACATCCATAAGAGGTTCAGTAATTATCAGAAAAATTCAATGAATATTCTTCATTCATGGAATGATAGGAAGCTGCTATTTAGTGTTCAAAAAAGTTGGCCATGGTGTCAACATACAATCAGATTTGCTTCAGGCATCCTCTTCTCCCTTGCTCCCATCATTTTCTCATGCACATATAAACATGCACTCCATGCAGTTTCATCAAATGATGTCAATTAGTTATGCTTTGTTTTACCATGTGTATCAGGAATAATCATCTTGCAAATCTATTGTGTTACACAAATATTATACATAAAAGTACACACAATGAAAAATACTGTATGTAAAGCTGCCTGAAACCAGCAGAAGAATAAGAGGGCAGGCAGAGCTGGCTGAAAATCTAGAAATACAAACATCTGCCTGGGGTTGAAATATTCAAGGATGCTGTATGCTTTATCCACTTCTAATAGAGGCCAGATGATTACTACTGTTGGTTTCCTTCCTTTATAGAATACTTGTGTGTTCAGTTGTTGCTTTACTTGTGTGTCTTCAGATAAGGTAAGCTCTAAGTCTGCAGAAGCTCATACATAGTTAATGTTGGTTAAGGAAATCAAATATCCACATCATCATCTAAAGAAACGATCCATTCATCAGCTTAGCTGCAAATCTTGAGATTGTGTGGGAAGTGTATATAAAGAGGGATTAAGAAACAACTGCACTCTAAAAATAGACTCCCACATGTACTTAGACATGCAAGATGAGATGGGATGTTGATGAGGACGAACAGACCAAACTGAGAGACCAAGAGAAAGTTCTCACTTCCTGAACCATACATACTCTTTCAAACCTATGACATCACCATTTTCCCTGCACTTATATAAGCCTTATTGCCAAAAGTTCTTAGTATTAGCTACCTGATAAGAAATCATTTATTTATGTTTTTCTTTATATGCTGCCCCCTCGTATAATTTTAGGTGGATAACAATAAATGTAAACATATCCAGTATTACACATTAAAATTTACATATTTATTTATTTATTTATTTATTTATGCTTCAATTTGTATACCGCTCCATCTCCCCACAAGGGAACTCTGGGCGGTTTACAGGATACAGCAATTAAAATTTAACAGTTAAAACAGCATAATAAAATACTCTCATATAATAAAATTAAATATAAAATCCAAGATGTGATGGTTTGATGTTTAGATGTTTAAAAGGGCCCTATGGCACCAGCCATCCCCAAGAGGAACTATTCCCCCCCCCCACGCAAGGCGGCAGAACCAGGTCTTTAAGTTCTTTCTGAAGGCCGGGAGCGATGAGGCCTGCCTCACCTCCGGGGGTAGCATATTCCAAAGGGTGGGCGCCACTACCGAGAAGGCACGCCTCCTAGACCCCGTCAGGTGACATTCCTTTACGGACGGGATCCGCAGCATGCCCTCTCTGAATGACCGAGTGGGACGGTTCGACGTTATGGGGATGAGACGGTCATATGGCACAAGTACATACAAAATTCTAGAGAAAACTTTATAAACTATTGTCCTTGGTTACTAGTTTTACTTTAATTATTTCCATTTTTTGTGTAGTTGCAAATGGGGTTGCAGAGGAATCCAGTTTCTTCCACAGAGATCACTGCAACAGCTCACATTGCTAGCTAAAGGACATGGGCAATTTGTGACTTTTCCAGAACAGACAAGCCATTTCCATATTCTGGAAGCATATAGATTCAGTGATATTTTATAATTAGATTAAAACTATTCATAAGTAATATTGAGCATATTAAACAATAAAACACAGAACACTCATTTCAGATGTTTTGAAACATTGTGTGGTTTTGTTATCAAACAGAAGTGACACCATTCTTGTTAAGGTAATGAATTTAAGCATGAATTTACAAATATGTATTCCAAGAAATGCTTGGTCATTCAAGTAGCATAGGGCAAAATTTGTTCTGGGAGGAGCTAAATAGGAATTCAGACAAGCTTACACATTCAGACATTTGCAGTGGTTTGGAAGACCAGCAAGAACAAGATTACTTGGTGTGACAAATGGATCTCATGAAGAATGTATATAGTATGTATGTACAGTATGTATGTATGTATGTATGTATGTATGTATGTATGTATGTATTTATTTATTTATTTATTTTCTATCCCGCCTTTATTATTTTTATAAATAACTCAAGGTGGCAAACATATCTAATACTCCTCCCTCCTCCTATTTTCCCCACAACAACAACCCTGTGAGGTGAGTTGGGCTGAGAGAGTGTGACTGGCCCAAGGTCACCCAGCCGGCTTTCATGCCTAAGGCGGGACTAGAACTCACAGACTCCTCATGTTATATTAAGCATTCATACTTCCTTGAGAGAATAGCTGGGTTTAAATGAGATGAAACTTCAGGAAATTCTTAACCTACTTTATTTATTTATTATTCAAATTTTATTAATAGATTTAAATCTGACAAAAACACTTTATGAGGGTGCATACGTAGCGTTGTACAAAAGAAAGACCATATTGAATACAACTTCAAATTCTTTGGTGTCTGGAAACTATTTTTCTGACTTGCTTATATGCTGGCAAAATTATTTTTAGTGCAAGATTGATCCAGAGTTCACTAGGTCTAAAACACTATTCTTTGTAGTGCTTTCCTAGCATTTTATTATACTGTAATGTCCAATTCACATTTCTTTTTCTTGAATAATTTAATTGTGTCATTTATAAAGAGATTCATTTGAAAAGCATGAGATAAAGCATTATTAGCAAAGCAGCCACAGAATCCCGAAAGCTCTTTCCATGTGGTGTGGTATAATCTACAAATCACCTACTTCTATTTCTGGTGTTTCAGAAAAAAATGTATTTTAGGTATGAATTTCTAACTCTGAGGCCAATTGTAGTAGTCAAGCAAAGAATTGAGAACATTTTTGGATTAGGCTGTTATCACCATCTGAGCAAAACACAACTGCTAAGTCACAATGTTTGTAACAATTTTTGGTGACTTGCGATCTCTCCTTTTCCTGAAACTTCCATATCACATTAGTTCACTCTTGATTCAGCACCTGCTAATTTTTCCAAAGTTTAGAAGCAGTGCACTGGACTATGAGCTTCCAGAAACTGGGCAGTGCAGGCTGGGGAAGATGGGAATGGAAATCTAACACATCTGAAGGCATCAGTTTAGGGGAAATTGAGAGGATAGATATTTTATATATTTATTTATTTATTTGTTTATTTATTTATCAATCAGATTTCTATCACCACCCATCTCCCTCCTCCAGAGGGACTCTGGGCGGTTTACAACAATATGATAAAAACAAGAAACATAAAATATACATACAATATATAAAATACCATTATTAAATAATTGTAAAACAAGATTAAAATCCAAGAGGCAAGAATAGTAAAAAGATCTAACTCAACCCGATGTAGGTGAGAGGATAGATATACTGAAGAAGTATTCTTTTTCTTTTATCATGTATACATATGCTATATATTTTAAATATATAACTTTGGACCTGAAGTATCTTGGAAGATGCTATTTTCCTCTTGTTGAAACAGAATATTGAGGATGTGCCATACCTCTGGAAAAACTCTATTGTTCTGGCATGTGCACCTATGAGCATAACCAAGTTCTTATATGTATGTGAACCAAGGCTGCATAATAACAGTGGTACAATAAAATTTTAGCTTGGCTGTGGAAAAAACTTATGCTGGTATGACTTGAGAGGCATAGAAATAAGATGATGAAAAGAAACTCTGTTCAAAGGTAACGAATACTGAGAACAACCTGAACAAATGACACTGCCTTTCTTTGCCCTACACCATTCGTCATAGAAGCTATTGAAACAATAAAGTCTGAACCAAGCCTCTTGTCACATGAATTAGTTCTGAATGACATACACACAGACATACAAGATGTTCCATCACTGAAAATTATGAGCATGTCCATCATGCATACTGTATATGCATATACAGTAGTCTCTCATATTCAAGGTTTTATTTTTTTCACAGTAGCAAACATAATCCACAGACTTCCCAAATGTTTAGCATTTAAACCGCAAAAAAAATATCAAATATTAATTGCAATGGCTTTAAACATTAATTCAAGTATTAGATATAGACATAGATATATAGTAGCTTGCCCTGCCAGTCTTAGTGGGGGTGTGGCATCCTGCTTGATAGTTCCTTGATTAGGACATTGTTTTTTCCCTGTAGGGCAGCTTTCCAAACTTTTCATGTTGGTGACACACTATTTAGACATGCATCATTTCGTGACACTCTTACAGCAGGGCATCATTTCGCGACACACTCTTACAGCAGGGCACAAGGTAGGCACTAGGACCTGCGCAGAATCCTGGCAGGGCAGGTTTGGAGGCAGCAGGGCACAAGGCAGGCACTAGGACCTGCACGGAATCCTGGCAAGGCTCAGAGACAGCAAGGCACAAGGCAGGCACTAGGACCTGTGCGGAATCCTGGCAGAGCTCAGAGGCAGCAGCCGCGACACACCCAGACACTGCAGCCGACACACTAACGCAGAGCTTTCCAAACTGTGTGTCGCGACACAAAAGTGTGTCGCCACACACAGCGTGGTGTGTCGCCACACCACCTGGAAGCGGCGGCGCGCGCGCGCGCCCCCCACCATGCACGCGCGCGCCGCCGCACGCCCCCCGCGCCGCCGCACGCCCCCCCGCGCCGCCGCCGTGCGCGCGCGTGTCGCCGCTGCCGCCGCCGCCGGGTGTGTCGCCAGCGGCGGCACTTTGGAAAGCCCTGCACTAACGTGTCGCAACACAAAGTTTGGAAAGCTCTGCTGTAGGGCAAGCTACTGCATATAAACATCCAGCAAATCCCTCTCTCCCTCACACTGATGTTACTTAGCCTGGCAATGAAACATCTGCAAGAAAACAAGCAACCTCAGAGAGCACCAAGAACCCAACAGTTCAACCGTGAACTGCAGTTGTGCTTAAAAGTTTGTGAACGCTTTTGAATTTTCAATATTTCTGCATAAATATGACCAAAAACATGATCCCTTCTCCACACAAGTCCTAAAACTAGATAAAGAGAATCCAATTAAATAAATGAGTCAAAAACATTATACTTGTTCATTAATTTATTGAGGAAAATTATCCAAAGCTACATATTAGGGTGTGGCAAAAGTATGTGGTGTGGCAAAAGTATGTGGTGGCTCAGCAGGTAAGACGCCAGGCTTGTCGATCGGAAGATCGCAAGTTCGGAGGTTCAAATCCCTAGCCCCACGTGATGGAGTGAGCCCCCGCACTCACCCCAGCTCTTGCCAACCTAGCAATTCGAAAGCATGCAAATGCAAGTAGATGAATAGGTACCACTTCGGTGGGATGGTAACAGTGTTCCACGCACGTCATGCCAGCCACATGACCGTGGAAGCGTCTTCGGACAATGCTGGGTCTTTGGCTAACAAACGGAGATGAGCACCAGCCCCTAGAGTCGGACACGACTGCACAAATGTGTGGGGGGAACCTTTACCTTTTTAAAAGTATGTGAACTTCTAGGATGATCAGTTCATTTGAAGGGGAAATTAGAGTCAGGTGTTTCAATCAATGGGATGATAATCAGGTGTGAGTGTGGGAGGTCCTGCCTTATTTAAACAACAGAATTCTGTGTATTCACTGTCAAAGTCTGATCTTTACAACATAGGTATGTGGAAGTTGTCATGGCTTGAACAAAGGAGATTTCTGAGGACCTTCAAAAATCCAAGTTCTCACTTGAGGCACATATTTTATTCTCAGCTGTTGTTTGTTTGTTTGTTTGTTTATTCATTCACTCATTCATTCATTCAATTTATCACTGCCCAACTCCCCCAAAGGGACTCTGGGCGGTTTACAATCCAAACATAAAGTTAAATAAACATTAAAATAGACAATTTAAAAATACAATAAATATAATAAAATCAAGATGGTAGTATCTTCTTTAAAACATTGGAAAGGGCAATTCTAGGGCCATCCTAAGGTATTAGCCATCCCCACGAGTGTATACTTTTCTTCCCGCCCCAGGCCTGTTGGCAGAGCCAAGTCTTGAGTTTTTTCTGGAAGTCCAGGAGCGAGGGGGACTGTCTTAACTCTGGGGGAAGAATATTCCACAGAGCAGGCGCTACTGCCGAGAAGGCACGCTTCCGTGACCCCGTTAGATGGAATTATTTGACCGATGGGGTCCATAGCATGCCTTCCCTGCATGACCAGATGGGACGGGATGATGTAATGGGGATAAGACGGTCCCTTAGGTAACCTGGTCCCATGCCATGAAGGGCTTTAAAGGTCATAACCAACACCTTGAATTGGACCCGGAAGCAAACTGGAACCCAGTGCAGCTCGCGTAACAATGGTGTTACATGTGTCCGATAAGGGACTTCCAAGATCGTCCATGCTGCCGCATTCTGGATCAGCTGAAGCTTCCGGATACTCTTCAAGGGTAGCCCCATGTAGAGCGCATTACAGTAGTCTATATGTGAGATAACCAGAGCATGAGTGACCGTTCGAAGGGCCTCTCGTTCCAGGAAAGGTCATAACTGGCGCACAACACGAAGTTGTGCAAAGGCCCTCCTGGCCACGACTGCCACCTGCTCTTCGAGCAGGAGTCGCAAGTCCAAGAGGACCCCCAAGTTATGCACCGGGTCTGTCTGGGGCAGTGCCACCCCATCCAGAACTAAAGATGGCAATTTCCTAGATATCGAGGAGCCATTAATCCACAGCCACTCCATCTTACTAGGGTTCAGTCAAAGCCTGTTTTTCCCCATCCAGGCCCCTACAGCCCCCAGGCACTTGGACAGGGTAGAAACTGCATCACTTACTTCCCTCGGGATGGAGATGTATAATTGAGTATCATCAGCATACTGATGATATCTCACCCCATGGAGACGGATGATCTCACCCAGCGGTTTCATGTAGATGTTCAAAAGGAGCGGAGAGAGCCAAGCCCTGCGGGACCCCACAAGAAAGGGCCCACGGGCTGGATCTCTCGCTCCCAATCAACACCGACTGGAACCGGCCCTGGAGGAAGGAGGCGAACCAGCGCAGCAAAACGCCGCCCGCCCCCAACTCCCTGAGCTGCTCCAGAAGGATACCATGGTCGACGGTATTGAAAGCCGCTGAGAGGTCAAGAAGAGCGAGGATGGATGCACTGCCTCCATCTCGCTCCCGCCAAAGACCATCCTTTGTTACTTTATATATTATTTACATTGCTGTTGAATTTTACAATTTGTTTGCCATCCAGAATCACTTTGGTGAGAGTGGCAGCTGTGTAAATCTAAATAAATAAATACTAACATAGTATTCCTAATCACAATGACACCAAAATGAGAGAACATGCAATGTGATGTCACGATTCAAGCTCCATCCTTTTGTACTTGCATTGCAACACATGTTCTTTTGTACTTGTATCACAATGTCACAATGCATATTTTGTAACCTGAATCCCTTGCATGCACCTTGGCTGCCCATGGACTCCCTTGCCCACCCATACTCACAATTTAAAAATAAATACAGGCTTGATCTGAAACGTGCAAACACAGGGGAAAAAATACTTTTAACAGGGTAAAGCCAAGAAGAAAAATATCACAAGCCGCACTGATAATCTCAATAAATACAGCATAAACAGAAAAGAGGCTAAGTATGAATACCTAAGTAGAAGAGAGATCAGCCAACTACACTATAGCAGTTGTTTAAAGTAAGAAACATAATATATAGAGAAGTGCTTGCCGAGTTCACATCATGGGGGAATCTTGGAATCATAAACAAAATAACTTGTACTTTTGGTAAAAGGAACTTGCATCCTTAAAATGAAACACTTGGTGAGCATTTCAAATATTGTGATTCTCCTCCCCACTCCCCAAATTAGCTTAACTCCTAGTATTTTATTTGCTCATTGTGCCTTATACCACCAGTCAGTTAAATATATATTATGAAAAGAAAATATCTGTGAAAAACAATATAAAACCAACCAAATATCGTAACCAGTACTAACAGTCTCAAATAAATACAGCATAAAATCCCAATAATGAAGTTCCATCAAAATACTACAGCAGAGCTTTCCAAACTGTGTGTCCGGACACGACTCCAAGCCTGGCTGGCAACTCGACAAGTCAGAGTTTCTCAGAGCTCTGAGCTCTGAGACCTGGCTAACTTTCTATCTTGTTTGCAGGGGTCTACAGACCACTGAAGTTTCCCCCTGGAGAAGGGGGAACCAGAAGATTGCTCACAGAGCCATTGTAATTGCCCACTCCTGTTTTTCTTTGTTGTTTCCACCGCGGAGAAGAACGGGGGGTGGATGCAGTGAAATGGCCGAAAGAGGATTCTAGCTCTGCAGAGAACGTAAGTCTCTTGGGAGACACAAGAGTGACAGCCAGCTTTTAGACCACCTTATATTAGTTTTCTTTTTTAGATTAGTACATTTTTATTATTCTAAAATTTATCTTTGGACTTCGTTCAAAATGTTGGCTAATTTTGTGTTTTCTTTGCTATAATTAATTTTGGTGGAAGTTTGACAGATTTTATTTTGGCAACATAGTGAACAAGTTTTGTATTTTTCTGCCTTTCTTTTGTATCAGAGAAATTGGGACTTAAGAGACTTTGTTGGTATTTCTCACTCGACAAACTAACTGACTTTTGAGAAATTGTTTGTTTGGGTTAAGCAGCTTGCAGCCTGAAGAATAAAGAAGAATAAAGAATAAAGTATAGAGAATGTGTGCCTCTCTACCTTTTTTTTTTCTTTTTCTATTTTTTTTTAGAAAGGACTATCTTTCATTTGGAATATATTTTCATCTTTCCTTTTACAAACTGTTTGAAATACTGCTCTGTGGAATTTTTTCATCTCTTACTTTAAAAGCTTTTCTCACTTAAAGAAATAGACATTATTGATAAATAATAGAACAGCTGTTCCTTGCTCCCTGAGAAAATTTTTTGTTTTGACTACGGCAGTTGATTACGCTTTGAACAACAAATAATGGCCTTTCTCACAGTACTTCAGGATTTTAAGGAAGAAACCAGCAAAATTTTTTTGCAAATTAAGAAATCCATAGAACGTATATTAATAGTTTTGGTGGCTCAGGAACAGAAGATACAAGGGACAGATTTAGAAACAGAGGAAAGACCTTTCGAACCAGTAGAGAAACAGGGAAAGAGGACTTTGAATGTATTGGTACAGAAGAAGATTATGATATTTTACAGGAAGTGGTCTATTAAATGTTTGGGCATAAATACATTGTGGCAGCTGAGACAGGAAGATTTTAATATGCAAATTGATAGATATGGCAAAATAAACATTTTGATATCCCACATGAGTTACAGAAATAAACAAGTTGCATATTGTGATATTGGCATAACCTAAACAGGAGATTTATTGATATTGATTTGGAATGCAAGGTGTATGAAAATGCGGATTTGGTATTGTACACAGAGTAAGCACAGATATGAGAAATTTACAGATGCATAAAAACATGATATTTTAAGTGTAAGATACAAGATTATAAATAAATATGTTGATATTATATATTACTCTTTCTGGAGACACATTTATGAGAAGACAATGAGATGATGAGATGGAATTAGAATGTAGATTATCACAAGAATATGTTGTATGTATTAGGTTATATGTTATGTTAGGTTTTGTATTTTTGCTATATTATGTATTATGTTATGTAATATGTTAGATTATGTATTAATGGAATATATAGTCATAACATGAACAGAATATACTGTATTTTATTAGACGTAGATAAGGCCTTTATTTGTTATACTAATTGGACTTTATTGAAGATATAAATATAGATGTAAAAATGGAAAGAGCAAATGGAAAACATTTAATTGATGCAACAATGAACATTTGATTACTATTCTAAGGAGTAGAAACCAGAGATGGATTGTTGGAAGATATCAAGAAAGGCGAAACCTATATGAAGAACAGAAGATTGGATTATAGAAATCAAAGGGTATATGACAAAGAAAAGTTTCTGTGTATTGTATTAAGGACTAACATTTAAAGTTAATGTTCAAGGATAAATTGGAGGACATCTATTTTCTATATTTTTCTTGTTTGTTATTTTTTGACTTCACTTTTTCTTTTCCCTTTTCTTACTTTGTATTTCTATTTCTTTTCTTTTGTATTAGCTTTTAATGTGTATTTTAAAAATTAATAAAACTTATGGAAAAAACAAACAAACTGTGTGTCCGGACACGTTAGTGTGTCGGCTGCAGTGTCTGGGTGTGTCGTGGCTGCTGCCGCCTCCGAGGCCTACCAGGATTCCACGCAGGTCCTAGTGCCTGCCTTGTGCCTTGCTGCCTCCAAACCTGCTGTGATTCCACACAGGTCCTAGTGCCTGCCTTGTGCCCTGCTGTAAGAGTGTGTCGCGAAATGATGCATGTCTAAAAAGTGTGTCACCAACATGAAAAGTTTGGAAAGCTCTGTACTACAGTTATAAACACCAAATGATTTTTAAAGTCCCTGGAAAAATAAACACATGTTTAGCTGGAGCCAAAAAGACTGTTAATGTAGGTGTCGGGCAAGCTTCTCTAATACAGAAGTTCCACTGATAGAACACCACACCATGGAAAGGGGCCTCAAATAAAGAACTCAGCATCTTGGTAGCTGAATATGGGAGGAGAGATTCCTTCAGGAAACTTGGTCTCAAGCTACTGAAAAGGTACATAGGTTAATACCAGCATTTTGAATTAGGCCCAGATACAGACTAAAGGCTGGTGCAAATGTCTAATTGTATAAGTGATATGTAACATCAAGGATTTTGTGGAGAAGATATCTGATCCCATAAAATGATTCTATCTTATCCAATATTTTATATATAATTATAGACATTTGGAGCTGCTTCTTTTAAGAATACTATCTTCTTTGAGAATACAATCCAACTGATATTTCTATATGCCACAATACCAAGATGGAGTAGTTCTTTGAGTGAGATGGGCAGTGAAGAAATTCAAAATATAAAATAAAAATAAAATTACATTAAATTTTTTAAATAGAATTAAAACAGAACATTCCAAAGAAAATGAGTTACACTATCTCCCCTCCCTATATTTCTCTCTCTCTCTCTCTCTCTCTCTCTCTCTCTCTCTCTCTCTCTCTCTCTCTCTCTCACACACACACACACACACACACACACACACACACACACACACACCCATCCTTCCATCCATCCATCCATCCATCCATCCATCCATCCATCTATCTATCTATCTATCTATCTATCTATCTATCTATCTATCTATCTATCTATCATCTGTCTGTAGCCTCAAAGATGAAACCCTGGAATGAAAGCTGCTTCTCTCTGTGGTGAATTTCAAATGATTCTTTTTACACAGTATATCAGTCACAAAATTTGGCATAAACAGTAACTATCTTCAATCTATATTTTCAGTAGCAGATTTTCAATAAAAAAGAAACCAGAGCCCATAAAATTTTATTTTATCTGAATCACTTTTATTATGGTACTTGAGCAAGCTTATCTAGGACAGTCACCAATGTGTCAGCTTGGATCTTATTTCAAAGAATCTGTGGGAAGCTGATATATAAAGCAACAGAATGTTAATATGCTTTATCAGCCAAATGAAACTTAGCCACATGGTAGCACATCACATTGTCTGTGTAAGTGAACATATACCCTCAAAAATCTGGTTTTATTGCTTGAGCTGTCACATCATCATCAAAATAGCTCTGGCCAGTTGTCCTAATTCACTTTTCCTCCCAAATAATCATTGGTATGCATTACCTTGTGATGGACTGAGTGAAGTAGGAACATGCAAGAGGGAAAATTTTCAAATAGAGAAAAAGTAGATCTAAGCAGTTGAGAAATAGCAAACCAGAAAGACTTTTCTGATTATCTGTTTAACACAGTGGAGCAGGCAAATGTAACAAACTTGGGGAAAAGCTGGCACAAGAACAAACAGCATATTCAACCCCAAATAGGAGAAAAGATGGTAGATAACTGGAAACAGGACTGTAAACCGTAATCAATGCAGATATGTTTGAGAACACGACAATTGTCTGAACTATGCAATGACTTTTCATTTAAGGAGTTTCCTTCAATAAAACACCACATAAAGTATGAAACTGTTAAAAAGTTTAAAAATTGTGTCGAAAAGAAAATTGCAACTGCAGCAGCACAGATAATTTTAAACTTCAATTCAAATGACATCTGTTACTAACTAGATTTGGAAAAACACAAAGTATAAACTATTACTGAAATACTTTTTTCCTTGCATATCACTGCATTAGTGTAAATGGTCACTAAATCTATGCTTATATAAAAATACTATCATATATAATTCAAATATCCATGTTTTCACACTCAGCATGCTTCCTAGGATCTTTTGTATGTTTGTTTGTTTGTTTGTTTCAGCTTCAATAAATATGTTGGAAACAGTGCAAACAGCCTGCAGCAACAGCAATATTGCTCCACATATATTTATAGTTTCTGCAGTCTTTCTTTAGCTTGAATCATGTCAACTGGATTTCTATTTTCTCAGTGGAAACGTTTCGCTCCTTATCCAAGAAGCTTCTTCAGTCTTGGATAAGGAGCGAAACGTTTCCACTGAGAAAATAGAAATCCAGTTAACATGATTCAAGCTACAGACTGTTCCACCTGGATGACTGAGAGCCTTCATCGACATGCAGTCTTTCTTCTTTTACCACAACCATCTTGGGCACAACAGTCTTTGCCTATTGGCTCATGATTCTCAAGGCATAGAAAATGGTCTAATAAGTACAAGCAGAACATCTTTTTACATCTAGGACCATGGTTGATGGATCTGATTGGAAGCAAAATGCTTGGCCTTATCTACTTCTCTTCCTCTACTACTTCCTCCCTGCCTTCACTCTTGACAGAAGCCTGACCGGATCATTTCCACTGGTTTTTGAAATTAGGATAAGGGTGGCATGAAAATGGGCTGATAGCTCTACTCTGCATTACAGTTATCCATTTCTCCTCTGATAATGTTTCCTGCAATATGTTTCCATTGAAATTTGCATGCATCTTTGCAGCAATTCTGCTGGATCTGTTAGCTTTCCATTTCTATAACCCTTCTTGAAGCTCCACAGAAATCTGAAAAACAGTTTCAACATACAGTAAAACATGTATGGAGAGAAGCAAATAGATGGCTTGGGTCTGTCTCTTTAATGAACATGAAATTCAGCTGAAAGGTAACTATACCCAATTTGTTATTCTATGAAGATGCAAGTAATAATAAATTCTTGTTTGCTTTAGTTTTTGAAAGTTTAAAAAGCAAGCTAAATACACATACTGCAGCAACAGAGATTTGCAGTGCAAGGTTACATAATCAGTCCCTTCTCAGCAATCAAGAGTATGCATACATTCCCTTCCTCCTGGGACAGTCAGCATATATAATGTTTCAGCTGTCAATCAGAAATAATAAATTTGAGAATTGGTTATTCAAAGATTAAGAATAGAGTCTTGAGTTCCCTCCTGTTGTGCCATCAATATTTGGGTTGTTGATTTTAAAGGCCATAGATACTTTAGAGCAGGGATTGACTTTGAGGTTAAGGTCCCAAGCCCAATTAATAAATTAAAAATAGCACACACTGGAGGGAAGAATTCTATACCAACATTTATAAAATGTAACAAACTGTATTCATGGCTGTTTTCAGTGACTTATGTCTCGTTGTTACCAGCAAAGTTAACATTAGCAGTGAACTATCTTAAAAAATCACTTGCCATGGAATTTTTTAAAAATCTTGGACTATATTGTCCAACATAATTAATTTTGTCCTCAAGGCAATGACTTCAGTATTTTTTTCTAAACAACACAGTAATACGGATGGTGATTTAGAGCAGAAACATTTATAGAATATAGGCATCGGTGGTAAACTCTCAAGCATAATTAATTTACAGTTAGATGCTCAATAAACATTTAGCTATTGTGATTTTCAGAACTTTAGGTATGTAAAAGCCACATGAGTTTCTGTTAGAAGAAAGTCCAGGGACAGCCATAAACACTGAGGACACCATAAACAAATCTTAATTAGCTTGGTAAATAAACAGATCATTGATACATGCATCCAGGCAATGTTTAGCCTTGCAAATTATCAAGTTTGAGTCATGTATCCTAAGGTAAACAAACGGCTTTTTGCATGCAAATCTACATATTTTTCTACTTTAAAATTTTTGTTTACAATTTCCAAACAACTCATTCCACACAATGTGGAGAAAAAGCAATTATCAGTTCTCCAAACAATATCTGCAATCCAAAGAATGCCTTTATGGAAATCTTGGCTCAGATCGAAACCTCCAAGTCTTAATGGGCAGTCCATTGGAAGAACCCCCGGCCAATCTCTCATTTCTTTTACATATTTTATATTTTCAGAGCTACATTTTGGGTACTGGCATCTGCAGGAGGAATCAAAACAGACAAGACAGCAGTTGTGGCATTGTATCAAAATTCTATCCCTTTGTGTGTGCAATGTTGACACATGTACAAAAGAAGCAGAACTTGGATTGCAATGCTATGACCATCATCTTGCTTGTTTTGATGCTATTTGGATATAATTTTGTAAGTATTGTAAATCAGGATATGGCCATTACCAAAGGAAAAAAAATATAAAAGCAAGTATCTGTGTACCTTGTGAAGTGGTTCTGAATTTCATTTGAACCATCCCATATTACAATATACTGTAGGATTACAATATTGATCACGGAATTTTTAAATATTAAATTCTGCAAGGTAATTACAGATAGGCATAAATACTACAAAAATATATTGCTTTTGATAAAGGGATGTAATCAGAGTAGAATGTCTGAAAGTTGCTGAAATTAAATTATCTTTTTGCACCAATTGCAATAATTCTGGTCATAAAGACTTATTATTGTCATGTCTAAACAATTTCTTAAAGGTGACATAATATTCCACACTTGGTTGATTTTTCTCTTGGAGCAGTTAATAAAAATGTCCCTTTTTTCACGATGAAAAGCATAGACTGTAAAAAGTATTTGGTGAGATGGGCGGCCATATAAATTTGATTAATAAATAAATAAATAAATAAATTTGACAGGATCATTACTGGTAACTGATGAAATCAAATTGTTGTAAGGAAGACCATGTAAACATTCCTACAAAGTCACTAGTCAATGCCAATTATACAATTGACTTTTTTTTTTACAAAGTCCCTGAATACAGGTTGATTTGATATAAACTACTTCCATTAAAAAATAATAATCAGGTTTTGGAAAACAGAAAGGTAGACCCCTTTTCTCAGCAAATAAATAGGGTTTTTTTTAAGGCTGTCAGGACTGATGTAGATACAATTTAGTATTCCTAGCATGTGGTTAAAGTAGTTGCAGATCAACAGAAATCCCAAAAGCATCATGCCCAAACACTAGAAGTTCAATGTGATATTTAGCAACTTATATTTCTATCATTTCCCCAAAATAGTATGATTTTTCCTTTCTAATGGGCTGATCTTTAATATTTTCCCAAGCATAAACTCAACTAGTCATGCCAGCAATTCCTTGTTTCAATGTACAGTAACTGAACCCACAGAGTTCAAATATGGAGGACAAAGCACATTTCCTGACACGTGAGCATTTCATATGAGTAAAAAAGAACAAAACAGAAGATGCAGGCATGAAGCATTTTAATAAAAAACTTTTGTTCAAACTTCCTATGTAGTTTCAGAATTCATTTCATAATTAGTGTTGCTACATCAATGTGGGCCCAGCAGCAGAACCACAATCTATTTCCTGTGCAAGTTTTATCATTTGCATGATAAATGGGGTAATGACTTTTCCCACTTTGCACAACAGGAATTGAGGCTAAGAGATAGCAGTGAGCCAAAGTAGTCTATTGCTGAGGTGCAAATTGAACTCAGAATAAAAGCTTAACTTCCACCGAAGTCGTTATGTCTTCTGCTGAAGTGGATTTGTCTGCTAACTCAACCTTTGTTTTATGCTGGGTATTCACAGAACTTTGCATCCTCTCACTCTTGAGACCACCACCACCTGGGGGGCGGGGGGGGGGGGAATCCCAGCCCCAGCATGACAAAGTCTGCTCACTTTTATAGAGACAGAATGCTGTCACAAAGCTTTCTCCAGCATATTGTTCAATGACCAAATGCCTCTCATGAACCTTATACCATTCCAAACATTTCAGTGTGCCCCACCAAAAATCCAATTGTCTAGTTACTAGGACAAGGCGCCTTGAAACATGATACAAGAAATGTGTTACTACTTCAAACAAAAGGACTCCCTTGGAGAAGTTAAAAAAAATGTCCGTCCACACAGCCTAATGTCTATGTAGATATAAGGGCGTGAAACTGTCTTTCTTTTGAACATTTTTTTAAAAATACAGTGAGCATGATGTCCTATTGCTAAAGCCTTGTGCTCCAGCAGAAAAAGTTTCTGCGCATGCACACTGGTTGAGATGGCTATTTTCATTCTGATGAGATCATGCTAACCCAAGGGTCGGAAATGGCGGCTCGCGAGCCACATGCGGCTCTTTGGCCCCTTGAGTGTGGCTCTTCCGCAGCTGAACTCACCCCGCCCCTTCCACGTGATTGGATCCCGCCCCCAAACTCTTACGCTCTTACGCGCGCTCGCTCTCGCTGTCCAAGGCCGGGGCCACCCGCAGCCGCCCACACCTCGCGCACAGCCCGCGGGGCTCTCTGCCGCTCCCTTCAACGGAGGAGGGACCGGCGTGCCTTGGGAGCTGCTGCTGGCGGCATGTCTGGGCGAGGCGCGCGGGCGGAGCTGCCCGTCTGGCACTTGGGCGCTCCCGAGCCTCTTCCCTTCTCCCTCGCCACGTTCGGGCGTTGAGGCCAGGCAAAGCCGGGCGGTCGCGCAGGGGTGAGGTGAGGAGTCCCGCTCCTGCGCCTACCGCCACATCCGTCCGTTCCCGGCCTCTCTCCCCATATCCGGCGGGTGCCCATGCCAGAATCCCCGCGACCCGGAGGCAGCGACTGCTCGGAGGGCCCCAGCGAGAAGAGGCGCGTGATCCCCGGTGGATCCCTTCGAGGGGCCGCGGGGCTTCCCCGCTTTCCTCCCAAGGAGGCCTCGACGGCGCACCCTCCCGCCCCATCAATCCCCCCACCCCGCCGTTGGGCGTCAGAGGCTGAAAGGATGTGGCAGGAACGGCCCTGGAAAGCGGGGC
This sequence comes from Charina bottae, assembly GCA_023362775.1. Taxonomy (NCBI): domain Eukaryota; kingdom Metazoa; phylum Chordata; class Lepidosauria; order Squamata; family Charinaidae; genus Charina; species Charina bottae. The sequence goes on along the minus strand of JALMGJ010000002.1, from coordinate 93,093,632 downwards.
CTGCGGAGCGCCACCTTTGGGGAGGAGGGTCCAGCCGGCGAGCAATGGCGGCACCGGAGTTTTCGCCGGAGCGCTGTCTGTCGGGAGAGAAAAGCAGCCACCGCACAGGCCCGCTTAAAAAACCACCACCCCGAAACTGCTTTCGAGCCGCCTCTCCGGAGGGTCCCTGCGGTCCCGCCGGGTGCACCCCCCCACCCCGCCGTTTGGCGTCCTCTCCCCCCGCTAACCCGAGCCCTGCGGCGGCCGGGGGAAGCTGAGCCAGGCGGGGGTGCAGCGGGCCCAGCGGCGCGCTGAGGGCGAAGAGCCGCCTGCTCTCCCCTTGGCCGCCTCCGGTCGCTACAGTCGCCCCGCCGGAACGGAGCCTGGCTTGGCTCCCCCGGCCACCGCAGGGCTCGGGTTAGCGGGGGGAGAGGACACCGAACGGCGGGGTGGGGGGGTGCACCCGGCGGGACCGCAGGGACCCTCCGGAGAGGCGGCTCGAAAGCGGTTTCGGGGTGGTTGTTTTTTAAGCGGGCCTGTGCGGTGGCTGCTTTTCTCTCCCCACAGACAGCGCGGGCGGGCGGGTCCTCTGGAAGGAGGCCGGCCGGAGTTCTGCTTGCAGCGGACGAGTTGCTGCTGGGCCGAGCAGATGCTTTTGAGACCTAACGGCGGGGTTACATCGGGACCGAGTCCGGCCTATCCCCGGTCTGTGTCGCGTTAATGCCGCCCCCTTTCCCACCTGGGAGGCCAGCTTGCAGCGCAAACGGCAGTCGCTTACTGAGCGAGTGCATTTTAAAATCTGCTTAACCCCCCCCCGCACTTCTCCCTCTTTGAAAAAGGAAGGCCGGAAAAGCGCAGTTTCAGTCTTGCGTTAAAGGGAGAAGCTGCCCTTAATGACAAGGCCATTCAAGTTGGAGAAACCTCGCGGGATGGGCGGAATCGCTACACAAGCCACACGCCCCATTTCGTTCCTCCTTCCCTATCGCTTAATTGCCAGGTGCTCCTCCGCTGGAAACCCCACGCTGTCTGTCGGGAGAGAAAAGCAGCCACCGCACAGGCCCGCTTAAAAAACAACCACCCCGAAACCGCTTTCGGCGTCCTCTCCCCCCGCTAACCCGAGTCGCTACAATCGCCCCGCCGGAACGGAGCCTGGCTTGGCTCCCCCGGCCACCGCAGGGCTCGGGTTAGCGGGGGGAGAGGACGCCGAACGGCAGGGTGGGGGGGTGCACCCGGCGGGACCGCAGGGACCCTCCGGAGAGGCGGCTCGAAAGCGGTTTCGGGGTGGTGGTTTTTTAAGCGGGCCTGTGCGGTGGCTGCTTTTCTCTCCCGACAGACAGCGCTCCGGCGAAAACTCCGGTGCCGCCATTGCTCGCCGGCTGGACCCTCCTCCCCAAAGGTGGCGCTCCGCAGGCCCCGCTTTCCAGGGCCGTTCCTGCCACATCCTTTCAGCCTCTGACAGCGCGGGCGGGTCCTCTGGAAGGAGGCCGGCCGGAGTTCTGCTTGCAGCGGACGAGTTGCTGCTGGGCCGAGCAGATGCTTTTGAGACCTAACGGCGGGGTTACATCGGGACCGAGTCCGGCCTATCCCCGGTCTGTGTCGCGTTAATGCCGCCCCCTTTCCCACCTGGGAGGCCAGCTTGCAGCGCAAACGGCAGTCGCTTACTGAGCGAGTGCATTTTAAAATCTGCTTAAGACTGAAACTGCGCTTTTCCGGCCTTCCTTTTTCAAAGAGGGAGAAGTGCGGGGGGGGGGGGTGGTTAAATAGATTTTAAAATGCACTCGCTCAGTAAGCGACTGCCCTTTGCGCTGCAAGCTGGCCTCCCAGGTGGGAAAGGGGGCGGCATTAACGCGACACAGACCGGGGATAGGCCGGACTCGGTCCCGATGTAACCCCGCCGTTAGGTCTCAAAAGCATCTGCTCGGTCCAGCAGCAACTCGTCCGCTGCAAGCAGAACTCCGGCCGGCCTCCTTCCAGAGGACCCGCCCGCCCGCGCTGTCTGTGGGGAGAGAAAAGCAGCCACCGCACAGGCCCGCTTAAAAAACAACCACCCCGAAACCGCTTTCGAGCCGCCTCTCCGGAGGGTCCCTGCGGTCCCGCCGGGTGCACCCCCCCACCCCGCCGTTCGGTGTCCTCTCCCCCCGCTAACCCGAGCCCTGCGGTGGCCGGGGGAGCCAGGCCAGGCTCCGTTCCGGCGGGGCGACTGTAGCGACCGGAGGCGGCCAAGGGGAGAGCAGGCGGCTCTTCGCCCTCAGCGCGCTGCTGGGCCCGCTGCACCCCCGCCTGGCTCGGCTTCCCCCGGCCGCCGCAGGGCTCGGGTTAGCGGGGGGAGAGGACGCCAAACGGCGGGGTGGGGGGGTGCACCCGGCGGGACCGCAGGGACCCTCCGGAGAGGCGGCTCGAAAGCGGTTTCGGGGTGGTGGTTTTTTAAGCGGGCCTGTGCGGTGGCTGCTTTTCTCTCCCGACAGCGCTCCGGCGAAAACTCCGGTGCCGCCATTGCTCGCCGGCTGGACCCTCTTCCCCAAAGGTGGCGCTCCGCAGGCCCCGCTTTCCAGGGCCGTTCCTGCCACATCCTTTCAGCCTCTGACGCCCAACGGCGGGGTGGGGGGATTGATGGGGCGGGAGGGTGCGCCGTCGAGGCCTCCTTGGGAGGAAAGCGGGGAAGCCCCGCGGCCCCTCGAAGGGATCCACCGGGGATCACGCGCCTCTTCTCGCTGGGGCCCTCCGAGCAGTCGCTGCCTCCGGGTCGCGGGGATTCTGGCATGGGCACCCGCCGGATATGGGGAGAGAGGCCGGGAACGGACGGATGTGGCGGTAGGCGCAGGAGCGGGACTCCTCGCCTCGCCCCTGCGCGACCGCCCGGCTTTGCCTGGCCTCAATGCCCGAACGTGGCGAGGGAGAAGGGAAGAGGCTCGGGAGCGCCCAAGTGCCAGACGGGCAGCTTCGCCCGCGCGCCTCGCCCAGACATGCCGCCAGCAGCAGCTCCCAAGGCACGCCGGTCCCTCCTCCGTCGAAGGGAGCGGCAGAGAGGGTGGCCCCGGCCTTGGAGAGCTGGGGTGCAGGGGGACGGGAGTGTCGCCGGCAGCCCGCGAGGACCGGCCATGGAAGGTGAGCGAGGACCGGGGTGGCCGGCCAAGCGCAGCGCAGCCCTTCCACGCGATTGGATCCCGCCCCCAAACCCCGCCCCTTCCACGCGATTGGATCCCGCCCCCAAACCCCGCCCCCTTCCACGCGATTGGCTCCTGCCCGCAAACCTCGCCCCCTTCCACACGATTGGCCCCCGCCCGCAAACCCCGCCCCCTGGCTCTCGAGCACTTAAAAATGTGCACGAGCATACCAAAATGGCTCTCGGCTCAAAAAGTTTGCCGACCCTTGTGCTAACCGAATACTGCTCTGAAGGGACTCTGCAGAGAAAAACTAGGAGATAAATCTTTGGGGTGAGCAGAATACCACTCAAAACCTTTGGATCTCAGCCATGAACACTAGCTAGTTTAAAGTGTGCATAACGCAACGCATAATCCTTAAAATATATTGCTTAAAGCCTTTTTATTCCTATTTGTCAATGTGTATTTTGGTGACCCTTCCTTCCAGGGAATAATTTGTCACTCTGAACTCAGTAATATTTCTTGTAGCAGAAAATGAGATTGCTTTCTGGTTTCCAGTTAAGTGAATTAGTGACAAAGGAATTTTATTAATTCTATCTTTTTCACATTAACAAAATACATATAGTCTCTGGTATTTTTTTGACTCATGATCGAAAAAAACAATGATAGAGAAGCAGAGAAACTATGACTTCCCTTTGATGTAAGAGGGCCTGCCTGGAACACTGTGGGAAAAGTTTGTTCTATTCTAAAAATCACTGCATAAACATCCTGTGTGAGTGATACTTAGACTAGCTATGATAGCACTTAAAACGGAAAAGCTTAATATGGGATCACTTTCAATAGATGCTGCCTCAGGATGTGGATAAGATACTTGAAGAGCTTCATCCGGCTACATACTCAAGCCTTGCCTATCTTGATTAATTATGCATACTTGAATATGAATGTCCAAGGTATTGCAATGATACAGAAGTCCTGCAGTGGTACTGTAGGGGCAAGTTCAAAAAGTAGTTCTGTACAATTTGGTTTTGCTTGTATGGTTCTTTTTCTGGACACACATCTCTTTGTTGTTTTATTTTATTGTTCTAGCTTTTTTTTTAGAATGTAAAGTGCCCAGAGTTATTTGGGAGTTGGGCTTTCTTTAAACTTATCTCAAATTATCCCATGACATTTGAGTTGTATGGTCCTACCCTATTTGAAATTGATGGGGGTGAAGTTATTCAATCAATAGTCAAATGATGCTGATTTCTATTTCTCAATGTCATCACAATTAGTGAAGGTGGTGATATACTAAATAGGTGCCTGAATTCAGTGAATCTTGACAAGGTAGAGATATAATGAATAGATAGTTCCCAAGGTTTGGAATGTGCGATGCCACATATTATCGATAGGGTTGTACTCCCTGTGAAAGACCAACCATGCAATTTGGGGATACTCTTGGATCTAACCATATTAATTAAGCACTGTTACCAGAAGTGGTTTGCCAATGTTGAGTTTTCCCAGACCAAAGTCAATATAGAGTACAGTATTTAAAAACCAAAATATTACTAAGAACCATCTTTTAAAAATCAGTTTGCTAACCAGAAATTAGCATGCACTTTTAACCTCAAAAGCATATGCATTATACATGAAGCTGTCCATGAACTTATTTATGAATAAGTTACTTATTACTTATGTAATTATTGTACTAATAATTACTTATGTAATTATTGTACTAATTACAAGTAAAATTGGAGCAGCTTTCTTACTTGGTTGTATAGTCACAGTATATAATTACCTTTATTGCCTATTTATTTCTGAGTCAATCTCAAGGGGTTGTTTGTTACCTCTGAAGTCCTAAATGTCATGGAATCCAAATATATTAAGGATTATTAACGAATATATTAAGGGGAGCTAAGCCAAACACGCTTCAGCTCAACCCTAGTAAGACTGAGTGGCTTTGGGTTTTAGGATCCCCTGATTCTGGGGACCTTCCATCACTTGTTCTGGATGGGGTTGCATTGCCCCAGACAGATCCTGTGCAGTTTGTGGGTTCTCCTAGACTTGTGGCTCCTGCTCAAAGAGCAGGTGTCAGCCATGGCCAGGAGGGCCTTTGCAGTTTTGTGTTGTGTGCCAGTTGCGCCCATTCCTGGATAGGGAGGCCCTGCTCAGTCACTCATGTCTTAGTCACCTCCCAATTGGTGTGCTGTACATAGGGCTGTCCTTGAAGAGTATTTGGAAGCTTCAGCTGGTGCAAAATGCAATGGTGCAGGCAGTTACGGGTGCCAGTTGTTTGGCACATGTGACACCTCTGCTCTGCGAGCTGCTTTGGCTACCTGGGAACAATTCAAGATGTTGGTGGTTACCTTTAACACCCTTCATGGCTTGGGTCTGGGTTACGTACAGGACAGTCTGTCAGGTTCAAGCCCCTCTTATCTGATTGCCACCTTGGTAGCGGCTCATCTTTCTGTCCTTCAAGGCCATTCCCTCTACCCTCTGCCTTCTGCAATGGGAAAGTCTTTTCTCATGGGACAGAGTTCTGAAAATATTTCTGCAAGGTGAAAACCAGCAGGCCTCTCTGTATGTGCACCATGCATAGGGTGTTCATCCTAAGAATATTTATTTACAGGTATTTTTCATTAAAAGTATTTCAGTTTTTAACAGCCATGACTGCTAGAATAAAATCTTCTAAATCATACAAAGCTTCTATAACTAAAAAATATCTAACAGATTAAAAGTGTACTTCATTTTAATAAAGAGAAAGTTGCTGCATAACTGAGCTACATGTAGGACTCTCAAAATATAAATGGCTTCAGATCACCACTGAAGGGACTGTATCATTAAGATTTTGAATCACCACAATTTATTCAATCATTATTATCTGATTCACTCGTCTGTCACTCAATACATTTGTCCATTATCATATTGCAGGAAACATTTAACCAGTTTTAGAACTACTAAAATATGAGGATGAAATAAAAAGTGATGCCCCCAATGTTATAAGTCACCAACAGATATGTTGATATGTTATTTAGCATCTGTTCTTTCACTTCAGGTTTACAGGAAGTTGTTGTGATAAAAAATTTGTGTTGTTGTTCATGAAATGGAAGTCTGCAGTGAGTACTTGTGATTTTAAACAATGCACCATGGTTGAGTTTTTGGCTGCTGAAGGAGTCCCCCCAATTGAAATTCACCACCAGATGTAGGTTGTTTATGGTGATAACTATTTTGATGTGAGTACTGTGCATCACTGAGCCAAAAAAAGTAAAAATGGTGGCCAGAAAGAGCTGATTTGTGTGATCAAGAATGAAGTGACAACCCGTTACAGCAAACAATGAGTTTCACATGAGAAAGACTGATGAACTGATTAAAGACAATTGGTGGATCACTCAAAAGGAAATTACTGTCAAGACTGGCATTTCACAGGTGGGTCACATTATTGATGTTTAATATCAATATCAATAGTTTTGTGCCTGATGGGTTCCCCAGATGCTGATGGCAGATATGAAAGATTTAAGAGTTGAAATCTGCCAGCAACTGTTACACTACAAGAATGGAGGTAAATAATTTCTTCACAGCATCATTAGATCCAATGAAACATGGGCTCATCATTATGACCCAGGAACAAAACATCAGTCATGGAATATCATCACAAAACTTCACCTGTAGGGGCAAAAATAAAAAACAAGCAGGAAAACCCATGGTTACAGTTTTCTGGGATGTTATTCACATGGATTCTTTGAACCTGGCACTACTATCGACTTCCGGTGAGGAGTAATGGCGGAATGTTAGTTTTAGCTAAGCTCTGCAGTTAGGACCTACAATGTGGTGATCAGAGGGTGTCTCAGAGACTGTTTAGAGACACAAAGCATTCTCCGGGGAAGGAAAAGCCAGCGAATTGCTCCCTGTGTCTTCCGGATGGCTGGAACTCGCTGAGAAACTGCGGAGTCGCGACTGAACGGTGAGAATCAGCTGGGAAGCGGGAGAGCCATCTTGTAGAAGCCACGTGTGAAGCCCCTTAAAAAGGACACTACTTCCGACAACCTCATTTCTACAATCACTTTGCTGTACTTATTTAGAGAAATTGAAGAGGCTATCTCTATTACAGAAACATTTTCTCTCTTGGTGGACTTTTTCGTTATTTTCAAGGCTATTTTAGTCCATTTCTACAGAATTTAAAGGACTAATTACCCGAGCAGGCAACTGGAAATACTTACTGCGTCATAAAAAACTTTTCTTTTTTTCACTCTTTGCTTGTTTTCCATTTTAAACAAAGAAATAAGTCGGTTTAATTCTTCTCTCAAGAGGATATAGTATACATTAATGCAATTTCCCCCCCTCTTTAGCTGATTTTTTTTCTTTTCGTTGCCACTAGAGGGAGCTAAAATACTGAAATTGAATCAAATGGGGAAAGAAAGGGAAGAGGGAAAGAAGAAGAAATAGACAATAAATCATTTATAAATTATAAACAAATTACAGTATGAATACTAGAAAGCAAGTAAGACGTGGATCTGGAGAATGTGATTGGATAAAAGGTATGTTTGAAGAATATACTATTAAAACTTTGCAAACTATTGTCCAAAATGTTAATCAATCACTGGATTTAAAATTTGCTGATTTTGAAAAAAAGTTAGATCAAAAATTGGAGAAGATAGAAAGGAAAATGGAAGGTGAATTTTAAAAAGTTAATGACAGAGTTGACATGTTGGAGAGTGAGAGAGAAAATGAACTTGACAGAACTGCACTGTTAGAACTAAGAGATAATGAATTTTGTCTGAGGGTTGAATGTAAATGTTTTGAAGACCAGATTCTTTTACCCTTCAAAAGATTGATGAATTCAATTTTGTTGGGTTCAGCAATACACGGAGGGAAGCCAACATTGCACTCATACCAAAAGAAGGACAGGACCCTCTCTTAATTAGGAATTATAGACCAATTTCATTGTTAAATAACAATTATAAAATATTTGCAACAGTGCTAGCAGAAAGGATGAAAAAAATTCTACAGGAAATTATTCATCACGATCAATGTGGATTTTTACCGAAAAGACAATTAAAAGACAATGTAAGAGTAGTGTTAGATATTATAGAATCTTTACAATATCACAACGAATGTCAAATGGCTCTTATTTTTTTGCTGCAGAAAAAGCCTTTGATAATTTGAATAGGATTTTTATGTTTAAGGCAGGGCTTTCTAAAGTGCCACTGCTGGCGACACACCAGCGGCAGCGGCGCGCGCGCACGGTGGCGGCGCAGGGGGCGTGCGGCGGTGCACGCGTTAATGGCAGCAGCGGCAGCCTCCGCTAAAACGCGGAAACACTGATACTGCGCCACTGCCGCCGCCGCCGTACACGCGTGCGCCGCTTCCGGGTGGTGTGGCGACACACCACACTGTGTGTGGCGACACACTTTTGTGTTACGACACACAGTTTGAAAAGCTCTGGTTTAAGGTTTTGGAAAGCATGGAATTTGGAGAAACCTTTATAAAAGGAATTAATTTATACATTCCAAAGGGCTAATATAATTGTAAACAATGAGTTGACTGAACCATGTAAGATACAAAAAGGAACAAGGCAAGGATATCCATTATCACCTTTGTTGTTTATTTTAGTGTTAGAAGTTTTTAATAGGGATGTCAGAAGGGATGAACAAATAAAAGGCTTAAAGATTAAACAGGAGGTTTTCAAGCTAAGGGCATTTGCCGATGATTTGGTTTTGGTATTACAGGATCCTTTAGATTCAGCTGAATATTTGATGAAAAAACTGAAAGAATTTGGATCTCTATCAGGCTTTAAAGTAAATAAACAAAAAACGAAAATGTTAATTAAAAATATGACTTTGACTAACCAAGAATTGTTGATGAAAAAGACGGGCTTTAAAAGTGAAAAAAAAAATTAGATATTTGGGAGTGATTCTGTCAACTAAAAATACTATGCTGTTTCAAAACAATTATGGTAAAATTTGGAATGAGGTTAAAAAGATTTGGTAAGATGGGGAAAATTACATTTATCTCTTATGGGGAGGATTTTGGTAATCAAGATGAACGTACTGCCTAGGATGCTATTTCTATTTCAGACGTTACCGATTTTGTCAACAGATATAATATTTAAACAATGGCAGAAAGATATTTCAAAGTTTATTTGGCAAGGTAAAAAACCAAGAATTAAATACAAACTGTTACAGGATGCTAAGGAACGAGGAGGTTTAGGGTTGCTGGATTTAAAATTGTACTTTGAGGCATGTTGCTTCCTCTGGATGAAGGATTGGATAACTCTAAAGCAGAGCTTTCCAAACTGTGTGTTGTGACACAAAAGTGTGTCGCCACACAGTCTGGTGTGTTGCCACACAACCCAGAAGCACTAATCATCATCAGCGCTTCCGGGTTTTCCCGCGGCGACACACCAACTGCAGCGCACAAAACCCGAAAGCAGCAGCAGCGCTTCCAGGTTTTTGTGCGCTGCCGCAATGGCGGCACTTCTGGGTTTTCCCACGGCGATACACCAACAGCGGTTGGTGTGTTGCCGCAGGAAAACTTTGGAAAGCCCTGCTCTAAAGAATAAAAAATTGTTACAACTTGAAGGTCATGAGTTAAGATTTGGATGGCATGCTTACCTGTGGTACGATAAAGTTAAAATGAATAAGGAATTTAAAAAACACTATATTAGGAAAGCTATAATACGGATATGGAATAAATATAAAGCTAGATTGTCACCTAATGTACCTCTGTGGTTATCACCCCAGGAAGCATTTGCTAGAAGAGAAAATGTAGGAGAAATAAAATGGTTAAAATATAAAGATTTATTGAATTTTGAAGGAGAGCCAATTTTCAAGAAAAGACAAAAATTAGAGATATAATGTTTTACATGTAATTGGTTTACTCATATGCAATTATTTGAACATTTTAAGTTGGATAAAAAGTATTATAGATTTGTAAACGAAACAACTTGTCTTGAAGCCCAACTTCATAGGAATGACGAACATGTTATTACTAAATTGTATAAGATATTATTACAAATTAATTTGGAAGACGAACAAGTTAAGGAGTGTATGATCAAATGGGCCAGAAATTTTGGATATAACACTTTGATGGAACAATGGGAAAAAATGTGGACAAAAGGTTTAAAATTTACATTGAATTATAATTTAAAGGAAAATTTCTATAAAGTGATGTACCGCTGGTATCTAACTCCTGACAAGTTATTGAAAATGTTTAAGGATGTATCGAACATTTGCTGGAAATGCTGACAGGGGGAAGGAACTTTTTACCACCTTTGGTGGACGTGTGAAAAAGCAAAGAAATTTTGGGATCAGATATGTATTCTTATTCAAAAAATTCTTAAAGTAAATATTTAAAAAAACAGAATTGTTTTTATTAGGTTTAATGGAGAAAGAACTGGAGAAACAACATGGAACTCTGCTTCTGTACATGATTACTGCGGCAAGAATACTTTATGCTCAACAATGGAGAGAACCACAAATACCAACAATGGAAGAATGGATAATTAAATTAATGGACTTGGCACAAATGGCAAAGTTAATTGCCTTAATAAGAGACAATAATGCTTCTAGATTTTTATCTTCATGGCAACCATTTCTTGATTACCTGCTTGTGATACAAAAAAAAATGAAACTATGATTGTGGGTTTTGCTGATTAATAGGTTTGTTTAGATAGAAATAATGTTAACATGGATTAATTAGTGGTAAGAGATTATTTTGTTTTAATCATATCTATATCTGTAAACAAGATAGTCCGAAGTCATTTCCTTGTTTTTATTTCCGTCTTATTTTCACATTTATAATTTGTATCTTTTTTCTTTTAGTTCTATCTTCTACCTTTACTGTATTTACTGTTTTGTATTTTAACTACATGTTGACAAAAGTAATAGTTTTTGACAACAAAAAAAAAAAGAACCTGACACCACTATCAACTCAGAGTGCTACACTGTAACACCCAAAACTATGAAACAATTATTAAGCAGTTTGGAAATATAAGAAGGAAATTTTGTTGCAACATGACATTGATAGCCTTTGCAGCTCAAGGGAGGCAGTTGTGAAGTTGGATATCACGTCTTACCCCATTTGCCATACAGTCCCGACGTGGCACTATATGACTTCCATTATTTCCCAAAACTGAAGGAATACCTGTGTGGGCATCTCTGTCTCAAATGAAGAAGTGGAAAGGACTGTCAGGACATGGTTGAAGAGACAAAGTGTGGAGTTATTTTGTGACAGGCTTAAGGACCTTGTCCATTGTTGGCAGAAGTGTGTAGCGAATGATGGTGATTATGTGGAGAAAGTAAATACAGGTAACACAAGAGCTCATTTCAAGTATTATTTTTCTGTTTCGTTTATTAAAATATCCGTATTATTAAAGTTATGGATATGGAGGCATTGCTTTTCATTTAAACCTCATAAAAATAAAAATCACTGGTGATATTTTTTAGGTAAGTGTGAATATGTATCCAACGTTTTTTTGAAAGTAATCCAGCTTTTAAATTCAATACAAGCTTAAGCCGACTCTTAATGATTACATAAATTATTTTTCCTCTTCAGAAAACAATTGATAGTACAACATACCCATTATCTAGAAGGCAGTTGGGGAACCTGCGACCCTCTTGTTGCTACTGAATTCCTGCATTCCTCACCACTCACAGGTTCTCCATGCCTGATCTTGAATTTAAATGTCAAGCTTAGCTAGATTGAGCTTCAGAACAAAACAACTCACCCTGAACAAATTTAAATCCAATTTTCCTTGCCACCTTTGCATATAATATCACTGGATTCCCAGTTAGAGTAGAAGAAAATATCATATTAAATGTTATCCAATACTACTCTGGGAATATTAAAAAGTAACAACCAATCAAAACAATGAGAATAAAAGTGATAATTACATGAAGTTATCTTAGAAAAAGATAATCCTATTGCCAAGAGTCTCCTTTTCTCTCTATTACAAGTCAAGAATAGATTGAAAAAAGTTAAGTGAATGGAATGATTAAATGGGCTACATATACAAGTAGTCCTCACTTACTGACTGCAATTGGGACCGACAACTCTGTCACTAAGCAATGTGGTTGTAAAGTGAAATGCCACATGACCGCACCTGACTTACGACATCAATTTAGTTCCAGCTGCGGTTGTTAAGTGAATCACCACGGGTTAAGTGCAATGTCATATGACCATGGCTTGTGACTTCCTGCTGGCTTCCCCATTGACTTTGCAAATGGCAATCATGTGATCGCTGGATACTGCAACTCTCATAAATGCATGCCAGTTGCCAAGCACCTGAATTGCGATCATGTGACCGCAGGGATGCAGCAACAGCTGCAACTTTGAGGACCGGTCGTAAGTCTCCTTTTTCAGCACCGTCATAACTTTGAATGGTTGCTGAACGAGGGGTCAGTAAGCTAGGACTACCTGTACATTGTCAAAGAGCAGGTGCATAGTAACAGAGCATCACAGAGTTCTTTAACAGTAGGGAGACCTATAGGTTTGTTGGATGGCAGTATTATTTTATATATGATAAAATTTAGTTTTGGAAACCAAAGCTCAAACAAGATATGAATATAAGCAGAAAGTACTCATGCAGAATAATCACAAAAGGCTCAAACTTCCGAATAAGGTTTGGTTTTTCCCCCCATCACACAGCCAGCAGTCCTAGAACTCTGGAGGGGGGGAATACAAAATACAAAACTGGTAGAAGAGATGCAGGACTATAATTCCCATAATTTCCAACCCAGCAAAGATCTAAAGAAAGTATCTTTTTTGAAAGGAAAAATCTATTGTTCCCCATTTTACATTTCACCTGCTTATTACCTATCAATGCCCTGTTTTATATGAAATATCAGATCCCTATTGGGATAATATAATTATATGGTCCACTCCTTACCCCTATTTTCTTTGAATCCTATTTCCCTTTTTAAATTCTCTGTTTGATGGCAGTCAGTTTGTCTGAGCCACACAGAGACACATGTATATGCAGAAGTACATAACCAGAGATAAGAAATATCTGCACAGATGGGTTAAAAACAAAAACATTAAATATTAGCATGCAACACTTAAAAAGCACATGGCCCCTTACCAAAAGTTTATATTGCAAACACCCACGTATATTTAAGTTTTATCTTGCTTCACATGGTGGTTTGGATTTCTGCCAAAGATCAGTGGAAAACTCACATTTGCTCTATGCTGTAAAAAAAGTCAAAGTTACTGAAGGAATGCCTCCCAATACAATGGAAATCTATTGCTTTTGTTTACTAACTGTTCAGAATTACATCTGCTTAGTTTTTCATTCATTCATTCATTCATTCTTCATTCATTCATTCATTTTCATTTACTGGCCACCTGATTCCCAAGCAGCTGGGCAGCTTACAATGAAAAAAACCCAAAAGAAAAGTAGAACAAGCCAGAAGAGCAAAGCACAATGAACCAAACCAAACCAAACCAAAGCTAACAGGGGACACCATAATTATCCTGTCCCCAAGGCCTGGGAGAACAACCAGGTTTTTAGTGATTTTGTAAATGACAGAAGAGTGGGAGCCACAGAAATCTCCGGGAACAGATCATTCCAGAGGACAGGAACTGCAACTGAGTTGATGTGCTTCCTAGGTCCCACAAGGCGACCTCCTTTAATTGATGGGACCTGGAGCACACCCATCCTGCTGGACAGAACTGGATGGGCAGAGATAACTGGATATAAGCAATCTTTCAGATAGCCAGGCCCTATGCCATGAAGGCTCCAGCAAAGGAGATCGTTACCTTGTCGTGGTGCTGGAGCTTGAGCACCTCAATGAAACCATGAGCTAAACCGTGAAGGGACACCCAAGACGGGAAGGTCGTGGCAGAGAGGTCAGACTAAATACGATCCCTGGGGAAAGTAATGGCAACCCACCCCAGTATTCTTGCCATGAAAACTAAATGGATCAGTACAACCAAAGATATGTCGGTATACCATCGGAAGATGGGACTCCCAGGTCGGAAGATGGTCAAAATGCTACTGGGGAGGAACAGAGGATACGTTCAACTAGCCCCAGATGTGATGACGCAGCTAGCTCAAAGCCGAAAGGACGGCTAGCGGCCGACGGTGCTGGTGGTGAACGACGAATCCGATGTTCTAAAGATCAACACACCATAGGAACCTGGAATGTAAGATCTATGAGCCAGGGCAAATTGGATGTGGTTATTGGTGAGATGTCAAGATTAAATATAGACATTTTAGGTGTCAGTGAACTGAAATGGACTGGGATGGGCCACTTCACATCAGATGACCACCAGATCTACTACTGTGGACAAGAGGACCACAGAAGAAATGGAGTAGCCTTCATAATTAATAATAAAGTGGCTAAAGCAGTGCTTGGATACAATCCAAAAAACAACAGAATGATCTCAATTCGAATTCAGGGTAAGCCATTTAACATCACAGTGATCCAAATATACGCCCCAACCACAGATGCTGAAGAAGCAGAAGTAGATCAGTTCTATGAGGATCTGCAGCACCTACTAGATAATACACCAAAAAGAGATGTTATTTTCATTACAGGAGACTGGAATGCTAAGGTGGGTAGTCAGACGACACCTGGAATTACAGGCAAGCATGGTCTGGGAGAACAAAATGAAGCAGGACATAGGCTGATAGAATTTTGCCAAGACAACTCACTGTGCATAACAAACACTCTCTTCCAACAACCTAAAAGACGACTTTATACATGGACTTCACCAGATGGTCGACACCGAAATCAGATTGACTACGTCCTTTGCAGCCAAAGGTGGCGGACCTCTATACAGTCGGTAAAAACAAGACCTGGAGCTGACTGTAGTTCAGATCACGAACTTCTTATTGCAAAATTTAGAATCAGACTAAAGAGAATAGGGAAGACCCACAGATCAGTTAGATATGAGCTCACTAATATTCCTAAGGAATATGCAGTGGAGGTGAAGAATAGATTTAAGGGACTAGACTTAGTAGATAGGGTCCCAGAAGAACTATGGTAAGGACCTAACAGAAGCAGAAGAGATCAAGAAAAGGTGGCAAGAATATACGGAAGATCTGTATAGGAAGGATAATAATATTGGAGATAGCTTTGACGGTGTGGTCAGTGAGTTAGAGCCAGACATCCTGAAGAGTGAGGTTGAATGGGCCTTAAGAAGCATTGCTAATAACAAGGCAGCAGGAGACAATGGTATCCCAGCTGAACTGTTTAAAATCTTGCAAGATGATGCTGTCAAGGTGATGCATGCCATATGCCAGCAAATTTGGAAAACACAAGAATGGCCCTCAGATTGGAAAAAATCAACTTATATCCCCATACCAAAAAAGGGAAGCACTAAAGAATGTTCAAACTATCGAACAGTGGCACTTATTTCACATGCCAGTAAGGTAATGCTCAAGATCTTGCAGGGTAGACTCCAGCAATTCATGGAGCGAGAATTGCCAGATGTACAAGCTGGGTTTAGAAAAGGCAGAGGAACTAGAGACCAAATTGCCAATATCCGCTGGATAATGGAGAAAGCCAGGGAATTTCAGAAAAACATCTATTTCTGTTTTATTGACTATTCTAAAGCCTTTGACTGTGTGGATCATAACAAATTGTGGCAAGTTCTTGGTGGTATGGGGATACCAAGTCATCTTGTCTGCCTCCTAAGGAATCTGTATAACGACCAAGTAGCAACGGTAAGAACAGAGCACGGAACAACGGACTGGTTTAAGATTGGGAAAGGAGTACGGCAGGGTTGTATACTCTCATCCTACCTATTCAACCTGTATGCAGAACACATCATGCGACATGCTGGGCTTGAGGAATCCAAGGCTGGAGTTAAAATCGCTGGAAGAAACATTAACAATCTCAGATATGCAGATGATACCACTTTGATGGCTGAAAGCGAGGAGGAGTTGAGGAGTCTTATGACGAAGGTGAAAGAAGAAAGTGCAAAAGCTGGGTTGCAGTTAAACCTCAAAAAAACCAAGATTATGGCAACGAGCTTGATTGATGACTGGCAAATAGAGGGAGAAAAAGTGGAGGCAGTGACAGACTTTGTATTTCTAGGCGCAAAGATTACTGCAGATGCTGACTGCAGCCAGGAAATCAGAAGACGTCTACTTCTTGGGAGGAGAGCAATGGCAAATCTTGATAAAATAGTTAAGAGCAGAGACATCACACTGACAACAAAGGTCCGCATAGTTAAAGCAATGGTATTTCCTGTAGTAACCTATGGCTGCGAGAGCTGGACCATAAGGAAGGCTGAGCGAAGGAAGATAGATGCTTTTGAACTGTGGTGTTGGAGGAAAATTCTGAGAGTGCCTTGGACTGCAAGAAGATCAAACCAGTCCATACTCCAGGAAATCAAGCCAGACTGCTCACTTGAGGGAATGATATTAAAGGCAAAACTGAAGTACTTTGGCCACATAATGAGAAGACAGGATACCCTGGAGAAGAAGCTGATGCTAGGAAAAGTGGAAGGCAAAAGGAAGAGGGGCCGACCAAGGGCAAGATGGATGGATGGTATTCTGGAGGCGACGGACTCAACCATTGGGGAGCTGGGGATGGTGACGACCGACAGAAAGCTCTGGCGTGGGCTGGTCCATGAAGTCACGAAGAGTCGGAAACGACTGAACGAATAAACAACAACAAATGCCATGAAGGGCTTTAAAGGTGATAACCAGCACCTTGAATTGTACCTGGAAGCCAACTGGCAACCAGTGCAGTTCATGAAGCAGCAGGGTCACATGCACATAATGTGGAGCCCCCATCAATGCCCACACCACCACATTCTGGACCAGCTGCAGTTTCTGGATGGTCTTCAAGGGCACACCATGTACAGCACATTACAATAATCCAGTTGTGAGGTGATTAGGACACGAAGGGCCTTCCAGTCCAGGAAAGGGCACAACTGGTACATAAGATGTACTTGTACAAAGGCCCTTTTGGCCATAGCTTCCATCTGCTCTACGAGCAGGCACTGAGAGTCCAAGCGGATCCCCAGATTGTGCACAAGTCTCAAACGGGAAAGTGCGATGTCATTGAGAAACGATGGAATATCTACACATCCAGGGGCCTAAATAGACAAAGCCACTCAATTTTGTCAGGATTGAGCCTGAGTCTGTAGGGCAACAGAGAATGCATGCCTCCTGGATCCCATCAGTTGATATTGTTTTATTGATGGGATGCAGAACATGCCAACTCTGTCAGAACTTGTGGGGCAGGAAGAGACAATTGGAGACTGACGGTACTGTAAATATCCAGCCACTGGCCATGTAGGGCTTCTTAGGAGACCACCAGTACCTTGAATCACATCAGAATCCTACTGGTGACCTCTTACAGATCCTATTAATATGTGTGATTGCAACAGCCAATGTCTGAACTGAAAAAAACCCCTATAAAATTAATGTCGTGGACTGAAAATGTGGTTATTTTCTGTTTTTTAAAATATAAACATGCCCGCATGGTCAACAGTATCTGGTGAAAGAGCAAAGAGAATGATTTGTACATTCACCTTTTCCAATCTCTCTTATGGTTAGTTATGTAATACTGATAAAGTGAGATAAGATGATATTGTGGCCCACAACTTTCTAAGCTTTCCTTCAATGTACTGGCAAGCATAAAAGGAAAATCAGGCCTTCCATTAAATGCTTATCGTTGGATTGAACTATTTCTCAATCTCAGTTAACCTGCTTTCCCAGAGCTTTACAACATTAACAGATCAGACAAGTTAACATTTCAAAATTGCTCTAATTTAAAACCACATTCAATAAACCAGAAAATGTGGTTTTAAGTAGCATTCTTAAATGCTAAAACAAATAAAGAAAAACTTTTTGTTGTATTTTATATAAAACTATATATAACTTTGCATGCCCAGGGACATAATATAATTAAAAGTATGGTATGATTACTCAAACGGAGATGAGCACCGGCCCCTAGAGTTGGACACGACTGCACAAATGTGCGGGGGGAACATTTACCTTTACCTATGATTACTCTAAATGTTGGTTTTAGCCATAGGGTCATGTCAGTTGTGTAATAAGAATCAGTAGTTGCTGGAGTTTTTAATAGGAAGATCTGAATTCCAAACTCTACTTGGCCCAATCACATTCTCTTGAGGTATTTCCACTCACCACCATGTTCATTCTCCAAAGCTTCAGAAGTAATCTGAAAGAGATCTGTGACTGTCTTCACATCGGCCAATTTGAAATGATGAGAACAAGGAATGAATGCCACTGTGTCACACCAAGTTTCTGCAGATTCTGCAACACATTCAAAAATTCTACACCCTACTTTAGAGACTTTGTACTTTAGAGACTTTGTACTTTAGAGACTTTAGTACTTTGGCCACATAATGAGAAGACAGGATACCCTGGAGAAGATGCTGATGCTAGGGAAAGTGGAAGGCAAAAGGAAGAGGGACCAAGGGCAAGATGGATGGATGATATTCTGGAGGTGACGGACTCGACCGTGGGGAAGCTGGGGATGGTGACGGCCGACAGGAAGCTCTGGCGTGGGCTGGTCCATGAAGTCATGAAGAGTCGGAAGCGACTGAACGAATAAACAACAAAACTTTAGAGAAGGCGAAAGGAAGAAAAAGAAAGGGGAAAGGAAGAAAAGGCAGAAGCGTCAGAAACTGACAAAAGACGTGCCAATTTCGTTTCTTCTTGTTTCCTCTGGACTACTAACTGGGAGCTGCAGAGCTGTTAAGATACAATTTCTCTCACAGGACCCACAGTTCAAGAGCTGGGAGAAGGAGTGACACATGAGTTCCCTCCAAAGGGAAACAGAGCTACAGTTCTTTATACAACCACCACCACCACCTTCTGTCACAGATATTTCAATTTAACTGCTGTAGAATCAGAATTAAGTATGTTCAGCTCTCCAACATTTCCATGTTGTTACAGAATCCATGTATAGAAATGCCCTTAATCTAATTTACTTTGCCAGATCATTATGAGGAAAAGTGGAATATGTCCATGTACAACATTTGAAATTACCTGGGGGAAAAGTAGGATAAAAATTAGTGTCTTTCATTATGCAATAAATTCTGTTTACATTAATCCCCACCTAGGAGTTTGTAGATGTTCAAGAATGTCAAGTTATTAGTGTTGGGGGTGAATTCCAATTTTCAAACTATTACTGGAAATAGGAAAATATTTATGTTAAAATTAATGTTTTGCGTTTATTGAGAAAGATAAACAATTGAGAACCCATCCAATTTTTTTCAAGAAATTGTCTGGAAGGAAGTTGGAGTTCACACCTAAAACCTGAGTGAGAAATGCTATCACATAAGAAAAGCAAACTAAAATTAGCATTTAAAAATCTGTTGTGGGTCTTCCGGGCTGTGTGGCTGTGTTCTGGAAGTTGTGGTTCCTAAAGTTTCTGGGCACAGAGAGTTCGCTTCTGTCTGTACTCCTGCCCTCTGAAGATGCCGGCCACAGATGCTGGCGAAACGTTAGGAACCACAACTTCCAGAACACGGCCACACAGCCTGGAAGACCCACAACAGCCATCGAACTCCGGCCGTGAAAGCCTTCGACAATACATTTAAAAATCTGTTTATGGAACTCCTTCATTTTTTAAATAACTAGGATGTAATCTGTATTGTTTCTTCCTAAGTCAGTATTATCTTCTATTCTTCTTTCAGATATGGATGTCTCAATATCTAATTTGATTGTCAAACCATGTATTATATAAGTAAAAATAACCATTATTGATAATACGTATCTATAATTATTAACATTTCACTGCAATAATAGTCATACCACAATCATAGCATTACAAGAATAAATCTCTCAGAATGCTGCTTTATTACTTATTCCATAGTTCTACTGGCTGCTTATATATTAACATGTTTATTTCAAATAGTCATTAATGACCAATTATGTTTAAGAAAAAAAAATTAACCAGCACAGACTATCACCAGTGGAAATATATTGTTTGGCAATACAGTACCTAATTATTCCACTTAAAGAACATTCTCTTATCTCTAACTAAGTCAAGATTTCTGTTCCTAACATACATTTCTAAGCTACCTGCCTTGCTTGGATAAATCCCTTTCCCAGTTCTATATTTATATATTCTATTTTACTCAGCTGCTTCCTGCCTTTCCTTATCTCTTAACTGTTCAACTTATTTACTCTTCCTCCCACTCAGGTTCTTGTTGTAAGTGTAAATATCCATATCTCTTCAGTCTTTTAAATTGTTTACCAGAATCAGTCAATGGCAAATAGGAAGCACATTTATCACTTTTCTAGTTTGCTTTGCTTCTACTTAGACTAATGAAGCTTTATTTCTAAAACTTGCATTCAGCATTTTTCAAACCAAAGGGATTTCAAAGCAACCAATAAATAATAAAGACAATTCAAATATAGTCTGACATTTTCCATTTCAAAATAAATGCAGAACCACACAACGCAACAAAAATACAACTAAATCATGAACTCCAAAAGCTGGATTCTTTGTGAAGACATGCCATTGACAGGGTATCCCCATAAAAAAGGCCTTAACATCTACAAACTTCAAGTTCTGAAGTCACCAAGAAAAGGAGGGTCTTTCTTGAGATTAGTAACAAGAAATGTATAGAAGGCAAGGCACTTTCAAAATGGAAATATTAAATCAAGATCTCCATTAGCAAAATGATTGTTAATATGAACACAACAACTATATTGCTAAAGCAGCAATCCCTAATGGTTTCTGAACCTCAGCTGTTAATTGAGAATCTCAAAACATTTACTTGGAATAGTCCCTGAACATATTATATTTCAGAAGCTGCAAATTCTGGTTACATATCCTTATTGGGAAGAAAACAAAAAGGAATGTGCTGGTTCAGATCAAAGTTTCAGACAGTTAGAATCTTGTTGCTAACATCAGCCACTCAGGTGCTCTTGAAAGACTCATGAACAGGACACAAAGGGAACTATGGTTCACCCACCCCCACTAAGGTAAAGGTAAAGGTTCCCCCACACAATCGTGTCCGACTCCAGGGGCCGGTGCTCATCTCCGTTTGTTAGCCGAAGAGCCAGCGTTGTCCGAAGACGCTTCCGCGGTCATGTGGCCGGCATTGCACGCGTGGAACGCTGTTACCTTCCCACTGAAGTGGTACCTATTCATCTACTTGCATTTGCATGCTTTCGAATTGCTAGGTTGGCAAGAGCTGGGGCAAGTGCGGGAGCCCACTCCGTCACGCGGCGCTCGGGTCTCGAACCGCCAACCTTCCGATTGACAAGCCTGGCATCTTAACTGCTGAGCCGCCCCCACTAAGCGCAGCTAATATTGGAAATGCCCTGTTCATATAAATTTCTCATTTAGCAATCATGATTATGATAGATCTTCCCCTACTTTTTTTTTGTTTGTGTGTGTGTGTGTGCCTTCAAGTTAGTTTTTTTTACTCCTGGCGACTGCCTGGACTAGTCCCTGCACTTTTCTTGGCAAGATTTCAGAAGTGGTTTGCCCTTGCCTGCTTCCTAGGGCTAAGAGAGAGCGACTGGCCCAAAATCACCTAGTTGGCTTTGTGCCTAAGGTGGGTCTAGAACTCACGGTCTCCCAGTTTCTAGCCTGGTGCCTTTAACCACTACACAGAACCAATTATACTTTTCCCCAGCCTACTACTAAATAACTTGATAGTCTTATGTTGTTGTTATCATCATCATCATCATCTGTATCCATGATGCATCCATTTGAGAAGACAACCAGCAGCTTCTGAAGCTGCTCTTCAGGGCAGCTCTTTCAAATGTCTGCCACAACTCTATTCTGTAAGCATGATTAATTTTATGAACCTCTCAGAAGGAGTGTCTCCAAATATTAGTGACATATCTTCACTAATTGATTACTTTTTTCTGTATCTTTTCGTTTTACTATTTCCTTTGAAAGAGAGAAAATCACTCCTGAAATAGCAACTTCCTTTTATGATTCCCAACCTTTGGAAAGTTTATGACTATATATTGTATATTATCTTTCTAAAAACGCTAACGTGGGTTATTTTTGTGGAAGGAAAGGCATAGCAGAAGTTGAAAATAAGTCAGAGACATTTTGTTCCCAATTCCCATAGACAATTATTTTTAACAGTATGGATGAAGCAGTGTGTGTTGTCTCAGCACTTTCTTGGTTCACAGTTCTGAGTATCTGACATTAGCCAGAAGTCAGTTCTGAAATCCCACCAGCAAATGTGCTGTTATTATCAGAAAGATAAGAACAAACAACAGACTCAGATCTGACATTGCTGTAAAGACAACTAAGCTATTTTTTATTTTATAAAGTACCGGGCATGGGGTGGTGGGGCGAGAAATAATGTGTAGGGCCAAATGTCAACAGTGCAGAAGCATCAGACAACTAATGTATAGATTATACTGCAATTTATTTTTTGTGGAAAACTTACAGACTTTGTTTGCTTAAGGAAACTGTAAGGGTTTTTTTTTCTTAAAGAAAACACACATGATATGATTTACAATGATTACATACAAAATGTTGTATGGAAACCACAGCTCAGGGTTTTTCATTAAATAGTGATACCTTACTGGGATATTAATGTATAAAATGGTGTATTTTTTCAAGAACCTCCTCAAAAGTTTTTTTTATAACTTTGATGTATTCATGGAAAGGATGACAGCACCTGAAAATAAGTTTTCCATTTTGTATAAACATTTTATAGAAACAACATATATAAAAAGCTTCCTAAATATATTTTGGGATCAAGTATATTTATAAAACTCCAAACTCTTTTTCTATGTCATCTACAGTCAGAGTTGACATCCAATTGTAATATTGTTAAAGTACAGACTTCATAGACAAGTCAGAAGCTTACCCAATATGAAAGAGTGGCTTTAAAAATACTGCAGTTCCAATGAATTTTCACCAGTGAACACCGGTGAAAATACATGTGATTAGCCAACTTTATAGGTTATCATAACAGATGAAAAGGAGAAATGATAAAAGTGTGTTGTCCTTATGCTCTACTTAGAATAATTTGTTGAAATGCATATGTACATTTCATTTATACAAATGTTCATGCACAACAAACTATTTCAGAGTTCACTAATTTGCAGTTTGTACATACTTGCTGTTAAGGGTTACCTTCAATTATTGCCCACAGCAATAATTCATTCTCTAGAACTCAAGCTGCATTCAAGACCTCTTACAGGAAAATCAGGACTTGGCTTGGGTAGATAAATGATTAATTAAAGAAACAAGTAAGTCCTAGTAACATCTAGAATTAGTCTCTACAGAGTGCACGTACCAAGGTTTAAATCCCATGTTTCTTTCTCCCGCTGTTTTGTTGTAAGGGACTGCAGCACATTTCTCAAGCTAATCTGTTGATGGCATCTGCACTATGTTTACATAGTGGTCTTATCTATTCTGAGACCATGTATCTGGCTTTGGCAGCTGCATCCCTTGCCCATACACTCTCTGCCAGCAAAGCTGAAGGGCAGTAGGCATAATTCTACTTTTCTTTTTAACAGCAGAGGTCCCCAGAAAAAAAGTTAATAGAAATAGGGACCAATGCTGCATCTTTCCTCTGCAGAGCCAGAATATGAATGGAAAGCAAATAAATAAATCTCACTAGACTTACCAATAAAATATTTATTTCTTAAATCACAAAAAGAAGTATCTGGGTAAGCATTTCTTCAGATGAATGAAATCAAACTGACTGAATTATCATTAAAAATAATGCACTCCTCTGGGTACCAAAACTTTCTGGTACCAAAACTAGTTTCTATGGACTCAAGATCAAATCTAAGGAGAAAATAAAGAAGAGCACAACCTCCACAGAACATTATTGTTGCATGAGTTTGTGCAATCAAAAGCTTCATTTATTTAATTCATCATTAAATGCTTTGGTGTTTTAATGGTAGACAAGTATAGTGAGCAAGTGGTTGAGGAGAGAAGAGTCTATCACTGGTTTGCGAGCAGTTTTGTACACATGCATTCTGTGCATGGTGTTTTATATTGCTTATATCGCAGTCAGCACATTTAAAAAACTGAAAGTGTGTTGGTTTCATTGATTTGTACTGAGCGCATTGGTTCTTCTGATGAGCTGCAGTTGCAGTTGTTTAGATGCTGGTATTTTTTGCAGAGCTTGACAAAATAGTAATAGTGCACTATTCATGCAGTTAAGCAGCAGCAGCCCCCTTTTTTTCACACCCGGTATAGCTACCTGCTACGCAATATTAGGAAACATTTAAAGAAACCCATAACAGAGCAATGGAAATGCAACTGTACCTTCCTGGCTGGGACGGGAGGCTGTAACTAAATGTTTAATTAAAGATGAGAAAATAAATTCTTTGTTCCAAGCATCTCAGGGTAATAACAGGCAACCTGGGATTTGTTTCTTCGTGTGTTTTCAATTTTTTTAAAAAAGTAACATTTGACAATCTCTATGAAAGTTGGCTGGCCAGGAGCAATCAGCATGGATTGCCACCCCAATCACCCTTGTAGGCCTGGCATGAAAAACAAGGGTGTAGAGCAGTGCTTTCCAAAGTCCCGCCATTGGCGACACACCAATGGTGGCGGCGCGGGGCAGCGGCGGCCTTGTGTTTCGCGCTAAAATCCTGAAGCGCTGATGGCGCACCACTGCCATCGCCACTGCCACTGCTGGCGGCATCACACCATCAGCACTTCTGGGGTTTGTCGCGACACACTAAAGTGTCACGACACACAGTTTGGAAAGCTATGGTGTAGAGGATTACTTTACTTAGTCCCCAGTGTTTCCTATGGCCTATCAGAATGCAATCAACTTGAAAACAGTATTCTGGGCGAGATGTTTTATTCCTGCACAAAATTAAATAAGTTTTTTGTTTCATGCATACCCCTAGAGAATACCTATGTGACAACTGGGAGGGAATATATATATTTGGTACAGCCAAGGGAGACTGATTGACATAGTCCTGTAGTTACACTGTTATGTGAATAAAGGAAATTGTGACCTGACAAAGGAATTGTAAAATATTAAATCTCATTACAATTTTTTGGAAAATTTATTTCCACTTTTGAAACTCTGTATTTCAGGGAAAAATAGTCCAATAATATATATTTGTGTGTGTGTGTATTCTCCAATTTACCTGTTTCGAAACATATACTCTAAATATGCAATTCTCTGAATTATTGCCAGGTCTGATGAAATTTCACGTCCAAAATATTCTACAAATTTCATCAACATAATGAAATTATGTTCATCTAGTGGCTAATGGCAGCAACTTAGTAATAAGCCACATATTCTGTTGCCTTGATGTCCAAATTACAAAGTGAGTACCCCCAAACACACAGAATTCCAGCAAATTATCTAGGGAAAAGATAAAAAGCGAACTGTCAACAGTAATTGGACTAAATCAGAAACTGTAATAACGTCAATAGAGGAAATAAAAGTTTGTTCATTGAGGCAAAAAGGAATGTGGTTGCTGGTTTCTCTGCTCCTTTGTTTTTAGTCCATTTTCTTCTGTTCATTTGCCTCTAATCAGGGCTAATGAGTTCTACTTTCCAGAGTTCCTGCATTACCTAAAGAAGCTTTGAGCCCCTTTTGGAAATACACAGAAGCAGTACTTAAAATGCTTGCTTTGGTATTACTCAGTGCTAAATTATGTTATTCGCAAAGCAGTGAATAGGGAACATAACTCTCCAATTCCTTTGGAGACCCGAGATTCACTAATGTCATAAAAGTTTAGTTCAGCTACTAAAGTTTCAATTAAAAAAAAGTTCCTAATGGTGTGGCAAAAGCTATTAAGCCAGAAAATAGTATAAAACAAAGATTGTGCAGCAAGATAAAGGATACAGGGATCACAAAGAGACCTGGCTGGTACCTTAAAAAACCTTCCAAGATATTTTAAAAGGTGTGTTTCTCTCAACAAAGTCTCCTAACAAGCAACATGTATTAATAGCAGCCACATGTAGTAAACAATGATAGAGATGAAAGCAAGGACCCCTAATTAATGGAGCTTTTTGCTAAACAAAAGTAGCTGTTCTATTGCAAGCATGGTGGCCTTTGGCCTCCTCTGCAACCTTTCAGGGCAGAGCAAGAAAACAATGGAGCTGGTTTGCATTAAATGCCTAGAACCCCATGCGTATGTCAATAAACAAGGTGTGGCAAGCCAGCAAGATTTCAATAGGTCCTCCTCCAAGAAGCAGAGTGGCCTCCAGTTATTTTAACTGTTGTGCCTTGGAAAAGCTTGGCGTGAGAACCACCAAGCTCAAAATGTTAACACCAAAACAGATAAATCTTATTTCCTTAAACTAAGTTCCAAAGTATGGACATCCTCACAGCCACATATGCATCTGTGAACATTTTGCAGCCAGTCTTTAAAATAGAGGCTGTTTAACTAAAATCATGAAACAAAAGGCTATATTAAAATTAATTATAAAACACTTGCATGAAAAACAATACAGTGTGCAGAACAGGATCATTCTATGAGACTAATACATGTGTGTTCACCGGTTAAGTTAACTTCTCATGGTTCTTTCTAAAAATGCACTATGAAAACTGTGAAATAAGCCAGACACCCAAACTAATTCCTGTTTAATATGAACCCTATCCATTATCCAAAATTTTCCTTTAAATCAAATGACGACTAGGACTCTGACACAAACCATCACAAGTCCCATATACTGCAGCAATTTAAAGGAGAATTCATTATCAGCTTGAAATCATTCTTATCTAATACCTTAACACTTTTTATCACTGTGTTCAATACAGCCTGCAAAAACTGAAACACGGTCCACACAGATGTCATTGTACCCAGCTCCGTTGGATGGACTGATTGATTGTTAAATTAATTACATCACTCTTTCTGGCAGTTTGGATTGCTTCTAAGCAACAATCTGGCCTCCATTTACCTCTCTCTCTCCTCAGAATACTTTGAATTCAACAATACCCCAAAGCATTAGGAAATACACTAATTTGTAGCCTGTCGATAAATAGAATGAAGATTCTGTTGCTGCTGCTCATTATTCCTTCAGATAGTAGGGAAAGAAATTGAGAAAGCCAGGGGGGTCAGATAGATAGCTAATGGGGCAGCTGGGGAGTAGCTGGAATGAATGTATGTTTCTGTAGATAGATAGGGTGGATGAGTGAGTTTAGAAATGACCCACAATGACAGAAACCAATTTTGGTGACTGCAGTGTATATTGAAGAAAATGATTTGGAGGTGATTTTCCCAGTAATATAGAATGGATGTATGTTTTACTGATCCAGGAAACTTTAGTACACAGAACTATATATCTGGGGGAACAGATTTCCTCCTGTGATTATACTAAAGTGTGAGCAATTTAACTGTCTTTCAATCCCAACAGGTGTTCCATTGCTGTCATTACAGTGGCAACTATTTTGCAAATAGCCCCTTAGCAATCGTTTTTGGGGCAGTGTCCTTAGCACTTTCTCAAAATCCAAGGTGCCCAGAAGCACCACACCACGGAAGATTTTTTTAAAATACAGGACATGTCACTGATTTAATGGAACTGATACATAGAATTTATAAAACTGATACACAGAATTTATATAATTAAATGAATGACATTTACAGCTTCTGGAGGGCTCCATTCTCTTTGTGAATAATATGGGTGAGGGAAAAGTTTTGATGTAAGAACTTCTTCTGGTTCTCTAGGCTCACCTTTGGTTTAACTCAATCCAACAATCAAGCTGAAGACCATAAAGTGAATCCAAACGAGACATTTGGCTTTACAGCCAGACAATTGTCCCACAAAGCAGGATGCTTTCTACCCTGCCCCTAACCAAAATAATTTAAAACAATTTAGAAAAGTACTTGAAAGAGATTCCAATCTTTTCTTCAAGGTACAATTCAGGCTCTGCTGTGGCTGCAACATGAACAATACAAGTATTCTGCCAAATCCATGTGACAATATCTACCCAATGAGCATGGATCTGGGGTTGCACTGATTTTCATGGAAATCAACTGAAAAGGAATAAACCTCTTACACAGATTTCAATGGGACTTAAATGCAGTGAACTCTAAAGCCAAACCAATGTCTCTTGATCATTACTCTGATTTGCATTGTATTTGGATTCTTAAGAAAACACAAAATTTCAGGGTGAAAGGAATATTGTGCTAACTCAGACAGAAAGCTGAATCCCCAACTTGTCAGAGCAGGACAATTCTTTATTATTCACTATCAAATCTATCTTTCAGGGAAAACCAGCATTAAATTTCTACCAATGAAAAGATAAGCTTCAGTTCTGTAGGACTTAACAGAGGCTCTTTATCTGTAATAGCAATTCGTATGGTAGTACTTTTATCAGCTTATCTAAAGTGCACTACAGGCAACTGAAAAAACAGCTGTTGGTAGTGGTGGCCAAATCTGAAAGGATAAAGTTATGCATTTAACATACTGCTCAAATCTGGGTTTGGGATTCCATGTCTATCGAGATAATCAAAATAATTTGAATTTGAGAATGCATGATTACCAGTTCACACTTTTCCTGTTTGACCATAGGAACACACAGATTTCAGAATCTCTGGGGGGGGCGGGCTTCTGCAAAATAACCTGGCCCTTTACCACACCCACCTGAGGAAGAAGCAAAGAATCAGGAATTTTGTTATTTTTTGTCCTTTGGCATTGGTTTTGCCACAACAAGGGTATCACAAAAGAATTATGGAAAGGGAAATCTGGAAGAATTGTATAGTACTCCAACATCTTCACATCGTTAACATCTTTGATCTGACTTGATCTTAAGTGAAAAATCACATAGACACACATATAAATGCACAGAAGAGTTTTAGCAAATATTTCTGGGAATTTTCTTACTTTTCTCACTTAGTTTTATTAAAAATTAGAGAAAAGCTCTTAATATTAATGAAACAATTGTTTGAAATAAATCCTTCCTTGGAGATACATAGAACACCACTACAAAAATAAGGGGAGAATAAACATTCCAGGAAAAATTCCCCCACTTAAATTATTAAAATTAGAATCACCCTATGTGGACTTCGTTTATGAACTTTGAAGCAATAATTATTCAGTGCAGGATTTTTCCATACATGCTAAACTTGTAACTACACATATTCATACGTGCAAGCTCTATAACCAAAGATCTATTTTCCCTTCAACCCAGCTTAAACAGTTTCTGTTTCATATAGTTTTTTTATTATTTGCCTCAAACAAATGTAAGATAATTTTAATGCCATGATATACAGAATTCTATCACCAATGTAATGAGCATGAATTTGAGTAAACTCCGGGATACACTGGAGGACAGGAAGGCCTGGTGTGCTATGGTCCATGAGGTCACGAAGAGTCGGACACGACTAAACGACTGAACAACAAAAATAGGTTTTATTTATTTCATTAGTTTCTTTGTGCAGCTCTAACAGTGTTAACTAAGTGAGCAGAGCGATGGAGTGTGTCACTTAATGGTATTCATTAAGTGGTATTCATTCATTAATTTTGAAAAGTTTCACTGACCCTTCTGCACGCTACCATATAGCACAATGAGATCTAAATGACTCATATCACATTTCATGCCATGAACTATTTTTAAAAAGTGTACGTAGCGGAAGAAATACAAAACTGGTGACACCGCAGGGCAGTCCTTGCTCTGCTGCATTTAGTAGCCATTAATGCAAATTAATGGCTAAATTTTGCATTAATGCCATTAATTCAAAACTTTAAACACACAAGGGATAGTAAGAGACACAGATGTATTTATTTTGGTGAGCTAGATTTGCTGCCTTTATCATTTATTGAATAGTATGACATAATTTTTAAAAATGCTATTGTACTTTCTTAAGTTTACAGAATCAGTATCTGATATCCTATTGCAATGTGTTATTATGATGATGACTATATGTACTGTAGATTAGTTAATACTGGCCATTTGTATTTTTGCATTTCATTTATTAATTTTGACATTTTTAAAATACAAAATTATGGGATTGTGGTAATTGATAACTAACTAAATTGATTGATTCTATAAATTTGGTTCTATACTCACATTTCTTCCAGTGAATCAAACTTCAGGAAATGTCCCTGCCTATTTCTATCCCTCTCCCCAAGAAATTCGTTTAAATTTTTAAAACAAAAGTCCAAAGAAACTGTTTATGTAATCTGTTGTTGATAAAATGTTCTCCAAGTAGTTTGTCCCAAGTTTCAAGTTTTTATCAGCAGAGATTAAATAAAGGTATTATGGACTCAGCTAATCTTAATAGATCAGTGCAAACAAACCCAAGCAGTTAACTACGATTAGAAATATTACAATAAATACAATCCCATGGCTTTACTGGCCTTAAGGTATAAGCAACTAATACACTTTGCCTTAACATTTGAAGCAACCAGCTGGCATCTAAATCCACAATTAAGCATAAATGCTTTTGGGAATAGGATGGCGCATAATTTTTCAATACATGGTGCTTTAGAGGTTAGTAACCCAGTAAGGAAGAAGACCCCCAAAAGAGTTTAGGAAAACAAAACAAAATCCTCAATAAACAACCCCATTCTGCTAAAGGGGCAGCAAGAGGTTTTAATGCTTTAATGAAAATTACTAAAGCTATCAATGGCCGCTCCACCAAAAGAATGTATATATTCAAAATAAAATGGCTTTTCAAAATTCAGGAATGCTATTGCCATATACAGACATTATTGGAAAATGAATCAATAGCCTGGTACAGATTTGTGTGTCAATCTTTAAATAGTTTGATTTCTCCAAGCTTAGTTTTGGGGTGTACCTTCATTACACATGAAGAAGGTCCAATGTGTGCTTAATAATGTTTGGTGTTCTTGTGGTTTTCTGCAGGAGTAGAGTTAAATGAATAGCTTGGATCCTAATTCAGTATGATGAAAGAATCCTACATTAATTTGACTGACACCATGACCAAAACTATCTTTCTTTATCTGTTGATTGAATTGAATTGAATTGAATTGAATTGAATTGAATTGAATTGAATTGAATTGAATTGAATTGAATTGAATTGAACTGAACTGAAATGAAATGAATTGAACTGAATTGAACTGAATTGAACTGAATTGAATTGAATTGAATTGAATTGAATTGAATTGAATTAATAAAAAATGGAAGAAATTATTACAGCCCTAGACCTTCTCTGGTAGGCCATGATACCAACAAAAAAGTAAGTTATTCATTAATTTAAAACATCCAGTTTATGAGAGCAAAGAAAATACAGATTCACACTTGACCAAGAAGCCTGGTGTGAAATCTTGGACAAGCCACTGTACCTTAGCAATTTTTTTAATGAAACAGTGTAGTAACATGGTTAGTCAAAAGACCAAGATGTGTTCAAAGATGTAAAAAGCAGACCCAAGAACATAACTAAACAACTAATAACAACTTAGAAAAGCAAACCAAAATGACTCTGTTTGACTGCAAAAAGCCTACTGCATGCAGTATTTATGTCAGAGATGAAATTAAAACAGTGAACTATATTTCTTCACCCTGCCAAATCAGAGTGTAAGTAGAGAATGTCTGACTCATGTTCGACAGAGAAAAGTCTGCCTGTGATAGACACATAAACCTTGGGACAACAGGTGCCAGCTTAATTAGACTTTCAAAATAGTTCACTACCCACCAGCAAGCATATGTCCAGTAAAGCAAGCTGACTGTACAATAATACAGTACAGTGTC
The DNA here is from genome assembly GCA_023362775.1 of Charina bottae. Taxonomy (NCBI): domain Eukaryota; kingdom Metazoa; phylum Chordata; class Lepidosauria; order Squamata; family Charinaidae; genus Charina; species Charina bottae. The sequence goes on along the minus strand of JALMGJ010000002.1, from coordinate 93,062,022 downwards.
CTACGCAGAGTCCTCTAGGTTGTGGTCCCAGATAGACATAAATTAGGGATGAACAAGACATTAATACCTATACAAAATATATACTAGATCTGACCCAAAGCGTTCTGCCTTTGGGGCAAGTATTTAAAATAAACCCAAGAAAGAATAAAGCAGGTTATTAATATGAAACAAAGTATTACTATTTTATATACTAATTTACAAAGCAGGGTTTTCAACCTTTGCAGTTTTATTCAGCCAGGAAATAAACTGAATAAAATTTCTATAAACTCCATACAGCATTGAAGCTACAGCAGTAAAGCATATGTTTTTAGAGATAATAATGGGTGGAAATACCACAAGCCACAGTGGTTTACTTTTGACCCTTTCTAACCATGTGCTATAGAGACCATGCTATCACATTATGTTACGGCAACCTTTAATCGTTGTATTTGCCACACTTGCTGTGATGAACATGGCACGGATTCCTGGTGGGATTGTCCCTTAATGAGTCTTTCAACTTTGACCTTACAGAGGTATATATGACTCATCCTGGTAATGATCCCCAACCCCACCTTCAGGATGGGGAAGAAGGCTCTCACCCACTGTCTTTCTACCTCATGCTGGAGAGGGGTATCAAACAGCACCGAGCCCTATTGATGAGCAAGATCTGAAGCCTACACTTTCCTTGCCTCTTTCCCACAGAAGAGAGAGCTGGAAGGTATGGGGGAGTGTCTGTTACTTGAGGCTGAGGCTTGGAAGACCTTAACTGAGCAGCAACTGATACCTGTTTTTTTACTTGTTTTTGTGTCAGGAAAGGTTACTGGCATAGGCATCTGTCGGGGAGGGGGAGATGAAAAGTATATTGGAACATTATGATGCAAAAACTGCAACTTATGTCACTGTGTGCATGTCGTCATTTTGATGCAATCCTATTTTGCCATGGAAGCCTATGGTTATTGGAAAACAATTCCCTGTTGGGAAGAAGTGCCTGTCTCCAATCAATGGTCACGGGTGGGGGGGGGGGCATGGAAAAGTGAAACTGGCAACCTCAATTTTTGGGTTAGCTTCCAAAAAATAAACACTCCCTTGAGTTGGACTGAACTCCTGGTAGTAAGTACATGGATATGTCCATGTGATTTTCTTGGCAATTATGTGAAAGGGTTTGCCATTGCCACCTTACAGGGGTTCTTCTACTTCCCAATTGAACTACAGCCTTGAAAGTTCACAAAAGCATAAAGGAATATAAATACTCAATGTGTAAGAGAGATAAAAATGTCATAAAGCAAAAAGTGAATTGATTTCTATAGCATTACCTCCTGGCCATGTAGGATTAAAATGTGTGGCTACAGGATTCAACTCTTTTCCACATCCCCACCAGGGAAACAGATCAATCTCACAAGAGAGTCTCACAACAGTACCTTAATTAAAAAATAGAGAATTTACAAAGGAAATACAATACACATGATAGAGCACAAGTTGCCACTGGTTTGTGACAAATAACTTGTTACTGGCCCAAAACTTTCATAAAAAAGAGAGTTCTAAATGAATATAGATCACAAGAGATTTGAAAGTAAGCAAAGTACCTGATGTACTCTGCTTCAAAGTACTTGAGCTTCCTCCTTGATTCTTGGAGATTCTAGCCACTTATCAGAGAGAATTTGGGGATACGGTAAACCCTACTGTTCCAGCCTCAGTCCAGCCACTTCTTTGTGTTAAAAGGAACCAAATCTTTTTCCAGCTGAGGGAAGGCTGGAGTAACTCCTTTTGTGTACATGACAGAAGCATCTCTCCCTCATGAAGATGTGGATTTGGCATGTCTGAATGCATGCTGCATGCCTGCATGCTGCATTATCTCTTGCCTTTCCTTTTCACCTTTTCCTTGCATAACAGAGTGTGTTCATATAAGACTCCTTTCGTAGGACTACTTCATGTAACCATGGAAGTTGCCTACGATCAATAGTTTATTCAATAATAAATGTAATAATATCTAAGATGCTATAAAACTCTTTGCTGCTTTTATTTATTTATTTATTTATTTAACAGATTTATAAGGCTGCCCAACTCACACACGATGACTCCTGGCGGCTTACAGAATTAAAAACCATAAAAACACAATAGACACCCCTCCCCGGCGGCAGCAAACACATTCATACCAGCCACTTGATTGGCTCCGAAGCCTCTTGGGGTCCCCAGGCCCGTTGACAGAACCACATCTTCAGGGACTTCCAGAACAGGAGCAAGGAGGGGGCCAATCTTATATCTGGGGGAATGATGTTCCAAAGGAGGGAGCCACTACGGAGAAGGCCCTTTTCCTTGGTCCCACTAGATGTACCTCCCTAACTGAAGGGACCCGCAACATGCCCTGCCTCCCCACTCTGGTGGGCTGGGTGGATGTAACTGGGGAAAGGCAGTCCTGCAAATAACCTGGGCCCAAGCCATGTAGGGCTTTAAAGGTGATAACCAGCACCTTGAATTGGACCCGGAAGCAAATCGGAAACCAGTGCAGCTCCCGCAAAAGAGGTGACACATGGGCAAGTCTAGGCTTGCGCAAAACTATACGGGCTGCTGCATTTTGAACCAATTGAAGCTTCCAGATACTTTTCAAGGGCAGCCCCATGTAGAGCGCATTACAATAGTCCAAACAGGAGGTGACTAGGGCATGGGTGATTGTGAGAAGGGCCTGTTGGTCCAGGAATGGGCATAGCTGGCACACAATACATAGTTGTGCAAAGGCTCTCCTGGCCACAACTGCCACCTGCTCTTCAAGCAGGAGTCGTGAGTCCAGGAGAACCCCCAGGGTACGCATAGGGTCTGTCTGGGGCAGTGCAACCCCATCCAGTCCTGGTGATTTGTAAATTCTTTATTTCACAGTAAGTCTCAGAATTTCATCTTACAACACCTAAAACTCCCTTCGAGTCTGTTCCAGCATTAATACTGGCTTTATTTCTTCTTCCATACATTTTCTGTATTGAAGACACACACAATAATAATATTATAATTCATTCAGCTTCTCTGTTCAGCAGTGTAACTATTTCCATTGCTGGTTTTCTGCTGCTTACTTTTGTTGTTGTTGTTGCAGTGATGATAACATACTCATTTTCTTCTTTTTCGGAATTTCTTACTGCTTGGATTTATTTTACCAATGATTGAGCTCCTTTCTAGTCTCCTTGTTTGGACAAGTCATCTATTTTCTGAACAAAGCTTTCTTGTCCCTAATAACTACCTTGACTCTTCCTATTAATCAAACTTCTTCTTGAAGCTGGTGTCCTTTCCCGATCCACAGTTGTTTTTTGTAACCATCAAATGTTCTGGAACATATTATTTTACTGACATGCTGATTTTTTAAAATAACCTGTCCATTTCTTTTGGGTATCTTTTTTAAAAATAAAAGTAGCATTGTAAGAAGTTCTCAGCAATTTTAAACTTACCTACTTTTTGATTTTGATGGCTCTGTGGTCACTGTTTCCAATCACCTCAACACTTGAACTAGGTTCTAATTGATGATCAAGAGGCAGAATAATTGATTTCTTTTGGTGGCACTTTATTTTATGTGGCTAAATCATCATTACAGCACTTCCTCCTTTACATATCTCCCTCATTTCATTATTGTTATTTCATGTACTATGACTTTATCCCTCAAGAGCTTGAGCAGTTAAATCTCTTGGACTCTGCCTAGGAAAACGGCAGCTAACAATTTTGAATTGAATTAATGTCATTCGCTTTGACCTTCACCATTCTTATTTTAAAACAAAAACAGAATGAGATACCTGTTCTATGCCAGGAAATGTCATAAAAGTCATTTTTATTTTTGCATCAGATAAAAAGAAACGTCTCCTTCAAGCTGGGATCAATTCCTGGTGATTTCATGGTCACCTTTGTACTGTTTCTTGGCAACAATAAAGAAGCAGTTTGCCACTGTTTTCTTGCAGGTTGTCTACAGCTCCTGGTAGTCTCTCGTCCAAATACTTGCCAGGACTGACCTTGCTTAACTCTTTGAAATCATTCAGACACATGATTTTAATAAAAATACAGTATTTAAGAGCTTACAGAGTCTTAAACTTCAAGTTGTTTCAATAAAATTGGTTTTTTCTTGTTTAGTATTTTTTATTCCATGTCATGGCATCCATGAAATTATGCACCATGAATTACTAGTACACTGATGATCTCAAAATAGTAATCATCTGCTTTTCTGGAGAGCCTTTTCACATATTTTCAAGGCACCACTAACTCTTACAGGTAATACTTGGCATCTACCATTCTTTCACACATGTGGAATACAGATATCACTCCAGATTTCCTTTGAGGCCAATCATAAACTTAGATGGGCATTTGAGAACATGAAGAAATGCAATAGAGACATACTGGCAAAAAACTACAGTTAAATAATATGCTCAAATGTTCCTTTCCTCATTGAAACTACTAAGAGATCTGTGATTGGAGCATGAGATACAATAAGTGTGCCACTCTCTGTGCTTTGAAAAACCTGAAATGAAGATCCAAAAACACATGCCTAAATCTCAATATTAGTATTTATCAATTTTGAAAGGTTTGGGGAATTTACAGTTTTAGAGATTTTTAAAAATGATCAAATTTGTAATGCAGGCAGTATTGATTTTGCTAAACATTATAGTTAAATCTAGCCATGATTTTCTTATGGGAAAAAGATACATGCATTATCTGAAGCATAACTGAACTGATATCAGAGAATTCACAAGAACTGGTAGAACACCTAGCGTAACAAGAATTAGTTTTCAAAATGTTAACTAATGTATTTGTTTTATAGCCATGTTGGAAAGTACTTATTTTTCATTAGTATTCCATTCACAATCCTCAATATTTGATAAAAGTTTGCCTATAGGCATAATTAACCTGAGAGGAAGGTATGTTTTGATCTCTAAAGAAACAAGGCTTTTTTTCTCCATTTTTCTAGTTTGAGAATAGCTACAAGAGTCCTACTGTAAAACAGTCATGGATTTATTAGACCCATGATAATTTCACATATTAAAATCCAACTTTATCCCAAAGAATTGTAGACTTCCAGAAGCTTAGAATTCCAAAAATGAGAACTGGGCTGCTCCTCAACCGAGAAATTGTTGCACAAAAACCCATCACCATCTAGGCTTCACAACTGAATTGAATGACAGCATGTCAGAAGGCCTGCTACAGAAACAGCCATGGTTACATGCTTGTCATGCAATAAGCCATCACGTGAAAATCTCATGTTGTTGTTGTTCAGTCGTTTAGTCGTGTCCGACTCTTCGTGACCTTATGGACCATAGCACGCCAGGCCTTCCTGTCCTCCACTGTCTCCCGGAGTTTACTCAAATTCATGTTCATTACATCGGTGATGCTATCTAACCATCTCATCCTCTGCTGTCCCCTTCTCCTTTTGCCTTCAGTCTTTCCCAGCATCAGGGTCTTTTCCAGTGAGTCCTCTCTTCGCATTAGGTGGCCAAAGTATTTGAGCTTCAGCTTCAGTATCTGTCCTTCCAATGAGCAGTCAGGGTTGATTTCCTTTAGGATTGACTGGTTTGACCTCCTTGCAGTCCAAGGGACTCTCAAGAGTCTTCTCCAGCACCACAGTTCGAAAGCATCAATTCTTCGGCGCTCAGCCTTCCTTATGGTCCAACTCTCACAGCCATACATTACTACTGGAAAAAACATAGCTTTAACTATACGGACCTTTAATATAAGAAAATCTCATAGCCTTTGTTAAAAGTTACACTGCAATCTATTTTTGAATAGTCATTCCAGGCAACTTTCCACAAATCCACTTGCCAATAAACCTAGGACAAGGAATTCTTTGATCTTGGTAAGCCAGGACATTCATGGGAAGAGTTTGAACTATAGCAGGGACAGTGAGCTGCAAGAAAAATCTGGACTAGAGTTTTGTGAGACTGTTTCTTTTTAAATCCTGAACGGCATTTTTTCTTTCCTCTCATCTTTCTGAGAACACTGAAAGTCTGGTTGGTAGGCTAAATATAATTTAGAACTCTCTATGATGCTGTTTAACATTATGTAGAGAATAGATTTCTTCCAAATACTGTAGCCATTTGGCCAAAAAGGTCCTTGCCCTTCCTTCCAATAGTTCATCTACCATTTAAGAACAACATGAAATTTTGCCCTGTAAACTAATTACTAGATGAGCACAGGACATTTTCAACTCTCCCAGTTTCATCTTTCCCACTGTGACCAGCTGTATAGCTTTTCTTCATTCTCCAGTCTCACCTGTAACTGACTTCTCCCTCTCATTTTACCCCAATTTCCAAAGTAGAAAGGGGGGGGGGAGTTCTGTTCCAAGCAACTCTGGATTTTAAAGAGAAGATGACGCAAGGAAGAAAAAACACAGCATCAATTTCTTTAAGTGAGAGAGAGAGTTTTCAACTGTTTAATCCAGTTTTGGAAAGAGATGTTTAGTGAACTGTCGTAAGACTTGGCAGAAAAGCGAGACATTGTTTAATTTTTAGAGAGCATCCTGGAGAGGAAAATGTGGTCATTGTTGCTAGGACCAAATAAGGATTGCTGAAAGATGAATTTCCTATTTCCTTGAGTGTCCCCTCCCCATGACAACCAGAAAAGCCTCTTCTGAGGGTTGCAGGACTATCCTTAATGGAGTGTATTCTTTCTAAAGAGTTAAGGGAAAAGGGAGCTTGTGCTAAAATAGGCAAAGGCATCTCTTGTAAGCAGGACTGCCTATTTTCTTTATACCTTCTTCCCACATGGAAATGTTCACCATTCGACTTCCGGGTGTTGGGTTGACCGGTGCGCTGAGCCGAAAGCTCCGCGGTTTTTCCGTTTGCGGCGATTTTAAAAGGAAAAAAATCGCTGAAAAATCGTCTTCGAAGAGAGGGTGAGCAGAAGATTGCCCACAGAAGGGTCGCCGGATTCGCCGCTCTTTTCTGACCCCCGTATTTCCACCACGGGGGAAGGGAGATTGAAGCGGTGAAAGGCGGCTGGAACTGTCAAGAAGCTCTGCGGAAACCATGAATCTGAATAAGATAAGTAGCACATCACCCAACCTTTTAGACACACTTTTTATTTTTAAATATTATTTGCCTTATTAACATCTAAGATTTATCTCTGGACTTGATTTATAAATGCTGGTGTTTTCCTTCTTTCTTGCCAAAGGATTGTTTAAACGGTGGGACTGGAAAGCTAATTGACTCTGCCTGAAATGGATTGAGTGACTTTCTTTTTTATTCCTATTTTGGTTTATTTTTACTCTTATTACAATTGGAAGTTATTTCGTTTTTGGGACTATCTTGCCTAGATTTTAATTTCTTATGGATTAATGAATTAATGATTTAACATCCTTTCTTTTATCTACTTGTGATTTTTTTTGAAAGAATTTTTCTTTTTCTTCTTTACGTGTTTGAATATTTTTTGGATTACATAAGTTGCTTTATATAATTTTTAAGCCCGTTGCCTTAACCACTAGACCAAACTGACTCTTTATATATGTTTTCAAATGACAGCATCAAGGGGTACTGTTCAGAATGAATATTAACTGAATATTCTTCAGAATCCCTTGCAGATGTGTAATACCTGCTTTTCTATTAAAAGTGGTCAAAATCCACTAGAAAGTGAACACAAAAACAGATCAAGTACTTACAAAAATGTTTGCACAAGGTTCACATACTGCTATATGTTCATTAATACTTCTCATTTTTCTGCAAGAAGTTGCATGTATAGAATATTATTATTTTATTTACTTTGCATATAGCATTGCAACCCAGGATATAGTATAATACTACCCTTTATTTAGTGAAAGAAATCTTCCGCCAACAGAAAAGCATATTTGGACACATCCCATGAGATAAATCTTCCAAATGGAAGCAAAATTGGCACAGGCCAGTTTTGTATTAACCACAATGATGACAAAATGATGAACTGTACACTGTGATGTCTTGACACAAGCACCGCCCTTTAATGCTTGTGTTGCAACATCACATACCAGTATGTAAGGTATGTAAGGTGCAAAGTCTTCACTGCAACGTCACAACATACATTGTCACTTGTCTCCTAACCCTGAAGATGCCAGGGTGAAAAATGGCCTGGAGATTGCTTTGTGGATATGTGTTAAATAGTCCTATGTGCTTTCTTCCAAGGCACTGAAACACTTATGCTTAAAAAATCCAAATCATTATAGGGACCAATGGCTATATTGTGTCTAGAATGAATATTTAGCAACCATATTTGGAATCATAGAATCAAAGAGCTGGAACGACATTAACATTCTTAAATATACAACAATTATTTTAAAGCAAAATAGGGTTCAATGAAGTCTTAATTATGTCTCAGTAAAGACATAATGCACTTATGGTTATTGTGTATACAGTACACTCCTATTCAGAACATGATCAAAGATGTACCCCACTATAGCAGAGATCTGAAAATTATCTAAATAGATTAATTACTATATAAAGAATTTTAGAGAAAGTTATTAAAAATCCAGCTAGGGAACATAAAAGTAAGCCTTCTGTAGTTCTGGAGCAATTCTCCACATTTAAGAGAATTAAGATAAATGTCCTAATCAAGCATTTCAGATACCTGATAATGGAATTTATCTTAATGCTTTGAGTAATTTAATTTCTATGTATTCATGAAATAATATTAGCTCCCTCTAGTGGTCAAAAATACCAACCGGTGCGCAAACTATTAATCTTGGATGAACTTCCAAGATAAAACACTTTATTTATATTTAAAGTGGACATTTTTGAAATCACATCAGGATTGTACTGATGGTATCTTCCTTATAGGGTTTTGGTGTAATTGCATTAACATGCAACAATGCTTAATTTCTCTAAGACCAAGGCTCCAATTCTATACACATTTATCTGACCCAACGTCCCATTCTGCACAGTGGGACTTCCAAATAAACACATAATATAAGATTACATGGCATACCTCATAAAACACCTTATAGTTGGATTTTGCTAGATTGTGCTCTTTCTCAATTTTCTATGAAGCAAGTCTCCTACAGATTTTATACACTGAATTCCAAGTTTATTCACATTATAGGTAAAGGTTCCCCCCGCACATTTGTGCAGTCGTGTCCGACTCTAGGGGCCGGTGCTCATCTCTGTTTGTTAGCTGAAGCACCAGCATTGTCCAAAGATGCTTCCGTGGTCATGTGGCCAGCATGACACGCGCAGAACGCTGTTACCTACCCACCGCAGTGGTACCTATTCATCTACTTGCATTTGCATGCTTTCGAATTGCTAGGTTGGCAAGAGCTGGGGCGAGTGCGGGAGCTCACTCCGTCACGCAGGGCTAGGGATTCAAACCTCCGAACTTGCGATCTTCCAATCGACAAGCCTGGCGTCTTACCCGTTGAGCCACCACGCCCCTACATTATACCCCCCAACATATTCAGTATGCTGTTGTACAATCCAGGCTATGCATCGTCCACCAATTACTGCTCAGATCAAGCCAGCCAATAGCTGAGCAGAAAGAATGGCAGCCCACTCTACAGTACAGGTTCCCCACCAGCCCTGCATGAATTCACAAATAGCAGAAAGAGGGGGAGGGGTCCTGAAATATTAAAGAAAAGTGTTTCTAGCACTCCCTTCCTTAAAAGCACACAGGCTTGTATTTGTCCATATCCTGGGGGGTGGGGTGGGGATGGCTATGTGTCTTACAGTTGCAAATACTTAAACTGAAATCAATAATGTGGTCAGGTATTATAAGCATATCCATGCTGTAAGGAAACCAAGTTAACTCTTTATTGGAAGAATACAAGTCAGAAAGAATATTGACTTAAATAGATTAAAGAAAATAATCTATTCTCCTTGCTGCAAGGACCAGAACATACATTTAAAAATTCGGCAGGCTTCCCAGTCTTCAAATTTAACTGATATTTTGACATGCAAGAAATAATTTTAGGTTAATATCTCAATCAATCTGCCCTGCTTGGAAGAAGTCAGTTAAGATGAGCATGAAGATAGCTATCAATTTATTTGCTAGTGGTTACTAAAGTAAGAGAACTACAATTATGTTGTTATGTTTAAAAGAACCAGAAATCTAATATTTAAAACTATTAGACATAACTTAAAGATCAAAGCAGGATAAAATGCTGTTATCTTTCTCAGGATTTCAAAAACAACATGCAAATTTTACATCTACTGATGTTAGCAGAATTTCAGCTTACAGTCTTTTGACTGCTTTTAAATATTGGGCCACACAGGATTTTCATTAGAAAATAATATCTGATCCAAGTATATGTAGAATGACTTTGGTTTCTGTGCAAAACAAAAATGTCCACATGGAAACATTTCACCTTAACCTTTACAAAAACGACCCCGTTCATGTGACTGCAGACTTCTCCAACATGAGATGCCCTGTTCCATGCTGCTCCAAATGTGATCAGCAATTTGTACAGAAAGAAACAAGCAAATACTTGCATATTTTGCTCATACTGAAATCATTAGACATTTATTTATTAACCGAACCTCACTAAACCTCACAAAAGGCAGCTGAACAGAAATTAACAAAATTCTTTAATGATTCATTTGAGAAATTGATAAATCTATAGGTACTGTAAATGTTTTTAAACAACCGTGTTGCCTGAAGGTACTTACCCATCCAGCAAAGGGTGCTTTAGGGTAAAAAAATTAAGAAACATTTAGGGGTATGTTCTAATAAGGAGTAATTTATTCTGTTATGAAATCACTCAGACACTTCAAAACTGAAGACCAATTAGTTTAATTGCATTGACTATTCACTGTTGCATGTACAGAATTAAAAAGAAATCTAATTTTAACAGAGATCTTCCTATCCATACACAAAATCTTCTTGTAAATATATTCAAACAAGTGCAAGTCAGGAAAAAAAAACTTTCAAGCAATGCCATGATAGGTATTTATTTCTCACATTCACCTAATAATACAATATATATACTTTAAAAAATTCTATTCCTCATCCACATACCTGGTGGGCAGCGACATTCAGAGGGTACTTCTCTTGCTGTACGTAGTTTGGCTAACCCCTCGCTCAGTTTCTGTCAAGAAAGCAAATAAATAAATAAATAAATAAATACATACATACATACATACATACATACATACATACATACATACATACATCCTTCTTTAGATGATAAAGGGACTTAGAAATAACATCTCAAAAATAACCATGACCTAGCCCCAGGTGTAAGGTCACACAGCCACCTAGAAACATATTTAGGATTCCCTTACTAACTTTGCTCAGACTGAAGAAGCTCCTTGGATAAGGAGCGAAACGTTTCCACTGAGAAAATAGAAATCCAGTTGACATGATTCAAGCTACATACATACATACATACATACATACATACATACATACATACATACATACATACATACATACATACTAATAGAGAACAAATGTTATCCATGCTATTGCCAAACATGCAAGTTCTTTCCAAATCGAAGCCTAGTCCCATTGATTTCAATGAGAAAATTAAGCAAATATTTATATCTCTTCCACTGGAAACTCCAAGACTTGCTCAGCTTCGATTGGATCGCATCCAGTATTTAGTTAATTTTATAATAATAGATTGCTTCAAGCCAAATAAATACACAAACCAGCATTCTGATTTTTTGTTCCTTTCAATTGTTTTAGATTTAATAGGCAAAATTGCTTACTAATAGTTGAAAGAATCCATTCTTAACTATTCATTGCACCTGTTCCCTTAGAGACCCTGTAAAATCGTTGACTGAGACTCAAATAAAGCAATGCTATCCTATGCATTTTCTAAACTAAAGGAATTACCTGTATAGGCCATTGTCTATTTGTAGACAGGATTATGCAGCTTTCACATTTAAAAAGGGAAGAAGCTAGAAAATGAAGCTGCACTGTTGAATTTTAGAACACTTGTTTCTATTCAGTTCTGTGGATCTATGCAGCATCGTAGATGAGCAGTAAGAGTCAAAGCAATCAATCACATAATAAAGCAAATAAGTGAAGGAGGGAGACATTGAAAACTAGAAATATTCATGCCAGATTGAAACTACTTGATTGAGCACTTCTTTTGGGCTGTGGGTTCAAGCTATCTCTGTATACATGCACAGGCACTGTCATCACAGGCACCTCCCTGCATTTTCCCCAGCAAAGCTAAGTGACTTTGCATGCACAGACATGCAGAAACAGCTGGAAGCAGCTGTGCAGGCTTGGAAAAAGGTATGGCTGCTTTAACCATTTGAAAAGTGGAGCTTCATATATGCTCCCCCACATCCAGAAGCATCTTCTCTAATATACAATAAAGCAACATTTTTTTTTATTTAGGACAAAGGCTGGGAAGTCAAATTAGAGAAAAACACAAAGAACTGCTCTTTTTTTTAAAAAAAAAATAACAAGTTGTTCTTGTCCCTAAGCATTTTCCAAGACAAATTCACTTGAGAATGTCATAACTGTGGAGTTTAACCTAGAGACATGCTCTTGGGACATTTTGTGCAGTACAAGAGTGAGGTGTCATACTGTGGTGCTCTCCTTTGGAGCTCTCGTCTTTCACTAGCATGCCATCACTGATGTCTCTGCAATGACATCTATGCTCTTCTTTGGCACTGACCTATAACAGCTAAAAATAACAGCCTGGCAATATAGAAAATGGACATTAACAAAAAGAGCTGCACTGATTTCAAACATTCTTCAGTCATCCACTGAATGAGGTAAATCTAGAGAAAATCACTTTAATTTAATTTGTGTTTACAATAGTCAAAATAATACAAATCACTCAGACCTCCTGCTTGAACAGCAGGTGGAGGACCTTTGAACAACTGCATCTTGTATGCCATTTATAGCCATTTCTGGAACAGGGGGCTTAACTCAGGCCTTTGTCACCTCACAACTGGACTGCATGGGGCTGCCCTTGAAGACTGGTCAGTCATTTCAGTTGGTTCAGTAACTGGCCTGAATAGTTACAGGAGTACCAAGGTTCACCTATGTGACATCACTACGGCAGAAGCAGCACTGGTTGGCAGTTAATTCCAAATGCAATTCAAAGTGCAGGTTATCACCTTTAAAACCATACATAGCTTAACACCTGGATATCTCTAAGACCACCTTCTCCAAGATGAATCTTCTCCTTTGGTGAGATCTGTCAGAAAGGGCTAGCTGAGGATCCCAACTCTGAGGAAATGTTATCTGCAAGGAACTTGTTGTTGTTTATTCGTTCAGTCGCTTCCGACTCTTCGTGACTTCATGGACCAGCCCACGCCAGAGCTTCCTGTCGGCCGTCACCATCCCCAGCTCCCCCACGGTTGAGTCTGTCACCTCCAGAATATCATCCATCCATCTTGCCCTTGGTCGGCCCCTCTTCCTTTTGCCTTCCACTTTCCCTAGCATCAGCTTCTTCTCCAGGGTATCCTGTCTTCTCATTATGTGGCCAAAGTACTTCAGTTTTGCCTTTAATATCATTCCCTCAAGTGAGCAATCTGGCTTTATTTCCCGGAGTATGGACTGGTTTGATCTTCTTGCAGTCCAAGGCACTCTCAGAATTTTCCTCCAACACCACAGTTCAAAAGCATCTATCTTCCTTCGCTCAGCCTTCCTTATGGTCCAGCTCTCGCAGCCATAGGTTACTACAGGGAATACCATTGCTTTAACTATGCGGACCTTTGTTGTCAGTGTGATGTCTCTGTTCTTAACTATTTTATCAAGATTTGCCATTGCTCTCCTCCCAAGAAGTAGATGTCTTCTGATTTCCTGGCTGCAGTCAGCGTCTGCAGTAATCCCTTACTCTATATTAAACTATTATTCGTTCAGTCGCTTCCGACTCTTCGTGACTTCATGGACCAGCCCATGCCAGAGCTTCCTGTCAGCCGTCGCCATCCCCAGCTCCCCCACGGTTGAGACCGTCACCTCCAGAATATCATCCATCCATCTTGCCCTTGGTCGGCCCCTCTTCCTTTTGCCTTCCACTTTCCCTAGCATCAGCTTCTTCTCCAGGGTATCCTGTCTTCTCATTATGTGGCCAAAGTACTTCAGTTTTGCCTTTAATATCATTCCCTCAAGTGAGCAATCTGGCTTGATTTCCTGGAGTATGGACTGGCTTGATCTTCTTGCAGTCCAAGGCACCCTCAGAATTCTCCTCCAACACCACAGTTCAAAAGCATCTATCTTCCTTCGCTCAGCCTTCCTTATGGTCCAGCTCTCACAGCCATAGGTTACTACAGGGAATACCATTGCTTTAACTATGCGGACCTTTGTCGTCAGTGTGATGTCTCTGCTCTTAACTATTTTATCAAGATTTGCCATTGCTCTCCTCCCAAGAAGTAGACGTCTTCTGATTTCCTGGCTGCAGTCAGCATCTGCAGTAATCTTTGCGCCTAGAAATACAAAGTCTGTCACTGCCTCCACTTTTTCTCCCTCTATTTGCCAGTTATCAATCAAGCTGGTTGCCATAATCTTGGTTTTTTTGAGGTTTAACTGCAACCCAGCCTTTGCACTTGCTTCTTTCGCCTTCGTCATAAGGCTCCTCAACTCCTCCTCACTTTCAGCCATCAAAGTGGTATCATCTGCATATCTGAGATTGTTAATGTTTCTTCCAGCAATTTCAACTCCAGCCTTGGATTCCTCAAGCCCAGCACGTCGCATGATGTGTTCTGCGTACAGGTTGAATAGGTAGGGTGAGAGTATACAGCCCTGCCGTACTCCTTTCCCAATCTTAAACCAGTCCGTGGTTCCGTGCTCTGTTCTTACCGTTGCTACTTGGTCATTATACAGATTCCTCAGGAGGCAGACAAGATGATTTGGTATCCCCATACCACCAAGAACTTGCCACAATTTGTTATGATCCACACAGTCAAAGGCTTTAGGATAGTCAATAAAACAAAAATAGATGTTTTTCTGAAACTCCCTGGCTTTCTCCATTATACAGCGGATATTGGCAATTGGGTCTCTAGTTCCTCTGCCTTTTCTAAACCCAGCTTGTACATCTGGCAATTCTCGCTCCATGAATTGCTGGAGTCTACCTTGCAAGATCTTGAGCATTACCTTACTGGCATGTGAAATAAGTGCCACTGTTCGATAGTTTGAACATTCTTTAGTGCTTCCCTTTTTTGGTATGGGGATATAAGTTGATTTTTTCCAATCTGATGGCCATTCTTGTGTTTTCCAAATTTGCTGGCATATGGCATGCATCACCTTGACAGCATCATCTTGCAAGATTTTAAACAGTTCAGCTGGGATACTGTCGTCTCCTGCTGCCTTGTTATTAGCAATGCTTCTTAAGGCCCATTCAACCTCACTCTTCAGGATGTCTGGCTGTAACTCACTGACCACACCGTCAAAGCTATCTCCAATATTATTATCCTTCCTATACAGATCTTCCGTATATTCTTGCCACCTTTTCTTGATCTCTTCTGCTTCTGTTAGGTCCTTGCCATCTTTGTTTTTGATCATACCCATTTTTGCCTGGAATTTACCTCCGATGTTTCTAATTTTCTGGAAGAGGTCTCTTGTCCTTCCTATTCTATTGTCTTCTTCCACTTCCGCACATTGCTTGTTTAAAAATAATTCCTTATCTCTTCTGGCTAACCTCTGGAATTTTGCATTGAATTGGGCATATCTTCCCCTATCACTGTTGCCTTTTGCTTTCCTTCTTTCTTGGGCTTCTTCCAGCGTCTCAGCAGACAGCCATCTTGCCTTCTTGGTTTTCTTTTTCTTTGGGATGTTTTTGTTGCTGCCTCCCGAACAATGTTGCGAACTTCTGTCCATATTTCTTCCGGGACCCTATCTACTAAATCTAGTCCCTTAAATCTATTCTTCACCTCCACTGCATATTCCTTAGGAATATTAGTGAGCTCATATCTAACTGATCTGTGGGTCTTCCCTATTCTCTTTAGTCTGATTCTAAATTTTGCAATAAGAAGTTCGTGATCTGAACTACAGTCAGCTCCAGGTCTTGTTTTTACCGACTGTATAGATGTCCGCCACCTTTGGCTGCAAAGGATGTAGTCAATCTGATTTCGGTGTCGACCATCTGGTGAAGTCCATGTATAAAGTCGTCTTTTAGGTTGTTGGAAGAGAGTGTTTGTTATGCACAGTGAGTTGTCTTGGCAAAATTCTATCAGCCTATGTCCTGCTTCATTTTGTTCTCCCAGACCATGCTTGCCTGTAATTCCAGCTGTCGTCTGACTACCCACCTTAGCATTCAAGTCTCCTGTAATGAAAATAACATCTCTTTTTGGTGTATTATCCAGTAGGTGCTGCAGATCCTCATAGAACTGATCTACTTCTGCTTCTTCAGCATCTGTGGTTGGGGCGTATATTTGGATCACTGTGATGTTAAATGGCTTATCCTGAATTCGAATTGAGATCATTCTATCGTTTTTTGGATTGTATCCAAGCACTGCTTTAGCCACTTTATTATTAATTATGAAGGCTACTCCATTTCTTCTGTGGTCCTCTTGTCCACAGTAGTAGATCTGGTGGTCATCTGATGTGAAGTGGCCCATTCCAGTCCATTTCAGTTCACTGACACCTAAAATGTCTATATTTAATCTTGACATCTCACCAATAACCACATCCAATTTGCCCTGGCTCATAGATCTTACATTCCAGGTTCCTATGGTGTGTTGATCTTTAGAACATCGGATTCGTCGTTCACCACCAGCACCGTCGGCCGCTAGCCGTCCTTTCGGCTTTGAGCTAGCTGCGTCATCACATCTGGGGCTAGTTGAACTTATCCTCTGTTCCTCCCCAGTAGCATTTTGACCATCTTCCGACCTGGGAGTCCCATCTTCCTATGGTATACCGACATATCTCTGGTTGTACTGATCCATTTAGTTTTCACGGCAAGAATCCTGGGGTGGGTTGCCATTACCTTCCCCAGGGATCGTATTTAGTCTGACCTCTCTGCCACGACCTTCCCGTCTTGGGTGTCCCTTCACAGTTTAGCTCATGGTTTCATTGAGGTGCTCAAGCTCCAGCACCACGACAAGGTAACGATCTCCTTTGCTGGAGAAGGAACTTGTGCTACCTTGTAAATATATGAACCTTGTTTTTCAAACTGTAGATCAGGGCTTTCCAAAGTTTTCCCGCGGCGACACACCAACCGCCGTTGCGGCAGCGCGCAAAAACCCGGAAGCGCTGCTGCCGCTTTCAGTTTTTGCGTGCCACCGTTGGTGTGTCGCCGCGGGGAAACCTGGAAGCGCCGCCATTGCGGCAGCGCGCAAAAACCCGGAAGTGCTGCTGCCGCTTTCAGTTTTTGCGCGCCGCCATGGCTGCGGCGCTTTCGGATTTTCGCGCACCGCCGTTGGTGTGTTTCCGCGGGAAAACCTGGAAGCGCTGATGGCCATCAGCACTTCTGGGTTTTGACGCGACACACCTGGGCCCCGCAGGCGACACACTTTTGTGTCGCAACACACACTTTGGAAAGCTCTGCTGTAGATAATGGGCTAAGAAGACATTTCTATGTTTAATCACACCAATCATGTTATAAAAAGACCCATCACATAAGGTAGCATAGAACTTATGCAGGATGGTAGAGGTCAAGTTACATGATCCAAAAATTCCAATGTCTCTATATAAATGCAGAGTATTCCAGTGTCCCTATATAAGAACTAGCCTGCTGCCTGATGTGGATTTATTTTATTTATTTGTCTTATTTATACCCCGCCTATCCCCTCCCTACTGGAGGACTCTAGGCGGCTTACAGTATTATATATCTCCAATCCAATTATACAATTATACAACATCAATTATTACAATTTATTCCCGCGCGACAGGGAGAGAGGAAGGGAACCGGCTCTTCTGCTGCAGGCATTGGACTGCAAGTCCCAGAATGCCTTGCTCCGCGCCGGCTGCTGACGTCCAGGAAGCTGGTGTCTCCGGATCCGTCGTCCTCCGTCGACATCGCCGCTCTTCCGAGGTCTTTCTTGGAATCGAGGACGACCCTCCGCTGGACGCCCGCAAATTGTCCCACATGAGTGGTACCCATTAATCTACTTGCTAAATAGCTTTTGAATTGCTGGGTTGGCATAGAGCTAGGGCAAGTGACGAGAGCTCACCTCGTCACGCGGTTTCGAACTGCCAACCTTATGGTCGGCAGTCTAACGGCTCAGTGGTTTAACCCGCTGAGCCACCGCGCCCCTCTATGGATGGTAGGATAGTAAAAAAAAAAGATGATTATGAGATGGTAGCAAGATGAATTTCAACAGAAACAAATGTGAAGTCTTACATTTGGGTAAGAAAAATCAAGCATTAATATAAGTTGAAGGGAATACACCAGGCAACAGTATATTCAAAAAGAATCTGGGTCTCTTGGTGGATCACAAATTGAATATGAGCCAGCAGTGTATGATGCAACTGCAAAAAAAAAGAGAGAGAGAGAGAGAAGCAAATGCAGTCCTAGGCTGCATCAACAGAAGCATAGTATCAATAGTAAAGAAAATCACTGTACCTCTCTATTCAGCATTGGTCAGGCTACATCTAGAATATTGCATCCAGTTCTGAACATCACATTTTAGGAATGACACTGGAAAAACTAGAGCATGCCCAGAGGAAAACAACCAAGTTGAAAAGGGGTCAAGAATGAAAAATGTATGAAGAACAGCTGGACATCTTGGATAGGTTTAGCCTGGAGAAGACAAACCTGCAGGAAGACATGATACTTGACTTTAAGTATTTGAAGCACTTTTGTCTTGGGAGATGGTAAACTTTCTTTCATTGGAGGTGAAGAAGCTGTGGAAGGTCGGCCATGTGTCAGAAACTGGAGAGGTGATTCCTATACTGGGCAGGAGGATGGATTAGACACCCAAGGATCCTTCAAACCTTACGATCTATGATACTATGAACTTCCTCTTAAACTCAATACTTTGTTCAGTTTACGAATCATAATAATCCAGACAACGGATTGTCCAACTTCTCCTTGATTATATTCTGTGAAAATGAGCTCACCACCTCCCTTGATAATTAGTTCCACAGTCAAGTTGCTTTCCTCCTGTAACTTAAGACCACTATTCTGTGTCATGCCTTTGGGGATGATAGAAACAGGTCCTAACTTTCTTCTGTATGACATCCTTTCAGTGTTATCATATTTGTACCCACCTTAATGTTTTTCTCTTCTCAAAGCTAAACCTTCTTCATTGCTCTTTTCTGGTCATGTTCAGTTCATCTAACTCCTTCTCAAAGTATGATACCAAAAAGAGAACAGAATTGAGGTGGGATCTGACTAGTGCAGAACAAGATAGAACTCTTATTTTCTGTGATTTGGAAACAATTAAGACTTCTCTTAATGACGTTCCATTTGATACTTCATTCGAATTTGGTGAGGAACAATGGCCAAATATCCCTTGAGTATGTTTTTAAAGATAGTCATGTATCCCCTTAATTGTCATGCCATCCAGCCCACACATAACTAGTTTCCAATCCAGAATGTTATGGGGTACTTTATCATATGCTTCATTGAAATCAAGATTCTTTATATCCATGGCAATCCAAGTGAGAATGTTACAAGTAAAAAAAAAAGTCAGCTGCACAAGACCTGCTCTTGACTCATCCATACTGGCTTTTGGTAATCACCACATTATTATCAAGGTGTGTGCAGACTGATTGTTTTATTGTCTGCTCCAGAATCTTCCCAGGTATTTAACTGTTTCACAGTTGTGGACAGCCACAGAGATGACCTTGGAGAACCTATGCGGTGGCGGTTACAATAGCATGTTTTAGGCCAGGGAAACAAAGTGTTAGAGAAAACATAGGCAGGCTTTCAAGATTCTGTTACTATAGTCTGTATTAATGGAGTTCCAGTCATCTTGAGTCTGTTTCCTGACCTGGTCTACCTTGAAGGGCTGACAATAGTTTCCTGGATCCCTCTTTTCCCATTTTTGAAATTAGAATTTCCTGTGACATTTGCCTTCCTTTCATTGTCTAACATTTCACCTGTTTTTGGGGATTTCTCGAAAGTAATACATAAAAGTTCAGTCAGACCATTAGGCGTGTTCCTATAGTATGGTAGGATCTAAGTCATGCAGCCTTGGAGATTTTAACTCATTCAAAATAAACAGACATTTCCTGAACATCTCTCTCTCAATCTCAAGCATCAGTCCTGCCCCTTCACCCTGCCTGGTACAGCACATACCTTCTTGTTGATAAAGACTGAATCAGAATAGGAATTGAGTAGTTCCACCTTTGTAGTTGGTTGTGTGCTAATGTCTAGCATGTTGCCATCTTTGCTGAACAACTGGTGTAAATACTCTTTTCTCTTCCTTTTATTTTGAATGTATTTTGTTGTTGTTCGCACTGTTCACCAACCTCATCTTATTCTGATTTTTAGCCCACCTGACACCATCTCTACAATTATGAATTATGTCTATTTTTAGTCCTTCTTTTGATCCCCCATATGTGTCCTTTTTTTTTCAGATCTTCATTAAATATCTAAAACAGGATTCTCTAATGAATGAATATATTACTCCCCATATTCTCCTTTGTATGCCAGTTTTTAAAAAATAATATTAGAAAATACTTTTTCAAGCCGGGCATTCCAATCTTTTAGTCACTCAGAAAAAGAAAATAAACACAGCAGGAGACATAATAAATGTAAGATTTATACCAATGGTTCATTGATTTAGCATTACTATATAACCAAAGCAATCCAGATTAAAAAAAAGTTCAGCAAGTAAGAAACTATTCTCAATCGTAAACAAAAATGAAATGCAAATGATATCTGGATAGGTTTGCAACTTCCAGCTAAATGTGAAAAATAAACCATCTTCCTTTGAATATTTCTGCAGCATCCACTGTTTGTATTAGAATTTCCTTTTTTCATAATGACTATTTCAAGAAGGGATTTTTCATTACAGTATCACTTCATTAAGCTGCAATCATACTATTACACTACAGTAGTAATTTCCCCATTTCTCTTGGCTTTTGTTCATCTATTTGTAAATCACAAGGCAGTAAAGTTGGACTGAATTAGTCATATTGTATAGACTGACTACAAACTTCAAAACACTGGTACGAAAGTGCTATTTATAGCAGGAGAGTGTATTCCAGGATATCTTGCAAGTTATCCTGTGACTGTTAAGGAGGTCATGAAGAATTGTATCTGAGACTTACCCTATTTGAACGCTCTGTCAGTAATACAGCAGACTTAAGAATCAAAGGACATATTTATTCATATCATTTGGAACTACCTATATTTAATAGAGGGATTTTGTAGTTCTGCAGAAATTTTATTCTTGAAATCAAATTTAAACTCCCCGTTCTTCTTTCCTTGACTGCTCACAATCAACATTAAGTGGAGTTAGACAGCATATAGACATTGGTGTCAGATTCTGCCCTGGTTTTGTTTAAATGTTAAGCAATTTCATGCCAATTTTCCAGTCTTGGAGATATAGCTACAGACTGAGAAACACCATAAACTGTTTTAATCTCTTGACATGGGTTTTGCATCAAGTATCTACATCCCACACACTTCTGGTCTTTTAAAGAAAGCAAACGATGGGTGCTTTGGATAGGATTAGAAAACATACCATGAAAGGAATTCTTAACCTTTCTAATTCTTCTCCAAAAGTTGGCTGCAAACTGTAAAATCTCATGAGCAAAAAGCCCCCAACATTATAAACCTGTTAGATAAAACTTGCTGTGCCATATTTATTCATCTATCAGTGTTTGTAATCTGCCCCAATGCTGAAGGACTCTCAACCAATCAATCAATAAATCAATCAGCTGGGACCAAAGGCTCACTGGAATAAAACATATTTAACTGATTTTTTAGATGTCAGCAAACCGGGGCTGCACATACTTCTTGGAGGAGAGTATTCCAGGGAGAAGGGGGCTACCACCATGTTTCAGAACAGTAGCCATCCTGGTTTTATTGCAGAAAAAATAAGGAAGAATACTATAGAATCTATAGTAATCTCTTACTATAGCATGCAATGTCACATTCTCTATTCATATGTGTAATAAATTTGTTTTTATTACAAATTGTCACAAGCTCCTGTCCTTACTTCACATCAGCAGTTCCCCTATGAAGAAGCAGGATCAAGTCTGAGTGATACCTAACATTTTGTTAGGGCACAGAACAAACTGGGTACTTAAGAAAGTCCCCATACTCTCCCTCTTGTCAAGCTTGACTCCTGGTGGCTATTTAGACATGTCCATGTAGTTTTCTTGGCAACTATACAAAAGTGGTTTGCCACTGCCTTCTTCTAGATTGTTTTTCTGTTTTTCTCACTTAGCCTACAACCCTAGATTTCCCACTGGTCTTTTATCCAAGTAGTAACCAGGTCACACTATGTTTAGCTTTGTTTCAGATCAGCCCAGTTGGACGGGGGAGGGGGATGTCTTAATTGTGATAGATAATTAAACTGAGATTAAGATCTGTGTGAACACAGTGCCAGTCAAGTCTGTATATTAATTGCCAACCAATCTCAAAGATATGGCCCAAGGTTTGCAAATCTTTGCAACCCTAGTTAACATGCTTCATAAATAAAATTTAGCTTTAGAAATTTACACTTAGTAAAGTGTAAAATTTCACTTTACACTTACTATGAGGCTCTCCCCACCCTGGGAAAGGTTGGTAAAGTGTTCTTGATTTTAACAAAGGTTATTACTGGGGCTTTCCCCAACCCTACACAATATGATGATTATCAGTAAGTCTGAAATGTTTCAACCATTTATAACAGAAACCACCTCTTCCCAACCTGGAGCCCTCCAGATATGTCTTAAATTACAATGCCAATTTGGCATTCTGGAAATTCAACTGATCAGTACATTATAGACTGTTTGGAGCACTGGCTGTCACAGAATTTAAAAACACAAGATAATGAAGTAATCAAGAAATCCAGATTTCACTTACAAATCTGTACAAAATGTAATATGCATTTACAGTTTTGAGAGTTGTAATCCAACATTTCTGGAGAATTCCAGTTTAAAAGACCTTGATGTCTTTGAAAGACTTTTACAATTTTGGAACTGTAGTGAGGGAAACATTCTGTACATGCTCAAAATATACATTTTTACATACATCCATGGCTGTTGATTAAACTGTGAAACAAAACAAAAAACCAAAATGATCCCAGAAAAAGGCAAAGGCAACGCAGTTCCAAAATGGTACCAAGAAAACTGCATGGATGCAGCCACCAAGAGTTAACCTCAACTAGAGGATGTCTTTACTTTTTTATTGTAGAGCTTGCAATCTAGCAATTAAAACAGTGTGTCCTGGCAGATAACACTGGATTAAAACCAAGTCTGAATCCCTGCTCAGTCATTTACTTCAGAGGATGCTCGCAGCAGTCCCCAAACTTTTTGGCACCAGGGACCAGAAAATTTTTCCACGGACCGGGGAGCGGTGGTGTTTTGCAGGCGGGAGCCAGTTGCACGCACCAGGGGGTGGGGTTGGCAGGCAGGAGCCAATCGCGCACACCAGGGGGCGGGGTTTGCAGGCGGGAGCCCCGCGGCCCACTTCCTAACAGGCTGCGGCCCACTAGTGGGCTGTACCCACAGGTTGGGGACCCCTGCTCTAAGGCAAGTCAGGATGGCTACATCCATGCAACATGCTAATGGTTTACTGAATTAAATTGCTGGGGTTCTCCCAACATACTAAGCAATGGGTTATCTCACTCTAGCTTAGCCTGGTGTGTTGTGATAACAACATGGAGCAGGTGTTGAGGACAGGGTTTTCACCAGGTCACAAGCTCTTTGAGGAAATGTAGGTTAAAAGGTTAAGCATGGAATACCACAATCCAAAACAGCCCACAACCGTTATCATTTTGAGAAGCTAGAGAACAGGGTCCCATCTGCCTTCTTCCAGTACTCAGTAGCTGTCTTGTACTGTTACAGCAGAAATGACACCCGATGCCCTAGGAGGCGCTTTGAAGACCAACAACCATGCCGAATCCTGCCGCTTCAGCAGATCGAAAGTCCGGGACGCAGCGCCTTCAGATGCCCACTCAGCCTTGGATCAAGAGTGAGGTGCGACAGAGCTCTTCCTGCATTCCCGGGTCGAGCCCTGCTCTGCCAATCAAAAGACGTCCGTGGCTGAGAGTCGGGTCAATACGCAACCCTGCCTGCCTCCCATTCGCAGCCCCTTCCGAGACCCGGCGGGGAGAAGCCAGACCTTTCTTCGAAAGTTTACTTGAGAGAAACACGTGAATAAGGCAGGCTCCGGCCACCGCACCCCGCCCTTGTCCCCCGCCCTTCTCCTCACTTACCTCCTGCAGAAGGTCGTCCACCTGAGGCTGTAGCGCGGCCAGGAAAGGCTCAGCGGCCAACTGCTCTCCGGGGCTCCAAGCGCGGCTCGCCAACTCTTCTTCCAGGGCCACCAACCGCCCCTGCAGCTTGGAGGTCTTGGCGCTGAGCAGAAAGCAGGCGCCCACCGAGAGGAGCGAGAAGAGCAGCGAGAGGATAGCGGGGCCCCTGCCAACGCCCCCGGCGCATCGGCCGCCGCTTTGGGGCGCAGCCTCCGGCGCCTTCTCTCGAGGCCCGCTCATCGCGTGTGCGCTCCGCGAGGAAGACGCGGCGAGCGCTCAGGTTTTCCCCAGGGAGCGAGGGAGCGGCGGCGCCTGCGATCCTCTGGCTGAGTAAGCGCTCGCTCGGCGGCGGACGCGGGAGCAGCTCTTGGCACCCGTTTGCTGAGAGAGCCGGGCAGGAAGTTTGGGAAGCGTGGCCTCTTCCCTAGCATGGCCCTCCAGCTGCGCGGGGCGGGGGCAGGGAGGAGGGTAGGTGGGTGCCTGCCTGCCTCCCCCCCCCCCTCAACCCTCTGGCACTGGGGAGGCGGAGGCGGCGTCCAGGACTCGAGGCTCTCCTTCCCCGGGGGATTCCTAAACGGATAGCCGCCCCCAGCGCCTTCGCAGTCTCCTCCCAGCCCAGGCCAGAGCTGCGCCAAGCGCCCCAGCTCAAAAAAGGAGAGAGGGCTAGAGGCTCCGAGCGGGACACCTTCGCCTCGTTGCTCCTCCCGGCCGGCCGGCAGGCGCAGAAGGATTCTTCTCAGCGCGCTGCGGGGGGGTCGCCGCAGTCGTCCCATCGGTTTCTCGTATGAGGGCAGCAGCAGAGCTGAGATCTCTATTCCCAAGCGGTGGATGAGGGTCGATTGGTAGAGCCATTTCCAGTCTTATCAGATGGGTTGGAAAGACGGGGGTGTATGTGTAGATGTTCCAGCCCTCCATGCTATTCCCATTCTCGGTTGCATGGGAATATGTTCCATTGAACTCAAATGGGGCTCACTTCTGAGTTGGTTTTGCTTTGTACCAGATGGAAGGGATGGTTAGCCCAAAAATGAACTATCCATCCAACAAGTTATCTAGAACCCCTAGGAAGTTGTATCTTCCAGTACTTTTTTACTTACATGTTATAGGGTCTGTGTTTTTTAATTCTCAGATGGCTCCATTCCACCCCAAAGAAAAACCCTATATACAATTTATAACCCACAACCTATAACTATACACTAAAGAGGCCATATTAATGAAATGGAATTGTAAGAAGAGCCCTGCCGGATCATGTTATAGGCCCATCTAATCTAGTCCAGCATTCTGTGTCACACAGTGATCAGCTTGATTAAGTTGGGAAGCTCCTAAGCCTGGCCTGGAGGCCGATAGCCCTCTTCCATTCCTACTCTAGGGCTACCTATGATTCAGGAGGTAGCAAACATTGATCAGTGTTAGTAGCCATTGATAGCCTGACCTCCTATGATCTTCTACTATGCCAGGTGCAAATTCTAGTTTAACTGACTCCCATGTAAAAATGTTATTTCCTTCCATCAATCCTGAATCTCCCTGCATTGAGTTTCAATGGAAGACTTTGAATTCTGACGTGATGAGAGAAAAACTCATTATCTAAGCTCTGCATGATTTGATGCACTCTGGATTTGTTTCCTTTTGCTCTAAGCTAAAGAGCCTCAGTTGCTGTACAGCAGTCTTTCTTTGCAGAGGAGTTTTGATTATCCTTTTTTGCACCTTTTCTAGCTCTAAAATAATCCTTTTCAGAATGTGGTGACCAGTTCTCTGAGTGTAGTTGCACCATAACTTTAATGATGGCCAATAATTATATTTTCATTTCTTTACCTAATGGTTCCAATAATCAAATTCCTCTTTGTTGTGGCAGCTGTACATAGCTGACATTTTCATCAAGCTGCCCACCGTGACTAAAATATCTCTTTCCTGGTCAGTTACTGCCAACTAGGAACCCGTTAATGTACTGTTGAAGTTTGGATTTTTTATGTCAACATATATCACTTTACACTTGTTCACACCAAATTTAATTTGCCGTTTAGTCATTCTGTTTGGAGGCTTTGGGAGATTTTTACAGTCCACTTTTGATGTTCCACACCAAATAGTTTGGTTTCATCAGCAAACACAGCCATCACTGCTCAGCCCCAACTTTAGATTGTACACTAAATATCTCAGTTTTACAGACTACTGGTCAGCAGACTTCAGGTGCAATGGTCAACTTTTTAATTCACAAATCTGTTGTCTAGACCAGTGTTTCTCAACCTTGGCCACTTTAAGAAGTCTGGACTTCAACTCCCAGAATTCCCCAGCCAGCATGCTGGCTGGGGAATTCTGGGAGTTGAAGTCCAGACTTCTTAAAGTGGCCAAGGTTGAGAAACACTGGTCTAGACCACAGTCACTAAACCCTGAAGCCCAACACTGCCCACTTTAGTTCAGGCTTTACCAGATTAAAGTCCATGGTGTCCAAAGCATTCTGGATAATAGACATAATTAACATAATTTGCATCAATGTACATTGTTTACACTATGTAAGAGATGTAAGTTGGAGGCAAGTGATGTCAGTTATGTTCTTTGGGATTCAACAGACATTTGGCTTTAACAGATATTTCCCCCCAGATGCTCCATAAAATCACACATGCACATAAGCTAAACAACACCAGTTCCAACAACACTCCCTGGAGAATTCCAGTTTACATATCTCAGCAGTGTGAAAATTAGCCATTTATTCCCACCTCAGCTCTTGTTTTTCACCAGTTGTTAATTAATGATTGCTCCTGTTCTCTTACTTGAGGGCAGTTGAATTTGCTCAGGAGCTTTTGGGGTGTTTTTTTTTTTGCTTCAAAATATTCTGTTGGATCAGTATTGTCTAAACATTTGTTAACATCCTCAAAGAAGTCTAGAAAAACAAGATTTATCTTTAAAGAAGCTATTTTGGTTTCTTTTCATCAAGCTTTGCTCTTCCTTGCATTTGCTTATTTTCTTTTTAATAACACTTTGGATAATTTTCTCCAGAAGAGATACAAAACTAACTGGCCTACTACCTTTATTGCTCCTTGATCCCTTTTGAGTCACACTGGCTATTTTCCAGTTCTTGACGAGTTCTGTGTTCTTGTAAAAGAATCAATTTCCTATTAAAGTTCTTCAAAATCTCTCGGGTGGATACTGTTTGGACTTGAGGTTCTATTTATTTTTAGTATGTCAATTTGACTTACAATTTCATCTAACATTACCTCTTTGTCCTGTCCACACAATCCTATGCATATTTACTCACCATAAGCCCCACTGAGCTCTGTGGGTCTTACTCTAGTATGAAACTGCATTAGGTTTCAATCTTAAACATTCTTTTACTTGGAGGTAATATATATTGAACAGGAGGAGGAGATTAGACCCAATGGATCTAAAGGGCCCTTTTTAATTCTATGAAATCCAATTCTGTTTACTTGCACTTTTCAAAAGGCTTTTGATAAAGTCCTTCACCAAATATCCTTGAGCAAACTTAGCAGTTATGGAATAAGAAGGGAGGTTCTCTTTTGATTAGAACTGGTTCAAGAAAGAAAGCAGGAATAAAGAGCTCTTGCAATGAATAAATGTAAATAATGGGAATGTAAACAATGAGGGGATGCCTTCCAACCAGTGCTTTTTAACGTTTAAAGTTTGCTGACAACACTCAATTTTTTAGGATGGTTAAAACAAAAAATATATTGTGAAGAGCTCCAAAAATATATTTCTGACTGGGACATGGGTATTAAAAAGGCAAATGTAGTTCCATGTAACACTGAAGCATACAGTGCCTAACTTTACATTTATAATAATGACATCAGAGATAGTGATGACCAATCAGAAAAGGAATTTAGTTGGCTGAACTTTGAAGGCAAGTATTTTTTACTTACTGGGCTATACAAGCAAACTTAGAAGAACAAAGTGCAATTCTATGCATTTTACTCAGAAATAAATCTTGCTATCATTGTTGAAAGTTATAGTTGTAGGATAAACAGTCTAAATACGTATCTCAAATAAATAATATATTTGGCCTCCGGCTGGAATCAATGCTGACTTCCTCTGAGTACACACAGAGTGGCATCTCCTGCTGTATAACTGCAGTACGTTCATAGTGATCTGAAGTCATAGCCAGGCTGCAAGAACAAGGAAGACCCAGTTTCTAGCTTTCCCTTGTACTGCAACACTCCTCTTTGTACAAATTAAGCATTGCAGAAATCTCTTTGCGGTGAGTTGTCAGTTTTCTAGAACTGAGAAGTTTTGTAAGTAAGAAGTGTACTTTGTTTTCCTAGATGAAAAACTGAAGTCTGGCAAACTAAAAGGACTCCGTACAGCAACTTCCTAAGGACTATGTGTTGGCAGAGTGTAGATAAATGTGTGGGAAGGGACAAGTAGTTCGAATCAGGAACGTAGAGGCAGGAATATGGCTCTTTGTTGCTCAATTATATGACAGTTCCTTCAAAAATAAAGTCAATTGTCTTTATTTATTTATCATTTATTTATTTATCAAATTTTATCACCGCCCATCTCCCCCTGAACCCTAACCCCCAAATAACCTTTAGTGGAGGTTATTCTTCAACAGATAAAAAAAGGAGCCAATCTCCGTTTTAAAATATGTGCCTTGTGCTGCTCCTAAGCCAGTAAGTACTATAATAGAACAGCTTGCCCAGGAGAGCTTTAATAACAATAATACATTTCTGAGAGACAGAGAAAATTTTAACGCAGGGAGAGACATGGATACTGATACCCTATTCCACTTATCAACCTGCCTGGTGCATTTTGAATAAAATAAACCAAGGCAATCTCTGGGCAGAGAATGTACTGCAGCAGTTCAGTCATATTGCAGCTACCAAGACATGGTAACGAGCATAGCTGTTGCAGTCATCCAAGCATCCAGAGCTAAAGCCTCTCCCGAAATTCAAGATCTCGAAGTCATACTTACTAATGTTCCTCTTGGAGATTTATTCAAGCCCAGGAGCAGATAATGCAATTCCATGGGTGCCAATCTGACCATGGCTATTCTCATTGATGCCCAGTGGCCTCTGCCTTGTTGGGATACATTTTAATAAAAATGGAAATGTTGAAAAGCACCAGCTACAAGCATAGCATCATATTTATAGAGAAATCATATAGACCTGGAGGGTGGCTGCCGGTGAATGCTTCATCAGAAGTCCACCTGACAAAGACAAAGCTAAACTGGGTGGTAGGAGGACTCCAGGAAGATAGAGGAAGCATCTTCACCAATTTGTTTTTGGATGTTTTGTGGCTGTTCATGGAGGTAAAGATTTGGGAGAATGCCCACAGCATACTTTCAAAAATTCCAAAAGTGTTCAGTTACTCCAGAAGATTGCCCATCTCTATTTTCTGAGTATGATTTATCTTTCTTATTACCCTTGTTTGTAATATCTAAGTACCATGATACATTCTTATGTATTCTTTCCATCTGCCCTCTATGCATCCACTCTTCTTATTTTTATTTATTTATTATTTAAATTTATATGACCACCCATCTCCCCCAAGCGGGGGAGTTAACGGGTTAAGTGCATAATCACAGGGAAAAAATGTCTGCTTTCAGACTTGTTGTTGTTGTTGTTCAGTCGTTCAGTCGTGTCCGACTCTTCGTGACCTCATGGACCATAGCACGCCAGGCCTTCCTGTCCTCCACTGTCTCCCGGAGTTTACTCAAATTCATGTTCATTACATCGGTGATGCTATCTAACCATCTCATCCTCTGCCGTCCCCTTCTCCTTTTGCCCTCAGTCTTTCCCAGCATCAGGGTCTTTTCCAGTGAGTCCTCTCTTCTCATTAGGTGGCCAAAGTATTTGAGCTTCAGCTTCAGCATCTGTCCTTCCAATGAGCAGTCAGGGTTGATTTCCTTTAGGATTGACTGGTTTGACCTCCTTGCAGTCCAAGGGACTCTCAAGAGTCTTCTCCAGCACCACAGCTCGAAAGCATCAATTCTTCGGCGCTCAGCCTTCCTTATGGTCCAACTCTCACAGCCATACATTGCTACTGGAAAAACCATAGCTTTAACTATACGGACCTTTGTCGGCAAGGTGATGTCTCTGCTTTTTAATATGCTGTCTAGGTTTGCCATAGCTTTCCTCCCAAGGAGCAAGCGTCTTTTAATTTCATGGCTGCAGTCACCGTCTGCGGTGATCTTGGAGCCCAAGAAAATAAAATCTGTCACTGCTTCCATTTCTTCCCCTTCTATTTGCCAGGAAGTGATGGGACCAGATGCCATGATCTGGGTTTTTTTAATGTTGAGTTTCAAGCCAGCTTTTGCACTCTCCTCTTTCACCCTCATCAAGAGGCTCTTTAGTTCCTCTTCACTTTCTGCCATTAGGGTGGTATCGTCTGCATATCTCAGGTTGTTGATATTTTTCCCGGCAATCTTAACTCCGGCTTGTGATTCATCCAGCCCGGCATTTCTCATGATGTACTCTGCATATAAGTTAAATAAGCAGGGTGATAATATACAGCCTTGTCGTACTCCTTTCCCAATTTTGAACCAGTCGGTTGTTCCATGTCCGGTTCTAACTGTTGCTTCTTGACCCGCATACAGGTTTCTCAGGAGACAGGTAAGGTGGTCTGGTACTCCCATCTCTTTAAGACTTTGCCACAGTTTGTTGTGATCCACACAATCAAAGGCTTTAGCGTAGTCAATGAAGCAGAAGTAGATGTTTTTCTGGAACTCTCTTGCTTTTTCCATGATCCAGCGAATGTTGGCAATCTGATCTCTAGTTCCTCTGCCTCTTCGAAACCCAGCTTGCACTTCTGGTAGTTCTCGGTTCACATGCTGCTGAAGCCTAGCTTGTAGGATTTTGAGCATAACCTTGCTGGCATGTGAAATGAGCGCAATTGTACGGTAGTTTGAACATTCTTTGGCATTGCCTTTCTTTGGAATTGGAACGTAAACTGACCTTTTCCAATCCTGTGGCCACTGTTGAGACTTTTGTTCAGTTGAGACTGTTCAGACTTACATTCTGCTTAATGGAATAACAAGGTTCTAATCTGACTATAGGCTTCATATATTCTGCAAGACAACTGATGGATAAAAATCAGCTTGGATTGCAGTTAAGCATCCATGAATTTACTGTAATATGCATGAATTAAAATTTACAGTATATTCTTTTTGGTTCAGAAATTGTAAATTGTTGTAGTTATATTTAGCTTATAATGCCCCCTACTGGAACTTGCTCACTTTGTTAATTTAAGACATTAAAACAATCTTGGCCTATTCCATACTCTCACATTTTCTTTTAATGCTTCCATCAGTGACACTTAACATCATAATATATTTCAAATATACTTACACTGACATAATACCCTGCTGAACTGCCACTATTCATTTTTACAACACACACTTTATTTGTTATTTATACTTTCAATAGAAACTAATATTCTTAGTTCTATGGCCACTTAAAATACTAGGGATACAATTCAATGCTAAACATTGTTAGCTTGGATTTGGCATAATGTGTTATATAAACCTAGGCAATTGTGGCTTATTCAATAAAGCATAGTTAAACAATCAAAGCTTAGCATGAAGTTAGAATCTAACCTCAGATCAACATTTTTCCTTAGTATTTTTTAAAAATGATTGTGGGGTTTTGCTAAACAAAAATTCAAAATTTTACATTTCTGTGCCTCAACAATCCTAGGTAAAAACTAGGTAGTACCTAAGAGAGCAGATGTAATCCAGCCTGGACTATAATCCTATCCCCAAAAGTAAGACACATTGGCTATAATGCAGTTTGTGCTGTAGGACTGTAACATAGTTCAAAAAAATTGTACATGATTGTGTTAAGCCTCTTTTTCTCTAGCTATTCCTCTATTCTTCATTCCTTAAGTTTGTTTATCTGGCTTGATGCAGTTTTGGGAATTTAAATCCCTTGCTATTTTGGTTGCTCCTAATAAAGGTATCGGCTCACTCTGGTTCTTAGAATATTTATAAAAAGCATTCAAAAAGGAAATTATACATTAGCAGTAGTGCATCATTGCTATTTATCCTGGATGGGCTGTATTTATTCTGGATGAATATCTTAGACTGCTAAGAGTGTTTTTCCCCCTCTGAAAAAAAATCTGCTCTGGAGAATTGAGGAATTCTCTTGGACTTATTTGGATGGCTGAGGAATGTTGCAAGCAGGAAGAGGAAGAAGGGAAAGCAGATTATAGCAATATATGTCATTGTTTCAGTCCTCTGCATACCAAGTCCATAACATAGGCTATATTGTAAATTAATTAAATATTAATCAAAAATGGCACTGTTTGCCTCTATATCTGCCACTGCCTTCTTGTTTGGTATTTAATCATCTCACCATTAAATTTCAAATATTTCTCAGTCTTATTGTTTGATGTTTTGCCTGAAGCAAGGCAAAGATCACTTCTCAGCCTTTTGGCTAAGATCAAGTGTAGTTCAGTATCACTTTAATCATTTTAAGATAAACCAAGCCAGGGTATAATTAAGAGCAGATCCACATGCCCTCCATTTTTGGGTCTATTGCCCCTATAAATTCAGTGACCATGGATTATGGGACTTGTAATCCAAAACATTTGGAAAAATCAGGTTAGTTATTAGGGTTAGGTTTCTTCCCATCCAGACCTAACAGCCTCCATATACCAGGTCAGGACTTCCACTGCATCTCCTGTTTGGCCCAGGGCAGAGACTTACAACTAGATATCATCAGCATATTGATGAAACCTCACCTTGTGCCAGTGGATGGAGATGCTAATATTGGATACCTCTGACTTAAATGTGAATATGAACAATACCATTGTAATAACCAATAACCTTGTAACCAGTTATTAAACTTAAGCACCACTGATAACTCATGCTGTAGAAATTAAATAGCAAAATATCTCACTAAAATGTGTAAAATTGTAAATTATTTACCAATACCCTAGCAGCTCATAGCAATCACAGAATGCCAATCACTCTGTCTTTTGTCCATGAAGAGCAGTTTAAATAGAAATATTTAATGAAAAAGAGATCTGTTGATACAAAAGTGACTAAATATACTGTATGTCTCCTTTGTAGCAGTATTTCCTACACTTTACTTGAACCAATAACTTCTCTATTTTCAAAGTTGGTTGTCTATTCATCCCCCATTAGCAAATTGTGATGAGTGGTACTTGACTTGATTATACATACAGTACATGTCCAACCCACAATCTTGCACAAGCATGGGGAGTTCCACAACTCCCCGTGTACCAGTCTTTACATCGTAACTCCCAGTAATACTAATTGCCAGTGCATCACTGTTTAAAAAAGTTACTTTAAAAACAGCAACAATAACAACTCTGAATTTTGGAAGAAAATAAATGCTTGAATGCCATAAATTTACATTATGAACGGCATTCAGTATCACATGAACTGGGAACTTCACTCCTTTAGTTCCCCCTGCAGGCTTCTCATAACCTGCTATAGAAGGTCAGGAGCGCTACAAGCCATGTTTACAGGAAGGGAGAATTGTGACTTTTCCTGTCCATAAGCAAAATCACATCCACGAAAGCAAGCAGACAATTGGATTTTTCACCCCCAAGGAATTCCAGATGTATAAAATGAAAATTTGCTGTGATCATGCGAAATAAAATCCTTCAAAAAATACAGTACTTAGAATACCCAAGTACACTTCTGAACTGGCAATGAACACTCTTTCAATTCTGGCAAGGAAAGATGAAAAGTACAGAGCAGACTCAGGTAAATTCAGATATTTAAGGGAAGGAAATAAGAAGGGGTGAAGAGTGTTAATGCTTGCATTAAACAAATCCCACCTATCCCCAAGAATCTATGGAAAGTGAATTGTTAGGGAGCTTTCATTTCTTCTGAAATCTGCATTTCTTTGTTTGTGTCTTTCTGCTTGAATAGTTTTCCAGAGGAAGGAGGGAAAAAAGGATGAATGGGAGATAAAACATGGGCTGATGGCCAAAGCATGTAGTTATCTGAATGCCTCATGAAATTGCTGTAATGACTTATGAACATTAAAAGTCCAACTGGAAGCAGCCAACATAATTAATCTGGAATTCCTGGCAGCATTCAGTATCTGACATTGATAATAATTGATGGTCAGCTGAATAGAGTTCTTTACAATTAATATGACTCAGCATTTTGTTTTGTTACATTATTGGGTGACCTTGGTTCAAACAGTCTCTTTTTATAATTATTTCACAATATTGTTGTGAGAATAAAATGGGAAGTTTTTGTTGCTTATTCGTTCAGTTGCTTCCGACTCTTTGTGACTTCATGGACCAGCCCACGCCAGAGCTTCCTGTCGGCCGTCGCCATCCCCAGATCCCCCACGGTTGAGTCCGTCACCTCCAGAATATCATCCATCCACCTTGCCCTTGGTCGGCCCCTCTTCCTTTTGCCTTCCACTTTCCCTAGCATCAGCTTCTTCTCCAGGGTATCCTGTCTTATTATGTGGCCAAAGTACTTCAGTTTTGCCTTTAATATCATTCCCTCAAGTGATCAGTCTGGCTTTATTTCCTGGAGTATGGACTGATTTGATCTTCTTGCATTCCAAGGCACTCTCAGAATTTTCCTCCAGCACCACAGTTCAAAAGCATCTATCTTCCTTCGCTCAGCCTTCCTTATGGTTCAGCTCTCGCACCCATAGGTTACTACAGGGAATAGGTAAAGGTAACGGTACCCCCCGCACACTAGGGGCCGGTGCTCATCTCCGTTAGCCAAAGAGCCAGCATTGTCCGAAGACGCTTCCACGGTCATGTGGCCGCATGACACGCGCGGAACGCTGTTACCTACCCACCGAAGTGGTACCTATTAATCTACTTGCATTTGCATGCTTTCGAATTGCTAGGTTGGCAAGAGCTGGAGCTAGTGCAGGAGCTCACTCCGCACGCAGGGCTAGGGATTCGAACCTCCGAACTTGCAATCTTCCGATCAACAAGCCTGGCATCTTACCCGCTGAGCCACCACGCCACCACTACGGGGAATACCACTGCTTTAACTATGCGGACCTTTGTTGTCAGTGTGATGTCTCTGCTCTTAACTATTTTATCAAGATTTGCCATTGCTCTCCTCCCAAGAAGTAGACCTCTTCTGATTTCCTGGCTGCAGTCAGCGTCTGCAGTAATCTTTGTGCCTAGAAATACGAAGTCTGTCACTGCCTCCACTTTTTCTCCCTCTATTTGCCAGTTATCAATCAAGCTGGTTGCCATAATCTTGGTTTTTTTGGTTTCACTGCAACCCAGCTTTTGCACTTTCTTCTTTCACCTTCGTCAGAAGGCTCCTCATCTCCTCGCTTTTAGCCATCAAAGTGGTATCAAATGGGAAGTACCCCAATATATACTGAAATCTTTGGATCAAGAACAGGATAAAAATACAATACTTACTTTTTCTCTGTTTAAATAACCATTCAAAAATAAAATTTAGAAATTTGTTAGAAAGGCCATTACAAAAAATTAAATGGTTTTACAGGCCTTAATATACTTTCTTGATTAAGTTTCTTTGAAAACAGAGAGCTTGCCATTGTCTTCTTCAAATATGAGTTTGGAGTTCCTCCTGGCAGGTAGGCTGGTTTCCCTCAAGTCTGCCTCCTCCCTGTTATGGATTACCTACAATGTCAACTCTGTGCTTTCAACATTAGCAGGAACTGAAGGTACTGAGCTACTGCACCAGGTCAAGGTGGTGTGGCAGTGAAAGGTGGGCACAGAGAAAGAGTGAGAAATGTAAGAGGGATACCTCTGAACTATAGAGTTGGATATGGTGACTAAGAATACCAAGGACTGCAATGAGAACCAATCCATCAACATGCAACAAAAATGACTGGCTTCTTGAGAGAATGATCAGCAAGCAGAAATTCACATACTTTGGCACACAAATGTGTTTGGCAAGATTGAGGGTAGAAGGGGAAGAGAATAGATAGGTAGATGGACCGGATCACAGTGTGATGGATCTCGGAGCTGGAGGAGGCGCATTCCAGACCAATAAGCGTTCTCACAGCGTGGAAAGCCTTAGGGGGGCGGCTAAGAAAGTTAGGCTGGCCCCGCCTTAGAGTCCCAGTATTTTTCCCTTAGATCAGTTAGGGCACCTTTAGTCTGACAAGATCCTGTATATGGCGAGAACAATAAAGAAACTAGAGCTACCACCTCAGCTCAGCGTGGTTTCTTCACCAGTTTTCCTGACACACAGAGATTATTACAATGTCCTTGAATGAGCTGTAGATTACCATCGAAGGCAGGCTGAGAAAGTGAATGTTGGTCCATACTGTACTGTCACCAAGTGTTGAGACCAACTTAATGGCAATCTAACAATTAAAGCTCTTTCTATATTAAAGGATTTCATACATGGGCATAAACTAATTTAAACTGTATTAGGATTGCTAATATTTCTTTTACTTCCAGATATCAATTGCAGATTAGAAACACTTACATCCCACTGATATCAGAAAGTGATTATGGTTTATCTATACCAGAGCTTTCCAAACGGTGTGTCGCGACACAAGTGTGTCGCCACACACAGCATGGTGTGTCGCCACACCACCCGGAAGCAGCGGCGCGGGATCACTGCTTCCGCGTTTTAGCGGAGGCTGCTGCCGCCGCCATGCATGTGCGCGCCGCCGCACGCCCCCCACGCCGCCGCCGTGCACGCGCGTGCCACCGCACGCCCCCGCGCCTCCGCCGTGCACGCGCGTGCCACCGCACGCCCCCGCGCCGCCGCCGTGCACGCGCACGCCGCCGCACCCCCCGCCACCGTGCGCTCCGCCGCACGCCCCCCCGCGTTGCCGCCGTGCGCGCGCCACCGCCGCACTGCCGCCGCCGCTGGTGTGTCGCTAGCGGCGGCACTTTGGAAAGCCCTGATCTATACCCTCATCTATACACTCGGAGAAAACTGCCCAACAAAAATAATTTTTTTCAAATGTTAACCCCAACATAATCACTAAATAAGATAATTGTAATTTTCTGCAATATAAATAGTGGACGGTTAAACTAAGAACCACATAAAATATTGTAATATTTTAATATGTAAGCCTAAGTGTGAAAATTTGGGGAAACAGGATAATTTTGAATTATGTTCTTGAAATATTGTCCTCTGAAAAGTCTTGCTCCTAATGTCTCTATGTAAAGTAATGTTAATGAAACTTAAACCATTGTTTAAGTTTCCAACTTCATTATTGCCTTCTTCTTTAACTCAAAAAAGTACAATCACTTGTAAAAAAATTTTTTAATGTTTACATGATAGTATCCATGATCAAGACTGTAACTGTTCAACCAGATAGACAGAACAGCATCAGGATAGAAACATACGGTTATATTTACAGAAACAACTGTACAAAATAATTTATTATTTACAACATCTCACAATAGATGTTGACAGACATCGTCCATATCATCTCCTTTAAGGAAAATAAGAAAAGCTATCTTTTAGGGCATCAAAGAAGTGATGCTCCAAGGCTTCATCTAGAGTTATTCTCTCGGCTGGATCATATTCTAACATCTTGCGGATAAGTTCAAAAAGACTCTCATGGTCTTTATCATGACAATGCATAAATTCCTAGGGAAAAGAGAGAGAGAGAGAGAAACACTGACTTTAAAAACTTCTCTTAGAACTTTAGCATTAAGTGGAGAAAAAATAAATTGTTCCTTACCTTTAGTGGTTTGCATCGTCTCCTAACATAACGGCCTGCAGAACTATGTTCATCCCAGTCCAGTTGGTTATGATGGAAGTAACATTTCCTATATACAAAAAGGCTAAATTAGTTACATGCTCTTTTTGTTGTAGTTCTGATGCATGCCTACAATTTTTACGGTTAGCATCATTCTTGTAATCTTATTCAATTACTTCTTAAAATGTTTCCCTTACTATAATTTGCCAATCTCTATTTCTGGGCTATCAGTATAACTGGGCAGTTTACAAATATCATTTATTCATTCATAAATACATAAATGTTTATTTCTCTTTGAGTGTTTATGATATCCTTAATGCAATCTTATGTAAAATTATCTGATACCACACTAAATTCAATGAAATTTATGCCCAAAGTGTACATAAAGATCTGTTTTAACTGTAGCCTTGAATATAAGGCAGTAAAAGATAAGTGACAATTCCTATTTCCCTATAGAGATGTACAAAATATTAAAATTTGAAATGCATTATTCTGACCATGCTGAAAGTATTTCAAGCTTCTTCAAAACAGTTATTTAGCTCAAAAATCACTGCTTTGAACTTGAAGGATTTTCAGAAGTGGCTGAAACAATGCAGTCTGAACTTTGAATAGTGCATTCCAAACTCAACTCTTTTCAAACTCAAAATATTTTGAACACCTCTATTTTCTTAAGTTCTCCTGTGCTCTCTTCCTTTTCTCAAGCTCCTTTCAGGGGTCTCTTCCTTTATCTTTCTTCCTGATGTTTGTTTTTAGGTTGCACACAGACTTAAGCTACTTTTTTCAACTACCATTAATTTTTCCATTAAAAAATAGTTGTCACTGTCACAACTAAAGATAGTTGTCATATGTCACATATGCTGCCTCTTTGGCGCACTTTATTTTACAGCTACTTATTTTGGCACACAGTATCAAAACTGTTGCTGTGTATTTTAACTTGGAAATAAAAGCTCCCAAGTTCAATTGGAGTTATTCTTTTTTAAGTACGTAGTCTTGACACTGGAAAGGAAAGAAAGCTTTGCCTTGGTCAAGGCCGTTTCTAACAATACATTTTAGAGTATGATAGAAGGAACAGATTAAGAAGTATTCTAACTTTCAGGGTCAGCTTGCTTCAATTTATTTGGCTGCCAACTCACAAGTCTTAACTTGGGATGGTTAGGAAAAACTACTTTTGGCTCTTGCAATCCTAATTTATTTGGAGCAACAAGCCAGGGATTGGATGTTGCAATAAAGCATTCATTCCTACTTAGTTTTCTCTGTTCATGCAAAGGGAAAATGAAGACAGGAAAATGGGCTGTATCCACAAGCATGCAGTTTATTTGCATTAAACCAGACAAAAGAATCAGGGTTTATGATCCTATGCAAATATTACTAGTGTGACATATTTTTACCCCCCCCCCAAAGAAGATTTCTTTGAAATTTGTTGTAGAAAACGTGCACAATTTAAAATAAGCATACCGTGATTTTTTAATCATGTGTACTGGTAAAGGCCCAAGTATCCTCTCCATCATTGCCAGGTGTTCCTTACTATCATGTGTCTGCAAAATAACAACAAAAAATCCCAAGAAATTAAGTATATACCAAATGTAAACATTAACAATCAGAATACACTTTGCCCATAGCAGCATGTTTTCAAAGAAAAGGAGCATTCCTTTAGTCTCCAGGGTTCTGGATCCTGAGAACCGTGCAAAAACCTGGGATGCAGTGTTCCTCGTCTGTACATTTTAGGTAGTCATCGCTTAATGACTGCCCTGTTTAGTGACCGTACGAAGTTACGATGGTGCTGAAAAAGTAACTTTACAACCATCCAGCATCCCCACGGTCACATGATTGAAATTTGGGTGTTTCAGACCGTCACAGCATCCCATGGTCACATGATCACCATTTGCACACTTCACAGCTGGCTTCTGACAAGCAGAGTCAATGGAGAAGCCGGCAGTAAAATCGCAAGGTGCAGTCACATGATGTCTTGCTTAACTACCACATCGCTTAGCAACGGAGTTGTGGGTCCCAATTGTGGTTGTTAGGCGAGGACTACCTGTACTCAATATGCACTCTTTCTAGTGATGTGCGTAACATTTTGAATTAGAATGGTTCTGAATTCAGAATGGCTGTTTGGATTTAGAAACAGATTGTTCTGACCTCACTGTAAATGTTCCAACAGTCTCCTGACCATGCCAAAAGTACTCAGAATTTGGTCACTTCCAGAATAGTAAGAACAGCACTGAAGCACTTTGGTTAGGCTGGAACAATTCCACCATACCATATTAAGGTAAGCAAATTTTGCCTCTAAATATGATATAATGTTCTGATAAATAATCCTATCCACTTCCCATAAAATATCACATCAAAGGATTAACATATCAAAGTGGATTCAATGTTCCATTTAACTCTAGAATTCTAACTAAAATGTTATATGCATACCTGGAAAACAGTGAAACCAAGATAATATTCAATCAGAATGCAGCCTATACTCCAGACATCACAGGGCTGAGACCAACCAAGTGCTGTAACACAATTCACAACATTTTGATTATTTCACAATCCTCAGGTTGAAAATCATGAACTAACATCTCCTGAATAATGCTCACCTGACTTCTTAAACCACCAGGCTTTTCCCCATTACTTTTAAAAATAGAAAAAGATAGGGAGGAATTGTAACACTGTGTATATTGAAAAGTTATGTATTAAAGAGATTCTTAAATTGTTTACAGAAGATTATTAAACAAACAAAACTAAACTAACTTTGAAAATTTCTACTAACCAAGTATAACTTCAGGTGCTCTATAATGACGTGTAGACACTAAAGTGCTGTGATGTTCATTATCATATGTTGCACTACCAAAGTCTACAACTTTAATATCTGTGTTTTTCAGGGTGCGTTCATCTCGCCTCTGTAACAAAGTAAAAAAAAAGCTTATTTTAATTGTATTTCTTGAAATTCTTATAATTGGAATATACTGTGATCCAAGAAATCAACTTCATAAAAAACTCTGTTCTCAGTGCTTCACACAATAATTTTATGGATTTTTGCCTTACTAAATATGTTATACATATGAGTCTCACACTAAAAAAAGGAATATTGTTATGGCAGTGGAATACACTATACAGAATAAAAAATGTATAGAAACAACTTACAGGGAAATATGTTTTAGCACTTACCATTTTAGAATTGTACTTTACTATATAATCAGACTCTACAAATAAAATATTTTCAGGTTTCAAATCTGTATGAGTCAACTTATTGTGATGCAAGACTGGAAAAAGAAAAAGAGGTAGGAACTCAATACTTAAATTCATGCATAATATTTTAGATATAAAGAATTTTTAATTATTAAATGTACTTACAGTTTATGGATTGACAAATCTGATAAGCCATCTTCCTAATCAGTTCAATAGAAAACGGCAAAAAGCTATTTTCTTTAATAAAATCATAAGTACTGAGTCCCAGCAGTTCAAATACAATGCAGACATGACCATGATGTTCAAACCATTCCAACATCTGTACACATCGACTAGGAAATAGAAACAAAACAAGACATTTAAAAAAACAGTAAATTATTTAATTCTTTAACTCAGTACTAATGTTTTAGTTTGTACTTACAATGTGCTACCAGGATCCAAGGTATTTAAATGCTCCAATACCTGTATTTCTGAACGAGCTGCTTCTCGGTATCTACCAACACTTTTTACAATTTTTATAGCTACATGCATCTCTCTCCTATGAAATAAAGTAAAATACTGCAAATTAACTTCAGCCTTTTTCAAGCATGTAAGAAAAATTCCACTGTAATCATGATTATTTGCCACTTATGAATATTACAGACAGACGGGATCACATCATATTAGTATGGCCTGATTAAGCAATAGTATTAAACAGTTATCATTTAACAAAAGTATAAAACTTTAGAACATTGTTGCCTTATATGTAAATAATATTTAATACCCTTTTCTGGCAGCGTGTGTGTGTGTGATATCACAAATCATATTGTAGCTATCACCACCAAACCCTACCAGAATAGTACAAGAATGATTACATACTGATCAAATCAGGACTTCCCCTTTAATTTGTAGGAGGGGAGTAAGGTCCAGCCTGTTCATGAAAGGGTGGGGGGAGAAAAGTTATACCAATTTTGTATTTGCCAGCATTATTTCCCATGATGATCCAGACAGTCTCCTAACCCTTTTGAACATTATGCTATGGAGCTTCAGGCAAAGGAGAAATCAGTGAACACTGCCTCCACGCCCTCCAATCATGAGAGCATATCATATAAATACGTTTTTATTTTTCAAGAAATCTAGCAATTTTCTCTTCAAAGATAGTTGGGTATGCCAGGAAACAAAGTGGCAACTTGGCATACTTAAGGTACATTGGATTAATTTCTATGAAATAGGCTCAATTCACAAGACTGAAACTGAGAAGACGGAGATCAAAATACACTCAAACACTCCAAGAGGAACTGGGAAAAAAGTTCCAGAATAGGAGTAGTTATTATTTTTAACACGCCCTTCAACAATCCTAACAACCAATTCAAAACAATAAAAGCAGAATATGAAAGACTACTAGTAAATAGTAATCTTTACACAATAAACACCTTCTTTACAATTACCAAACACCAAGACCATAAACATGTAATTCCAAATCCTATCAAAATACTCCGTAAAAGGATTCAATGAAGAATCCATAAACGTTAAAAATACAAAGATCAACATTTAAATGTTGAATTCAGCAAAAATTATAGGGACTCCATTTTTCAGGACAGGAATGTGTCCCTTTTTTCTACTGAGGACCTCCCTGCCTCACGAGTAATTCCTTGGAGGCTACAGAGGCTACTCCAGGGAAAGAAACAGTGGGCGGGGCAGCGCTATTCTCCCCACAAAGCCCTGTCTTCTCCAAGCAGCCGGCCACAAGAAAGGGATGTCTGAAATTAGGCTGGGAGCCTAGGCTGCAAGCCCCTCATTTAGGGGAA
The DNA here is from genome assembly GCA_023362775.1 of Charina bottae. NCBI lineage: Eukaryota > Metazoa > Chordata > Lepidosauria > Squamata > Charinaidae > Charina > Charina bottae. Next base: position 93,019,299 of record JALMGJ010000002.1, on the reverse strand, counting down.
GAAGGTTCTTGCTTAAAGAATATCACTACAGAAATGTGCGATCATGTATTTGAGACAAAACTTACGTATCTTACCAACTATTTGTTAAAATCAATGAAAACTGAGATATAAAATTTATAAACAAATATCTATCTATGGGAGCTGCAATACTGAAAACTACTACAAAGGATCCTTAACAGATACCTGAATCTTTATTGTGTTGTTGGCCTTATGTTTTTTAAAGTTTAATTTGTTATTATGGTCTATTATTCTTGGTTGCATGTGTCAACTTAATAGTAAAGAGAATGGGTTTAAATAATGTATTTAAAAGGCCAAAACCCAAAAATGGTTAAAATTAAAACAAAGTCTTAATAATAAGACAGTAAAGACTACATGTAGCTAAGGGTTGGCATGTTGTGCTGTTAAGACTTCTCTGGGCCAGGACTTGGGCTGCAAGAATTTCATTACCATGCTAGGTTAAGATCCTCACGGCACAAGATGCAGAAAAATTTAAATTATTCTAGCTGGCTACAGAGCTACTATGTCAATATTTCTGAATTATTTGTTTGAAGTTTGATTTGCTTAAATTAATAGCATGTGCAGCAGGATTTCCACCTTCATACAAACACATTTCTTTTGGTAATACTTTTGAGAAAACGGCATACATACATGTGATGATCAATGCATTCGACGACTTTCCCAAAAGCGCCTTCCCCTAAAGTAGCAATAACTTCATCTAAAAAAAAATAAATTCCAGCTGTTATTGAACTAGCTGAATAAAGCCGAACACTATCAAGCCTATTGTTATAAAAACATTAACTTACTGTCTGCTTCGGAATGTGTTATTTTTATTGGATAGGTGTCACAAAATAGTTATCTAGCTATCAATCTAACCTTAAGCTTTATTTACTGTTGTGATTGTCTGAACAGCAATATTTAAGAGTACAGAAAAGAAAAGAAATAGAATACAAAGACAAAACAAAAGATAAAAGAGAGCAATGAAGCTTTCTTAGCCCCGCCCCCACTTCTCCTCTAACATACTATTCTAAACAGATGTTTTGCTGAATTTTTTTTAAAAGTGTTGAAAAATATTCTATACATCTTGCTCTTAGTACGTCTCCACTTTGACAGATCAGGTGACCCTCCTCATCATCCTCTACACTCCTGGATCTTTTCCTTCGGTGGCTCTTCTGGAAACGGCACCAAGATCGTCCAGCCAATCAATATATCAGAGTGAATTCAGGGTAGAATACGCAATTCATTCAGCGGGGATATTCAGGCATTCAGTTACGCACCAGGCCACGAACAGTTGGCAGGAGCAATTTCAAATTCAGTCCCCAGAAATTCACAGGGCACAGTTTATGTTACAGAAGAAAAACATGGCAAGGAACAGATTTTCAGATAAATACTTAAAGTTGTAAGACAACAGAAACACAACACAATTTTGTCTCTTAAATATTACATTAACAGAAGATTGAAACTAAGATTACAGTCTAAATTATTTATTTTTGCTAGTTGAAACAAGTTTTTGTCATTTTTATCTTTATAAAACAGGCCTGATCTCAGTCAATCTAATATTCTGATGATACAGATCTATAAGAACAAATTCTTGAATCTGAACATTTTTAAATTTGAATATATACAATGGTAGTACTTTATTATTTGTGGAATATCCAGAACTTGCTAACTATTGAAAATGATTTATTCTCCAACAATAATAAAATCATTCAGTGCCTAATATTTGCTTGAAACTATTGCATAGAAGCATGTTGGATTCATTACAGACATCATATTAATGAACTAATTCCACTGAAACAGATCCATTTTGAAGAACAAGGAACAAGCTAGACAGGATTGATTCACCATGCTGTAAGACTAATTCAATAAGACAGCTACTTTTATTTTATGAGCTGCAAGATACAAGGCAACAAAGTAATCTGAGTTTTCCAAAGTGGTGGACAAATTAAATCAAATGAAAACTCATACAGTTAATACCATTCACTATAGAAGAATCTACATGCATACACACACCATCACACACAAATATTAAAATAAAATGCAGGTGGAATTCTTCATATCAAATCTTCAAACTTATATCCAGAGAATCTAATATTCCTTGAAGTAGCCTAAAAGCAGTAATATATTATTCTTTTTTTAAGCATACATACCGAATGTAAGCTGTAACTGGGATCATGTTTCTTATGCTTCCTTTTATGATTCTTTTTCCCACTTCGACCAGATGATTTGCTATAATGATGGCAATGACTCTTTTCATAATGTCTGTGATAATGCTTATGGTCATCTACATCACAGAAATCATTTCGATATTCCTCAACATATCTTCGGCCATGATGGTCTCTCTCATGTGTGGATCTACCGTCCAAGTAGTTACTGAAAATATATTTACATTATTTTTCCATTTTCAAAAAAAAGTAGTTAAAAACAAATATATTTTATAGAGGTGTGCAAAATGTTTCCATCCTGACCTTTATTCAAAATGCTTGTTTTATGTTCGAAACAGCTGTTCCACGCTTGAGTATTCAAGCTTAAAATACTTCCAAAAGAATCAGAAGATCCCGTTTCGAATGTGAAACAGCTGTTTCAAACTCAAAAGAAATACTTCAATCTAGAGATGGTCTGTTTTGAGTGAAATGGTTTGGATTTTAAATGTTCTGCACACCAGTAATATTTTCTATCATCTAATCAACTTCCAAAAATGGACACTATTTTATAAGAATCCCTATTTATCTAGAGGTCATGATGAAAAATATACTGTTTACTCTGTTTTACAAATGAGAGTGTTAAGCTCTTCAGGTAGGCAGTAACTATATGAAAGTTGCTATTATAGCAACTCGGAGTTCAGGGCATTAGCAAAAAACAGCAAGCAGATATAATTGAAGGTTCAACCACTCTAATTCCAAAAAAGTAATAATCAGTTAACTGTCCCACCTGAGTGTGTAGACTGCTTATGCTGAACAACACAAGAACTGTCCTTAGACCAAGGTTTCTCAACCAGGGTTCCATGGAATCCTAGGGTTCTGTGAGAGGTCACTAGGTGTTCCCCGGGAGATCACAATTTATTTAAAAAATTATTTCAAATTTGAAATCTTTGAAAATTTGAAAAATTTTCTAAATCTTTCAGCCTAATTGCCTCATTCTAGAGAGCTTCTCTGTAGACTGAGCTGAGCCACCATTATAATGGATGAATAATGTCTCATCTAGTTTTCAATAATATCATAGGGATAGGATCTTAATTTTACAAAGCCCTTGCTATTTCAAAATATGCCCAGAGTCTTTGTTCTGAAACTGTAATGCAGGGTTTCTCAACCAGGGTTCCGTGGAACCCTAGGGTTCCGTGAGAGGTCACTAGTGTTTCCCTGGGAGATCACAATTTATTTAAAAGATTATTTTAAATTCAGGCAACTTCACATTAAAAAGGTAAGTTTCATTCTTTATTTTTAGTTTAAGAACACTGTTAATGCATATATACAGGCCTACACATGTATAATATAATAATTTAGTAACTTCTAGCCTATATTTGAGCCTGAATGTGCAGGAGTTCCCCGAGGCCTGAAAAATATTTCCCCAAGGGTTCCTCAGGGTCAAAAGGTTGAGAAAGGCTAATTTAGACAGTTCATCTTATCTGAAGATATTCCAAAACAACAAACCCATACACAGGGTAGGATGAAAACATCTCTGAATTGGGCAAACAAAAATTCTGAGGGAGGGAGACTGCACAATGTTGCAGAAAAATGCGGTCAAGACTTAGGAAGCCTGCATGTGCAAAGCTTCTTTCCTCAAGCGGCCCTCTCAGTACTCTCCTTCACCCTGAGAATGTATTCCTTCCAGAAACCTGTGTCGACAAAGTCCTGTGTCATTTCACTGAAATTCTAGTTTGATTTTGATTTTTTTACAATAAAATAATACAATAATACAATACATACATACAATAATACAATACATACATACAATAATACAATAATATAATAATACAATAATACAATACAATAAAATAATATTTGTTTTATAAACTGATGACTAATTAAGAGCCCAGAGTCCCTTGTATGGGAGATGGGCGGGGAATAAATTGAATGAATGAATGAATGAATAAATAAATAAATAAATCAAGGAATTAAGCAGTGGAGTCACTTCCTTAGCCAACAACTCAATTGAAAATAGCACTTTTTGGAAAGAAGAGAGGCAATTGGGAGCTCACAACTAGAGTGAGCAAAGAGGCGCAGTTTTGCAAGAGAGGAGTACAGTGACCACAGACCAAACATCACTGTGAGTATATCTACTGGGTGAGAAAGTCAGGGCTTCAAACTCTTTTTGGATCTCTGGGGGGAGATGGCCAGTGGCAAAATTTGATGAATCAATAATTTCTAAAGAAAAATACCAAATTACCAACAATAATTAACATACAGATAAAAAGCCAGCAAGGGAGGGAGTGGTTTCCAGTTTATTGCAGTGTGTCAAGTTTCCAGTTTATTGCAGTGTGTCAAGTTTCCAGTTTATTGCAGTGTGTCAGACCTACAAATGTGCCATAAGTTTGTGCTCAGTGCTGAGAGTTCCTGACTCAAGGGAACAACCTGGTTCTCTTGAAACTAACGTGACAGAACTGGAAATGCTCAGACAATCAGAGAAAAATGCAGACAAATCCTACTGAGATGTGACATTTTCCCACGATGATTTCCCTTGTCAGGAAGAACAAGGGTCTTGGAGAAGAAACTTATTAGTTTAAAGATAAGGAAGATGTTCCCATAAACCCAATTATTGGGTGATGAATCCCCATCCTCTCAAACCAAGAATATCCTCCGAGGGGGGGGGGGGTTGATTGTAAGTGATTCTCTTAGAAACACAGACAGATGTGTTTGTAATGGATGTGGTTACTTGCCTACCCGGTGCAAAAGTTAAAGATTTCATGTCTCATCTAGATAAGCTGCTCAACAGTACTGGGGAGGAGGCAGTTGTTGTGTCCATATTTGTACCAATCACATTAAGAAATGTAGTCTGCCATTCTTCATAGCCAAATTTAGGCTGCTAGATAAATCCAGGACTGCCATGTCAGCATTCTCAGAGATGTTAACTGCCCTCTGTGCAGAGCAAGCTAGACAAGCAATGCTCAGAGGGCTGAATGTGTGGATGAGACTATACTGTCAGGAGGAAAGATTTAAATTGGTTCAATACCAGGGAATGTTTTGGGAAGAGAGATGGGACCCATCTGAGCTGAAATGGAACCAGGCTGCAGGTGCACAAATTACAAATGTAGCAAAGCAGTTTTTATACTGATTCCAGACAGCATCTGATTTGGAAGGGTGTAGATATTTCAGGAAATACTGTAAGAAATAGGACCATTGTTGGAAGTGAGTTAATGGGTGGTCATGTCAGTTGAGGATCTGAAAAAGGCTTATACCAACATTTGGAAAATGACATGTGTATGCTAGAAGTCTTCGAGCCAAAAACACAGATATAGTAAAGAGAACAGAGATCTGGTGGAATGGAAAGAATCAATGGAATACAGCCATTTCCAGGTACAAACTTAATATAAAGGGCAGGGCGGGATGCATTGGGAAAAGTGTTTCTCTTTATGTATAGTCAGACTTTAATTTAAATTTAACATACTAGAAAATATTGGAAGATAAGATACCTTCATAGAATCACTAAGGTGCCAGTATCTGGCCACAAATGTGAATTAGATCTAGGGATATGCTATTGCCCAACCAATCAAAATACCGAAGATCTTGAGTTGTTGAAATAAATCACAGAGGTATGGTAGGATAAGTTATTGTAATAATGGGAGCTACTGATTACCCTCACATACTTAGGCATGACAAAGAAATCAATTTTTTAAATACCTAAATAATTGTGTCATAGAACAGTTGATCTTAGAACCAACCATGTCAGAAATAAACTTAGATTTAATCTTAAGTAGTGACCATGATCTCATGTGAGATATAACTGTCAAAGAACCAATATAATTATTACATTTAGCATATATGCAATGGGAAACTGCCAGCAGGGTCCAACACAGTCACATCTGAATATAAAAGAAAACTAGCAAAAAAGAGTCTAAAATGAATATGTCGATGAAGGTTCTCAGTCATCCAGGTGGAACAGTCTGTGGCTTGAATCATGTCAACTGGATTTCTATTTTCTCAGTAGAAACGTTTCACTCCTTATCCAAGGATAAGGAGAAGAAGCAGCTTCTTGGATAAGGAGTGAAACATTTCTACTGAGAAAATAGAAATCCAGTTGACATGATTCAAGCCACAGTCTAAAATGAAAAAACAAACCATAGTGCCTAGAGGTTACTTAAAATTACAATAATTGATGCTCAACTAAATGTATTTCACAATATAAGAAAGGGTCAACCAAAACCAGGAAGAGTCCAAAATGGACGAAAGTGTACAGGAAGTGTAAAAGAAGTTTACCTTCAGAACGGGAAAGCCTATCGTAATGAGAATGAAAAGGAGCACAAACTCTGACAGAAAACATAAAAAGGTAAAGGTTCCCCCCGCACATTTGTGCAGTTGTGTCCGACTCTAGGGGCCGGTGCTCATCTCCGTTTGTTAGCCTAAGAGCCAGAAAACATATATGGTGATAAAAAGGAATGCAGAACAAGAATTTGAGAAGCATGTGGCAAAAACATAAAGGAAAATAAGAACATCCTTAAACACATTCAAAGCAAAAAAAAAAAAAGCTGGGGAAGTGGTTGGGCCACTAAACAACAAAGGCATGAAAGGGACCCTCAAGGATAGTACTGTAAAGTGACTGCTTGCAAAGGATATGAATGGTGTCAGAAGCAACTCCCAGTCAGGGAAGGTCACAATTGGTATACTAAATTAATCTGTGCAAAGGCATTCCCTGGCCACAGCTGCCGCATGCTGTTCGAGCAGGAGCTGTGAAACCAGGAAGATCCCCATATTGTGACCAGTTCTGTTGGGAAAGTGTAATCCTATTCAGAACCTAAAGTTAGAAAATCCCTGGCAGCAGCAGAACCATGAAGCCATGGTCAATCAGTCTTGTGATTGAGTTTGTTTATTTTAGAAATGTATAATGCCTCTCAACTCTACAATGAGTATGAACAGTGTACAATAAAAACAATAATTCAATACAATTAAACAACAGCACCCAAATGCCAGAAGATAAAGAACCATTAAAAGACACATAGGACCACTGTAACCCATGGCCCAGGAAAAAGCCAGGTTTTCAGAGCTCTTTTGAACATGGCCAGGGTGGGAGCCAGATGTATTTCAGGGGGATGGTGTTCCAGAGGGTAGGTGCTGTGACAGTTCCTAGATCCTACTGGATGACATTGTTTACTTGGTGGGACCTGCAGCATGCAAACTGTGGAAGCAATGGAAGACAGTCCTTTAGATCAGTGGTCCCCAACCCCCAGGCTGCGGAACGGTACCGGTCCGTGGCCTGTTAGGAACCGGGCCGCACACTTCCGTCCACGCCATCCCAAAAACACCACCACCACCCGTCCGTGGAAAAATTGTCTTCCACGGAACTGGTCCCTGGTGCCAAAAAGGTTGGGGACCGCTGCTTTAGATAACCAGGCCCTATGCCATGAAGGGCTTTATAGGTAATAACCAGCACCCTGAATTGCACCCAGAAGCCTACTTATAACCAGTGCAGCTCATGGAGTAAAGGTATTACCTGGGCCTGATGAGACATATCCATAATTGTCTGCACTGCTGCATTCTGGACCAGCCACAGCTTCTGAGTGGTTTTCAAGGTCAATCCCATGTAGAGAACACTGTAGCAGTCCATGTGTGAAGTGACCAAAGCATGAGTGATAATTTAAAGGGCCTCCTGGTTCAGGTAAGGAGTTTAAACCTGTTGCTCCCTATCCAGACCTCCAACAATCTCCAGGCACTGGGACAAGATTTTGACAGCATCACTTGGTTGACATGGAGTTGAGATATACAATTCAGTATCACTGGCAGACTAACCCTGTGTCAATATATGATGTCACCCAGTGGCTTCATATAGATGTTTAACAAGAAGGACAAGAACATTGAGCCTGTGGCATCTTGTAAAACAGGGGCTTCAGGCTCATCCTCTTCCCCCTCATCACCAACTGATATTGGCCATGGAGAAAGGAGAAGAACCACTGCAACATTATACTTCCTACTTCCAATCCTCATAGTTGATCCAGAAAGGTATAATGAAGGTATTGAAAGCTACCGGGAAGTCAAGGAGAACCAGGACATCCTGGCACTGACAGGGGTCATCAACAAGTGCAACAAATGCTATCTCTATACTCTGCCCAGACCTGAAACCTGACTGAAGCAGGTCCAGATAATCTGCTTATTCCAGGGTCTTCTAAAGTTGCAACCTGATCACCTCCTCAACAACTTTCCCAGAAAAGAAGACTGGAGATTGAGCTAAAATTGTCTGCAACCACTGGGTCCAGTGATGGCTTAAAAGGCAGGCAGAACCATCCTCTCATTCAAGGATGAATTCACCATACAAGTAACCAACCAGAAGGGACATGGATCTGACAGGCAGTCAGGTTAACAGTCCCAAGGGCCATGTTCTCTTCCTCAGAAGTCACAGGATCAAGCACTTTCCAAATAACAGGACAAGACCATGCCTCAGTAAACATGACCAGACTGCCCAGTCAGAATCTAACTCAGGCTCCATTACTTGCCTAGTATATTCCAATAGGTCCAACCTCTCTCTGGAGATGAGTGGGTAAGACAGCACCAGCAAGCCAAAAACAACCAGAAAGTGATCTGACCAAGACAAAGGACTGATAGTAATATCCTCAACCTTCAGATTACATCATGACTATCCTGAGATAAAAACCAGACCTAACACGTGTCTACCTCTGTGTATTGGACCCTTTAATGACTTGGATCAGGTTCATGTGTGCCACAGTGGCCATGAACTACATGTAGGCAGGTAAAGTCTCCAAAGGCTATCACTTTTGGAGCTTCCACTGCTATTCAATAGAAAGTGTTAAGCAGCTCAGGCTATGCAGCAGTAACAAACCCACTACTCCTTGAAGCCCAACTTCAACCACCCTCTCTCCACCATCACTTTTACCCTTTCACGCCTGCCCATTCCCTTTCCCAGGTCCTGGGCACCATTTAACATAACCATCCACATGACAGTCAATCAAACATCCTCAACTTAACTGCCAGTCCACAGCATCTCCCCAAGTTGCTTCACTCAGCAGCTGAAGGGCAGCTGCATGGCAAAACTAGGACCAGGGGCTAGCCAATGAAGCTCACTGGAAGGATAAGCAAACAAGTAAAAGGAAGCACTTGTTCACATCGTTTATAATCAACTTATGTAATTCATTAACACATGACATGATGATGGTCATTGGAAGGTTTTAAAAGGAGATTGGATAAATTCATAGAGGACATGTCTACCAAGGGTTAATGGTCTTAAAGACTCAGTGTTACCTCCAGGTTTGGGACAACATCCCCACATATGAGATACAAGGGAACAATGGTAAGAAGGGGGTATGTCTCTATCTTCTGCTTGTGAGAACAACAGGGACATCTGGGCTGCACTGAGAATGAAAATGCTGGATTAAAATAGGCCTTAGACTGATCTGCATAATAGTTGAGCTTTTAATGAACACTACAGATGCTAAAAAGCCCTTTGCTTCAGTTCTACGAGAAGGGTAGGTTGTGAATTGCTGAGTGAAAATGATCATCCTCATCCTCAAAGACACTAGCTCCTCATATATCCTTTCTGACTAGGAGAAATCAATTTAGGCTATGCAGCCTATACATAAGTTGTGGGTATGTCTCCATAGCTATGGCATGAACTACAGTCAAGAGCTGGCTACTAACAAGGGCCTAATCAGATCCCTGCAAGGGAAATGGGGGAGGGGTTTTTAAATAGATAAGGCATGGACAATCCATTACAAACCCTTTATACAGCAACAAAAGAAAGAATCACACTGAACTAATACTCCAGGGAGTTTAGTTTTATCACTTTCAACAGGCAGATACTTCAGCAAAAAAAAAAAGCAACAATAAAACAAATGTTAAATATATGTATATAGTGTAATATTCCAACTTCAAATTATATAAAGTGCCATCAATATAATTCTTCTCTTGGACAAAGCATCCAATTAATATGGGACATGAACATTTACTTTGAAAGCTTAGCTCACAGATGACTTTGCACAGCTTTCTAAATGCATTCAAAATAATTAAAGTACAGAAATAATCCTGCTTCCTTTCCTTACTATGGCAAATGATTATCACCTTCTAGAACTCCAGTGAACAACATAACTGGAAAACGAATTCTTACCTTCTCTCACCAAGTAAAAATAGGAACACTTATAATTTATAATACTCATTAAGCTACTTTAAAAACAATATACAGTAACTATATCAAATATATATTGCATTAAATCAAATAGAAATATATTTATATGAATTTATTAAAGTAATATAGCATCTTATACCTTATTTATAATTATAAAATTGTAGTTAAGTACCTGTCTGCAGTTTTAAGTGATTTATAGTGTTTGTAATTTCTTTCACTGCTATGAGACTTCTCCTTATGCTTTTGGCTATTTGTAGTCTTTTCTTCTTCTCCTCTATCATCCTCTTCAGAGTAATAAGCTCGTTTTGAGTGCTTCATCTTTTAAAAGAAAACATTTCAAGATAAAAGTATTACATGCTAGTTTAATGAAAAATTTAAAATAACAAATTAAAAGCATAACCTTAAATGTTAACTCAAAAGGGAGTCCTACTATTTCAATAGGAGTTGGTTTTACTTGAATATGACAAATGTAGGTAAGGCTATATTCCTATTTCAACTTAGTGAAAAGAAACCTCATTAGACAGTGAGACTTACTTCAGAGTTACCATGCAAAGATTGGTTTAAAAATTATTTTAATCTGCAAATACAGAATCATTTATTTAAATGCTAGAGGATTCTTGGCCATTTGTTGTATCCCCTCCCATTCTACATCACTTGAACCTGAGAGGATATACTATCTATCAAGGCAAAGAAACACAATAAATATTCAAAACAATTTAGATCAGAATGTCTCAAAATGTATAATGAAAATTTTAAAGAACCAACTGCATATTTGGGTCTGTGTCATAAACACAGGGAATGAAATAAAGAATATGAAAATACATAATGAAGAAACTGTTATTTTATCATTTTAGTTTACAGGTAGACCTCGCTTAATGACCCTAATTGGGACGAGCAACGCTGCCACTAAGCAAAGCGGTTGCCAAATGGGAAATCCCGTGCAACTGTGCTTTCTGGCTGGAAAGAGACAAGACTAGTCAGTTTCACACCTTCCACTTTTGCCTCCTAACCACTTCCCAGACCTGTGCCTGCTTACTGTCTTGTACACATCAAAGGCAATGCGATTGCAATGGCAGCCTGAGGCTGGGAGCCCCAGGCATGCTACACAAACAGCTTACACTCTTGAATTCCCTTCCTCTCCAATCTCTCCACTCTGCAAGGCGGGGGGAAGCAAGCAATTACTGTAGGCAATCTCTCCTTTGCCTGACCCTTCTTTCTCCCCCAGCAGAGCGGAGAGATTGGAGAGGAAGAGATTTCAAGAGAGTAAGCTGTTTGCTCTTCTACACATCAAAAGCAATGCAACATGCCGGCAGCTGAAAAGGGTACAGTAAGCTGTTTGTGTAGTGCCTGTGGCTCCCAGCCCTGGGCTGCCAGAGCGATTACATTGCTTTTGATGTGTACAAGACAGTAAGCAGGCACTTGAGCATTTCAAAGGGTGGGGGAGTGGTTAGGAGGCAAACAAAAGCCGAAGGGGGAAGGGTCAGGTAAAGAGAGATTTCCTACAGAAATTGCTTGCTTTTTTTTCTCCCCTCCCCTGGCAGAGCAGAGAGATTGGAGAGGAAGGGACTGCAAGAGAGTAAGCTGTTTGCATAGTGAGCCTGCGGCTCCCAGCACGATCACATTGCTTTCGATCTGTAGAAAAGCAAACAGCTTACTCTCTTGCAATCTCTTCTTCTCCAATCTCTCTGCTCTGCAAGGGGGGAAAGAAAAAAAAACAGGTCAGGCACAGGACAATGCGTACTGACTATAATGGCAATCACATGACAGAGAGATGCTGTGAAGGTGGTAAATGGTTGTAAATTGGCCATAAAGTTATTTTTCAGCACCACTGAAACCTCAGTCACTGAATGAGTGGTTGGTAAGCGAGAACTACCTGTACTGCTTATTTAAAGACTTATTTAAGAGCTGCTCTTTTAAGGCTTAATCACTGTAAGCCAGTTTAAAGAACAATACAATTATAAATTAAAATCAACATCAGATTGTTACAAAAAATCATTCACAATCCTAGGCCTCTTAAAAAAAGGAAATACTAAATTTTAAAAATTTCTCCACTCTAAATACTCAAGAGAAAGTGGCCCAGAATAAATATCCATAGAACTGAGGCCTTATGCAAAATCCCCACATTTGGAAGCCACCACAAAAAAGGCCCTATCAATTGTGGTTATGAACATAACTTTTGTGGAAGATCTTACTTCCTGGGCAGATCTGTAATGGTTCAGATCTTTCAAATGAACAGATCCTAAACAGTTTAATTAAATTACTTTACAGGTGGAAATCAGCACTATACTCCATATTCAAATTGTCTGGCTCCCCTTAAGAACAAGGACGATCAACTTTACATGTTGAAGTTTCCAGACGGACTTAAAAGATAGTTACATGTCCATTGTCAAACATGATGGTCAATTAAAAATATATACACTATGTGTCAAATGATTATAAAACAACTACTCTCTTACTACAAATATAATGCAATATTAGAATTTATTCCAGATAAAACCCCCAAAGCTAAATTTGCTGTAAAAAAGGGGTGTGGCAATTCAGTGGGCCAGGGATCCTTAAATTTTGGGTAAAGAATGTGCACTAGCAAAATGATTGACACCATGGCTCAGTCAGTTCTATAAGCATCTCTGAGGATGCTTATAATCAACCCTTCAGTTTACCTTTGTTTTTTTCAATGCAGGTAAAATCCAAGTTTACTCTTAGAAATAAACGGTTTTGGAGGCTGATTGCATTCTTGCTCTCTCTGAAATAAAAATAACCTTCAGAATTATCTGACTACTACAATTTAATTTTATCGTTTACCATCACTATTTAGATCACTAAAGAATTCTACATATCTGTCTTCTCATGAGCAGGCAGGTTAACACTTCCAAAATGTCCTGGACAGGCCACCATTGCCATAAGTCGTGCCTATGACTAGTGAGTGAGGTAGGCACATATCTAGTACGTATGAAAGATGTTGACAGCATTTACACATTGTGTTAAGCCATGGTTTATGAATAAACCATGATGGCTGTGTTTACAGAACATGCTAAATCAAAAGGAAACATATCCCATTATGGTTTGCTGCAATGTGTAAACTCACTGAAGATCAATGTTGTCAGCTCCTACTGTATGTGTCAACTACCTTTTGTTCAAGAGCATGTCCCAGCTTGCACTGGGAAAGAGAGGTGCAATAGCATTTATAAATTGCAGGCATCCCTGACAATACAGTACAGCAAACATAGCATAATAAGACAGTGGCTTCTCAGCATCAAGTGAAATGATGCTCCTTTTCCGACTGACTTTCTATTACCATCTTGTGGATCTGTTTTAGAGGCAATTAGTGAATTCCTAAAATAAAAGAGGGGTGAATCTATCTCAATACTATCTGGATATTACATTAAGTCGGAATAACGTATCAAGGCTGGCTATGATTATTTTATTTATTTATTTATTTATTTAATTTTTATCCCGCCTTTATTATTTTTTTATGAATAACCCAAGGTGGCAAACATACCTAATACTCCTTCCTCCTCCTATTTTCCCCACAACCACCACCCTGTGAGGTGAGTTGGGCTGAGAGTGAGTGACTGGCCCAAGGTCACCCAGCCGGCTTTCATGCCTAAGGTGGGACTAGAACTCTCTGTCTCCTGGTTTCCTATTGGCTCCTTCCCAGGGCTGAGAGCCGTGACTGGCCCAAGGTCACCCAGCCGGCTTTCATGCCTAAGGCGGGACTAGAACTCAGTCTCCTGGTTTCTAGCCCGTTGCCTTAACCACTAGACCAAACTGTCTCATTCAGTACTGAAAGATACTTTTGATACTGTCAGGAATCCGACTATGCCACCTCCAGACCTAACACAGAGGTGCAGTACATACTTGCACACCCCAAGTCCCATATTTAGTCCCCGGCATCTCTACTCGTTGGATCGCTGCTGACGTGCAATGTGGAACATACTGAAACATATGGTCTAACGCGCTAAATCAATTTAAGTCACATCGCTTGCTTCCTGCTCTTTTAACAGCTAGCTTAAAACTGCAATAATTATCCTCAGGAAATGTATCGGGTTGGGGAAAAAAACCCTCTTCGCTATTGTGCAAACACCTCGGCGGAGAAAAGAAAATTTAAAATTACAGCAACTTTATTGTCGATTTGCTCTCATTACCCCAAACGGAGCGCCAGCGCGCCTCCTTCCCAACCCGGGAAATCGCCACAAAGACGCTCTGCTTCCCACTTACCTTTTTCCTCTCGACAAAAGCTGACCTGGTGAGGGAAAAAGGAGCGCTACAAATTTCTCCGTCACTTCCTCGCCAAGACCACCAATTCCGCCGTTAGCTCGCAGGCAAAAAAGCAAAATGGCGGCTTCCTTTCTTCCTCCCCTCCCACTTCCGGAATTACGTCCCACATCCGAGGGCGGGAAGAGGGACGTCGCTTTACCGCGGGGATTCCTCTCTAGAGTGGCCGCGGTGTCAACGTTCTGCGTAACTTTAAGCGCCGTCGCGAAGAGTGTTGCTGCCCGAACGTTTAGCGCAGAACTTCAGAATTTGGATTGTAGCGGTGGCGCAGTAGCGCTTTGTCACCACACCCTGAGAGAGGGAAGGAAGGAAGGAGAGAAGGGGCCGGGAGAAAATCTATCTTCATGGTCGCTAAGAGTTGATGGCCCAGGAAGATAGGATGTTAGACTTTTCTAAGTCTATTTCTCCGGGATTTTGAATGTATTAAATCAGTGCGTCTACAGCAAAGAGGATAATCGGCCTTCCCCTTGGAAGCGAATGCGGAATGCAACGGGGAAAGGGGCTGGAGGCAGCAGTGTAGTTCCAAAGTACCCACTACGGGGCAGTCGCAGACCAATGGCTTTCAGATACCCCCCCTCCACCACCACCACCACCACCACCGGCCTTGTGTCTGTACTGGGATCTGCGAACCATTTTAGAACATAGGGGTGTAACTCTCGTCCCACACGACGGAGAATCCTGGCTTACGAAAAGTATTAGGATGTATGTTTAATTTGTTATTGCTTTTAAGTTTGCAACTAGCCTACTTTAGATAGATGTTATGATTTATCAAGTAAGACATTCTGAAATCCGGACTTAGCTGTATAGTGCATTATAGCTCTCACTTTTGCTTCAGAAGAACGCCGCCTTTCCTCAGAGCAAAGCATAAAAAAACGGCGAGGCTAAGGTATAGGTAGTTTCTCGTTCTCCAACTTTCTATGTTAAGAGAAATGAAGGTCTTTTACGTTCCCTTCCTGCGTCCACAGTCAGACTTGCCCAGGATACAGTACTGTAAAAACTGAGGCTCCGCCCACATATCGGCCGTAAGGTGGAAGCGCCAGCCGGAAGGACGTGGGGGTTGGTTGGAGGGATTATGACGTCGGAAGGAGCGATTGGTTAATTTTTGTGGCTCCCGCAAGTTGATCACCACGGCGCGTGTTTAGGTTGATGTCTTCGTAAGTTCGGTGCGCGAGGAGATGTGAGCAGCCTTTCTTTGCTGGTTGTAGCGGTGAAAGAAATTACTGTACAAGTGACTGCTTCCAGATGAGCTGGAATCCTGAGAGTGCGGGGTACTAACTCACATGGAAGGAGCTCTGAGGCTTTTACGTCACCAGCTGGGAAAAGGGCTGCTTAAAACTTCTCGCTATGTGGAAGCGAGAAGCAAATTTTGCTATATTGAAAACGCGGAGGTAACATTTGGAGAGGTACCATGCTGGGCTTGAGGAATCCAAGGCTGGAGTTAAAATCGCTGGAAGAAACATTAACAATCTCAGATATGCAGATGATACCACTTTGATGGCTGAAAGCGAGGAGGAGTTGAGGAGCCTTATGACGAAGGTGAAAGAAGAAAGTGCAAAAGCTGGGCTGCAGTTAAACCTCAAAAAAACCAAGATTATGGCAACGAGCTTGATTGATGACTGGCAAATAGAGGGAGAAAAAGTGGAGGCAGTGACAGACTTTGTATTTCTAGGCGCAAAGATTACTGCAGACGCTGACTGCAGCCAGGAAATCAGAAGACGTCTACTTCTTGGGAGGAGAGCAATGGCAAATCTTGATAAAATAGTTAAGAGCAGAGACATCACACTGACAACAAAGGTCCGCATAGTTAAAGCAATGGTATTCCCTGTAGTAACCTATGGCTGCGAGAGCTGGACCATAAGGAAGGCTGAGCAAAGGAAGATAGATGCTTTTGAACTGTGGTGTTGGAGGAAAATTCTGAGAGTGCCTTGGACTGCAAGAAGATCAAACCAGTCCATACTCCAGGAAATCAAGCCAGACTGCTCACTTGAGGGAATGATATTAAAGGCAAAACTGAAGTACTTTGGCCACATAATGAGAAGACAGGATACCCTGGAGAAGAAGCTGATGCTAGGAAAAGTGGAAGGCAAAAGGAAGAGGGGCCGACCAAGGGCAAGATGGATGGATGGTATTCTGGAGGTGACGGACTCAACCATTGGGGAGCTGGGGATGGTGACGGCCGACAGAAAGCTCTGGCGTGGACTGGTCCATGAAGTCACGAAGAGTCGGAAACGACTGAACGAATAAACAACAAACAAACATTTGGAGAGGTACCATGTCATAATGTTCTTCCTGTATAGGAACTGCAGTGCTTAAGTTAAAAGCATTCTTATAAGTTTATAGAAAATATTAGGGGAAAAGGAAGGAGAGCAATGTATAAGTAGTTTGTCATTACATTCATTTAAAAAATTACGGAGTTTCTGTTTAATCTCCAAAATGTTGCAATTTTTTCCAATTGTGTTGAGAAAAATAAAACAAGACCATGA
Organism: Charina bottae; assembly: GCA_023362775.1. NCBI lineage: Eukaryota > Metazoa > Chordata > Lepidosauria > Squamata > Charinaidae > Charina > Charina bottae. Next base: position 93,002,260 of record JALMGJ010000002.1, on the reverse strand, counting down.
AAATAAAAGGATTTTTTCGTCTGTATTTCCCTAGGTTTTTTCCCCCCAAGCCTTCACATCTCTAGGCAGGAGGTAGATCTATTGACTGGAGGTTGGACCTATGAAATGATAATGGTTCCTAAATCCACTTCTCTAGTTACCACAATGGAGCCAGGTGGAGTTACCACAGGACTTGATGATGCCCCAGTTTCACTTTAATCAAGATAATGCTCATGGTCTGCTGCATCAAGAGTAATCTGTTTTACATAGACATGGGAGGAAGTGAGGAAGGTCTGTTTGGGGCAACTACTGCCAACTGTTATTCTGTGCAGGAATGGCAGAGACCTGCTGGTTGATGAAGATGTGTTGTAATAGTCCATAAGGATGTCTCCTCTCTACCATGCCCCCTGTTCAAAGCTGTACCAGTTTTGAGAGCTCATGCCCTATTCTCAATGCTCAGATGAAGGTGGATTTGGCTTGTGTGCCAGCCACCCCACCGCTCAGCGGGATCTCTGATTGATGTCATGACTGATCTTGGAGATTCTCTGGCTTTTGGTCTTGAGAGACATTAAAATTCATGTTGAAGCCATGTAAAGGGTGTGCTTTAGACTTCAATGGCTTCATACAGATTGTTTTAGAATTTACTCATGGAACTGGTTATATCATAGCTTTCCAACTGTGTGTCGCAACACTGTAGTGTGTCGCAACACACTGTTGCAACACAACCTGGAAGTGGACGTGCACAGCAGCGGCGCGGGGGCGCGTGCGGCGGCGGTGTGCACGGCGGCGGTAGCAACGTGCCATCAGCGCTTCTGTGTTTTAGCAGAAAACATGAGGCTGCTGCCGCCTCCGTGCACACCACCGCCACTGCGCGCCCCCCCGCGCCGCCACTGCTGCCGTTGGTGTGTCGCCAACGGCAGCAGTTTGGAAAGCACTGGGTTATATCTTTAATCTGTTTTTTTTGCCCTAGAGGGAAGTGATCTATACATGGAGGCCTCAGAAGTGACATCCTTGCCATGGAAGGACCTTTAACTGATGAAGATTGGATTGTTGCAACTTATTTTCTTCTGCTGGAGCAAAAGCCAGATTACACTGGTCCATGCTCTAAGACAGAGCTTTCCAAACTGTGTGTCGCGACATGTTAGTGTGTTGGCTACAGTGTCTGGGTGTGTCATGGCTGCTGCTGCCTCCGAGCCCTGCCAGGATTCCACGCAGGTCCTAGTGCCTGCCTTGTGCCTTGCTGCCTCCAAACCTGCTGTGATTCCGCGCAGGTCCTAGTGTCAGCCTTGTGCCCTGCTGTAAGAGTGTGTCACGAAATGATGCATGTCTAAAAAGTGTGTCACCAACATGAAAAGTTTGGAAAGCTCTCCTCTAAGACCATGCTGAATTCCAGGCATATTTCGTATTTCATATCTCAACTACAGTATGTCAGCAGTCAGCCAGGTTTGAGAAAACATCCCAAAGTCTCTCAGGCATTTGATACAGGGACTTCCAAGTGCTCCAGCCCATCTTTTAAATAATTGTATTGCTTTTATATATAAAGAGGATGAAGAAAAGCATTAACCAAATACTACACTAAAATAGAAAAATGGATGTCCCCCAAAAGAGAAAAAATAATTTAAAAAATACATGTTAGAATAAATTTATATATACAAAAATGTATATATACAACTGAAACAAAAGGGCTGGTTCTTGTATAACAAATAAAACAACCACACTGAATAATTATACTGATTATACTGTTTTTTACCAATCGCTTTAGGCAGATTTGATACAGAGATAGATATATGGTGAAATTATTGGTTCTGCTCCTGTTTCTCCAGCAACTATTAGAAACTGATACTGGGGTATTTCTGCTCATATCTCTGGGAACCATTCTAGGCTATTGGAGAGGGAGGGATCCTGCAAGATTCTCTTTCGTTTCCCATATTATTTAATATCTACATGAAGCTGCTGGGAAGGATCATTTGCAGGTTTGGAGCTGATTATCATCACTCTGCTGATATCACTTAGCTGTAATTCTCCTTTTCTGTGAGCTCACTTTTGCATATATCTAGGATCTCTAGGTACCCCCAGGCGATAAACAGTTGGATGTGGGAGAACAAACTGAAGCTAAACTTAGACAGATGTACTTGATTCCAGAGGCTGGACTTCAGGATTTCAGATATGTCTACTTTCGGTTGCATTCCTCCTTAAGGATCAGGCTGGCATCTTTGGAATCTTCCTGGATCCCAGCATTTGATGGGGTATATGCTGGCTTAAAGGGGAAAAACCGAGGCTTGAGAATAAACAGACAAGAATGCAGCTTGTTAGGGCCAACAGTGTTTACTGTTTAGCATAAGGCAATAATGCAGATACAATCACATTATCACAAAAATGAAAAAGATGAATATACAGGATACATCGTTGTAAAAGGAAAACAAAACTAGAACTTATAAGCAGAGTTCCGTGTATTGATCCCAGGGCCAGAGTTCCTGCCATGGCCTATACCCAAAGCCAGGCATAGCTCACTCTGCCCAGTCCACGGGAAGTGAACACGTGAAGAACTACATGGCTAAGAGACACTAGAAATCAAGAAGACATAGAACACCATTTTGCATGGTTGTATATTCAGTTCTTCTAGCTTTCTGATTGGCTGGAAGTTAGCTGTTACACACACTAGGCCTCAAAGCACACAGCATGTGCTGCATCTACGCACTGAGTCCCCCCTTCCTTGCTCAGGGGGGCCTGAGCAAGGCTTCCCACGGAAAGAAATCAGGAGACCTTGTTCCCATGCAATCTAGTCAAAACAATACACACGTGATTGTTGCTATCTTGCACCTGCGCTTCACGTCACCATGAGAAGGCTTTTGCTTTGCTTTGTACAGGAATAATTCGTCAGGGCAACACAAAAACTCTAACACCCCTCCTGAATTATTTCTGTACAATGGGAGTAACAAACATTTTTTACAGAAACAAGAAAAACAAAGGTTAATACATGTAATAATCACACTGTTCAAGTTACAGTTTTTACAACCAATAGTCATCAACACTAGAAAATGGTTTAAAAACACTTGTTACACATATGTATAATGCACAATATACATTTCATGCAATGTTTTATTCAGATACATACAGATACATCAAATAATACAGATTATGCAGGAACAGAAACAGTCAAACAGAAAAACATTGCCCGCAAATGTTCTGTCCCCCCTTTGCAAAAATCGCAGGACTTTTTTTCAACCCTTTGCAAGCTCACATCGAGGGCTAAATCATTTTGCAAGCTTGGTACCCTACCTGGGCAAAACTAATTCAGGGCATGTCCACTGCGTTACTGCAGAGTGATATACTGTACAACAAATTAAGGATAAGCTTTCTTTTACACAAATGACACTCTGTAACACTCAGTCATTTGACACTCTCAAGAACCATAGGATTCTCTATTTTGGGCTTTTGTAACTTCAACACCAGGATAAATGTTTGAATTTGTGCTGAACTTCCTCAGCTGGCACTTACTACCTCAGCTGACTGACAAATTCTTATTCAAGGTGGAAAACTTCAGTTTCTAAGCAAAAACAACTACATAAGTACGAAGTCCTACACAAACTTCTATACTTTCTTATGTACACATAGAAAACAGCACGTGACTGTTCTCACATCCCAGTTAGCATCTGCACCATGCTATCAATGACTGGCCTGCTTTAAAATCCATAAAGCACCCTGTTAAGTCAATGAATTGTTTGGGAACTTGTCACACATGTAGAGCCAAAATGCTTGCCTTACACACACTGTTTCAGGGAGATCTACATTCAAATATGCTGTGCCAACATCACAATATGTAAATGGACACCTGTTTCCACGCTACACAACCAGAAAACGCACCACACGTTAATATTCTGGCCTAGCTGTGGGTGCATACACTAGATCCACAGTTCACAAACTTCTTTTGTGCAACAAATCCTTGGGCAACACTGGCTTTACACTGCAGAGTATTATCAGAAAGAAATGTCCTTCTGAACACTCATCTGGAACCTACAGCTTACTAAAACAAAGGATAGGTTGGTTACTTTTAACACTTCACCAAAACTCAAACTGACTATCCACAGCTGTGTTCCAACGTTCTCCTTGCCCCTCAAAGGCAGGAGCAACACATCTAGCAAAGACTGGGTTTTCTCAGGCAACTTGACACACTGTCACCTGCTAAATCACAAATCTGTCAGGCTTCACACCCTGGAATAGGAGGACCCATGAGGAATGACCACTGTACATCCTCATCACCGTCTCTTTTCCCTAATACCTGACTCCCCCTCCAGGCCCTGCAACTGCTCAGGTGAAATTTCCACTTCCTTCACCTGAGGGGCCCTTTTCACACTCGGAGACTGGGGAACAGAAGAAACCTGAACTGGTTTTTGCCCATCTACTGAACTATGGACAGTGGGTTTACACTAGCAATGCAGCAACACTTCTGCAACCTTAGCATAACCTTTCCCAACCAGTAGGCTGCTTAAAAATAAAGCACTTCTGGAGATTTGGATTTGACCATGGCTTAATGAAACAACAATAAGCCTTGGATTTTAATCAACAACCAACAACCAACAACCTGAAGCACTCTGCTTCCTTGGTTCTTCCTTCTCTGTGACCTGGGGTTGTGAACACATGCAAATGTTTCACAGACATGCAGGCACTTCAGTGAAGGGCGCTTGCCATACCAAAGAAAAATAACTTCTTTTTTACAGTTGAATTCTACTACCTGTTAGTTAGAAAACACACACTGCAATCAAGGCAGCCTCTCCCCAGACATGGGATGGCACCTGAGCAACTAACAGCAGGCTATTTTTAATGGTATTCACAACACCAACACTCAGCTAGAATTCCAACATTGGCAAGTCTTTGGGAGAATACTTTCCTACAAAGCCAATTCTGGAACAAATGGCTCAGGAACACTCCACTACAATCTGACTGAAACTGACCATATTGCTACATACACTTCAAAGCGAGCACAGACCTTCGCTTTAGACTTCAACAAGTAGCAACAACACAAGCAGGTATGATCATCAACCAGAAGGAACATGAAACTTGCACCCCACCATTACTTGGGACATGGGGGCTAACTAGGTCTCTATGAACCAACTGAAATGGTCTAGTTAATACTCTGTCACTTTGCCTAGCAACAGACACAGTTCTGATTTTAGATTGTTTACACACAGTTTACACAATCAAGAAACTTTTGCACATTTCCTGGGTTCTAACTCAGAATGCATTTAGCTATCTGAGACACACTCTCCCATCCCAGGATACCCCAGTACTTTGTGAAAACTTTATGGATGCATTTATGATGTGGGGAACATTAAATACACAATGTCCTGTCCACACAATCTCCACAGCATCTCACACACTTGATGTTACAGGTTTGCCTCTAACACACTCAGTCTCAACACAAACAGTTTCATATCGCAATGAAACATTCAGCACCTTCACTCAGACTTGACCAGGGCTGGAACACTGAGGAGAGAAAAACAACAAGTGTACACATACACATTCCTTACACAGAAATAGCAGTTAAAATTACTTGCTGAACTCAAGGCTGAAATTTGTAACAATAACCTTCCATGTTTACAAACTTTATTCAAAAACAGAGTCTCTGTAGAAATGCTTACACAACAGCAGCCCGGCAGAGTAGAAAACTCGGATTCGTTGTTCAGCTGACTCCTGGCATCTGGCGTCCCCTCCATTCATAAATCAGGCTTATTGCACTGACCGCATCCGCTGGACATCGGGGCAGGGAACAGCTTTGTAGAATCACAGCAAACCACGGCAAATGTAAATTCCATACCAGGTTTTACTTCAGCTGGAACAATCTGTTCGGCAACAGCAACAGACGGCTCCTGGAAGTGGCTTGTAAAATAATCCACAGCAGGGAGATAGCGTCTAGCTTTCTCGACCAGTAGCTCAAAACTGCTGTCCAGGCTTGGCAAAAATCACGCACGCTTTTTCATAGTGCCAGAAAAACAAGCCTTCTTGTTTAAATGCAGCAAACAAAGTCTTGAACTCACCAAGGTGGGTCATCACAGTCTCACCGGTTGCAGCTTCAAACCATAAAGCTGTCTTAATAGACCACCAAGGGCAACAGAGCTCCACTGTGTATCAAAGGCTCCAACAGCTTCTCAGCACCCATTTCTCAGTCCGTGGGTTGCTGATATAATTCCATTCAGAGGATTTGAGTCCCAAAAGCAAAAATGCCATAAGCACAGTCCAAACATGCTTGCACTTCTTCAGAGAGATTCTCTCTGAATCCTCCAGGGATCTCTGGAAGTGGATTTGCCACTTACTGCCACAAATCTTCTTCTTGCAAAAAGAATGATTCCATCTCCACACACCAGGTCAGATAGTTTGTGCCATCTAAAGCCTCAAATAGCAGACTGACCAGACACTGTTCAGCCATTGCTGACCACTCAAAGAAAACATGTTTATTCTGAAATCAGCCTCTAAAAACAAACTCCCTTTCACAGCCAGGTCCAACGCAGCAAAGAAAACGCAAATTTCTCTCTGGGCAACCATAACCTGATGGGGTATATGCTGGCTTAAAGGGGAAAAACCGAGGCTTGAGAATAAACAGACAAGAATGCAGCTTGTTAGGGCCAACAGTGTTTACTGTTTAGCATAAGGCAATAATGCAGATACAATCACATTATCGCAAAAATGAAAAAGATGAATATACAGGATACATCGTTGTAAAAGGAAAACAAAACTAGAACTTATAAGCAGAGTTCCGTGTATTGATCCCAGGGCCAGAGTTCCTGCCATGGCCTATACCCAAAGCCAGGCATAGCTCACTCTGCCCAGTCCACGGGAAGTGAACACGTGAAGAACTACATGGCTAAGAGACACTAGAAATCAAGAAGACATAGAACACCATTTTGCATGGTTGTATATTCAGTTCTTCTAGCTTTCTGATTGGCTGGAAGTTAGCTGTTACACACACTAGGCCTCAAAGCACACAGCATGTGCTGCATCTACGCACTGAGTCCCCCCTTCCTTGCTCAGGGGGGCCTGAGCAAGGCTTCCCACGGAAAGAAATCAGGAGACCTTGTTCCCATGCAATCTAGTCAAAACAATACACACGTGATTGTTGCTATCTTGCACCTGCGCTTCACGTCACCATGAGAAGGCTTTTGCTTTGCTTTGTACAGGAATAATTCGTCAGGGCAACACAAAAACTCTAACACCCCTCCTGAATTATTTCTGTACAATGGGAGTAACAAACATTTTTTACAGAAACAAGAAAAACAAAGGTTAATACATGTAATAATCACACTGTTCAAGTTACAGTTTTTACAACCAATAGTCATCAACACTAGAAAATGGTTTAAAAACACTTGTTACACATATGTATAATGCACAATATACATTTCATGCAATGTTTTATTCAGATACATACAGATACATCAAATAATACAGATTATGCAGGAACAGAAACAGTCAAACAGAAAAACATTGCCCGCAAATGTTCTGTCCCCCCTTTGCAAAAATCGCAGGACTTTTTTTCAACCCTTTGCAAGCTCACATCGAGGGCTAAATCATTTTGCAAGCTTGGTACCCTACCTGGGCAAAACTAATTCAGGGCATGTCCACTGCGTTACTGCAGAGTGATATACTGTACAACAAATTAAGGATAAGCTTTCTTTTACACAAATGACACTCTGTAACACTCAGTCATTTGACACTCTCAAGAACCATAGGATTCTCTATTTTGGGCTTTTGTAACTTCAACACCAGGATAAATGTTTGAATTTGTGCTGAACTTCCTCAGCTGGCACTTACTACCTCAGCTGACTGACAAATTCTTATTCAAGGTGGAAAACTTCAGTTTCTAAGCAAAAACAACTACATAAGTACGAAGTCCTACACAAACTTCTATACTTTCTTATGTACACATAGAAAACAGCACGTGACTGTTCTCACATCCCAGTTAGCATCTGCACCATGCTATCAATGACTGGCCTGCTTTAAAATCCATAAAGCACCCTGTTAAGTCAATGAATTGTTTGGGAACTTGTCACACATGTAGAGCCAAAATGCTTGCCTTACACACACTGTTTCAGGGAGATCTACATTCAAATATGCTGTGCCAACATCACAATATGTAAATGGACACCTGTTTCCACGCTACACAACCAGAAAACGCACCACACGTTAATATTCTGGCCTAGCTGTGGGTGCATACACTAGATCCACAGTTCACAAACTTCTTTTGTGCAACAAATCCTTGGGCAACACTGGCTTTACACTGCAGAGTATTATCAGAAAGAAATGTCCTTCTGAACACTCATCTGGAACCTACAGCTTACTAAAACAAAGGATAGGTTGGTTACTTTTAACACTTCACCAAAACTCAAACTGACTATCCACAGCTGTGTTCCAACGTTCTCCTTGCCCCTCAAAGGCAGGAGCAACACATCTAGCAAAGACTGGGTTTTCTCAGGCAACTTGACACACTGTCACCTGCTAAATCACAAATCTGTCAGGCTTCACACCCTGGAATAGGAGGACCCATGAGGAATGACCACTGTACATCCTCATCACCGTCTCTTTTCCCTAATACCTGACTCCCCCTCCAGGCCCTGCAACTGCTCAGGTGAAATTTCCACTTCCTTCACCTGAGGGGCCCTTTTCACACTCGGAGACTGGGGAACAGAAGAAACCTGAACTGGTTTTTGCCCATCTACTGAACTATGGACAGTGGGTTTACACTAGCAATGCAGCAACACTTCTGCAACCTTAGCATAACCTTTCCCAACCAGTAGGCTGCTTAAAAATAAAGCACTTCTGGAGATTTGGATTTGACCATGGCTTAATGAAACAACAATAAGCCTTGGATTTTAATCAACAACCAACAACCAACAACCTGAAGCACTCTGCTTCCTTGGTTCTTCCTTCTCTGTGACCTGGGGTTGTGAACACATGCAAATGTTTCACAGACATGCAGGCACTTCAGTGAAGGGCGCTTGCCATACCAAAGAAAAATAACTTCTTTTTTACAGTTGAATTCTACTACCTGTTAGTTAGAAAACACACACTGCAATCAAGGCAGCCTCTCCCCAGACATGGGATGGCACCTGAGCAACTAACAGCAGGCTATTTTTAATGGTATTCACAACACCAACACTCAGCTAGAATTCCAACATTGGCAAGTCTTTGGGAGAATACTTTCCTACAAAGCCAATTCTGGAACAAATGGCTCAGGAACACTCCACTACAATCTGACTGAAACTGACCATATTGCTACATACACTTCAAAGCGAGCACAGACCTTCGCTTTAGACTTCAACAAGTAGCAACAACACAAGCAGGTATGATCATCAACCAGAAGGAACATGAAACTTGCACCCCACCATTACCCCACCAAACTCTAACAGCATTGACACTGGACAGCCATAGATTTGTGGCAAAAGTGCCTTCTATTCACTTTGGCTGATAAACCAGATGCATCCCTAGGTGGAGGACAGAATTCTGGCTTTGGTTACTCACATGCTGGTTGCCTCAAAGCTAGATTATTTTAATGTATTCATTGTGGGGCAGCCCTTGAAGTCAGTCTGGAAATTGTAGGTGGCCCTGAATGTGGCAGCACAAGTGGTAAGTGGTGTTTCTTTAAGATCCTTCATTATTCCTTTATTGAAATAGCTTCACTGAGTACCTTCCGAGTCCAATCCACTATAGCCGTGAGGGTCCACCAATCCTTAAACAGCTTAAGCCCAAACTACGTATATGACTGCTTCCTGCCTTACACTCCATTCTGCTGTCAACAGGGAAGTACGAATTGTGCATCCTGCTACAGATGCATTTGGCATTGTTGGTTAATTTTGTTTTCTCTGAAGGGAGACCATGTGAGACAATAAATTACCATTGGAATTGAAGCAAGCGTCCTCCTTAAAGTTTAGGAGAGAGCTAACACGTGGTTATTTATCCTTTGGATATCCTTGTGTTTTAATGTTAAGTTTTCAGTGTTTAAGGGGTGTGGTGGCTCAGCGGGTAAGACGCCAGGCTTGTCGATCGGAAGATCACAAGTTCGGAGGTTTGAATCCCTAGCCCCATGTGACGGAGTGAGCTCCCGCACTCGCCCCAGCTCTTGCCAACCTAGCAATTCGAAAGCATGCAAATGCAAGTAGATGAATAGGTACCACTTCGGTGGGAAGGTAACAGCGTTCCACGCGCGTCATGTGGCCACATGACAGTGGAAGCATCTTCGGACAGCGCTGGCTCTTCGGCTAACAAACGGAGATGAGCACCGGCCCCTAGAGTCGGACACAACTGCACAAATGTGCGGGGGGAACCTTTACCTTTACTTTTCAGTGTTTTATTTTTGTTGTTTTTAATAATAATTTTGATTTTTTTGGGGTACTTTTGTAAGCCATGCGGACATGTCAGTAAAGTGGTCAACATGTAAAACATTCAGTTAATACTGTAGTATATAAATAATTTCATGTAACCCTGAAAGATCATGTTCTGGGATTTTCCTCCTGTCCCCCTGGATAGTGATCCAGCCTGGGATGTGCCCACATCTGGATCCCTGCAAGACTATACCATAGCCTTGCCAAACTGGCTTCAACTGTGCATGGACAAACACTGGTCCAGACAGAGTGGGAGTATGTTCCAGCAATGACCCCACCCTTGTTTGAGATGGTGGCCCAGCATAGGTACCTGATAATGTACATATGCAATAGATTACCTGCAGACAATAGAAAGCCTTTGTTTATTCGTTCAGTCGCTTCTGACTCTTCGTGACTTCATGGACCAGCCCACGCCAGAGCTTCCTGTCGGCCATCACCATCCCCAGCTCCCCATGGTCAAGTCCGTCACCTCCAGAATATCCATCCATCTTGCCCTTGGTCGGCCCCTCTTCCTTTGGCCTTCCACTTTCCCTAGCATCAGCTTCTTCTCCAGGGTATCCTGTCTTCTCATTATGTGGCCAAAGTACTTCAGTTTTGCCTTTAATATCATTCCCTCAAGTGAGCAGTCTGGCTTTATTTCCTGGAGTATGGACTGGCTTGATCTTCTTGCAGTCCAAGGCACCCTCAGAATTTTCCTCCAACACCACAGTTCAAAAGCATCTATCTTCCTTCGCACAGGCTTCCTTATGGTCCAGCTCTCGCAGCCATAGGTTACTACGGGGAATACCATTGCTTTAACTATGCGGACCTTTGTTGTCAGTGTGAGGTCTCTGCTCTTAACTATTTTATCAAGATTTGTCATTGCTCTCCTCCCAAGAAGTAGACGTCTTCTGATTTCCTGGCTGCAGTCAGCGTCTGCAGTAATCTTTGTGCCTAGAAATACAAAGTCTGTCACTGCCTCCACTTTTTCTCCCTCTATTTGCCAGTCATCAATCAAGCTGGTTGCCATAATCTTGGCTTTTTTGATGTTTAACTGCAACCCAGCTTTTGCAATTTCTTCTTTCACCTTCATCATAAGGCTCCTCAGCCCCTCCTCGCTTTCAGCCATCGAAGTGGTATCATCTGCATATCTGAGATTGTTAATGTTTCTTCCAGCGATTTTAACTCCAGCCTTGGATTCACCAAGTCCAGCATGTCGCATGATGTGTTCTGCGTACAGGTTAAATAGGTAGGGTGAGAGTATACAGCCCTGCCGTACTCCTTTCCCAATCTTAAACCAGTCTGTTGTTCCGTGATCTGTTCTTACCGTTGCTACTTGGTCGTTATACAGATTCCTCAGGAGGCAGACAAGATGACTTGGTATCCCCATACCACCAAGAACTTGCCACAATTTGTTATGATCCACATAGTCAAAGGCTTTAGAATAGTCAATAAAACAGAAATATATGTTTTTCTGAAACTCCCTGGCTTTCTCCATTATCCAGCGGATATTGGCAATTTGGTCTCTAGTTCCTCTGCCTTTTCTAAACCCAGCTTGTACTTCTGGCAATTCTCGCTCCATGAATTGCTGGAGTCTACCTTGCAAGATCTTGAGCATTACCTTACTGGCATGTGAAATAAGTGCCACTGTTCGATAGTTTGAACATTCTTTAGTGCTTCCCTTTTTTGGTATGGGGATATAAGTTGATTTTTTCCAATCTGATGGCCATTCTTGTGTTTTCCAAATTTGCTGGCATATGGCATGCATCACCTTGATAGAATCACCTTAATAGATAGATCACCTTAATAGAAAGCCTAAGGCCCCCTTTTTAAGGCTTTCAGAAACCACATGACTAAATTTAGGTCATAGAATTCCAAGTAATGTAAGCACATTTTTCTGCCATAGGCCATAAGCCATAAATGGATTGAATGTAAACACTTGCTTAGACTTTACACCCTTCTCTTCTGCGCCCCCCCCCCCCCCCCGTCTGCCCCAGTCCTTTAAAAAAAGTGCCTGGAAATCCAAGCCCATTTACTTCAAGAAGCATACATCACTGTATTTACTATCCCCTCAAATTTCCTACATCAAAACATGATCTCCTGATGTTGAGGCCAAGTGACCAGAGAAGGAAGTGTATGTTCCAGTGGGATATGCAGTTTCATGACACTGAGCCTTTAATTAAACAGTAAATCAAAGTATTTTATAGATTGTAATGAAACAGTTCGTCTTGATAATGTTTTTGGTTTAATTTCTACACTCTGGTCTTCAGTAAAGGACTACTGAAGTTTTATTTTGCCATTCATATGACTACAAATGGGGGGTTGTTTATCGTCTTCACATACTCCTCTGGACTTGAGGTTGAAATTAGTTCCAACAATATATTTTATTCTGAGTATATTGGACAGCATAAATTATGCATCAGAAAGGATGGACTAGATTTTTTTTGCTGGCAATGTCAGAAAATGTGAATGTATGCTATCCCCTTATTTATTTATTTATAATTTGATTTATGATTTGGTCTTGTCTGTTACTGGTTCCTTTTTGGAATAATATTGTAACATATAACAGTAGATTCATGGGTAAATGTTTTCATGTTAAACTCATGAATGTTACTTTGAATTATATTCCAAAATGGGGTAATTTGACAGTTTTTGAGGATCTTTGGTTATACCAGGCATGAGGAATATCCAAGAGAATTATACCGAGAGACTGGAAAAGTACTGTTTCTCTAGATTTCAAAGACTGGATTCAAGAAATGTGTAATTTATCAATTTTTGAAAAGGCTGTTTCTTCTGCCAATCAAAAAATGATACAGTGTGTTTAAATATATGTGTTATGTTTAGGTGACATATTTAATACGTTAATTCTTGGTGGAATTGTTTTTTGTTTTATTTTGTTCTTTTGCTCTTTTTGTCTGTTTTGATAATCACATTTAATAATTAATTAGATTATCAGTTGTGGAGTCTTTGGTGCTCTCTGAGCCTTGTTGTTTTCTTGCAGACGTTTCATTGCCAGACTAGGCAACATCTTCAGTGTGAAAAGGGAGTGGGACTTGCTCTCTGTTTATACAGTATACCATGGCTTGTCCTGCTTGTTTTGGTGGAGGTGGTGTTCTCCCCTTAGGAGTTTCTTGATTGGGATGTTGTTTGCTGCTTGGTTGATTGACTGAGTTAATAGTTCCTTGATTAGGGTATATTCAACCCAATTGAACCCTGTTCAACCCTGAGCTACAAATATTCTCTTCAATTAGATCAGGGCTTTCCAAAGTTTTCCCGCGGCGACACACCAACCACCATTGGTGTGTCGCCGTGGGAAAACCCGGAAGTGCCGCTGTTGTGGCAGCGCACAAAAACCCGGAAGCGCTGCTGCCACTTTCGGGTTTTTGCGCGCCGCCGTTGGTGTGTCGCTGCGGGAAAACCCGGAAGCGCTGATGATGATCAGCGCTTCCGGGTTGTGTGGCGACACACCAGACTTTGTGTGGCGACACACTTTTGTGTCGCGACACACAGTTTGGAAAGCTCTGGATTAGATTATCAGTTGGATATTATCATTTTTAATTTTTTCTTAAACAGTTTTTGTTTTAAGTTGTTTTCTCTGTATTTTCTTAACAATTGCAATAACATATTAGTTTAAAAATCATCACTTACTCCTAATTATATCATGGTTAGTTGTATGTTAAAATGATAAAATGATGGAAATGATACCACAGTTTAAATGTATATTTTTTTCTGATCAGCAGGTGGCAATAGTGGTATTGACATTCTGTAAGGCTTTGAATAAAGTTAACCACTTTTAAAGACCTATTTACACTGGTTGTGATAAAGTAATGCAGTTCAATTGTAAAAATGTATCTCCTGCACTAATATTATTTTTAAAGGGTTATTTCCTTGGGAAATAAAACAGAGAGCTTGTGTATTTTTTTATAGATAGGAATCAATATAACAGACTGCCCCAGGAGGTAGTGGAGTTTCTTTCACTAGAAATAAAGGGACCTGGATGGCCATTTGTCAGGTATGTTGTACTTATGGATTCCTGCATAGGACAGGCGTTGGCTTAGATTGTCTTCAAGGCCCCTTCCAACCCTATGATTTTGTGGGCGTTATAGTTATAGGATCCCAATATTACATCTTCTTCACTCTCTGTTTGTTTTCACATCAGATCAAAATGCAACCACATAATCTTAAGTCGAAAAACCACGTGACTGCACTGCTTAGCAATGGCAGTTCTGGCAGTCCCGGTTGCTGTTGTTAAACAAGGACCGTGTGGGTCGTTAAGTGAGGACCTCACATGACCATGACTTCCTGCCAGCTTCCCCATTGACTTTGCTTGTGGGAAGCTGGCAGAGAAGGTAGCAAATTGTGATCTCGTGACCGCAGGATGCTGCAACGGCCAGAAGTATGACATCTGGTCGTAACTACCACTCGTTCAGCGCTGTTGTAAGTTTGAATGGTTGCTGAACGAGTGGTCATTAAATGAGGACCACCTGTAAAGAGGGATGGGACTTTAATTCCCTGATTGTGTCACCATTTGGAAGTGACCATCACTGCGGACCAAACTATTCTGCAACTAAGTTGAGGTTTTATGTTGCTGCAGTTTTTGTTTGCTTCTGCTGCTTTTAACTGTTTTGTTTGTTTGTGTTTTCCTTGTAGGTTGTGTAAGAGGGTTTAGCTACAGCATGTTTTATAGAAAGATATCCAAGGTTTTCTTCAATCATAGGTATAACCCAAGTTTCTAGTATACATACAGTGATCATACATCCTTTATTATAAAGGACAGTCCTTTATTTCAGAAAGCTGTCCTTTAGATTTATTTTTCAAAAACTCACTTTTGTCCTTTATTTTGGTCATTTAACTTTTACTGTACAAATTGTACCACTGAATGCACAGTCTTTCACATTCATGTGAAAACTATGGAAATTTAATTGTCTTTTTAAAATAAATTTACATATACCTGTTTGGTTTTAGATAATTTTATTAGAATATGCATTTTTGTAAAGTTTTTCTTGGTTTTGCTCTTGAATTTTCCTTTGTAAAGCAGAGTTAAAAACATAAACATTAAAATTTTTTATCCTTATGAACCTCTTTCAGACTTGCCCCTTTTTCAGGTTTGTCCTTTATTTTTTCCAAGAAAATATGGTCACCGTAAGTATACAATAGATCTAAAACCCTTCACACAATGAATATATACACATTAAAAACATTCCAAATCTGGGCTAACCTCATATCAATATTTTTAATTTTACACTCACATTACAAAATTTAGAAACCATAAACAGTTCAGGCACACTGTTAAAACACAGTATAAATTAAATCTGTTATACAAATTCTGTACATAGGTAAATTAGCTTCTATGACTGACTGAAGGGTTTAATAACATGAAACATGAATAATGGGATTTTTCATCACTAACAGCTATCACTTACTTATGACCACATTGTTTTGAAATATTAATGAAAGGTATGGCAAGCATATCACCATTATTGTTTTATAAAGATACTGTAGGTACCATCACAAAACCATAATGCACTTTATTTTCAAGTAACATTATTTGACTGCCAGAGTGACCAAATAAGAGTAAGAATTTGAGATCAACAATAGCAATTCTACGCTATCAGTGATACATACATTCCAGTTAGACTTGAACTGTAGGAAGAGAACTGCTTTCACAAATTGCAAGGCCTGGTTGGGATGGGGGAATGCTGCACATTATTTGGGCTTAAGCAACTTGGAAACAGGATCTAAATTATAGATCCATAGTTCCACTGAATAATAAATAACAGTGCTTACATGTGTTCAAGAGGTCTTTGGGTTTATGTTTCAGTAGCAGTTTCTTATAGTGTGCATGTCTCTGCATTCTTAAAGAGTTTGCTCTTTTAAAAACATTTTAATAATCCACACCCCCCCCAAAAGTATTGTTAAGCATTTTTTAAGTAGATTTAGATTCTTGCCAAAACAATACACTTGTATTATTAGATTGCCAAAATAATACAGTTGTCTAGCCAGTACTGCTGAAGTTTAGTATAAATAATTATTTGCCTTCTGCTTTTGTCTACCACTAGTATTATCAGCACCAACTTGATCTCATATTAGGGGACACTTTATATATTGCTTTCAGTTGTCATATTCATAATAGAAGCCCAATGTGTCCATAACGTCACCAGGAATTTAGGCGGACTCAAAGTAAGCTTTACCATTTAAGCTAATGCAGTTTTTCCTTTATATATGACACATATACGGGCATACTCATTTTGCTTACTGAGTTGTGAATGACTGGAGTAAAAGATCTAAGCTTGAGTTACATTTTGCCAGTATGCCAACTTCCTCTAGTACCCATACAGATTTCTAGATCAAACATTCAGTATCTTTGGAAATTTGTGTTATTCTGAGTATTAGTATATGAAATTTGTATCTTCTAAATAAATTCCTAGTAACCATGATTTAAATCTTAAGATGATTGTTTCTCTTGGAAAACTGATGATCTTTAAAACTATTTCTCTAAATTATGGAATCACAGATTTTGAAGAAAAAAAGGCTAGCATGCATCCACTAACAATCTCATCATTACCTCTACACTAAATGGTCTATTCATAATTTCAAACCATAATTTGGTATTATAGAAATGAACTCTAGATTTCTGCCCCTTGTTTACTCATACACAGAATAATAATTCGTTCTTTAATAACATAGGTTTCTCTGATATCTAAAGTAGCCAACTGAAGGTTTCTCACTTGCCACAACTACTAAATTATCAATCTTGGTTTTGATCCTGATATACAGAGTTAATTGGCAGAGCAACTGAAAACCCAACTTGCAGGTTCAAATATAAAATACGGCTTGTCAGAAAACAACATTCAGTTGTACCATCAAGTAAATGCTACACATGAAGGAAGATGCAGGAATGAGCATGTTACCGCTGCCCTCTGCTTGCACATAAAGGATGATTATCTACAGAAGAACCCTGGGATTCTAAACACTTGGTGAGAATCCTGCATGGATTGAGGAGTTCTGCTCTGCAGACCATTATGTACCACATATAGAAAGCTATGAGGATGGCAAGGGAGGGAGGCAGCCTGGCAGAGCTATCTCATTCATCCCTACACCTCTCCCTATGTAGAATGTTCATGCAAGGAGAATTGAATAGGGCAGGTAATTAACTTTTTAGGCAGGGTAGGAGACAACACGAGTGCCAGGCGTATTTCCACAGCACCAATTATGGTTTGGTATTTACACATTTAACGTTCTATGAGGTTATCTTAGGTGGGCTTCGGTGGGTATTTTATTAAATGAAAACTGGCATCACATCAAAGTTTTAAATCTAAAAAAAATCAGGTATTTTAGAGATATGATTTATTACTGGCTGCTGCTAGTTATTAAAACAAGCTAGTATAATTATAGTTAGGTCCATGAAAGCTTTGTTTTGACTGTGCAGCTCATCCCTCACCTGTGCATTTGAGAAGCAGACTGTTCCCATTCCAGCGGCAGTTCATGAAAATTATTCATTGCCATAATCGATTCTTACTATGTTTAGTGACTGCTACACTGATCCTAATGTATTTATTGATTCTTACTTGGATTTCTGATCATCTCATTCTGAAATGTTGCAAATGGAATTGACGTAATTATGTTAATCTCAAGATTCTTTTTTGTAGTGATGTACGATTCCAGAACTACACTGAAAGAAATGCTGTCTTTTTTCTATTAAATGAATACCAAATTGCATTTCCAATCTTCCAATCTTCGGCAGGCTAAGTTTTAAAAAATGCATTCAGTATGTTCATAATTCAGTATAAAATGAGTGTCTTACTCATTGTATAAGGTCAAACTAGAGGCTTAGTTTCTGCAGCAGATTGCTATGCTTATGAAAGAATCCTCAATTTTCAGTATGCAGAGCTGAACCTGTTTATAATAGTTTCTGATGAAATCTAGGTTCATTATTTGGAATACTTTCCTCCTGTGAAAGTTGGTGTTATTCACTGAAAAATTTATGTTAATGCTTTCTGAAAGGATGTACGTAATATATTTATATTATATGTCTGAAGTATAGATTTGCTTTGTTTCTCACACATAGCCAAAGCAGTGTTGCAAATACAAATAATGGAATTAAATATTTGCAACTGATGCTAGCTGATTCAACCAACATTAATATTTTCTAATTTAAGCCCATTAGATTAATCCTGTCTTCTGGAGCAGCAGAATTTGCTTGTTCTCTGTGTCAGCCCTTCTGATATTTGAAAAGTGCCCATCTCAGTATTTTCCAAGCTAAACATTCCCATTTCCTTTAACTTTTCTTCATAGGCATGTTATTCTTAAGCCCGGCTGCCCTCTTCTTTAACTTTTTCCAATTTGTCTCATCTTTCTTAAAATATGGCATTCAGAACTGCATACAGTACCAGACAAATCTGATTAGTGCAGAATAAGGAAGGAGTATTTAATCTTGTGGCTAAACATTATGGTTCTATTAATGTTAATGGCAATATTTTGAAGCTGGATCACATTGCTGACTCTTCACTTTGTTATAATCCAGAAACACAAGAGACAGATCTCATGTACCACTGCCAAACCAGGTGTTGTCTATCATACATCAGTGTTCTGAATGTGAGCACACCTGAATTTGCATTGTGTTGTGCTGGAATTCATACTGCTTTACTCAGCCTTCCATTATATCAATGGCATTTTGAATGTGTTACTGTTATATGAGGTAACAGGTATTCCTATTCTGGATCATCTGCAAATAAGATAAGAATTCCCTACAACTAAATGATGGATCAATGGTTGAAGTATACCACGTCCTAGTAGGGAGGCCTGTGGAACCTCACTCAAAACTTTCCTTGATTTAATGAAGATCTATTGACAATAACTAAATGATTTTATAACGGTGAATTAATCTATGAATGTCACTGCCAGCAAACACACAATTAGATATTTTGCCACAAAATATGGAGAACTTTGTCAAATGCTTTGCTGAAACCAAGATACATTATTTCTTGCACCTTTTTCAACATCCATTCAGCCAGTAACCCAATAAAAAAGAAACACAAGTCTGGCAGGGTTTATTTTTGACATTCTATGCTCCCTTCTACTTACAGTGTTTTCAGACTTATTTCTAATCTGTCTTCCTATCTTTTCTAGTATCAAAGTCAGACCAATCTATAGCTGCTTGGATTTTATTTCCTTCCTGTTTAAAGTCTGAGACATATGCCTGCCTACATTTTTGTGGCATTCACCCATTCTTCAAAATTTCCTATAGAAAGGGTGCTCACAAGTAAGAGTATAAAGAAATTTATCTTGCTTCCTATTCAAATGCTGAGGTTATTATTGAAGAAGTCTGAATAGATCTGGGTGATTCAAACACTGCGGGTCTCTTGCAATAGCTACCAGAAATAGCTACTACATTCGACATACTCAGTGCAGAAACAGTTGAATTTGTAAAGAATTTGACACATGTTTGGAATTGATCACATAGAGCAGCTTTACATGTAATCACTGATTTGGTTGCCTGAGGAAAGTAAGAGTCTATGTGCACATGCAAAAAATGTACAAAATTCTTTCCTATCTGTCCTAGGCCACAAATACCTAACTCAGGTCTAGATGGGTAGTCAGATCAGCATATATTTTTATGAAAAATCATTTATTAGTAAGGCTGGCATGAAGCATTTTTGTGCCAGCATTAGATGTCAGCACACCATGGTACAGATGTGAGAGAATAGAAGTAGGTTTTCAAGAAGGCCTCTGCAGATAAATCACTAAGCTGTTTCCCAGAAGCTAAGAGAGCTTTACTCAGAGAAACAAAAAGGCTCCTGAGAACACCCAGAGGGAATGTCATGGAATTCCATTGCAGACATGTTCAGAAGCAAAAGCCTATCTAAATTAAGATCTAAACATGTCCAGTGCCTAATGACTGCTTTATTGTTCATTTAATGCCAGTTGAGATGTTGACCAGCATAATAAACTCTTGCATATGATGGAAGGCAAGAGCTAGCTCTCTAAATTCCACCTATTGGTCACTATGCAAGTGTTTTACTCAATGTATGCTTTCTCTCCAGCCTTTTTGGAATTGGATGAATCATGGAATGCATTTGACTGATGCATAAATATGTACATTGGCATGAGTCTCATCTATCTTTATATGTGGCATCAGATACCTGTAATTCTCAAGCCAAGCCCAAACTGTGCTGGATGTTACTTGCAATTATCAGAATCTGAACTGATGAGCATTTCCGATATAATTTTTATTATAAAAATGCCCCCGTTATTAAAATGAAGATTTGCACATTTACTGCAGCTCTATACAGTAAGCCATAGCTTTCCAAAGTGTGTGTGGTGACACACTACTGTGTCGCCTGCGGTGTCCTGGTGTGTTACACGCAAACCTGGAAGCGCTGATGGGGGGAACCGGAAGGAGCGCACCCCCACCAATCAGCGCTGCCGCCGCCTCCGCCACAGCAACAGCACTGATTGGCGGGGTTGCGCTCCTTCTGGTTCCCCCCCTCAGTGCGTCCGGGTTTGCGTGCAACACACCAGGACACCGCAGGTCGCGCCACCGCTGGTGTGTGTCACCAACATGAAAAGCTCTGCAGTAAGCAATAAGCTGTGGATTTGTTACTTAAAATTAATTTAAAAGCACTATTTGAGTATTATTTATTTATAATTTGCAGCCATTGCTCGCCCTCCCATTAAGCATTATGGCAGACATGATTAATGTCTGATTGTTCCCCATTACTCAACTTTCACTGTAGCTCCCAAGTCTGTAGCCCTAATGCATCTTGAAGTCATGAATTTGAGAAAGAATGCCAAAGATGGGAGGCAGTGACCATGACCTACACAGAGAGAGCCATAAAATAATGGACTCATCTTAGTAACATTGTGTTGAAAATTTCAGTGCACCAATTCATAGACTGTAAGACACACTAAAAATAAGAGCCCTACTATCACATGATTATCTTTTCTAAAGTATTTCTTTCCTCTGATAATAAAGAGAAAATAAGGTGAAAGTAACTGTTGCAATCCTTAACAGATTTACTTTCTGTTAGTGATGCAAGCCTCCTTAAAGACTGTTCTCAACCATTAGTCAACAGAACTAAAAAATATGCTACATGCTTTATATCATATGGTCACACTGGAAGTCTTGGATTTCATCTGAACATCTTAGGGATTAACCATGAAGAACAAAAATGATTCTGACTCCAAACTGGAGATATAACAAATATTCACAGCTCAAATATTCTGTATTTAAAAAAGTAGCATATGCATGGGTTGTCCATTTTAATATGGTTTTCTATTAGTCTTTTATTTCCTGATGTTGGAATATTGTTCATTGAGGCTGAAGACTGTGGAGGAAAAATAGTCCTTTCCTATATAATAGCATAATGCAATTGGCAACATCTACTTTTCGCAGTTCTCTGTGAGTTACTGTCAGATACACCCTGCTTCTGAGATACAAACCCTGTACTCTTCTAGTGGAGACCGTTTTGGATTGCAGCACCATGACTTTTCTTGCTTTTTCTTTCTCATTTAGAAAGACAAGTTTAAATAGCAATAAGGACTTGGTTCTGATAAAGCCAAGATCAAACCACTTACTGGCTTTTCACTATAGGGTTCCATATAGGTTGTAGCAACATAATTGTGTGTGCAGTAAAAAGACCACTCATTGAGTCTTTTTGATGAATCCAGTTAATCACATTAAAGAGCCCCCAAATGCACACAAATATAAAGAATAAAATATTCTAAATCCCAAATAGGCATCTTTGGAATCCATAGTGCAAAGTAGTTTTGCTGCTTTAGTTTGTCTGAGTATATTCATAGATTCTTGTCTTCAAGTCTTTCCTAAGATAGTTGATCTACAAAACAAAAACATGAAAGTAGTAAAAAGAGGGAAAACAAATATGGTATAAAGTTATTTAGAATTAGTTTGGCCACACTTAATCTAAGTGCTGCTATGCCAGATTTATAAAAGCAAAACAGCAATTCAGGGCAGGAGTAACAGCAATCGGTGTATATTTTCATCATACCAGGTAACTATATTGCAAGGTCATGAGACTAAATACAGTTAGTTGATAAAAGTTATATATAAAAACTGTCACTTTTTATTATATTATTTTCCCTGATCGTGTTACCTTAACACATTATCAAATATTTTGAAGACAACAAAGCATGTATCTTTCACCAGTTCAAGAGAGAAATTTTTGCTAAACAGATGGCAAAGGCTTTTCCTGGAATACCTACTGGATTTGTGAGGGTTGTGACACTGTTTTGCAGCATGTCCAATTCTTATGCATCTATTATAAGTAAAAGTCTCTAAAAAGAAAATAAAACTCAGCAGGAGTAAGGATCTAGGGCTTTGAAAATTCAAACGCTGCGATTTCACTAACCCCCCCCCCCCCCCGAGATCCGAACAGCTTCTACCTTGACCTTGTTCAAGCAAGCCTTAAAAACCTGGCTCTTCCCCCAAGCCCTGAGTTAGGGAATGTGATGGGCCCCTTCTGGGACTATGTGGGTTACAATTCTATTGCTGCTGCTGGATGTCTATTGTTCTTTTATTTATTTATTTATTTATTAAATTTTTATCACCGCCCATCTCCCCCCAAGGAGGGACTCTGGGCGGTTTACAATAAAACACCGTTAAAATACAATATAAACAGACAATAAATATAAAATATAATAAAATCCAAGTGGCTGGTGGTTCTCTACCATGGGTATAAAAGTTATTTAAGGCACTTCTAGGAGACTAGCCATCCCCAGGAGTGACCATTTTCCTTCCCGCTCCAGGCAAGTTGGCAAAACCAGGTTTTTAATTTTTTCCAGAAGTCCAGGATCAAGGGGGCCTGTCTTATCTCTGGGGGAAGAATGTTCCAGAAGGCAGGAGCTACTGCAGAGAAGGCCCGCTTCCTGGACCCTGCCAGATGGAATTCCTTTACGGCAGGGATCCAGAGCATACCCTCTCTGCATGACCGGGTAGGATGGGTCGATGCAATGGGGATGAGATGGTCCCTCAGATAACCTGGCCCCATGCCATGTAGGGCTTTAAAGGTCATAACCAACATCTTGAATTGGACCCAGAAGCAAACTGGGACCCAGTGTAGTTGTATAGTTAGTTAGTTTTGCTAATTATATTATTTTAAACTGTTTTTAATATAATGTGATACCTAGAGTAGTTAGGAAGTTAAAGGGCTTTAGAAATGCAATCAATCAATCAATCAATCTTGCCCATCTTGTTCATTAGATTGTTAGATTTATAACATGCTTTTCCTCTAGAAGCTCAAAGAGGCATTCATAGCACCACTTCATCCACTTTTCCCTCTTGACAAAAATCTTGTGATGTGGGTTGCGCTGACAGAGTGTCATCTACTGAGCTTCCATGGTTGGGGCTGGGCTTGAATCTGAGTTTCCCTGGTCCTATTCCAACACCTTAATTAATTCACCACTCTGGCTCTCAAGTTTCTGTCACGAGTTTCAGGGGGCAACTATACTAGATTTTTTATCCTCTGGCTTGTAATGGGAAATGTTCCTCCTCACAGAAGGTTCAGTGAGGAAACAGCATTCTCTACCAGAAGGCAGTCAATTTGTGGCTCCAGCTACGTAGGCCCTCAACTACTACTTTGTATTGTAGGAGCTCTCTCTAACTGGACCTCAGATTATTGTTCCCATGATTACTGAAAACTAGCAGCTCAGGTTCCTACCATTTTGAAGTGGGAAATACATGAAAATTCTGGGCTATAAAATAAGGATAAACAAAGAGAAATATAAAGAAAACCTCAGTCTTCCCCCAGAAAAATAAGAACTCCCACCCTGCCTCATCTATTTGCATAATTTATCTGTCCACTGAGACTCTTACTTATACTTTGTAGATATGTTTAGGCATGTGTCATGAACAAAGATAGCAATAAAAGATAACAATGAACAAAGACTGCAATAAATCATGCAATCATTACATTGGCTTGTATGCAAAGATTTTTTAATTCCTACGGAAACCTTTTATTTCTAGCCAAGCTTGTAATTACTATGGGAGAAAGAAGATAACATTTTCAGCATGTTATTCCATCTTTTCTACACCCGTAAGAAATCTCAACTCAGATTAAAAATGCAAATACCTCAAGTTTTTCCACCTCTCTTTTTCTGTTTGGTTTTCTGGACTTTCACTTTCATAGGAAGCCAAATACAAACCTAAAAAAAATGAGATGGGGAAAGAAAGAAGACAAATTAGTTACTGAATTACTATTAGTAGCTCAAAGGTTAACAGTCTTAGAAAACAAAAGCAAGATGCTTGTTAAAAGTAAGGAAACAATCTGCTGCACACCTAGGGCATTTCAAGAAGGCAAGCCTTCTTGTTCACAAACTCTTCTAAATTCAATTATAGCCCACTTGATATTGGCTTGGGTTGTTCTGACCATTTCAAATCATTTTATAAATCAGAGAATGGGGCATCTTAAATACATAGAACCATCAGCCAACCAAGAGGTCTTTTTTGGGCATCAGCCAAAAGAACTGCCAACCAACCAAGGCTTAGTATGTATGTATGTATGTATGTATGTATGTTTAAAGAGGTTTTCAACAGAATTAAAACAGTACAAATTTTAAATTGAAAGAAGAATAAAGAAAAGTAATAAGTAAGTGAAGAAGAAATAAAAAGAAGTAGAAAAGAAAGAAAAGAAAAGGTTACAAAGAAGTGGTTTCCAATCTTCTTAACAGTGGTTATAAATGTGTTTATATTTTACCCTCTCTCTAAGGTTACATCATATTTTCCTTCTTTCCATAATCTACCCTTTCTAATCATCAAATCCAAAAATCTAATCGTCAAAACCAAAAATCCAATCAAGGCTTAGTTACTATGCAGAAACAACTGCATTGGTGTCTCCCCTTACATTAAAAAAGAACTAGTAAACTTATTGTTTCACAGCCTTTCACATCTTGCATCCTCCTTTTCAAGCTAACATGCTGATGCAGTGAGGTAGCATATGGGAGCCGGGGGGAGTCAGATATCCTAATACTTCCTAGTGCCCATAAGGCAGCAAAATACTGCTGCTGCTGCTGTGATGTTCCCTGATAAAAGATGGAGATTCCTTGTTTACAGGAAAAGCCAGCATTAGCTCAGCAATATATCATAATCACACAGTGCTGTGGGGGAGGGGTTAATTTACATGCCCGTCTGGAATCTGCATAGGATCATATTCCACAAGCACGTGATCCATAGATATTTGTA
Organism: Charina bottae; assembly: GCA_023362775.1. Classification (NCBI taxonomy): domain Eukaryota; kingdom Metazoa; phylum Chordata; class Lepidosauria; order Squamata; family Charinaidae; genus Charina; species Charina bottae. The sequence goes on along the minus strand of JALMGJ010000002.1, from coordinate 92,976,736 downwards.
ATTACGGCTTAGAATTAATGGGTGTTCGGAGCACCCACACCTTAAAATGATATTAAATGGCTTCACACTTCTAATAAAAATGAAGCTTCATCTGGACCCACTACACAACTACATTTATGAGCTATGTTCAGGCGCTGAAGATTACATGATGAGGGCAGAAGAAAGATGCATTTGCTGGTCCCAATTCTTCTATTGTGCTCCTGCTATCCAATCTCTTTTCCACCATCTGCTGGAAGGACAGTATGAAGCTTCTTGTACTTTGGTCTCTATACTGGAGGTAGCATTCCAAAGCATGAGAGAGCCATCACAAGTGCCATCTGATGCCCAGATGACAGGGATGTGATCCAGAAAGTGGGATCTGCTAGCATGTTCCCACTTTTGCCTAATGCAGTTCTATTCACATGAGATTTACAAGCCTCCTAGAAATGATTCTGGTAACAGTGCACTTTTCTCCTGCTTTTCTAAACAGAAGTCATAACACTTAGGAAAACAACATGGAAGTATGAAGCCTGTAGATGCCATGCCATGTAAGCCTTTCTGTCCCTCTGTTCTTGTCCCTCAATCAGTTCCCAAATAGTTGCCATACCTGTTTTTTCCATGCCTGCCCAAGAGTTCCACTCCATGAGACCCCAAAAAAAAGGTAAAGGTTCCCCCCGCACATTTGTGCAGTCGTGTCCGACGCTAGGGGCCGGTGCTCATCTCCGTTTGTTAGCCGAAGAGCCAGCGTTGTCCGAAGATGCTTCCACGGTCATGTGGCTGCATGACGCGCGCGGAACGCTGTTACCTACCCACCGAAGTGGTACCTATTCATCTACTTGCATTTGCTTGCTTTCGAATTGCTAGGTTGGCAAGAGCTGGAGCTAGTGCGGGAGCTCACTCCATCACGCGGGGCTAGGGATTCGAACCTCTGAACTTGCGACATTCCGATGCGACATTCCGATCGACAAACGGGGGGACAATTGATAGACTGCCTCCACGTGGTGTCCCCTGGGCCTCCTAAGACTTTTGGGAGTGGCTAAATGGTCTATCACATATGAGGCAGCCAAATAATCCTACGGATCTCCTGGCTAGAGCACATCCATCTTTGTCATCTTCACTATGTTACAAGACCCAAAACTCAATGTACAAGATGACTGACCCATCTGCTGAAGTGCCCTTTGTCACTCCAGAATGCAAGTACTTTCAGAATGATCTGATTCTTCTTTATGGCACCAATTGTAATTGTTTCATTTGTTCATTTAAAGTTTTGACAGTTTCTTATGGTCTTGAAAATGATTTTCCTTGCTCACATATAACCAGTAAGGTCCCAGCTGTTTCATACAATTTTTGTGGATGAGTTTTAAGGACTTTTGTTTAAAAGTCAAAAGTTCAGAAACACACCAAAAGTCAGTTAAGCCTGTAGGCATATGGAGGCAGAGTTAATTCATTCAGCCACATCCCTGACATGAGGATAATTGGATATGACTGAATTAACTTATTATGAAAGGACACATGGTAACATGATCTATCAGGTGGATAGGAAGAGAAGTCAGACAAAAAGTCTATAACAAACGGGCATGATTAACTGCATCCAACAACAACTTTACTCTTTTTCAAGCATAGCACAAAAAGTAAATCTTCCTTTGCTGGGAGTTGGCCTCTACTTTCTGTGCCTGAAGCCATCACAAACATTATTTGCAAAAGGATAGATTTGTTGACATGTTGTGGCAGACCCACACAGTAAGGCTGTCAGGTCTATTCCTCTGTGGATAATATACAGTGATTGGCTCTAACAAGATGTCCTGCTGAAAAGTTATGGAAAGGATGAAGTCTCAGATAATCATCCTAATAGCTACTGATTGTAGACAATGTGGATTTGTACAAGGGTACATTCTGAAAACCATATTTTCAGTCAAACACACAGAATAATGTCAGTAGCAGATACCTATACTATTCATGAAATCAGGGTGTTCTTACCATCTTCAGTAAAGATAGGGGCAGTATGTAAATAGTGGATTATGTTATCATCCCGTTCAAATGGACATTCAACTTGCTTCCATGTTATGAATTCTCCCACTTGTTTAGCCAGTTCCAAGAATTTCTATATCAATTTTAAAAAGAAATATTTAGATAAAAGGAAATAATATTCGAGTAAAATTATGACTGCAGCTCCAGAATGCTCCAATATTTATCTGGTAATGTGTCCGAAAAAAAATTGGAGTAGGTGATTTTTTTTCCACTAGAGCTTTTCTATATTTCTGTAATATGGAATGAAATATATTAATTTGCAGTTTTAATAAAATACTCTAATCTGGAATTCATCAGCTTACGTGCTTTACATAACTTTGCTCTGATACTATTTTAGCAGTCTTCTAAAATTATGCATCTCACCAATTAAGATTAAATACTTCTACAATATATTATTATATCCAAGTACTGACAGAATTATAATACATTGTTAATCATTTCCAAATCACAACCCTTCCTTAATTTCCTTACAATTACCTAAGCTTCTTAATGTGACAGTAATACCTAAATTCTTAGTAAAGCCTAAGTAAATACACAATAAAATATCAGAGATATAAACATATTCATGAAAATTCATTCATTAATAAAAAAAGACATAAACAGTAACAATAATTGAATTCACCCAAAATAGCCCTATTTGAATAATCATTAATCATACATAGTAATAAGATAGACAGATTGATTATTCTTAGTCATTGGTGTTAATACATAATCATGAAGCAACGAATAATAAATTAGTCTGACATTTCTAATTTGATTAGGGGTTATCATTTAAACACAATCCTTGGAATTTACAATAGCTTTGGTAGTGCATACTGATGCGAAGCTTTATTCCAAAAATGGTTCGTTCTCTTAGAACTTGTAAAATAATATTTAAAAATTAAATGCTGAGACGGCATATATATACAACATAACATATGTAAGAGCATAAAATGTCAGTTCCATGCATTGTTCTCAAGAGGGCTCTGCAAACAAACTTTTCCCTCAAGGCTAGACTTGGGTCTCTGTCCCTATTTGGGGGGGGGGGGGGAGGGGTCCCAGCTCTGCAAGTTGCAACAGCAGCTAATTTCCATCCCAAGTGCTATGCAGTGCCAGCTACTGCTGCTTCTCAGCTCATAATCCTCCCCAATGTAGCTGGCTTTCTTAAGCAGCAAGATGGAAGGAACAGTTTGCTATGACTCTTCTTCCCTAATCCTACTGGATGAAAGCAGGCCCTGCCGGATACTCAGAGTAGGAAAGGGGTGATGGCAGCAACATGGTTGCTGAGAGGAAGGGGACCTAAAGAACTCTATAGGTAGCAAAACATATTTTTGTAGGCAATGTAAATATCAATGTTTTTGCCTCAGACTACATCCGCTTGTATCACATGAACTGCTCCCCTTGACCTTCAGGGGGTGCTTTTCAAGGTGGGAAAGGGGGCTGAGAAAGTTTGGTTGTGTAGTTGACTCTCAGAATGTAGGCCTCCTAGATATGCAATGCATTTGTGTCTTGAAAAAAAATCCTGAAATAAGATTGCATGTGTGTCTGTGTGTATATAGCAATTGCCTTTGTTTCTTTACAGTGAAACAAAAGCACAATGGCTCAAAAAACATGTGCTGTGATAAAGATAACTTGCTGAGCTTACTTCAAAGTTGACATGCCCATTTGGAAGGCGGTTTGCACATCCCTCATTCAAAAAATAAATGTCTTTAATCAGTAGGCTGAAGAAGGGGATCACAATCTGTGAAGAGAATGGCATTACAATTGTCTCTGCTGTTCTGTTCTTGATGCATAAAAAACAGTTCATTCGCACGAAGTAAGGAGATTAACTTTTAAATTCTAATGAACAAACAGTAATGTGAGCTAGGCCTAGGGGATCCATAAAATACCTGCAGTGTTGGACTAATCTTTCCTGCACACAGCAAAGGCAAGGCTTCAAACATAGGTACAATAATTCCACAAAGATTAAATACATTCCAAGTTTTCAACTGATTAGGTATTAATATTTAGTAGGATAATATTTAAGGTAAATAAGATCATTTATCCAAAGGAAAAGTTTCATGTGAATTTAGTGAATATCGGCTCTCTACAGAGAGATCTACAAAGTCAAGCAAACATTTACAATTAATCCCCCTAAGCAAACAAATGGAATAGATATTTGTGACAAAAGCCTGTGATACACATGAACTTCCAATCACATGAATAAAATATGATCATTTTTGTTGCAACACTGGTACCCGTGGACAGAATGTCTTTAATACAGGGCTTTATTTTCTCATGCATCAACGCCACTGAAATCAAGTGAAACAACATGGATTTACTTTGACTATATTATCTTCTACATGTTTGGTTTCATCCTGAATTTGGAACTCTTCTAACTATAACATAGTAACTCTGGTACTCAATTCATCTGAATAATTTGGAGTAAGATCGTGCAGAAACCAGTGCACAGGAGTATAAATATAAAGCTGCAGTCTAATACCCAATGCATTTTGAATACTAGGCTATTCATCGTGGCACAGAAAAAGCTATTTTCCTAGAAGATTAGCCCTAAGAGGTACTACTGACAAATGCTCCTCCCTCCCTCCTTCCCATACTTCTTTATGTATTTATTAGATTTATATCTGCCTTTTTTTGTGTGCAACTTAAGGCAGTGTACACAATGTTCCCTCCTCCTATTTTCCCAACAATAACCCTGTGAGGTGGGTTGGGCCAAGAGAGAGAAAGTGTCCGGAAGTCACCCCGCTGGCTTCTGTGCCCTTAGGAAGACTAGAGCTCTGTCTCCTGGTTTCTAGTCCAGCACCTTAACTATCATAACAAATGGCTTTGCAAATTTACTACTGAAAATGCAGTTTTCTGTCTGTGTGGTTATGTGTCTATATCTGTCTGTCTGTCCATCCATCCTGTAGCAGTATTTATTTCCAAGTAATACAATCTATGTGAGGGATGGCAAGAAACCTATTCCTGCTAGAGGGGAGAATTATGTGTCACATTTCAGGCAGTACAATGTCCTGGCCAATCTTGATTTTGATCCAAATCTCTATTTATTAGAACTGCTTTGCAGATAAGCAAATAATGGAATTTGTCTTCTTTTCAAATATCCTGTTTATAAATGGAAAAACACATGATACAGATTGCTGTGCCCGAATACTATGACCAACATTCCCCAGGTTGGTGCCATTCAAACTGTGTTGGCCTGAGAATTATATGAATGTAAAAAAGGTAAAGGTTCCCCCCACACATTTGTGTAGTCGTGTCCGACTCTAGGGGCCGGTGCTCATCTCCGTTTGTTCGCCGAAGAGCCAGCGCTGTCTGAAGACGCTTCCACCGTCATGTGGCTGGCATGATGTGCGTGGAATGCTGTTACCATCCCACGGAAGTGGTACCTATTAATCTACTTGCATTTGCATGCTTTCGGATTGCTAGGTAAGAGCTGGGGCGAGTGCGGGAGCTCACTCCGTCACGCGGGGCTAGGGATTCGAACCTCCGAACTTGCAATCTTCCCATCGACAAGCCTGGCATCTTACCTGCTGAGCCACCATGCCCTATATGAATGTAGCCCAATACAACTGGAGAGATTAGGAAAACTGATGTTTTTCCTTCTTGAATTTTCCTCTGTAGGCATTTTTTCTTAAGATGGCTTTTGGCCTCGGACAGTATAAAAGCTGATAAGGAAGCAGTTAGTCTGACAAGTTAGCCTTCTGTGGCTATACCTCCACTATAACACATATGAACTAGCTGTGGTGTGCTCTTCAGTCGTAAAACTTCTTTCTGAAGTTTTAAACCTACATGGCAGCAAATTCCTGTCTCTCTTATGAGATAGACAGGCAGACAGACAGAGGTGCTTAAAAGTTTGTGAACCCTTTCGAATTTTCAATATTTCTGCATAAATATGAAGCATGATCTGTTCTCCATTCAAGTCCTAAAACTAGATATTTTATATTAAAATTTAAAATAAAATTATGTTTCACAGGGACAACTTTCAAAAACAACTTATAGTTGTTTGGAAAATGAACCACACTGTGAACATTTGGGCAGATACCAAGATACTACAGCCTTGCAGAAAGGTAAGCACCTGCAATCCTCATGTCTGTCTTCTGGCCTGCCACATATGCGGACTTCCTTGCAGTACCCCAAACAAAGATTTTGAGGCCAATTTGTGCTAGCTTTGCTGATAACAAGAAGCTGACAGCACGTGTTTATATTCCCATAAGCTTCTCTCATAGGAGGTAGGAGGAGGGGCTACTAGTCTGAGCTGGCATTAAGTAGGAAATCTTAAAGAACATCAGAGAGAACTGTATGAGAAGAGTTGGAATGGAAGTTTGGAAAATGTCTGGCAACTAAAATGGAGAAGACAGTAAATTGCTGTTTTAGGACAGAAAGAGTTTAACTAGTGTTCCTAAAATGGAGTGGGCACTATTTATAGCGCCAGAGGCTTGTCAGTTTCATAGTGGCCCAAAGTCCACGAAGCAGAGCAGGGCATGATCTGGAGAAGTGAAGAGAAGTGCTGAAGACAAGAAAAGGAAGAGGAGCACTGAGAGGGAGGTAGGTAGGTAGGTAGGTAGGTAGATAGACAGATAGATAGGCTTAGAGTTGCTTAATATGAAATTCTGAGGTCAGAAACAAATGCTCAAACAAATGGCTTTCCTATCTATGTAAAGCTAGGGAAGTGGGAGAAATCATTCACAGTGGCATGCAATGCAATCAGCTATGCCTGAAATTGAGAAATTGAAAGTATGCTGTTCTTCTCCTGAGTCTGCTTTATCAACAATTGCAATAACTGGTGAAAAAAATTGGAATGCTGAATGTCAATCAAATCTCCAGAACCCATAGATATAAACTAGTCACTCAATCTGATACAGCCTCAACTTATTTGTGATTCTTTTTCCTCTCTGTATCTGAAAAAAAGAAAAAAGCAATTCCCAGAAGAGAATTGGCTTTCTTCAGGATGCAACATGATAAATAGATCACACAGTTTCTCTTCCCATTCTATTTTGCTAGTAAAAGTTAACACTTGCCAACTGCTGCATGGGTAACAATCAGCCGCAATGAAGTCCTGTATAAAACTTAAATAATAGCAGCCACTGAGGTTTTTTTTTTTAAATATTTTTATTTCACCTTTATTTTTATTTATGAATAACTTGAGGCAGAAAATATACCCAATACTCCTTCCTCCTCCTATTTTCCCCACAACAGCCACCTTGTGAGGTGAGTTGGGCTGAGAGAGAGTGACTGGCCCAAAGTCACCCAGCCAGCTTTCATGCCTAAGGCAGGACTAGAACTCTCTGTCTCCTGGTTTCTAGCCTGATGCCTTAATCCAGAGCTTTCCAAACTGTGTGTTGCGACATGTCAGTGTGTTGGCTGCAGTGTCTGGGTGTGTCTCGGCTGCTGCTGCCTCCGAGCCCTGCCAGGATTCCATGCAGGTCCTAGTGCCTGCCTTGTGCCTTGCTGCCTCCAAACCTGCTGATTTTGTGACTCTAAAATCATGTGAGATGAGAGAGGGTTTTTTAGCAGCAGAAAGAATAGATTCCTTGTTTTATAAAACTCTGAGAAAGGCAAGAGGCATAATGTTCATACCCCCACCATTCCCTTCTCATTGCACCTTATTTCAGTGTTTTTCCCCCCTTCACTTTCTGTCTTTTTGTTTGTTGAAGTTGATTAATTGATGACTTCAGAGTACTGAAATAATGCTTGAGATTATATTTTCACTGATTGAAAGTATAAAGCCATCTGATTTTTTCAAACATCAAATTACACTTTCAGTGGGGCCCCTTGTATGTGTATGCCCAGGGTAACTGATCATCCCACAAAAGCAGCTCTAGCTATTATCCTTAATTAGGTTCTCTAAAAATGTTGCTATTTTTCTCTGTTTTTAATATGCTAATACAACCATTTTTAACTGAGAGCAGTTCTGATTTTACTCTTTCACAGTGAGTTCATCTATCTCCACGCTGCCCTTTGTTTCCTTTTTTCATACTCTGCTTCTGTAGATTCTTACTCCTTTTCAACTGTCTAGAAAGAACACTAATGCATGTTTGATATAAATTATAGAATTAACAAAATTAAATAATTGCAGACAAAACTGTAAAGGAATGGATGCCAACCTCTAAAGAGCATTGATGGCCAAGATGCATTGATATCACTTTGGCTTTCCTGTTTAGCTGCCTTTATTCTCAGTGCCCTAAATTAAATTCATCACGCAGTTGCTTCTTGATAACACTCCTTTAGAATGCAATGGATGTGAATGGCACATGCTTGAACGTGTTGAAGATTTGCAAGTCAAATAAGATTGTCAATTAAAGTGTTAAGATATTCATCTCTTTCATTTGCCTAAAATAATTCACTTCATGATATTATATATGCCTCCATTCAAACAGCGTCTCTTACACCCTCTTTATCTTTGTCTGCACAGATCTTGCTTCCAGCAGTTCACAACTCCAAGCTTCTAGGCTGACAATTTTAACAGTTTTTTACAAAAACGTTTAGTCACTGCCCAACTTAAGAAATGCAGAAAAATATATATTATTTCTTCTTTATTCAAGTGTTAAACAAACGAACCAACAAACCCAAGCACCCTATTTTATACATATTTTTCAAAAGAACAAGAACAGAATTTGGGTACAGGATCAGCAGTGAATAATATTGCCCTTAAATTCTGCTTTCTAGGGTTCCTCAGGGTTCTACTCTCTCCCCATTCCTATTTAAGATCCACATGAAACTGCTGGGTGAGGTTATCTCTTGACATGGAGAAAGGCATTATCACTATGCTGATGACACCCACCTATATGTATCTGCCCTGGGTTGACCAAGTGATGCGCCAAAGTTCTTTCTCAGGGTCTGGAGGTTGTGGGGCCCTGGATGGGGAAGAACAGGGCCCCACAGTTCAACCCTGGCAAAGCTAAAGGGCTGTGGGTTTTGAGCCCCCTTGGATCTGGAGTCTTTATCTCTGAATGGGGTAGCACTCTCCCAGATAAAGCTAGTGTACAATTTGGGGATCCTCTTGGATTCACAGTTCCTGTTTGAAGAGCAGGTGGCAGCTGTGGCCAGGAGGGCCTTTGCACAGATTTGTCTTGTGCACCAATTGTGCCCTTTCTAACTCACACCTAAGGCACTTCCTGCCTGGATACTGTAATGTGTTCTGAGTCTTTCATGATACACCCATATAATACTGCTGCTACGTGAGCTGCAGTAAGCTTCTGGGTGCAATTCAAGGTGCCGGTTATCACCTATGAAGCGGTACAGGACCAGGTTTCTAATTGCTTCTACTTGTCCCACCAGAACCAACAGGTGGGCATACTTCGAGTCCCTTCTATTAAGCAGTGCCATCTTGTGGGGTCCAGGAGCTGTGCCTTCTCTGTTGCAATGCCTGCTTTGTGGAACAGCATCCCACCTGAGATCTGGATGGCCCTGACCCTGTTGGCTTTTCACAAAGTATTAAAGACCTGGTTGTTCCCTTCAGTATCTGGGCACACTATTAAGTGAGCCCTGCTGGTTGATTTGTTAGGCTGTTTTTTCTTTATGGAGTGTTTTTAGACCTAAGGTATGTTTTATTGAACATTTTTGGTTGTTTATTTTAACAAATTGTGTTGGGTTGTCTTTTGGTTTTAATCTTCTGTCTGCCACTTAAAGATACTGTTGTGAGATGGGTGGTCATTAAAATAGAAAATTTAAATAAATAAAATATTAACCTCCCTTCACTTTTATTTTTCTGTGCTAGAGAAATAAATGAATCTGCAAAGAAAATGAGATCTACTAATGGAACAGCAGGCTTATACTATGATGCATAACCACCTTAAAAGTTTCTGCTTCTTTGTTAAGTGTATGTTCCTTGTATTAATTTCCCTACTCTTCATTTACAATGCAGCTGGAATTCTGTGTTCAGGACAGGTCAGCAGAAAATAAGGTAAAGGTAAAGGTTCCCCCCGCACATTTGTGCAGTCGTGTCCGACTCTAGGGGCCGGTGCTCATCTCCGTTTGTTAGCCGAAGAGCCAGCGTTGTCCGAAGATGCTTCTACGGTCATGTCGCCGGCATGACGCACGCAGAACGCTGTTACCTTCCCACCAAAGTGGTACCTATTAATCTACTTGCATTTGCATGCTTTCGAATTGCTAGGTTGGCAAGAGCTGGGGCGAGTGCGGGAGCTCACTCCGCATGCGGGGCTAGGGATTAGAACCTCCGAACTTGTGATCTTCCAATCAACAAGCCTGGCGTCTTACCCGCTGAGCCACATACATGTTTGTTTTTCCTTTGTTGCTGGAGCAGGTAATGAGCCAAGTTCAGACTTGGTTTTATTGTAAAACCTTTATTTCTTAATAATTATAGCACATTTCCTTTAATAGGAAATCCAACTCTCCTTGCTTCCTCCAACCAATGTACTTTTCTTTCATGTGTTTGAAACTTGTATTTGTAGTACTTTGGTTCTATTGAACCTCAGGGAAAGATTCACATAATGTGCATGATATGGAAGTGTTTTGCACTGCCTTCTTCTGGGATATTTTTTTCAACTTCCCAATTTAATTTATAGCTCTGGACTTCCCAGAAGATCCCACATCCAAGTATAACCCAGGGACAATCCTGCCTAGCTTTATCATTTTGATAATATTCTTTTAATAATCATTTTAATATTTTTATAATTATTTTTATTTATTCACTGTTTTTATCTAATTGTACGCCACCCAGAGTCACTTTGTGTGAGATGGGCGGCCATATAAATGTGAGCAATAAATAAATAATCAGCCAACATTTGCTAGCTGTTGTCTAACCTCTCCTTAAATATTTCAGCAAATAAAGCTCACCATACTGTACATGGCAGCCTGTTCTACTGCTAAATAACCTGTAGTTAAGAAGTTCCTTCTCATTTGGTGTAGGTCAACATGCAAAGGATTCTTACAGCACAGCTAATAAGGGCTTTCTAAGACAAAAAAATGAGAAATATGGTTTTCTCATGATACTTCATTTAATTCCTTTTCACAAGAAGTTCCCAGTTAATTGCCAGAGAGGTAGCTATGTTAGTTTGTTATAGCAAAATCAACGAAGAAATTTGCAACTCCTACCTGAATGCAACCCTCCTGCCTCCCAACATAAGTGGATTTTGTTTATATACTCCTAATGTAGGGTAATATTTCATATGATTGATGAAGTTAACTGTGGTCCATTAAAGTCAATGATGTACCACGTTTGCTCATTTTGAGTGCCACCTCTTTGCTCGTTTAATTGATATTATCAATCACAGAATAATCTGTAGAACTAGAATGCTCCTACTTGATTTTATTTGTATTGTAACATGTTAGGGATAATCACAAAGGAACAAAGTGCCATTTTTAGTTATATGACAGTCTTGTAATTTTACATGTTTGACATCCCCACAGCTTTTCTTTATGGAAGCAGAAATACTATTTTACACATTCAATGCACCTAAAACAAACACAGAGAGCCAGTCTGGTGTAGGGGTTAAGGCAGGCTAGAAACCAGGAGACCATGAGTTCCAATCCTGCCTGAGGTACAAAGTCAGCTGGGTGACCTTGAGCCAGTCATGCTCTCTTAGCCCTAGGAAGCAGGCAATGGCAAACCACTTCCAAAATCTTTCCAAGAGAACTGCAGGAACTTGTCCAGACAGTTGCCAAGAGTCAACACTGACTCAAAAGCGTGCGTGCGCACACACACACACAACAAACATGAAAGTTATTTCAGCTTCCTTTAATTGCTCCTAATCCACCCAGTGTATAGAGGTTGTTCATATGAAACTGCCTGATTTCAGTACTGATCAATCTAGGCAGCATGCACTAGTGTCTTTCTGAAACCTTTCAATCATTGCTATCTATATTTTCTGACAAATGCCATAAGAACATTATTATACAAGTCATATTAGGATGGCATCCCTAAGACTGGCTTTGCACATCACAGTAAGATATGCTTTGTTTTACCAACTTAACTGAATAAAACACAACTGGATGGGCTCACACAACACACTAAACCTAAAGAAACACTTTATGACTTCCTCAACATATGAACCCAGCCTAAATGTATCTAGAGATCTGTCAAATCACTTGTGCCAAACATGTTGCAAAGAAGACAAGGTGTAACTGGAGGAAGAATTAAAACCCAGAAATACTGTACCCTGGTCTGAATTGCTTGCCTCTTTCAACTCTTGTATAAGTTACGCAGCATACCTCAAGATATAACTACTTTTACATGACAAGTGATAGTGGGGGTACTCCTGGGATCATTTAATAACGCACAGGAAAGACTGTTGGCATTTCTTCAGTAAGGCAGAGTGAATGAACATCTGCACGCACTAACGCAGAGCGCTGACTTGGAATGATGGACTTCCAGCCAGAAGGCAAAGGCAGGATGGGGTCTTGGTGAGGATGAGCACTCACACTGCACCAGCCGTTTTGCTCTTGCTGTTTTCAACACTTTTCTAGTAGAGTTCTAAATACTAAGTGCCGGAATCCCCCTGGCAGCAGGAGCAGAAGGAATGGAACAAACTTTGAGGCAGACCTAAATGCATGACCCTGGTGTCAATTTTGTCACAATTCTGCATGCAATGTGTGAACTGGGCTTGTGAAATGACTGAGTACTTACTGAGAAAATCAAGGACTTCATTCATGAGTGCCTGGTGCTATAGCTACCACTCTTGATAAAAAGCCACTATAATGTGGTAGGTAGAGTGCCAGACCAAGATTGTTGTTGTTGTTGTTGTTCAGTCATTTAGTCGTGTCGATGCATCCAAATAGAAGCCCCACATTTTATCACAAGCAACTATCTTTCAGCCTCACCCACTTCATGGGGTGGTAATGAACTCCTGGGGGCAGCATGTAAAATGTTCATAGTTATAACAACAATAGTACCTTTTCCCTGTCGCTGTGTGCTGTTAGGGACCGATGAGCAGCTCCCCTTAATGCAGTCCTGTAGTTATAAAAATTGCCAGTAGGGTCCATCTGGTGCTGAAATAGAGGGGGTGGTGGGAAGTGAAGAGAGTAGGGCCATGTGTAAGTTACCAAGTCAGACAATATCTGGTATTATCCTTCCATCACGGTGCTTATAACTTGTTAAGAAGGCTAAATGACACAGGTGAATTGAGGAGATGACAGAACTTTTTCCATGCAGATCGGTCACTTTCTGTTACCTCCTTTTATTCTCTCTCCTTAAGTCTATAACATTTTTGTGGAAATAAACTCCTAAGGATGCATGTAGAATGCTTCCTGATCCAAGTGGGTGGTTCCTACTTTATTTTGTGGTTGTAAAAAGTAATGAAGTGAAAGTAATTTGCTCTCCTATGTGGATGAGAGCTTTTCCATTCTGGAATCTCTTTCTGTATCCAGAATTTGACATGGTATGAAATATTGTTGATATATTATTATATAAATATTATTGATGTTGCCTAGCCTGGCAATGAAACGTCTGCAAGAAAACAACAAGGCTCAGAGAGCACCATGGACTCCACATGGTATGAAAGGCCCATTTTATCATGTGACCCTTGATTATGAACACTCAGTCTCAATAAATACACAATTCTCCGCATATTACCTCAAGAATAAAAAACTTGGCTGTTTTCACTTTTGACCAGGTCTTCTTTAGCCTGGATACTGGACTCATGTTCATCCCAGCTAGAAGGAAAGAAGACAACCAATGGTGGAGGACATTAAGAAACAGAATCATCTTTGAATATCCATAAAATCATACAGAAGTGACACTGGCACACTTACAGATGATTGCCATCAGTGAATTGAAGTTCCCTATGTTAAAGCACTCACGAGCAACATCAATGAAGAATTCGATGACTTGTGCCCTCTGCTTCTTTTTGGCAGGCTGTAAACAAACAAGCAGATGAAATAGCCAAGGAAGTGTAAAAAATGATTGAAATGTCACAGCTCCACAAAGAGGAAATGTCCTGTTTTTACTGCTCAATCCAACAGTTTCACAAAGTTAAAAAATCTCATTCAAGCAGTTTGATTGTTGGCGCACACTCCTGGCAGCTATCGGAATCAGAATTCCCATTAGACAGTGACCAAATCCTAGTATACCTTTCAAAAATTTCTTCAACACTGATCTGACAAATGTGCACCCAAAACACAATTAATTCCACAGATACTCTGTCTAGCAAACTATCAGTGTAATCACAACTATTGTAACTTTTTCCAGGCTTGAATTGAAGAGACAGACAATAAAGACATTCTCAATGTCTGTCATGGTTCTGCAGACCACAAATACAGTTGCAGTTGAAATTATTCAACCCCCATTGCAAATCAGGTTTATTGCCAAAATGTACAGACTTTCAGCTGTTTGCAATGAAAAAATCAAACAAAAGCAATTGAAATAGCTCAACACAATGAATGCTTCAAGTGGTTTCCCCAAATTCAACTGAAAATGCAACTTACAATGACTTCTCCAGTCTCAAAATTATTCAACCCCCTGAATGGAATCCATCACAACAGCACACAGGTGTTGTCTCAAGTACACCTGATGCAACTAATCAAAGGCTTCATTAGTTGCACCAGGTGCACTTGAGCTGGAACACATGAAATACCTGAACTAGCTAGGGCATAGCTTTCCAAACTGTGTTGCGACAGTTTAGTGTGTCGCGAAGCGGCGGTGCAGGGGGGCGCTCGGTGGCGGGCGCGGTGGTGGCGGTGTGCATGGCAGCGGCAGCAACGCCAGGCCATCAGTGCTTCCGCGTTTTAGCGAGGCCACCGCCACCGTGCACGCCACTGCCGCCGCGCACCCCCCCACACCGTCACCATGCGCACACGCCCCCCCCGCGCCGCCACTGGTGTGTCGCCAATGGCGGCAGTTTGGAAAGCACTGGGCTAGGGGTTTGTTGAGTGTCACATTTGACTGCATGTTAGAAATATGGCTAAGTCAAAAGAATGGTCCAAAAAGGTAAGAGAAAACATCATCGCCCTTCACAAACAAGGAACAGGATACAAAAAGATAGCGAAGGCACTGAATGTACCTAGAGACACCGTTGGAAGCATAGTTCGCAAGTTCAAAGTTAAAGGAACAGTGGTTACACTACCTGGATGGGGCAGAAAAAGGAAGCTGTCAATGGCTGCAACCAGATTTCTGAGAAGGCAGGTTGAGAGAAACCCTTGAGTGACTGCAAAAGACCTGCAGCAAGACTTGGTGGCAACAGGCACTGAGGTTTCAGTGAGCACAGTGAGGCGCGTACTAAACACAGAAGGTGTCCATGCCAGAACTCCAAGACGTACACCACTACTGACCCAAAAGCACAAGAAAAGTTGGCTCCAATGTGCTCACAATCATATAAATAAGCCACAGAAGTTCTGGGATTCTGTTCTGTGGAGCGATGAAACAAAACTGGAGCTTTTCGGCCCGATGGATCAGCAGTATGTCTGGAGGAAGAAGAATGAAGCATACACTAAAAAGAACACTCTGCCTACAGTTAAGCATGGTGGTGGCTCGGTGATGCTCTGGGGCTGCTTTGCATCCTCTGGCACTGGAAACCTGCAGCGTGTGGAAGGCGAGATGGATTCATTGAAGTATCAGGAAATCCTAGGAGAAAACGTCATGCCGTCTGTAAGGAAGCTGAAGCTTGGGCGTCATTGGACCTTCCAGCAGAACAATGATCCCAAGCATACCTCAAATTCCACTAAGGCTTGGATGCAGAAGTAGTCCTGGAAGATTCTACAGTGGCCATCACAGTCACCTGACTTGAACCCCATAGGAAATCTCTGGTGGGATTTGAAGAAGGTGGTTGCAGCACGCAAACCCAAGAATATTACTGAACTGGAGGCCATTCCTCATGAGGAATGGGCTAGGATTCCTCAGGAATGCTGCCAGAAGCTGGTGTCTGGCTATGCATCTCGTTTGCAGCAGGTCGTAACAGCAAAAGGGTGCTCTACTAAGTACTGAAGATGCTTGCCATGGTTGAATAATTTTGAGACTGGAGAAGTCATTATAAGTTGCACTTTCAGTTGAATTTGGGGACACCACTTGAAGCATTCGTTGTGTTGAGCTATTTCAATTGCTTTTGTTTGATTTGTTCATTGCAAACAGCTGAAAGTCTGTACATTTTGGCAATAAACCTGATTTGCAATGGGGGTTGAATAATTTCGATTGCAACTGTACATGGCATAGGGACTACCTACTTAAGGGATTGCCTGTCTCCCATAGTATCTGCCTGGCCAATTTGATATGGCAGGGTTTATTTATTTATTTATTTAATTTATATGGTTATTTATATTTAATTTATAGGGTTGGCGCACTCCAGGTTCCATCAATTAAACAATGCCATCTATTGGGACCCTGGAAGTGCACCTTCTATAGAGAGTAAAGAGGATGACCTTGACAGAGAGAGGGAAGATCTGTTATCAAGGCAATAAGCAGATAAACACTGCAGAAACCAGATTGGGGGGAGGGGGCTGAAAGCACCTCAGACATCCCCCAAATTCACTTGAACATAAAAAAGGAGAAGCACATTCAGACCTGCAAAATTCTGTTACTATAGCCAATCTTAATAAAAGTAGTTTTAGTCACACATGATGTCTATTTCTTGGTCTGGTCTACCTTGTAAGGCTGACACCTCCCTAGCAGCGCCTGCCCTCTGGAATGAGGTTCCCCATGAAATCACCCTGCTGATGTTTTGAAGGGCCTTGAAAACCTGGCTTTTCACCCAGGCTTCTGGCGAGGGTGAGTGAACCCTCCTTTGGACTATGGGAGCTTGTTTCATTCCTGTCCAGTTTTTTGCCACCCTTCCCATCTTCACTCTTCATTTTTGTCTATCACTGTATTTTTTTCTTGTTTTTAATGTTTTTATTTGTAACTGCCCATGGTCATTGGAAGTTGGATGGCATGTAAATTTAAATAATAGTAATAATAATACACGAGGAGTCGTATTAACTGGATTCATTTATAACTAAATTTAACCTTAAATGAAAATCAAATTTAATTTTTGACCTAGACCTGTTCCTTTCTTTGCCTTGGACTCACCTTCTTTGTGGGGTGTGGATCCCAGGCCTGCCACTCAATGGCCAAATGTGATCCTTGGCCCCCCAATCTTTGTACCCCCGCTATACCAAAATGATTGCTTTGTCATTGCATCCATAGTCTGCCATTTGCTTGACTATTTGCTTGTGGTTTATTGCACAGTTTCTGTGAAAAATATGCAAACTTAAAGCTTTTATTCCTTTAAAAAAAGGACAAACTAGCTTGAACAATTATTTTTAATGAGGGGAAAAAAAGCAATTCTCCACTGAATTTATTACCAAATGCTTTCAAAATGGCATAATCACATACTCAGTATAACAGGAGCTAACTTACCATGCAAATTTCTGTTGCTACAAGATAGCAGAGTCTATTGAACCATTTTACGTAAGCCTCAAGATTACTAGTTTTCTTCTGTTCACTGAAACAAGGCTGGAAAATAAAAAAAAACAGATAAAATCAGTGACATGCACTAAATTCTTTTTTGGAGGGTTGGGTTTTTTTTTTAAATTATCTAAGCTATCTATAAAGTGTTGCTCAAGTGACAATAGAATATATATTTTTGAACATGTGCACATGTATACACATGGCTGCCCGACAGACAGGGCACATGGAACTCCGTTTTAAATGTCAAAGGATGGGAAGTGGCAGATGTCTTTGATTTCACAGCCTATAGCCCTTTCTGCAAATCAAATCAATGCACGATGAACAATTCCATTTTGCCAACAGCAACTGTTCAGAAGGCAATTTTTTTCCTATCTGCACTCACCAAGATATTAACAGGCAAGATACAGCAGCATGCAAAGAGCAACAAGAATCTAGGGAAAATGAAATCAGAGAAGTATCTTTTCTGTGTCACAACCACATTTCATCTATGCCTTTAACATAGGAGTTCTCCAATTTTGACAAATGCAATGGCTCAGGCTGTTGTTGGGTTGCCTAACATAAAACAACATTTCTGATTCAGATAAGAGGGGAAGACAACGCAGCAAGTGATGTGGTTCCTGTTTGGAATGTTATTTGCCTTAAATAATTGTTTCTTTCACAGGATAATACCTTTGCAACCCTAATCTGTATCTTGGCCTATTTCTGTATCATCGGTTGCTGTGAAACAAGTCGCCCAAATGGCAAAATTCATCAGCAAATGTCATTCTTGCGACCTAAACTTTTTAGACAGAGGTTTCTAGGCAACTGCTCAGGACTAGGAGCTCCCAGCTCTCCTTTCAAATGAATTTCAATCTAGTGACTTATAGTGCCATTCTATAACATCTACTCAGTAGTAAGTCCCATTGAGTCCAATGGGACTTATTCCCAAGTAGGTATGCACAGCTTTGCAAATAAATTATTGAAAAACATTTCATCTGCAGATAGTATTTTGGAAAGCATTTATGAATCTGTATTTTGAAATATTTTTATAACTTTTAGCAACCACTAGAGGGTATCAGGAAATATTAAAACAAATATCTCTTATTAATGTTATAATTTCTAGCTCAGGCCCTAAGGATACAATAAATCAACGAGGAGGAAGTTTTTATACAGAGAAAAGGGGATTCCCATAAGTGGAATAAATATAGAAAAAGATACCATTTGGGATTTTGGGTTTTCACAATATTTGCAAATTTTTCTATTGGAGAAAACATACCCTAAGGCTAAAGTTGATTAATGAGAGATGATGGAATTTCACATAAAGCAGGAAGTACTTTTAAAATGCAAGCAGCCTGGAGCAAATTCAATATCATGGAATATAACTAGAAAAAATATTGCTATTGTGGTTCATGGCAAGAGAAGGCAATGGTGGTTTAAGAAGTGGTTTAGGCATCTTTTTCCATATGCAGCAATCTTGCTCAGATTAGTATTGTCTAGTTAAGAAATTATTTGGGCTTCTGTTTTCTACCACTTTTCAGTTCACTGTCTAGAATGCTTTATCTGATATGTTATCCCTAATTATTTCCTTACTTTCTTCCTTTTGCAGCAGCCTTTCCTTTTCAATCCAAATACATTCAGTGCTGAATTACAGCTATTAACATAGCATTCAGCATTATCTCTCTTTTCCTTGATTCTTAAAACTTGCTGGCTAATCTAATTGAATTTCATTTCAGACATTCCTTTTTAATTTCAACCAACATTTGCTCCTCATCTATTTTAATTTCATTTAACAGCCAAGTCCCCTTTGTTTTCTATAGATTGCACAGGCATCCAACTAAACATATTGTCTTGGATACTGTTATTCAGCAGCCTGATTTTGCAAATGCTAAATAAATAAATGGACATGTGGCAGTGCAAGCAAGGAAGACTGGACCGGCGGACAGTGTAACTTGTTCTTTGCATCAACTGTGCACATCAGGTTCAGGTAACACGTTGCCCGCCAGATTCAAAGAGGCAACCGAGTCCCCCTTTCTCCCATGAAATGACGAAATTTGTGTGAAATTGCATGATAGCCCTGGAAAAGTTTGTTTATCCCTGGCAAACCAATTATATGTTAACATTATTTTTAACGATAATAGCGACTACCACCAGACGCTTAGCAGGTATGAAAAATGCTTTTCTATAAACCAGTGTTTCTCAAGCTTGGCAACTTTAAGCTGTCTTTAAGAAGTCCAGACCTCTTAAAGTTGCCAAGCTTGAGAAACACTGCTATAAACAAACAGAAAGATAAAGGAACTATAGCCAAAGTGAGCTACAGGAAAGACGATCCCACATACCTGTTGCCTGCTACATGATCAGTTCCACTGCCACAACCCTGTACTTCTGATACATTTCAGTTATAATTAGGTATGAAAGAAAAGCAGCATTGTGGGCATTTGAAAGGACACAATAGTTATGCTGATGCAACTGCAGCAGCCTCTGATCCAAATGGAAGCTATCAGGTGCTGGAACAATATGAACACTTTAAGTCCAATCCACTGGCCTAATTATAAAACAGATTACCATTTTTTATTAGCGTTTTACAAACAATCACGTGGTTCTTGGTTTATAAACCATTGTTGTAAAATTTTAATTAAGCCAACATCTTTGGAACAGATGTGGTCTCTGTCCATACGCACAAATGCACATTCTTGGTAGCAATTTGTCCTTCATGACCACTTCCAATTGATTCCAATATACTATAATGTACAGAGCAGCCAAGGATCTCCTAATAGGCTAGTCATACCAGTATCATGATCCATTCCCCAAAGTTCCTGATTTGCCCAAAGTCAACCTCTCAGAGAAGCCCTATATCAGTGCAACTGCATATGCAAAAAGCAGACCTATGTAGCTGAGCCAGTCTAGTATTCCAGCTGCATTTGGAACCTGAGGTTTTGATTGATGGTTTTGAAGCTTGCAGACTATTGTAATAAAATGATGGAAAACCAAAAGCTAGTACAAACAGTGACAATCTTCATGATTTCCTCTGAGACTGTTCCGCAACTGAGCTATTTCAAATGGATTATTGAAGAAGACAGATTCTTAACCTGACCACAACTGATCTGCCACTGAAGCCTTTAGGCACCTCATCTTATGATGCAATCTGTCATCCTTTCTACTTGTTGGGGCCCTCATTTATTCTAGACCAGAAGTCTTACGATATTTGTAGGAAAAGCAAAGGCAATGCATGAAGAAGTGAGCACCTAACCAAAACAATGGATTTTACACCAGAAAGGGCTTTTACACTTCCTGATCATCTCTTTGTTCCCCTAATTCTCTAAACAAGCATTCCTAAATGGTCTCCAGCTTTTTGTCTCCTGGGTTTGGATAGGTGGCTACGCTGGCACAATCTGCCCTAGCTGTCTTTCTATATGGCAGAGCTTTCCAAACTGTGTGTCACGACACAAAAGTGTGTCGCCACACACAGTCTGGTGTGTCGCCACACAACCCGGAAGCGCTGATCATCATCAGCGCTTCCGGGTTTTCCCGCGGCGACACACAGACTGCAGCGCGCAAAACCCGAAAGCAGCAGCAGCGCTTCCGGGTTTTTGCGCGCTGCCGCACTTCCGGGTTTTCCCGCGGCGACACACCGGTTGGTGTGTCGCCGCGGGAAAAACTTTGGAAAGCCCTGCTATATGGCCTCTTCTGTCTGCCAAGAACTGCTGCCTTTATCTTGCCCGATGTGGCTGCTGAGAAAGAGGCGGAGGGTTTCAAGGGACACACCACTTCCTCCTGGCAGCTTAACACCCCTTCACATCTCTGCCTGATTGACAGAATGTAGGCTTTCAAGAGTAGGGCAAAAAGTCAGAGGAAGGTGGGTACCCCTGAAGAACACGGAAAGGAAGCCAAGGAAAGCTGAACGTATGTTCAGTTTGTAGCATGATATTATTACATTTTAACTGAAAATGTTTTTTTTTTTTAAATGTAAACCTAGTTTGCCTTAATCAAAGAGCTGAGTTCCAGGCTACAGAATTCCTAGATACCAATAGTGAATCTTTACATTTGTTAAGTTAGGAGAGGAAGTGGTAAATGCAATATTTCTCATGTACTCCAGCCCAACAGTCCTGCTTTCGGTCACTGTTCCTCTCCCGTTCAGAGGGAAAAATTGCAGGCCTATGAGAAGAAGGGAGCTGCAGGACTCCAGCCTGCCAGCCCTAACCACCTATAAAGACAGACCCCAAAATTATTTGGAAGTCAGCAAATCAATAGATAAGTACATCTGCAGTTTTCGCACAATGACCACAAAATACATAATGCAGTGAAGCACCCCAATTCAGTTCCAGCTTTACAATGGACAAATGCAGACCACACTCCTGTTATAAACCTCCATGGAAGATGGCTGGCAGACACTGGAGGACTTCTGCTTATTTTCAGCCATTCATTTATTGGTACAGTTTTCTTCAGAAGAAATTAAATAAATGAAAGCTTCTTTCAACATTGCGCCAGGTATTCAAAACATTGCCCTTTACTCAGGGGTTAAAAACAGCCAGTTCTGATGATACTTCTGACCTGCTTAGATCCTATCTATTTAACTTCTAGGCTGTCCAACTCCAAAACAACATCTTTTCAAAGAAGAGGCCCATAAGATGCCTTGAGATTTACTGCCAGGAAAGCACAGATAGGGCTGTAGGCTAAAGTCAGCTGTTTCTCCATTCTCCAGGATTTTGTTGTTGTTGTTCAGTCGTTTAGTCGTGTCCGACTCTTCGTGACCCCATGGACCATAGCACGCCAGGCCTTCCTGTCCTCCACTGTCTCCCGGATTTTGCTCAAGTTCATGTTCATTACATCGGTGATGCTATCTAACCATCTCATCCTCTGCCGTCCCCTTCTCCTTTTGCCTTCAGTCTTTCCCAGCATCAGGGTGTTTTCCAGTGAGTCCTCTCTTCGCATTAGGTGGCCAAAGTATTTGAGCTTCAGTTTCAGCATCTGTCCTCCAGGATTAAGGGTGTCTAATTCCCTCCACCATTTGATGCCTTGGCCAGACTGCCCACCACACACTTTTCCATCCTACATCACCCCTGCAAGTCTGAACTGCCCCTCCTCCCTCCCTCTAGTTCCACCGGGAATGCCAAGCACCCCCTATCCAGAAGCTTCACACAAGACCAGTTCCGATGGGCTTTTGCTCCACAGAGCATCGAGGCAGGACGGGGAAGAAAAGGGAAACCTCTACATCCAGTTCCAGTTTGAATGAAAGCCAGAGCTGGAGCCCCATCTCTAAGTGGGTAGGAAAGCTACTCTATCTCTGATCTCAGCAGTGAGCATACACCAAGGTGCTGTGATCAGTCAGGATCCAGAAATATTGTTCTCTCTAATTGGATTAGAGCACCTCCAGACCTGTCTTTCCCAACTCACTTTTCATTTTGCTATTGAAAGGGTGGAGGGCGGGGGGGGGGGGGCTGCTATGCAGATCAAGGAAAATGGGAATGGTAGAACAGCCTGGAATAAACTGAGTAAGACCGGACAGCTGGCAGAACCTGGCTGATCTTGTCTGGACTGAACAGGGAAACTAAGGAAGGCTAATACTGGATAGGAGGGTGCCAAGGAATACAGGGCTGCTGATTAGACAGGGAACTTGTCAAGCCTCCTGGAAAACAGTAATGGCAAACCATCTCTGTATTGTTGTCACCAGCAGAGCAGCAAAGAAAGAAACTATAATTGTTACTTATTTTTAATAAAATTGATTTTTAAATCATAAGATTCCTGCTTCTCTTTCAGCTCCTGAAAAGGAGACAGGGCTGCTGTTCTCTGACTACATACTTCAAAACTACTAGGGCCAGCTAGTGGTGCTGCATAGTTTTTCCTCCTCCTCCTCCTCCTCCTCCTCCTCCTCCTCCTCCCCCCCCTCCTCCTCCTCCTCCTCCTCCCTCCTCCTCCTCCCCCCCCCTTGTTTACTGGAAAGTTAAGTGTTCAGGCTATGAAATTCTCATATGTCTCACAAGCTGGTGAGAAAGGGGAAGATGGTCAAGGCAGTCTCGTCCTCCATGATTTATGGGGTAATTTCATGTAAATCCAACCTATTATGGTTTACTCAGTAAATCATGTTACAACAAGTGTGATATGTGAATCCAGTTAAAAAGGTTTTGACCATTATGGTGAACAGAAGCTATTATTAGGGTCCTTGGAGCTACAGTAGTTTAGTTTAAGTGGCTAGAAAAAGAAATAGTCATTGGATTGGATTGAAGACTAGCAAGAAGTGGTGGGCCCTCGCGAGCAGCAGCTGTCCGGAGCACATGTGGATTTCCCGTCCTCTCCTTATCCGAAGAGGTTGCAAGGAACTGATCTACTCACCAGTTCCTTGGTTTTTGCCATGGTCAAAATACGTTGTCAAGATACAGAAGGTGCAAACATCCTGGACAACCACGGCAAAGACCAAGGAACCAGTAAATAGAGCGGTTCCCTGAAACTTCTCTGGATAAGGAGAGGATAGGAGATTGCCCACATGTGCTCTGGACAGCTGCTCCTCATGAGGAGACCACAGGACAGCAGTTTTCCATGGGTTTGAGCATCGGTAGACAATCGGATTAGCCATCTTGCTTACAACCATGGCAGAGACTTTTAAAGGACACTAACTTCGTAAACCTCACTTTCGGAAATTGCTCATTAACTACTTCTAAGCTATTAGAAACCTTCAGAATGACAGGTTTGAAAAGTCTTCATCAGGTGAGTTTATCTTCATTTCTGAACAAAAGAAAAAATAATTACAAGCTTAAGACCTTAAAAGATTTGAAATAAACAGCAAAAAGCTAAATAAGAGTTTGATCTAAGAAAGTTATAAATTTGGAATATTGACTTAAGATTTTGGAATTAACTATAAAAAATAAATAACTTCTTGTGGAAAACAGGCTTATTTTGGTTATCCTGGCAATTGCAAGTCATAACAAAAGGTAACTGATTATTTTAGAAACTGGACACTAGAGGGGACTAAAGATTTTAAGCAGAAGGAAAAAAGCCTGATATCAGTTAATACTGGGACTCACAGAATGATACAAGACGTTATAATATCAGAAATATTAAAGGAGATCTTTGAAGAATGGAGCCAGAAGTTAGTAACTACAATATCAACACTGTCAGTAATTATATCTGCTTCTATGGATAGACTATGTCTAAAATATGTTAATGAAGGAATGACAGGTGTGGAACAAATTTTATCTGGTAAGATAGAGAAGCGATTGTGGAACTACAAATGACAGGCCAAGAGAATGATTTGGAAAAGGATGCTTTACTGGATATAGAAAAGAAACTGGCTGAAGTTTTAAAAATTAAAAGGGAAATACAAAAAATTGGAAGTTGACTATATCTATGCCTTATCTTTTTTTCTTTACTTTTCTAGACACTTTTACTTCTTCTTTTGATTTGTATTTCTATTTCTTTTTCATGTTCACCCTTTTAACTATGTATATTTAAAATTCTAATAAAATTTGGAAAAAGAAGGGGAAATACAAATGATAAACCAGAAGAATGACCTGGAAAACATTTTCTTATTGGATCTACAAAAGTGGCTTGTTAAACCCGTGAAGAAGTCTGTGTGATGGGATAAAGAAGAACTGAAGAGAAATCAAATCCTACGACAATATTTGATTGAACTAAAGATTAAGATTGTTAGAAGTAAAAGGAAGGAATATAAAGTTGGTTTATTTGATCAAGGTTAAAATAAGACCTTTTGTTGCAATGTTCTGCCAACCCTTTACGGACTTTTTGCTGACACTAGGAGTGAAAAGTTGATGTTTTATAGATTTGCTTATAGATAAGGGATGGAATATGGGATGAAGAGATATCTGTTCAACCTTATAGGGGGTGAAGACTTACTAAATTTGTTTCTACTTGTGATAAAGGTTGGAAGTCACTATTTATGTATTTCTTTTTTCTTTATTATATTCTCTCTCTTCTTTTTTTCTTTCTTTTTCTCTTTTCTTGCACTTTTTATTCTTTCTTTACATTCTCTTCTCTTTCTCTAAGTTTAGTTTCTATTAGTTTTTACTAATCAAAATTCTTAATAAAAATTATATTTGATTATGTGCCATCAAGTAGTTTTCGACTCCTGGTGACCACATAGATAGATTTTCTTCTTTGCAATCTATCTCTAACCTGGTATGTATGTATGCATGTATGTATGTACTGTATGTATGTATTATTATTTTTTCTTTCTGTATCTTGGGTTAGATATATTAGAATATCAATGCTGGTCTAGACAGTGGGCATTCAAATTAGGCCATTTTCTGTATGTGAATGACTGTTTTTCCTTGTTCTGTTGTAAAATAAACATTTCCTTTTCTATAACCTGAATATATTTGGATTTGTTTCTTTGTGAGTCTCTTATTTGAGCTAATTATTCCTCACTGCTTGTGAGTTGGAGAATTCCTCTACATTTAGAAATAATTATTCTTGAACTGAATGGAAGAATAATGCTATGTGTGCATCATCAATCTGGAAAAAGATCCCTTTTCCAGACATCCAGATTTACACATGCATGAGTTCACATATGTGTGAACAGGGAGTACCTTGTTAGAATATTCATTTCATTTTGTCTGCAGTCATTATGCCCTAACTTACATGCCATCATGTGGAAATCACAACTTCATGCAGTTATAGATAACAAACACACTGTCAGGATGGAGGCTGAGTCCGATGAGTTCGATTTGTAAATGGAGGGGCCAATAACAATAGAAACAGGGAAGAACGGAATTGGCGTGAAATTTGAATTAGATTCAGAACAGCTGATTGGAGGCAACCCAGAAGGAGACTCGCCTCCACCTATTAGTGCACGAGAATGGTGATAGGAAAGGCGGGCAGAGCAACGTGAGGCACAATTGGCTCTCGCTCACAAACGGCGTGAAAATCAAAGAGATAAAAGGCGAGCACAGCGTGCACCCATTGCCGGAGACAACCATTCACATGCGGTACAACTTCCTGGAGTGAATTGGGATCCCATTGCTGCGCCAGAATCCCCACTCGGACCTCATCTCGTTTTCACGCCAGAGCCTTGCCATGCAGTCCCGCCAAGCCTCGTACCAAAGTCATTCCCCGCCGCATCGCCAAGCCCTGTGCCAGAGTCACGCACTGCCGCCGCACCAAACCTCATACCGGAGCTGTTCCTCGCCGCAACCGGGAACGGACCACCGCTGGCCACCTTAACTTTGCGAGCACCTCGTGTCGCCTTGTTTCTCTAGAGTTATTTTGTGTGTTTTTAATTGTAAATAAAGTACTTTATCCACAGCTTCCTGCTTCGGGTCTTAGTCGGGACAGGACACAGACTCATCTAAAAGGAGTGATATAACTGGACGAAAAAGAAAATATAGGCAGACATACCTTTGTGCTATCCAAGGGATCTTTATGGCCAAATGCTTGAACAAATTCTTCAGGACCAATATGACCCAGTCTTTCCTTTTGCAGGAGATAAAATGAGAGAGTAAAAGAGCACCCCTGAGAATCACTTGTATTTGTTATTCAGTCCCTGAAATAGCACCATCTAGATTTGACAGCAGACTTTAAAAGTGATTTATGAAGCCATTCATTGGCTGATTGGGTTCTTCTGGTTTAATCACCATAAGTAATTACTTATGGACAAACCTGGATTTGACTATAACTGGGCGGCATCCCAAGGTCCCCTTCAGTGTCTCAGGGGCTCATCTGGCTTTTAGACGCACCTTCTATGCATTTATTCCTAGAGCTTGGCACTGTTTCTGCTGTATCTTATTATTATTATTGTTTATTATTATTAAATTTATATTACCGCCCACCTCCCCCAGCGGGGACCCTGGGCGGTGCATGCTCATTACATGCTCTCCCTTCTCTACATTTACTACTCATGTGCATAATAAAGTTCAGGAGATGCTGAGCACAGACTTGTATAAATAAGGACTCCATTTCAACAAGAAATGGGGCTTATGTTCAGTGTGTGGATGATGGGGGGAAGGCCCAGAAGTTCTGTGAAATGGAAACTGAAAAGGGGGCATCAGTGCAATCCTGGAGTCTCTTGTCCTCAGGAAGACCTCTTCATGCCATTAGTGCCCAAAGGAGACGTAGAACGAAGTGCTCAACCTGAGGCTCCAAGACCCTGTATGGGACCCCAAAGCCCCTAGAGACCACCAAACACTTGCACCAAATTGTAATATGTAGTATGAACCACAGGGAAAATCACCAAATATATGACTGGAAAGTAATCATATTAAATTTGTATGACAGTAAAGGACCTGAGTTTGGCAGACTTTGGATTTAACAGACAAAATCTGCTGCATCCAAATTTTGTACAAGTTATTGTTACTGTACTAGCATTTCAATAATGAATGCTCAGAAAACATTTTTATTTTCTTATTTATTGTAGAAACCTGTATCGGAAGACACATGGTCTATCACAAGCAGAGGGAAATTAAGTAAGGGACAGGATTCCAATGAGTGCTGCTGCAAAACTATTATCCCTCTCTTTGGAATGAGAATGGGATGGATCAGTTTTGCACAGGAGATAGAGAAGTTTGTGCAATAATTGTGTAGTGCTACTAGGTTCCCATGCTTTGTCTGCTGTTTTCATCAATCAGGCATATTGCATGTACACCATCTTTTTCTACACCACAGTAGTTTATAATAACTTTCTGTATCGTTATAGAAATGTTAAGTATGTGAGTTCATTGTAGGAAATTACTCAGGGTCCAGCATGGACATGTACTAGGATGGTTTATGGATTATGACTTAAGGTACCATAAAAGCATGTTATATATTGGCGTAGTGGTTAAGGCTAGAACCTGGGAGACCACAAGTTCCAGTCCCGCCTTAGGCACAAAGCCGGGTGGGTGACCTTGGGCCAGTCACGCTCTCTCAGCCTCTCTCTCAGAAGGAGGCAAGGGCGAAATCACTTCCAAAAAAAAACCTTGCCAAGAAAACTGCAGGGACTAGTCCAGGCAATTGCCAGGAGTCAAAAACTGACTCAAAGGCACAAAAACAAACATACATAAAAGCAGAGAAGGTTGAGGGCTTAAGTAGATCAGATTCTTTTGAGTTTATGATAGTCTTGATACTTTTGAGCTTAAGATATTTCAAATAAGAAAAGATAATAGAGGAGATGTAAGCTCAGAAGTTTAATCTATTTATTTTTTTTTGAAAAAGCAAATATAAACCTTTTCCCATTAAAACCCCTCTCCCCCCATTGGGAACTTGTTACTTTTAATCAGCAGCTATGGGTCAGTGATGAGGACATTTTCAACAGGAACCCATTTTTGTGTGCTTTTCTGCAAAAATTTAAAGACATCATAGAGGCAATTAAGAATCTCTATCGTTTTGTCTAATTTGACTGCTGGTTCTTGAATTATGATATTTTGTACAGGGTGACCAGATCTGGGGTGCAAAAATCTGCATGGCAGAAAACTATTAGAATTCTCTGTACCCCTTTGCTGTTATCTATTGGTTTTCTGGACTTCTGCAGCTCATATCTGATTAGCCTAGTGTTGCATAACAGAACAAAGTAATATAATAACAGTGATATAAACTATGATATATTATTGAATGTTTCATGCTCCAAACTAGATCAGCTGATATCCAGCACACCCTGACCATCAGCCAACAAATGAGCTGGCCTAAACCATTTCGGTCCCTTTGCTGGAAATGGACTGGATTGTTTCTTAAGCAAAAAGGCAGGAAGGGTGACTACAATTGTTCCTCCCAGGCTTCTGCCCTCCCAGTCTTTTGCTGGTAGGATTTGGAGAATACGGGCAGTACAGATAGACTTGCTCTGATATTGCAACAGCCTTGAATTCTTATAAAAAAAGCGGATCCCATCTTGAATAATTGAATCCTCCTTGACTACGGGCAAACATGAATGGCAATGCAACTGGACTAAACGTTCATACTGGATTATACTGTACATACATACATAAAACGTTTTAGAATTCTCAATAAGAATTTTTCAGAAATGTCTTTCTCTATAAAAAATCAGAGAATGCAAACAAGTTTTATTGTAAACCACCCAGAGTTCCCCGTTGGGGGAGATGGGCGGTCATATAAGTTAAATAAATAAAAATAAAAATAAAAATAAAAATAAAAATAAAAATAAAAATAAAAATAAAAATAAAAATAAAAATAAAAATAAAAATAAAAATAAAAATAAAAATAAAAATAAAAATTTGTTCTCTACTTACCAGTTCTACATGAGTTAGCTGTTGGGCCAAAGTATATGGATCACTGCAGACATTCAACATTTCTCTTTGGATGGATGGAGGTTTACTTTTAAAAGCTACTACTTTATCTGAGACAGCTGCACTGATCTTGACTATCCCTTCTTGGCCATGGTTAAGACTTGCAAGCTTCTGATTCAAGGTTTGTAGAAGCTGATTCATCTTTTTCCAGTAGGCCTGAATTGACGAAAAGGAATAATTGACATATTCACATTCCAAGTAAAACATTTTTAAAGTATGTTGGGGAATAAATCTTTTGAATCAGTGTTCTTATTCAAGAATGGAATGATCAGACATAGATTAGAATAATTTTACTTCCAACCATCTATTCTAGAATATCCAGTCAGTTTAATTATAGCTCCACCCTAAGTTCCATCCTATAGTTCTCTACCACAAGACTAGCATCTAGCCAGAACATGTGTGCATTTGTGCTAAATGCCAACTCAGCTCACTGACCACATGGGTCAACATTGCTTTTTTTCCCCATCCCGTTTTACCAATCTGATTTGTCCTTCTCATTTTTGAAACCTCTGAAATGTAGATTTTTTTGATTGTATGAAACACATGTCAAATATCTTATGCAATAAGCCCCAGTGTAATACTACTATTGCTAAGATTGTCATGGCTGGTTTATATTCATATTTTTCACACAGAATCCTTAGTATTCCAATTGCAAATATTTACATCTGTAAAACCTCCCATAATGTTGGCAACAATTATGATGCTTATGATGTTCATTCAATGTAGCAATGTATTGACATGACCAAAACATCTACAACACCTCTCTTAAATTATTTGTCATATCATTTATGGTAACATGGTATTGAAGCTGCCTTCAGGAAATTATTTTGAAACCAAAGAAGAAACAGACCACAGGTGGTATAGGTTACATGTTATTTAGTGATATGTTCAAGTTAATCTAGTACAGCAGATGATATATTCCACTCTATGCACTTATTTTCCGATAAACCAAAAACTGCAATACCAAAAATTAATTAATTGGGGTTAATTATATCAATATGGGTTCTTAAGATGTGCCAAAGATCAGAATACAAAATTGGGCAGTAATTCTGTTTTGAATAGACTGTTGCTTACTGTGCTCTTTTCTTGGAGTTAATATTTTGAAAAGATTGAATAGGGATAATAGCTATCTAAACAAACAAATGA
This sequence comes from Charina bottae, assembly GCA_023362775.1. Classification (NCBI taxonomy): domain Eukaryota; kingdom Metazoa; phylum Chordata; class Lepidosauria; order Squamata; family Charinaidae; genus Charina; species Charina bottae. Next base: position 92,946,070 of record JALMGJ010000002.1, on the reverse strand, counting down.
AATATTTGTGGTTTGGAAATCATCCTCATATTGAGAGATGCGCAGACACATTTCTTCAGTAATTCCATCATGCATTCCACCTCTTCAGTGGAACGTCTTTGATCTGTCCTTTAATTTTATTTTAATCTATACATCTGCATTACATTACAGAATATCTGGAAGACACGTAGGGATGCAAAAATATGACCAGCTATTTGTTTGTTTATTGAATTGTATGCTGGCCTTAAAGACATGGAGGACTACAAACCTGTTATGGAAATTGGCATCTGAGAAAATATATTGCTGACTATAGCTATAGCTTTATTTTATATCTATATCTATTGTACTGAAACTTCTTTGTGTGTGTTGTGTGTTCGTGTGAGTATATATACACACACATACACACACACTAAGATGATTCAATAATTGCCATCAAATAAGATATGTAAAGGTTTACTGCCCCAAAGATAAATTAATTGAAATGAGGTTGATAAAGGCATTTACATTATGCTCATCAACAGTAAAGTTTAGCCAAGCTGATTGAAGAATCTGAACTGCAAGGAAAGGGAAAGGGATCATATGGAGCTTCTTCATGGTCTATAAAGACCAGACTAAATGATGGGTGGGACTCTTAAGGGAAAATATATTTATTTAACACTGGCCTAGGTACATTTACAGTCTCCTGAATTCTTCATAAACTTTTGAAGGACATTTAACAAGGTTTGACAGTTTAAAGGGAAGGCACTGATAAGAAAATTCACTGTTTTTTTTAATATGATTTTTTATTGAAACTCTTTTTTAAAAAAAAGAAGTTAAAAACTAATCCAAACTAATATAAAGTAAGGAAGAACAAAGAAAAAGGAAGAAAGCAAAGAGAAAGCAAAAAAGTGCAAGAAAAGAAAAAAAGTTTAATAAAAATAGGAAAAAAAGAAAAAAGATAGAGAGGTGGCTTCCAATGTTCTTCACAGCAGTTATAAGTACAATTATATTTTAACCTCTCTAAAATTACATCATAATACTTTTCTTTCTATAATCTACCCTGTCTAATCATCAAAGCCATAAATCACAAGTTCATTTTTTTAATTTTTACGCAAAAAGTCCATAAGAGGTTTCCAGTCACCAATAAATGTAGCTAGTGTCTTTTCTCTAATCAAAGAAGTTAATTTATATCTGTCGATTTCACCAACCATTCCTCCATAATGGATGGTGTTGAATCTTTCCATCGCTAAGAAAATTCACTTCCGGAGCAGTGGCTCAGACAGCTCTGCTTTGAGCCTCCTGTTGAAGTGGACATAAGCCCCCGTGGAGCAGTTGATATGGAAGCTGACAGCCGGGTCAACATAACTAGAGAGGCAGGTTGCAGATACAGAAAACCTGTGTGGATTATGTCATCTAGCCACGGATCACTAAGAGGAACAGAGGAAAATACTACCGCAGGCATGATGCAGATATGCACTGCTGATGCTCTGGATGGTTACAAATGGATGACTGTGGAGCACACACCACAGCTGCCAGAAAGAGGCAATGAGGCCAGCAGTGTTGAAGCTCTACTGGAAATGTGGCGAAGCTTCCTGGCTCCCAGATACAGCTTGCTTTCAGTTACGCTCCCAGCTGGAGCAGCAGCTAGCGCACCTTTGAGCTGTGAGGGTCAGCTCAGAAACTATTTCTAGTTATTTCTTCCATCTAGGATTCTCTTCCCCTGAGATGGTTCATGAAAAAAACCTGCCCTACTTTCCCATCCTGAATTCTATAGCTGCTGCTGCTGCTGCTGCTGCTATTATTATTATTATTATTATTATTACTATTATTGATCTAGATATCCTCAAAGCTAAAACTGATGGCCACTTACATTTGTATGAGGGGTTACATTAAATTGACTATTGTATTCAAGTTTTAATGTTCATTTCTGTCCAACAGTTTCACTGCCTTAAAATAACCATAAAAATCGGTCATGTTAATACTTCATTGAGTGGTAAGAAATGTTTTATGAAATCTTTAAATTATTCGCCTGTTCTCCAATAAGGTTCCTACAGCTCCTCTCTCTGTCTTGCACACTCACTCTCATTCAAGTTCAATGCTATAAAAACACACTGGGAATAGCACACCCAAGTTACGGATATTCAAATGGATTCACAAATTACTCCAGCTCAGGGCTTGCTGAAAAAGGCATGTTTTTAACACTTTCCTGAAGGTCAGGAGGAATGGGGCCAAACAGACCTTAGGAGGGGCAGGAGCAGTGACAGAATCTAGTCTGAAACAGACCCCAAGTCCCCACTGGGTGGAAATGCTCGGTCATGGAAACCAATTTCTACAAAAAGCACATACACCGAAGAGAAAAGCCTTGTCCAGCAATAAAAACCAAAGAGAGATTGTACACTAATGCGTACTGTACATTTTTACCTTCACCTTCAACTCCGCTGAGTGCCAAATGTTGAAGGGTACCTTTGTTCTATTTGCACATTCTTGAACATGATCAGTCCAATAAAGATCACATGCAGCACAACTTTGGATGACCGGAAACTACTTTAATGACCCCAGGGGACACCATTTTTTTCTCTTTTTTGAGTGGAGGGTAAAGCATACTTTTTAAAACAATGTTTTAATAAAAACCCTTCTGCTTCTGTTTTCTTCCTCAAAATGGCAAACAAGTAAACATGTCCAAAACTGTATTGCAGTTCGGGGGGGGGGGGGGAATCTGGGGGAATGAAAAAAAAGGGGTTTTGGAGCTCAAGTTGCCCATCCCTGATATAGAAAATTCATGTAAGGGGATAGGGAAGGCATACATGGAACATACAAGGCATACATGAGATAGGGAAGACATACATACACCCTGGTGTTTACATACCTATACATATCCTATGCAGGGCTTCTCAAATGGCAAAAACAAGGGTATGGCCTTGAAAAAGGCACATGTGTGTTTTAATATAAAGAAAGCTCACAAAATGTATTGGCCAAAGTTGAGTCAGCAATATCGTACAGTGGCTAAGTAGGGCTGGTTTCTTGTTTAACAGATTTCAGGGTGAGCTTTATTTTTTCCTCTACTAAGAATGTCCCTTTTCTTGTAATACCCCATTGGTCAAACAATCTTAATTTGTAGTATTCACTTTTTAAAAAATAGTTCATGTTAGGTATTAGTTTAAAAGTATTATATTAAATCCAACTTCACTTAATATTTTTATTTTTAATATCCAATAAATATTAATTAATTAATTAAATTATATATTAATATAATTTAATATGAAACTGAAAAGCAGAAATTCCATGCTGCTGGGGGAAAAAAATGGCAGGGTGGGTGGAATGATAAGACAGAAGTATTCATCACAGCAGAAAAATATGGATGCTGTTTTTCTTTTCTGTATTTCAAGACTTAAGCCAAAGCATATCATTCTTAAGTAGCAATGCATTTAAAGAAGATGGCAAGCCCCAGCAGGTGGCTTAGGAATTCAGATTTTAATTAAGTCTTTTCTTTCAAAATGCAAATCACAAGATCCTTTTTAGTATGCTACATACCTTTCTAAGCACTGCAAGGAGCCTCAAGAAATGGATAGGATAACTAACAGAAAAAAATACTGCTGCAAGGTATCAGCGCGAAATTGTATCAGCGCAAGAGAGAATGAATTCAATGACCCTAGGATTTTTCTGCACATCTGATTCTGGACTGCACTTGTTTGTTCAAACAAGCATAGGCCTGCCAAAATCAATTAACTACTGGTTTTGATCAAGGAAAGTGACACATTCATAAACCACAAACATATCTGCTATTCCAACTGAAAGAAGGGGGGAAACAGGCTGACTGACTTCTGTTTGGTATTCTTTGGCTTTCTCAATTATCCAGCATGCATCAGAAGTATGTCTCATGTTACTCAGCCTTTTCTAAAGTCAGCTAGAACATCTGGCATCTCCCTTTCCATGTACTGTTCTAATCTGCATCAGATGATCCTAAGCATTACTTTGCTAGTGTGTGCAATTAAGGATACTGTATGATAGTTTGCTTTGAGTAAACTCTGGGAGACAGTGGAGGACAGGAAGGCCTGGCATGCTATGGTCCATGAGGTCACGAAGAGTCGGACATGACTAAACGACTGAACAACAACAATGATAGTTTGCACACTTTATTAAGTCTTCTTTTTCGGTATGATAAGTAGTCTAATCCAATCTGTTGGCCACTGTATTGTTCTTTGGATTTGCTAGCATGGCTTGATTAGAACCTTTACCGATTCTTCTGCTGTTGGTGGCCATTTTTCTGTACATTTCATGGAGCATTCCAACTTGGTAATGACCGGAGAGCTGCTGTAACTTCATCTTTTAGTAGTAAGGATTCTTGGAAACAGGGAACATTTACCAAGGTATATTGGATGTTGACATATTTACTGTACAGTATTTCAGTAAATCACTTCCATCTGTTTTATCTTCTTTGAATCAGTTACTATCTATTGGTGTCCTCAAACTCCAGTTTGAGGCTGGAATCTCTTTCTGAGTCCAGAGATCTTTTGGTAGACCTTCCTTGTTTTTCCATGTCTGTTTCCCTGTCTTTACAGATGTCATTGTAATACTGCTTCTTGTCTCTTCTAACAGCTCTCTGAAATTCTTTGTTAAATTCCTTCCCAAGATCTTTATCTTTCTTGGTTTTACTTTCACTTCTCTTTTTGGCAATTCCCACTGATTGATCTGACATCCAGTTTGCTTTCTTCTGGTTTTTGGCCTTTGACAGTCTATCTTTACATTAATCCTTTACAACTTCGTTTTCATTCCACAGCTTCTTAGCTGCCTATCAATGAGGTTCAAGACTTCAAAGTGTTTCTTGATGTTCTCCTTGAAAATGGTGGGTATACTGTATGTGATGGAATGTGAGGGTGGCCTTGGAAGACCAGGGGGAGGGGGAAGAGGGAGGAAGAAATGCTGCCTAGAAAACAATCAGATAAAAGAGAAAGAAGTCCGCAACAGAGTAACGGACAAAGAAACTTAGAAAGGGCCCGCCCTAATTACTCTGGCGGCAAATAGGGAGGGCGGGATATTTGTACTTCAGACTTGCAAGGTTCTGTTAACGTAGCCTTACAATAAAGTAGAATTAGCTCATCTTGTGTTTCCTGTCTGGTTTACCTGGGAGGGTTCACTCGCTGGATCGTCACCTTGTTGTGGTGAGTGGGCTTGTGTTCCCAATGAACCCTGTGAGCGAAGCTGTCGGGAGTCATGTACTCCTGGTAGGGTCACCCATGGCGGTAAGGTCCAGGGGGAGGAATCAGACAAAGAACGATCCAAGAAAGTCCTCAACGGCAGAACAGGCGGAAGATAACAAGGTGTATTGTTACAACGGCTGCGAAGGCGGATGAAGGCTGCAGCAGACAAAAGGTCACCAATCGTCATGGTATCCATGCCATTGGATTAGAGCCTTTTTCTGTGAAGGTTGTGTGCTGATCATTGTGCACCGATCTCCACACATAAAACAAATTCACGCACAGGCGTCTTCCAACCACACCAAACCCAAAACAACCAAAAGTCCCATGGCGATTGACGAATGGCAATGGGGGCAGGACTGTGAAATCCGGAAGCTCCTAGTCATGGACCAGCACATGGGCGGTGGATACGGATTCAGTCGCCCTAACTCAAGGATCGAGGCAGTTGAGTAGTTCGGCAGCTGTATCCACGACTGAGCAGCCCTATTTAGGATCCACTCTGCTCACCCCATATGGGGAGGGGGCTAGAAAAGGTGCCCTAAACATAGTCTGCCTCATTTTCTCCCTGACTGGATTACCGCGACCAGTGGGGTCACCATCTAGCGGTCGTAAAAAAACACATGAATTTTGGAACATGGAATATACGGACACTGCAAGACAATATGGATAGTGAATGACCTGAACGTAGGACTGCCATTATTGCAAGGGAGCTGAGACGTTTTAATATTGATATAGCAGCACTCCAAGAAACTCGAAGAGCAGGAGAAGGACAGTTGAAGGAAGAAAAAGGAGGTTATACCTTCTTTTGGAAAGGACTGCCTGAACAAGAACGACAAATACATGGGGTAGGCTTTGCTATCAAAAACGACCTTGTGAAGCTCTTGTCAGAAGTTCCCACTGGGATTAACGAACGACTCTCAACTCTCCGAATAAAACTCGCCAAAAATCAACAGGCAACTATCCTAAGTGCTTACGCACCAACACTAGATGCAGATGAGGATATCAAGGAAAATTTTTATACCCAGCTGGACACCATCTTATCAGAGATACCAAAGGAGGATAAAATTATCCTCCTGGGCGATTTCAATGCAAGAGTTGGGCGTGACTTTGATTTGTGGCCGGGGATCATTGGGAAAGAAGGAGTTGACAACAGCAACATGAACGGAATCTTACTTCTGACTAAATGTGCAGAGCATAACCTTGTCATTACTAACACACTCTTTCGCCAGAAAAATAAATTTAAAACATCATGGAAGCACCCACGGTCGAAGCACTGGCATCTTTTAGATTATGTAATCGTCCGTGCTAGAGATCGCCGTGATGTACTTCTCACCAGAGCCATGACAAGCGCCGATGACTGCTGGATAGACCATCAATTAATTCGATCCACAATGGCCATAAAGATTGTCCCTCATCGTAGGCTCCAAGGAAGAAAACCAAGGCATAAAATGAATACACTGGCCCTTCAAGATTCTATTAAACGAGCTTGCTTTCAATCAACTCTCAACAAACATCTGCCTATGGAACTTCCTGAAAATGTTGAGGAACACTGGGTTAAATTGAAGACTTCTATTATTTCAGCCTGTGAACAAAATATTGGATACCAAACTAAGAGACATCAGGACTGGTTTGATGAGAACGATAGTGAGATTGAACATATTATTGACAAGAAAAGGAAAGCCTTCCGGATATGGCAAAAAGATATTAACTGTGCCATTAAGAAAAAAATCTACGCCAGTGCAAAGGCAGAAGTCCAAAGAAGAACTAGAGAACTTAAGAACATATGGTGGATAAAAAAAGCCCAAGAAACCCAACATTTTGCAGATGCTCATGATGCACGGGGCTTTTTTAATGCCATAAAGGCCATCTATGGACCAACAAACCATGGTACAAATCCCTTATGCTCAGTAGATGGTGCTAAACTTCTAAAGGACAAAGAGTCTATTGCACTGCGCTGGAAAGAGCATTACCACAATCTCCTTAATCGTCACTCTACTGTGGCTGATGAAGTCTTCTTGCAAATCCCGCAAAAACAAATAAGAGATGAGCTTGCAGTACCCCCTAGTTTGGAGGAAGTCAGTAAAGCCACTAAACAAATGAAAAATAACAAAGCTAGTGGACCTGATGGGATTCCTGCTGAAGTCTTTAAAGAAGGCGGGCCTGAACTTACACAACTACTTCATAAGCTCATCGAAAAAATCTGGATGAGGGAGGAGATTCCAGCAGACTTTAGGGATGCCATAATTATCACTCTCTTTAAAAAGGGTGATAGAACAGACTGTGGAAACTATCGAGGCATCTCCCTTCTAGCCACAGCAGGCAAAATCCTGGCAAAGATCATCACAAACCGTCTCCTATCTGTATCAGAAGACATCCTCCCTGAAACGCAAAATGGCTTCCGCCCTTCCAGGGGAACAGTGGATATGATCTTCACTGCACGACAGCTTCAAGAAAAATGCAAGGAGCAAAACCGCCCTCTGTACATGGCGTTTATTGATCTGACTAAAGCTTTTGATACTGTAAATCGTACTGCTCTCTGGACCATCCTTCTGAAAATCGGATGCCCTGATAAATTTGTGAACATCTTGCGGCTACTCCATGACGACATGATGGCAACAATCCTGAATAACGATGGCTCTCAAAGCGATCCATTTAAAGTGGAATCCGGCGTTAAACAGGGATGTGTTATTGCTCCAACCTTATTCGCTATCTTCTGATGGGATGTACGCTGGCTTATAGGGAAAAAAGCGAGGCTTGCGAATAAACAGACATGACAAGAGTGCAGCGTTTAGGGCTAAAAGTATTTACTTGTAGCATAAGGCAATAATGTATATACAATCACATTATCGCAAAAAGGAAAGTAAAATGTACACGGTACAGCATTGTAAAAGGAAAAACGAAAACAAACTTATAAGCAGAGTTCCGTGTATTGATCCCAGGGCCAGAGTTCCTGCCACGGCCTATACCCAAAGCCAGGCATAGCTCACACTGCCCAGTCCTCAGAAGTAGAATACACGTGAAGAACTACATGGCTAAAGACACAAAAAATCAAGAAGCATAGAACACCATTTTGCATGGTTAGTTATTCAGTTCTTCCAGCATTCTGATTGGCTGGAAGTTAGGTATGGCACACACTAGGCCTAAAGCAGTAGGCCTAAAGCAATAGCATGACCTGCTATTGGGTGGCAGTGCTGCATCTAAGCAAGCACGTGATCTCCTCCCTCCCTCTGCTCCCCCTGGAGCAGGCTTCCCACGGAAGGAATCAGGAGACATTGTTCCCATGCAATCTAGCCATAACAATACACACGTGACAGTTGTTATCTGACACCTGCACTTCACGTCACCATGAGAAGCTTTTCTCCGTACAGAAAATATTTTCCAATTTCATACGGGAAATCTGACATCTTCATCGCTATGATTATACACCTTGTTGAAGAGAAACTTCCTACTGGTGTAGAAATTATATATCGAACAGATGGAAAGCTTTTTAATCTTAGTAGGCTGAAAGCAAAAAATAAGGTAATTACAACTTCTGTTATAGAACTTCAATATGCTGATGATAACGTAGTCTGTGCACACTCCGAGGAAGACTTTCAAACTATCCTAAACATCTTTGCAGAAGCATATGAAAAGCTCGGCCTCTCGATTAACATTAAAAAAACCAAAGTGCTTTACCAGAAAGTTCGAACCAATCCCTCCGCGGCGCCATCAATCCAGCTTAAAGGTGTGTCACTAGAAAATGTCGACCACTTTTCTTATCTCAGCAGCCATCTATCTACAAAAGCCGACATTGACGCTGAAATTCAGCATCGCCTGAGCTCTGTGAGTGTAGCTTTCTCCCGAATGAAGCGTAGAGTGTTTGAGGATTGGGACATTCACAGGGAGACCAAAATGCTTGTTTACAAAGCCATTGTACTACCAACCCTTCTGTACGCCTGTGAAACATGGACCCTCTACAAACGCCACCTCCAACTTCTTGATAGATTCCATCAACGCTGCCTCCGAAAAATTCTGCAAATTACTTGGGAAGATAGGCGGACTAATGTTAGCGTATTAGAAGAAGCGAAAACCACCAGCATTGAAACAATGATCATCAAACATCAACTTCGCTGGACCGGCCATGTTGTTCGAATGCCTGACCATCGTCTTCCAAAGCAGCTACTTTACTCCCAACTTAAGAATGGAAAACGGAATATTGGTGGACAGCAAAAGAGATTCAAAGACACTCTCAAAGCTAATTTAAAAAAATGTAATATCAGCATTGAGAACTGGGAAGCCCTAACTCATGAGCGTTTCAATTGGAGGTCAGCCTTTATTAATGGCGCTATATGGACTTTGAAGAAACGCGAGTACAGGGCGAAAGGGAGAAAAGAGCTAAAAGGAAGGCACGTCAGGCAAACCCTCATCATGACCGTCTCCCACCCGGAAACCTATGCCCTCATTGTGGGAGGTTGTGTGGATCCAGAATTGGCCTTTATAGCCACTTACGGATCCACTGTTAAAATTTTACCTTTGGAAGACAATCTTACTCGGCTACGAGTGATCGCCAATGACCTGGGAGGGCTGACAGTATATGCTCAAAATCAAAGTGTGGAAACTGGTTGGCTTCTTCAGCTTTAGGTTGGTTTGGAACTTGGGCATGAGCAGTTTGTGACCTGTTCCACAGCCCTTGGCCATGTCTTTGCTGTTATAACTGAGTTCTTCCATCTCCTTTTATCGATATAGTTAATTCAATTTCTGTGTATTCTGTCTGGTGATGTCCATGTATATAGGTGTTGTTTTGGTTTTTGGAAGATGCTTTAGCAATAAAGAAATCATGGGAATAAGTTTTTTTTTTAATCTGGGTTTCTTTTCGCCCAAATAACTCTCAGCAGATATCTTTTTGGCAGCATGTGTATTTTGCTTCCTTTGAACTCTCATAGTTATGCTTGTATCCTTTCTTTGTTCAGATTGACAGATCCTGTTTAATGGCTGGCAGCCATAGCTGTCCTGATCCAAAAAAAAATCCACAGGGGAAACAGTTTTTCTAAGGAAGCCAACTTTAGGAATATGTGTATGTGTGTGTATATATAAGTATGTACATATGTGTGATAAAGGACTACTGTGCTAACCAAGCACATGACATTTTAAAAATCTACCCACTGAGTCTGTTGTTGCTGCTACTGATTGCTATAATTATTCAACCAGCCACAGAGCTGCGAAAAATTTGGTGTCTCAAAATTTTATTTCCTGTACCTTCTCTCACATGTGGGGATCACCTCCCATAGCAACTTTGATATAAATCAAAGGCTGTCATTTTACCCAAAGCATAAAACTGTAACATGTTTTTATCTTATTCAGCAGGATTGGAAAACCAGAGTTTAATAAATTTGAATGCCAACACCTCTGTTGGTTTCAGACTATACAACAATTAAATAAACCAAAAATATACAGTATGTAATGATCTCATGTTCCTTCTAAAATGCCACTGGGTAAGGAATGGTGGATAGAAAAAGGTAAAATCCTCAAAACCAGATAATTACTATGAGAAAAATACATAGATTGGGACAAGGGGTAGCATATAATAAGTGAATAATAATAATAATAAAAAACTGGTCCAAAGTTAAAGCATTAAAGAAGGTCCTCCTTGCCTTAAGCCTGACAAGGTGAGAAGAGAAACAGAGTTAAAGGTACTTAAGGAGGAAGCACTGTCTGTCTTTCATCCTGAAAAACAGCAGGAATGGAAAGTGTAGTCAGTGAAAGCCAATGTAGAAAAGGGCATGAGATAAATTTGATATGCTTCATTCTAGTCAGTCTCTTTCTGTTTTTATTCACCCAGTAATGAGTGAAATACAAATTACTCACTTTCTAGGGTTGTAATACAAACAAATGCAAAAACACAGCAATGTACATTACATTTTTTAAAAATGGTCAAATCAAGGATTCAGAGGAGCCCATCTTATTTAGTTCTTCATAATCAAAGTCTCTGTATCCATTTTTCTCTCTCTCCCCAGTGTTGGCCTCATTAAATGCCAGCCAAACCTGTTCAGCAATGCCAATCATCCTAGACCCACATCTGCCACCCCAAAACTAGACAATCATGCTTATGACCAATGAAAACGCACTTCTCTATGCATGTTCCTATGGTTATGCTGAAGTGATTGAAGAGTTGCAACACAAAACGGCCTTTTCATCACTGTTTTCTTTCGTTCTTTCTTTCCTATCTGTTCTTTCTGAATCAACACATGTCAAACATAAAAGAATGTCAAACCTCAAAAGCAGTAACTATACCTCTTCTCTATCTCATTCCTGCTATCAGAAAGTTACTAGGTAAATGGGCCAGATGGATTAGATGAAAACAATCAGCTATGAAAATAACTGTGATAGGAATAGGTGAGGGAACACACTGCATTGCATCCCAAAGCTATTCTTAGGTATATAAAACTTGGGTTCAGTTTGGGACCAATTCTAAGACTGATTAGGACAGTTCATCCCAATATTTAGATTTTGTATTTATATATTGGTTGGTTGGTGGTGGTGGTGATGTGTTTATGTTGTACACCACCCAGAGTCATACTGTCTGAGTTGGGTGGCCTTATACTGTAAATCTCAAAATAAATAAATAATTTTATTTATTTATTTATTTATTTAATTTATATAACCACCCATCTCCCCCAACGGGGAACTCTGGGCGGTTTACAATAAATGAAGTAATGAAAAATATTGCAGTTACACAAGCTGGGCCAAAGAAAGACACAACTAGTTGAACATGACTAAGCTTGCTAGTCATAAAGATAGTCATAAGCATTTAGTTAGGTACTAGTGCCCAGTTCCTTATTGATGCAAAACTTTTTTTAAAATACATACATTTATATGCTTATATATTGCTGCAGAGAACCAGTGTAGTATAGTGGTCAAGGTACTGTACCAAGAGCAGAGAGACTCAGGCCCTAGTCCTCTTTTAGACATGAAAGCTAGCTGGGTGACTCTGGGCCAGTCATTTTCTCTCGGCTCTAGACTGGGAGGTAAAAAAAAAAATCATTTACCTACCAACCTGTGCTTGACTAGCATAGTTTATGGTTCATAACCTTCAATGAAGAAGAAGCCTTCATCCTGCAGTGGATTGATGCAGGCTCATGATGTTGATGGTAATAATACCAATAATAATATTGCTGCAGCTAACATTAAACATAGTACTATCTTATACCACAGAATCATAGAGCTAGAAGTGGCTATCAAGTCTATCTCAGGAATTCAGATTAAAGCATTTCCAACAGGTGGCTGTCCAGCAATTACTTGCATATATCCAATGAAGAAGTTGGCTTCACTATTGAACCTCCTTATTATTATAATCCTCTTCTTTACAATTAATCAAAAACTACTTTCCTGAAATTTACGACCATTATTCTGTCTCCTCTATTCTGAGATGACAGAGAACAGAAGCTGACCACTCAGTGTAATACCTTGTCAAGTACTTGAAAAGTGTCATCATATTCCCCCTCAGTTGTCTTTTCTCAAGACTAAACATACTAAACATTCCCAATTTCTTCTATCTATCTTGGTAAGACATGATTTTCAGTCTTCTGATCATCCTTATTGCTCTTCTCTGCCTCCAACTGGACACAATACTCAAGGCAGATCTGACTCATGCAGTGAAACTATTAGTTTCTGTGATTTGGAAACTATACTTATATTGTTGTAAGGGATACGCAAAACTCACTGATCTGGGAACAGAACAATTAGCTTTCATGTACCCCAAATCAAACACCCACATTTACAGGTGACCATCCTTGATGTAATGGGACTGGATGTCGTCCAACTCACAGCTTTCTGTTCATTCATAGAACCATCAACCATAGTGAAAAAATCCATATCAGCCAAACTAGTTAGAAATGAGTAAGAAATGGCCCCTGTATCTCATAAACAATTTTGGGTGAATGTGCTTCCATATTTTTAAAACTTCTCCTTCTGAAAGTAGCAGAATTCAATTCTCACCAATTGCTAACTGACAATGATTAGCTAATTGCTAGCTGATTAAATTACCTTAGTTTCTACTGAGAGCTTCATGGTTACTGTAGCTGTTTATAACTTAAACTGTTAATTGACTACATGATGAGGTTTTGATTATTGGTTTTGCAATTTTTCATACAAAACTGTGGTGGTATCAGTCCATCAGAAGTAGACATGCTATACGTATGCTGGTTTCCACTTCTTCCATATTCAAGTTCAACAACCAGGTTTTGTTATAGAACATTACAAATGAAAATTAGGAAGGCTGTGGCCTGATTGTAGAATTAAATGTGAATGATATGGCAAAAAGGAAGATAACTACTTCAGACTGAAAGGAAGAGATCACTGGAGGGGAAAGTAATTTGAAACTAATTTATCTAAGGAGTAAGTAGCCCTGAAACTATATGCAACCCATCTATCTCCTTTGTTGTGCCCTAGAGCAGGGGTCCCCAACCCCCAGGCCATGGACCGATACTGGCCCGTGGCCTGTTAGGAACCGGGCCGCACAGCAGGAGGTGAGCGGTGGGCGAGTGAGCGAAGCTTCATCTGTATTTACAGCCACTCCCCATCGCTTGCATTACCTCCTGAGCTCCGCCTCCTGTCAGATCAGCAGCGGCATTAGATTCTCATAGGAGCGCGAACCCTACTGTAATCTGCGCATGCAAGGGATCTAGGTTGCGCGCTCCTTATGAGAAGTCAGAATCCGACATTTATTTTAGTCCGCGCGTGGCCCGCCCATTATTTTATTTACCACTTCTGTCCATGCCTCTTTCCCGCACTGTGCCATCCCCCAGCCCGGTCCGTGGAAAAATTGTCTTCCACGAAACTGGTCCCTGGTGCCAAAAAGGTTGGGGACTGCTGCGGCCTAGAGATCCCAGAAATCAACTACTGTGCTTTGACAACGAATCACTGAGAAATGATGGCATGATTTCATGTTCCTGGCAGGAAGAAAAGAGCGAGTGAGCTTGGGTTTAGGTTTAACACACCAAAAACCTAAAAAAGCCTAAATGCTACAACCCTAAAATGACACCCTGAAATCTCAGCCCTGCCCGTTTCAGTGACGTCATGACATGCTTGTCCTACCTGCCATGGTCCCTCCCGTTTTTGTTTTTCTTCTGCGTAAGTTTTCTTTCATTAGTTCTACTCCTCTGTCCTGTGATGCAAACAAGTTTACACCATCCAAACTGTAGCAAACTTTCAGCCTTTTCAAGCTGGAAATCACATCTTCCCTTAACGTCTTCTTTTTCATTCTGAATATAACCAACGTAAAACTTGGTTTCTAGACCTTACTACCCTGATTCATCTCGCCTGCATATGTTCCAAATGCCTCCTTTTATAAAATGATAGCATCACTCTACCGTGTCCATGTTCTATTATTATTATTTTATCGGTCTATTCTTTTATTAATGTTGTTATTTTACTGGAAAACAGAAAATACCTTATTTCTCTCTTATTTCCCCCCAAACAGCAAAATCAGATGAGGAAAGTTTAAAATTAGAGATCAAAGAATGAGTTTCTTAAGATCCAAAATCACCTGGACCAGAAACTTGTTTTTACAACATAATTTGTATCCATTTGTGGAAATTCTCCAGTCTGAGTAAACCTTTCAGTTGCTAGCAAGTAAAGGGCTGTTGCCTTTTTTACACGAATCTGTGATAAAATACTGTTAGAAATAACAGGAAAAGGTCTGACCATCTCTATGTAAATTGCTGTTCATAATAATACTATTAGAATTTTGGGATAACATACAGGTAATAGCTAATAACATCCCATCACCACCACCACCACCACCACCCCAACTCCACCCACACCTCTTGGTATTACAAATTCCCAGCATATCCCTACGTGCTATCATCCTCACCTCATCACATGGAGCTATCCGGTGAATAATGTCTTTCAGACATCCAATCATCTTTTCTTCCTGAAAATCATAAGGAAAGGTTTCCGTCCATTCTGTCAATAACTGTAAAATCTTGGGCCCAAATTTTCTGATCCGTGCCTAAATGGGGTAAGTGGGGTTAGGGAATGAGAGATGAAAAATTGAGGGATGTGTATCAGCAGGTACAGAAAGAGAAAGGTTTAGTGGATTTAACCTTAAAGTTAAAGCATTTGCAGGATACCTGGAAACTTGTATATGTGCAATCATTCATTCATTTCATTGGCGATCACTCGTAGCCGAGTAATATCAGCATTGAGAACTGGGAAGCCCTAACTCATGAGCGTTTCAATTGGAGGTCATCCTTTATTAATGGCACCATGGACTTTGAAGAAGCACGAGTACAGGGCGAAAGGGAGAAAAGAGCTAAAATATGTGCAATAATCTTAATGTGGATTTACAAATTTATTTATTTATTTATTTATTTTTATCCCTCCTTTATTATTTTTATAAATAACTCAAGGCAGGGAACATACCTAGTACTCCTTCCTCCTCATATTTTCCCCACAACAACAACCCTGTGAGGTGAGTTGGGCTGTGTGTGTGTGACTGGCCCAAGGTCACCCAGCTGGCTTTCATGCCTCAGGCGGGACTAGAACTCTCAGTCTCCTGGTTTCCTATTGGCTCCTTCCCAGGGCTGAGAGAGTGTGACTGGCCCAAGGTCACCCAGCTGGCTTTCATGCCTAAGGCAGGACTAGAACTCTCAGTCTCCTGGTTTGTAGCCCTGCACCTTAACCACTAGACCCAACTGGCTCTCATTGTCCCATCAGGTAGGGATGAGTGAATCATTCAACTTTCCTTCTGGGTTAATTTTGTAATCATTTATAATCATGTCTCAGTACATTTCTGCATTAATCCATGATTTTTAAAAAATATGCCTAATTTCTTCTTTAAATCTGCATTATTTGTATTGGATTTAGCAAAAATTGAACTCCTCAGCCATCGCTCCTCTGGCTATACCTAATATTTGACTGTTTACTTTGCACAGCTACCAGTTACTCTGAAAAGGTTTAGTTTAAATTGAACAAGTCATTGCTGCAGTAAATCAATTTAGTATTTTTTCCTAGTCTCCGTTTCTAATACATTTGTGTGTGATTATCTGCATTATGCGTTATTCATAGATGTCACTTCCAAAGTATTTTTAGGGGCCATTTCAGCAAGTTCCTTTGAAACAGCACACATATCCATTATAGCAATAGAAACGCTGGATGAGAACAGAAAGTTTCCTTGCTTTGGCCTCCAAATGAAAGGCACCCTTTAATCAAACAAAATTATATTGTGTGTATTGAAGCTTCCTGCCTTTTCCACAGAACTGGTCAGTAGGGCTATTTTAGTATTTGGCCAAAATAGGTTTTGAGGGAACTATCACTGGACGTAATATAGCAGTTAAAGGCTTTTGAAAATGTCAAGGAAGTAGGGACCATCCATTCTCTCTCCCTTATTTTTTTTTAACTTGTCTATAAAATATTGCTAATCCAGGGCAAATGAAGAAATGTCCTTAGTATACAGGGAACAAGCACTGAAAACTCATATCACAGTGAAATGCTTGTTGTTTCTTATCATACTCTGAACAGCGTAACTCAGCACACACCCCAAAGCTAGAATATCAATGAGTAGTAGGTACAACTTTCTTTGGAAAGTGTCTACTGCCAGCTCTTCTGGAAGGGTACAGCGTGACTCTGGGCACTCTACTCTTTGTGGATTCCCGAGAGCAACATAAAGTTTTGGGGACAGGGGACAATAGGGGACAGGCGGTAACCTCACTGCAATTGTGTACCCGTGCATTACCCATTTATTTTCCCACTCACTTTAACAGAGAGATAATTTAGCAACTACTCTATTTTTGCATTTGTTAGTATCCTGCTATACCTTGCTGGAAAGGGGCTGAATCTGCTCCCTGATCCTGGGGACCTCGGCTGCTGAAAATAAAATCTTCTCCTGTCTGAATACAGCTGCTTGGTCAGAGTGTAGCAAGACTTAGGGGCTTTGTGGGTACGCTTCAATGCAGTCATTTTAGCTATTTTTATATTTCATTTCTTCTATTCAAATATCCATATGTACAGGTTTGATGGTCTGCATAAGCTGAAGGAGGAAATAAACAGGATGATGAAGATAGAGGAAGTGGGGACTGTTAATAAATTGGGATTTATTAATTGTTAATAAAGATAATAAAATGTTAACAACAATGAAGTGATTCTTGAAGGTCAACTGCTAATCATAGTTAACTTTTTTTGAGGAATTTAGCAGTTCACTGAGTTTGAATATGAACAATGTTTGTAAGATTTGTAGGTAGAGTGGCATAATGATCTTTATATCAGTTCTTATCTTCAGTGACAGAATTGCCAAATGGGGATGCACAATCTGCCAGCCATTGCATGCAGCTTTACAAAGAAATGTCTCTGCTAACAAAGCACTGCTGACCCACAAATAAACAGAGTGGCAGGAAGAGAGGTGTCTGTAACTATAATTTCAAAGAGCAGTTAAGTCCTGTGATATTTCAAATTCTGCTACGTGGACTCTAGGCCACGTCTTTAGCCACATGAAACTGGAGGGTAGTCCATGGTGGCCTTTGTCATAATGGATGCATTTGTTTTTAAGGTTCTGTAAGAGCGGTTGTTATTTTTGCCACAAAAGCTAACACAGCAATTCCTCCCAATGTTTTAAAAGCACCCCATTAGCTCTTGTAAAAACTGAGCATATGTAGAGAAATAATTTGGGATGGTTGTGTTGTGTTTTTCAGAATGAAAGAAGGGGCAAGTATTGCTGAAAATGCTACAATGTTATAGTCAAAGAGGCTGAGCAAATGGGACAATTTCAGCATAAGCCTTCTGCATTCTGTTAGCTGTCCTAAACACTTTTGGGGAGCACGAGGACTTCACAGGACAGGATGATAAAGCAAAATCAGCAGGATAGTACTACACAGACTGGGACAGGAATTTTTGCTTGTTTTTCATGGGATTGGGAAGCAGAATTTTGGGTTGAACTTGTTTTAAACATGTTAAGCCTACTTTAGGGCTTACATTACATTGTTTGTGCTTCCCATTACAAAATGGCAGGAAACAATGCAGTAATTTTCAGCAATTACAGTCAGGAGGGGCTCCAAGAGCTGCAGAAAAAGAGGCTGCATGTGGTCCTGGGGCCTTCAGTTGTCCACACCTGCATCAGACAATTACAGCCAAACCATTACCCAAATGCATTTATCTAGGTGCCAGATAGATAGCAGCACTTCCAAATACAGATGTAACAGCAGCATTTAACCATCACGGGCATTGTTTGGTTAATGGGAAATTGTATCCTACTCTGGGGAGCTGACAGTGATGGGTTACCTAAGAAAGGCCAGCTTACAATCAAAACCTAAGGCAAAGGAGCTGAGACGTGACACAGTAACACCTGCTCACAGAAAAGTGCATTTAACTCTTATCCCCTGACATCCTAAAGGCTCCAATAAATGAAAGGAAATCACCTGGGAAGATTGAAGGTTGGAAAAAGAAGAGAGAAGATCTGAATTTACAGCTACTCTTGCTACATAGAGTTTTGCTATCAGGCATGGAGGTCATATTTTAACATGCCATACCCTTAGGATCACAAAACGCTCCATGGGGACAGATGGGCATAGGAAGCAAGAGGAGATACAGGTAGTCCTTGGTTAACAACCATTTGTTTAGTGATGGTTCAGACAGCGCTGAAAAACCCAACTTATGTCTGGTCCTCACAGTTATGACCGTCGCAGCATCCCTGCAGTCACGTAATCATGATTTGGGCACTTTGCAACCAGTTTGCATTTATGACCATCGCAATGTCACATGGTCACATGATCACCATTTTCGACCTTCCTGGTTGGCTTCTAGCAAGCAAAATTAATGGGGTTGATTGCATGATTTGCTCAACGGCCACACGGTTCATTTAACGCCTGCAGTGATTCGCTTAGCGACTGCCTCAAAAAAGGTCGTAAAATTGGGTCGGATTCACTTAACAACCACTTCACTTAGCAACCAAAATTTCGGTCCCAATTGTGGTCATTAAGCAAGGACTACCTGTACAGAGAATGGGTAAAATCAGAAGCTTTCTCAAAGTGCACTGTAATCATGTGATCATATTGTGAATGCTACCCCTACTCATTCCCGCACTTTCTACCATCTAACGTACCAACCTTATCCAGCACTGGATCATCCAGCTGCTGCTGCTCAATGCACTTGTGACAAACACGGGACAGAAGTTCATGAGGTTCAATGAAGAGTCTTGAGCTCAGCAGGAATGTGAAGATATAGGCCTTCTGAGGGAAGGAAACAGGAACATTAATCTAACAACCGGTTAGAGAAGTAAATATGCAAGATCCTTTCTCAAAGGCAGAAAGTCATTCAATGGCATATTTTGTAACAGAGTATGGTGGTTGCAGTCTCAATCTATCTGGACAGCATACAAAGAGGGGACACTGTATTGGGTGTGAGATTTTGATGCTTTCTCCCATGGTCTTATTTATATTTATGTTTAATCATTTCTAGTGGTTATTTAACACTTGTTTTATCGTTTTGTTTTACTGTACGCCACCCAGAGCCACATTCGTGAGATAGGTTGCTATATAAATTTAGATAGATAGATAGATAGATAGATAGATAGATGGATGGATGGATGGATGGATGGATGGACGGACGGACGGACGGACGGACGGACGGACAGACAGACAGACAGACAGACAGACGGCCTAAAGCTACTGGCACATATAATATATATAAAGCTTTAAATTAGTCATTGCTGTATGTGACATGTAGCCTGAAGACATGAAAAGACCCCCTGCCTCATCAGTCTATAAAGGCCTGCCTAGTCTAGTGTCTGGTTTTAAAATATGGACACAATGACCCACCCTTATATACAGCTGATATAGTGAGCTATGCTGCTTCTGCTCCTGGAGAATCATAACCCCAACTGAGGATGACTACCTGGAAGAAGAAGATGGGTCAGGCCATTCCACTGAGTTCTATATCCCAGCTCTAAAGTAGGACCAAGCCAGAGTCATTCTCCACTGGTGATCCAGACTCATCAGCATATATGAAGAGCAGGAGCGCTGGGCTGAATATCAGGAGGACAGAGGTCACAAAATGCTTGTCTGTAAGGAAAAGTGACTTGGAAATGAAGGTCTACTCAGGAGTAACTTATCCTGCTTGGACAACCTTGTAGCCGGGGGTGGGATAGTTACTTCAGCTGTGCAAATCCTTTAAGAGGGGTGCTTCACAAAATGTGGGAATGTGCTTTGAATCAGACACATGCAGAGACAGTCAAGAATAGTTTATGAAGCAGCTGCACAAGCCTGGAAAAAGACATGGTTGCTTTAATGATCCAAAGAGAGATCTTTGTGCACATTCCCACGCACTGCAAATACCTCTTTTGAAAAATTTGTGCAGTTCTGGTAGGTACAATCTTCAGTATAAAATTCTTGAGAACAGTTTACTGTTATAACCAAAAGGAAAGTATATTCATTTTGGTCCTAATACAAAAGATTATCATACTGTTGGATTATTATACTCTTCCGGATAATATACGTATTCAGAACTGAAAAAGTAGCACCAGGATTATATGCATAGTCTAGCATGAATCTGTGGTTCAGAGAAGCAGTTGGCCATATGCTTGGGGGCTACCTGCTTTATAATAATGACAAGAACATTTCATGCTGGGATTGTTTTGATTTAGGTATTAAGAGTTCCTTTCTTACATCATACATTGGGTACAATCTTAAGACTCTTGTGGAATATTTTATGATATTCTGTAATTTATGATTTTATACTAAAAAGGCTTACAGTAAGTGACAATAATAGGGCCTCTGCTGACTTCCTTTTGCCATTAAAATCAAAGAGAAGCAGCAGCTTAGAGTAGCAAGTAGTGTCAGTCCCTAGTGAGGCTAACTGTCTGAGACACTTTCCTGGAGAACTGACTCTTCACTGTCTGATCCACAGCCTCTCTTCTCTTGTATTCACCCTTTGGAACCTTAACTGGGCTGATTCAGCTTTGACTTCTCAGTTGATTTACTGACTACTCTTCTGTGTGTTTCTGGATACAAATATCCCTTTCTGAAATTAGTATCAGACTGCACAATTATGCTTTTGCTGCTCCCAATCTCTGATGCTGACATAGGACCAGACAAGGAGGTAGCATAAAGACTCAATGGCTGGTAGCCACTCACAGCCTTATATTCTATGCCATTGGGGTTTGTAATAATCACTATTTTTTTTCTAGCAGCAATTTTTAAGCCATCAATAAGTCATTCTAACAGACATAAACTAGGTAGTAGTCTGCTTAGGACAAAGTAAGTATATTAAATTCCCTCACCCCAGATCATTGTTCCATTGGAAAACTCAAACAGGACATGTCAAAAACCAAGTGAGAAAAATGTTGACTGTCAAAGAGACTATACAATTCTGAGTCAGCAAGGTAAGGGACGGGTCTTAGCATAATTTTGGAAGAAACTCAAAATTTAACAGACTGGGTGATTCCAGCATCTGTTCATGATCGAACAGGAGACTTTAAGGCAGTACAGTAAAGACCAAACCATCATAATCCCAGCTCTGCCTTACAAAGACTGTTTTATGGAATATTCTCCCTCCAGATTTATATGCAGGCCCCACCTTGCTGCAATTCCATGGTTGAGCTATTTTTTCAACATTCTTTCTGGCTGACTGATTGTGGATGCCCATCTTGGGTTTTATTTAGTTATTTTTGCTTTTTGTGATTATTTTTTGATTTTGATATTGCTCTGAATTACTGATTTATTGTTATGGTTTTTGTTTTCTTTTTGTTAGTGTTGTCTGATGCCTAGACTCCTTTGGGACTGGGGCAGGGTATAAGTACTATAAAATAAATATATAAACAAACAAGCAAACCAAGGCCCAACAGATATAAACATTCAAGATGGATGGGCAAGATACCTACTTTTCAATACAGGATTCTTTTAAGAGTGATAAATCAGGCTACGTTCTGCATATTACCTTTTCAGAAACTGGGATTATGTTTTGGCTAAGGAAACAGCTCCCATATTCTAAGAATAAAATCAACTGTTGAAGTTCAGATAGTTTACAATTTATTCGCTCTTGGCAGTGCTCCCACTGACACTGGGGACAATAGCTATTTAAGAAGTTCTCTAGTCAGATATATTGTTACTAGTTTATCATTGTGAACTAGAGTTCTGTGTTATGAAAAGCAAACAAACAAAACCCCACAAGAAAGACACTGTTTCAGTGGAACTAATTACAAAACAGTGATGCTCAGAAAAGTGCATGCATATCAATTTATATTTCTACTGAACAGTTACAAAGGCAACACAAGGCAGATGAAACGGAAAACATTACAGTATATTGTTTAATTGTAACCTGCATCAAAAGAAACTTTCCTAATTTAAAAAAATGCTGATAGCTTGCAAAAAGTGATGGTCCAGTTCATCAGAACAAATGGCAGCTCACATTAACCAAGTATTTACCTCAGGGTAGTAGTCAGCTGTAGGTATAAGGTGTTGAATTAAAGCATCAAGAGATGCTGAGGTAAGGTTTCCATCTTGAAAGATCAGTCCTCCTTCATCATCTTCTTTGGATGGATGGAGGTGATGAGGGCTGAAGCCACAGGAAGTGAACATGCTGGCAGAGCTCAGTGTTTGGGGCATGCCTTTCTGTAACAAAGGAAGCACAGATAAAAATCAGTCAAAGGTACACCCAAAAATTACAACAGAGCCTGGCAATGAATGAATGTAAGGGAAATACTTGCATTTGCAAAACTTCCTGGGACACACTTTTCCACCATCAGTAGCACTGAAGAACACTAACCAGTAGAATATAAAATATGAAATAATTATACAAGTAATCATCAACAACAAAGAACCTCAGCAAACTGTTCAAAGGCAAAAGACAATCTGAATAAAAATGTCTTTGACAGCCAGCAGGAAAACAGTGCTAGATTAGGGAGAGACAGATCCATTCTAGTTTTTATAGCTTACATTCACTTAATGCTGCTCTGCTATCAGTTGTGGATTTGGCACAAAAAACCCTATCAACATGAATATCTGCATACATTTTTACGCTCATTTATCCTAATATATTCTGTACAAAACACACGTTTTTAAAAGGAAACACACACACATCTTTGTATTAATATAAATGCAGCACATCATTTGGAAAGTGCAAATACTGAAGTTAATTACACCCTAGTTCATAAATTACAAGGGCAGAGAGCATAACTGGCCAATGGGCTGGATTGCTCTCCTGGCCTCTTCTCAGTGCCAAATGGCATTCCAGGTAGGAATCAGAGACTTTCTCCTTCTCTGAGGCTGTTCTGCTAATAATAGAATACATCTGAAGAGCCACCTTCATTCCCACTTTGTTTTCTCAACATCAACAACAACAAAAAGAGAGAAGTTAGGAAATTCTCAGGATGCACCATTTCATGGTGCTGCCATTCCTTTGAAACAGCATCTTCTAGCTTTCCTAATGATTTCTCCCAAGGAAAGGAGAAATGGAAGAGAGACACCAAAGACTTGATTTGTCTGCCCCTTGCCTTTTTATAAGGAAAACTGAGGAGCAGGAAAAGTTTAGAGATGTGTCAGATGAAGCCATTCTCTGCACCTTGAAGCAGCAGCTTCATTCACCCTTTGATTTTTCCTTTGTCTTTTCATTTTTGTACATTATAAAGAGGACTGATGGCTGAATTCAGTTCACAAGCCAGATCTCCTGGTATTTTGATTCCGGAAGTGCAAACTGAGGTAAGTTTACATTAAATTACTGCACCAAACAAATCCCTCCCTCACTGGTGGATCTAGCTGGCCTCCTTCCTTTGACTAGAAATTCCAGAGCCTGGGAACATCATCAAGAGGGGCCTCTTATGCATCCCTATTGAATGTGCCTCAGGATGGAGAATAGATTTTTTTTCCTGAGACTCTTACAACAACTTGGAAAGTTTCATATGGAGTTTGTGGTCTTTCAGATACACTGCTTTTTTGCTAACTGAACAGAGTTTCACTATCTTTGCTTGCAGAATATATAGTCAATTTGATTTTGGTGGTGTCCATCTGGTGATGCAATGTATATATCTGTCTTTTATGTTCCTGGAATAAGCTATTACTATAAACATTGAATTTTTTGGCTGAACTTTATTAATATGCCTCCTGATTTGCTTGGTACATCAAGGCCAAATGTTTCCATTACTCTAGTTGCTATTTTATTTCCAACTTTAGCATTCCAGGTTTCTATAATTCCTATGACATACTTTTTTGGGGGAAGGGGAAGTGCTGTGTCAATGAGGTGTTGCAAGTCATCATAAAACCATTCAGCTTCTGCTTACTTTGCATCTATGGATGGAACATACACTTGGATCACCACAATACTGGCTTGCCTTGGACTCAAATTTATATCATTCTATCATTTGGGGGGATGTTTCTGAGCACTAACTTTGGCAACCTTTTTGTTAATAATGTTGGCTATTTCTTTTCTTCTATGAGTTTCTTGTCCACCGTACAAGATATGCCATTCATTTGATGTGAAGTGATATATTCCAGTTCATTGCAGTTCACTGATTCCCACAATATTTATTTTTATTTATTTTTTTATTTAATTTAATTTATATGACCGCCCATCTCCCCCCAACGGGGAACTCTGGGCGGTTTACAACAAAAAAGAATTAAAATAGAACATACAATATAAAACATCAATTCGTACAATTAATATAAATAATTATAAAAATAAAATCCAGATGGACGAAAGAGTAATAAAGGGAGGACTTTTTAGGATTAAGGGACAAGCCACCCCCATGAGGAACTATCCCTTCCTCCTTCCCATGCCAGGCGGCAGAACCAGGTCTTCAGGTCTTTCCTAAAGGTCGGGAGGGAGGGAGATCTGTCTCAACTCCGGGGGCAAGGTGTTCCACAGTGTAGGAGCAACTACAGAGAAGACCCGTCTCCTAGACCCCATCAGGTGACACTCTTTAATTGATGGGGCTCGTAGCAGGCCCTCCCTGAATGATCGGGTGGGGCGGGTCGATAATATGGGGATAAGACGGTCCCTCAGGTATTCTGGCCCCATGCCATGTAGGGCTTTAAAGGTGATAACCAACACCTTGAATTGTACCCGGAAGCAAACCGGCACCCAATGTAGCTCGCAGAGCAGTGGTGTTACATGTGCAGATCTTGGTGCACCCAAAATTGCTCGCGCGGCCGCATTCTGCACCAGCTGTAGCTTCCGGATAGTCTTCAAGGGTAGCCCCATGTAGAGCGCATTGCAGTAATCTACATGGGAGATGACGAGAGCATGAGTGACTGTCCGGAGGGCATCACGATCCAGGAAAGGGCGCAACTGGCGCGCCAGCCGAAGCTGTGCAAAAGCCCTCCTAGCCACGACTGCCACCTGCTCTTCGAGCAGGAGTCGTGAGTCTAGAAGGACCCCCAAGTTGCGCACCGGTTCTGAATGGGGCAGTGCTACCCCATCGAGAACCAAAGATGATAATTTCCCAGAAGACGCTAAGCCATCGATCCACAGCCACTCGGTCTTGCCAGGGTTCAATTGAAGCCTGTTGTTCCCCATCCAGGCCCTCACAGCCCCCAGGCACTGGGACAGGGTGGTCACTGCATCACTTACTTCACCTGGGATGGAGATATACAGTTGAGTATCATCCGCATACTGATGATATCTCATCCCATGGTGTCGGATGACCTCACCCAGCGGTTTCATGTAGATGTTAAATAGGAGAGGAGAGAGAACCGAGCCCTGCGGTACCCCACACAGGAGCGATCGCGGGCTGGATCTCTCCTCCCCTACCACCACCGACTGGGAGCGGCCCTGGAGGAAGGAGGTGAACCAGCGTAAAACTACGCCGCCCACCCCCAACTCCCTAAGCCGCCCCAAAAGGGTACCATGGTCAATGGTATCGAAAGCCACTGAGAGATCCAAGACAGCCAGGATGGATGCACTACCTCCATCCCGCGCCCGCCAGAGATCATCCATAAGCGCGACCAATGCAGTTTCCGTCCCATATCCCGGCCTGAAACCTGACTGGAAAGGGTCTAGATAATCCGCTTCATCCAGGGTCCTCTGAAGTTGCAAGGCCACCACTTTCTCAACCACCTTTCCCAAAAAGGGAAGGTGGGAGACTGGACGAAAATTGTCCAGAATGGTAGGGTCCAGGGACAGTTTCTTGAGGAGGGGGTGCACCAATGCCTCCTTGAAGGCAATTGGGAACACCCCCTCCGACAAGGATGTATTAATCATTGCCTGGACCCATCCACATGTCACCTCCCTGGCCGATTTTACTAGCCAGGAAGGGCAGGGATCTAAATGGCATGTGGTGGAATTAACAATTCGGAGGATCCTGTCCACTTCCTCAGGTCCAACAGGATCAAATCGTTCCCAGATAATAGGGCAAGACCCCTCTCCCGGCATCTCCCCAGCCTGCATTTCACGCATGGAGTCCAACTTAGACCGAATCCGAGGGATTTTATCCTGCAGATGCTCAGAAAATTCTTCCGCACGGCCCTGCAGGTGGGAGGTCGATTCCACCCTACCCAAGAGAGATCGAGTAATCTTGAACAGGGCCGTCGGACGGCATTCTGCGGATGCAATAAGCGTGGAGAAATATTCACGTTTCACCGCTCTTACCGCCACAAGGTAGGCCTTAATAGCGGCTCTAGATTGTGTTCAGTCCGATTCCGTCTTCGTCTTTCTCCAGTGGCGCTCTAGACGTCTCTTCACCCTCTTCAAGACCCTCAACTCCTCCGTATACCACAGGGAGTGACGGGTCGAATGGGGCTGGAGAGGTCGCATCGGCGCGGTCCTGTCCAAGGCACCGGCAGCCTCCCTGTTCCAGGTTGCAGCCAGTGCCTCCGCTGGACCGTGCAGCAGATCCTCGGGTATTACCCCCAGCTCCCTCTGAAACCTCATTGGGTCCATAAGTCACCGGGGGCGGACCAATTGAATAGGTCCCGCCTCCCTGTGGAGTGGGGCGGCATAGGAGAATCCTAGAGATATCAGGACGTGATCTGACCATGACAACGGGGATAGATCTAACTTTCCCCTCAGGTCACTTTGCCATTGCTCAGACAAGAAAACCAAATCTGGAGTGAGTCCACTGTCTCAGGTCGGGTCCCGAATAATCTGGGACAGGCCCATGGCTGCCATGGTAGCCATGAACTCCCGAGCCACTTCCGAGGCACGCCCCAGGGACGGCAGGTTAAAATCCCCCAGGACCATCAGCCTGGGGAACTCCACCGCCAACCCCGAGACGGTCTCCAGCAGCTCAGGCAGGGAGGTTGCTACGCAGCAGGGAGGCTGGTACAATAGCAACACTCCCAACTGTTCTCGGGCACTCAACTTGAAAAACAGGGTCTCACATCCGGACACTTGTGGAGCAAGGCCCCTGAAAGCCACTAAAGATTCTCTGATGATAACTGCCACCCCTCCTCCCCTACCCCGGTATCTCCGCTGGTGCCACACCTGAAACCCGGCTGGGCACATTTCCGAGAGGGCTACCCCTCCCTCTGGGCCCAGCCAGGTTTCAGTAATACACGCCAGGTCAGCCCCTCTCTCTGTGATTAATTCACTTATGAGGCGGGCTTTGTTGTTTACTGACCTGGCGTTAAGCAGCAGCAGTCGAAAACTGGGGGCCTCAAGGATCCGCTGTCCAGAACCTGGGGTTAAACTCGGAGGACCGGAACGCGCCACCTGTACTAAACACCGGGGGCGCCTTCCCCAGAAATGGCCTGTCCTCCGGTTCCCGTGACAATATCTCCTGCCCGTCACCACCTTGATCGGATTGCCCCTAGTATAGTCCCCAGAGTTTCTTGACCCGGTCGCCTCCATTCCCGGATCCCTTGAAAACCTGGTACTAAGTGGGGGTCTCTCCCATCCATCCACCCTTTCACTCCCAATCATCCTGGGCAGTCGAAGGCCACCAGCGCAACCAGCTAGATGATCAAACAATGTTGCATCTACTCAAAAGAGAAGGTAGGAGCACTGAAAAGAGTTGGTAATGTATTTAATAAGATGGTGACTGTTCTGAATTACTGTTTTAAAAAGTAAAATGGCAATGCATGTGGGTACAGGTCATCATTATATGTTTGGCAAAAAGTAGGATGGTGGCTGAGTGACTGTGCATTATGCTAACCTTAAAAGGTAACCCAGAATTACTATTGTGCCTGGGGTGGTGGTGGGGAGAGTTTGATATATGCCAAAATGTTCAAGCTCTTATATTGCCAGGAAAGTAAAGATGTTTCCCTTGAAATTTCTTACTTTGATGTAAAAGGTCAGAGTTTCTTAACTCCTAATTTGGTTGAATCTTCTCCAACAAAAATCCCTGTTCCCAATAAACTGTGAAGGGCAGGATGAAAGGGCAGCATTGAAGCTTGAGATTGAGAGAAACATGCTCAGGGATATCTCTTCACTGTGAATAAGTTTAAATCTCCAGGACTAGATAAATTGCATCCTAGGGTATTGAGGGAGCTAGCTGATGTTTTGACCAAGCCCTAATGTACTATCTTTAAGAATCTTGGAGAACTAGTGAAGTGCCAGATGTCAGGAAGAGAACAAATATCCCTATCTTCAGAAAAGGAGAAAAGGAAGATCCAGACTGCAAACCAATCAGTGTGACATCGATTGGGAAGATTTTAGAGCAGATCATAAAGTGACTGATCAGTATGCATCTTGCACAGAATGCTGTAATTCCAAAACGTTAGCATGGATTTGCCAGTTTAAAAACTTGCCAAAGTAATCTTAATTTTGATTGGGTAACTTCCTTAATCTCCTTTATGGATCACTGCCTTGTAGTGGTAAAGGGGCTTGTGTATCCCAATAATGCTGTGAGCTTTACTTTGGGGTATATACCAAGTGAACATTCACAACCAGGACAACCTCATCATCATACTGGAAGATGAGCCATGAGCCCCCCACTCTACCGGGTTGGAACATATCTACTGAGCTACCTTCAATGGGTAAGAGCAGAGGGAAAATACTATTGGCGTTGGTACTTACGATGTGGGTGGATTAAAACTGAAAGGATGTCTAGCAGCTGGCATTTACAAAGCCAGAGAATTTGATGCTGCAAAGATATGTATATCATTGATACCTGGAATGTCAGAAACACAAACCAAGACAAATGTGATGTTTTCCAAGCAGAATTGGCAACTGAACATTGATATTCAATGATCTTCTGTGCCTAGGAAGATTAAGACCATTTCGCAAGCTCAACAGCAGCATGGTAATCTTAACGATCCTCCTTTAGATGATAAAGGGACTTAGAAATAACATCTCAAAATAAACATGACCTAGCCCCAGGTGCAAGGTCACACAGCCACCTAGAAACATATTTAAGGATTCCCTTACTAACTTTGCTCAGACTGAAGAAGCTCCTTGGATAAGGAGTGAAACGTTTCCACTGAGAAAATAGAAATCCAGTTGACATGATTCAAGCTACAGACAATTCCACCTGGATGACTGAGAACCTTCATAGACATATTGTTTGATCACAGCTACACTAGGCTCTCTGCCTCCCACCTCCACAGACACCCATGTATGACTATTGATTCCTGGAGAGTCAATTTATTCAGATCCAGTTAATGAGCTGCTGTCTGTAGCCCAAATAAAACTGCTTAAATACTCCTTCCCTTTCTCTTGATTGAAGTGAAGCCTTGCAGGAGCTCATCTAACCCAGTTAACAAACCGGTGCAGCTTCACCTTTTTGTTGTTTATTCGTTCAGTCGCTTCCGACTCTTCGTGACTTCATGGACCAGCCCTCGCCAGAGCTTCCTGTTGGCCGTCGCCACCCCCAGCTCCCCCAAGGTTGAGTCCGTCACCTCCAGAATATCATCCATCTTGCCCTTGGTCGGCCCCTCTTCCTTTTGCCTTCCACTTTCCCTAGCATCAGCTTCTTCTCCAGGGTATCCTGTCTTCTCGTTATGTGGCCAAAGTACTTCAGTTTTGCTCTTAATATCGTTCCCTCAAGTGAGCAGTCTGGCTTTATATCCTGGAGTATGGACTAGTTTGATCTTCTTGCAGTCCAAGGCACTCTCAGAATTTTCCTCCAACACCACAGTTCAAAAGCATCTATCTTCCTTCGCTCAATCTTCCTTATGGTCCAGCTCTCGCAGCCATAAGTTACTATGGGGAATACCATTGCTTTAATTATGCGGGCCTTTGTTGTCAGTGTGATGTCTCTGCTCTTAACTATTTTATCAAGATTTGTCATTGCTCTCCTCCCAAGAAGTAGACATCTTCTGATTTCCTGGCTGCAGTCAGCGTCTGCAGTAATCTTTGCGCCTAGAAATACAAAGTCTGTCACTGCCTCCACTTTTTCTCCTTCTTCCAGCTTCACCTATTTGTGTGGAATCTGCAGCCAGCATAACCTGCATAAGTTGATATGGATCCTTTAAATCTAAAACACCAATGTTTCACCTGTTATTTGTAGAAAAAGTCTTAAGATCATGTTCAGGTATGCTGTGCTGAAATCTTGGAAAAGAAATATTTTTTAAAAAAAATAAAGACTCTTTTGAATGGAGCTCAGATGCTATTAAATACATGGACCTATCCATGTGATTTCCTTGCTAGCATTACAGAAGTGATTTCCCATTGCCAAGAAACTTATTTTATCTACGTAAACATATAAGCCACCACCATATATCAGTTGGCATTCTCTAGGTTCTGACACTTTTTAGGTTTTTCCCCACCCAGATCAGCCCAGAGAACTGGATGCTGCCACCTGCTATAGGGCCTATGTTTGAATCCACCTTGGGATTATTAGATCACTGCTTTCTCTCAACTTCTATTTACCTTCTGTCTAAAAGCAATAGCAAAGATTTGCTAAGAAGCAAAAATTGAAGATAATAAAAATGAATGTATAGTACTAATGATTACATGATGATGATGATAGTAATAGAGGCTGCATAACTCCAGACAACTCTGGGCATATTACAATTAACAAATAAGAAAGAACCATGACATCAAGGAAGAATGAACTATGCACATCCAGAAAACATACAATATAACAAAAAACATCTGGGAGCGGCTCAACACCCATCCTAGCCCCAGACTTGGGAGAACCGCCAGGTCTTCAAAGACTTTCAGAACATCAACAGAGTGGGAGCCATATGGATCTCTGGGTGGATGCTGCTTAAGGTGGCAGGTGCCATGACAGAGATGATGTGCTTTCTAGCTCCTGGTGGGTGGCACCCACTCTGCTTGATCTTTCCAGATGGGCAGAAAATATTTGAGATAGGAGGTCCCTCAAATAACCAGTCCCTACGCTATGAAGGGCTTTGTTAAGTGATAACCAGCACCTTGAATTGCGCCCAGAAGCAAACTGACAATGAAGATGATGATGACGACGACACAGAAGTTCTCTATGGATTGTGTCAATATAGCAGAAGATAGAATGCTTAAAATGCTTACAGAGATGCTACCAGAAAATACCCTGTATGGGGCCTATTAGGGTAAGAAATTCCCACAAAAGGACAGAACGTTTGGTTCATAGGGCAAACTAGTAAGCTTAAGTATTAGGAAGCAATATTTTGCCCAAATTGGTTGACATCCATTATCCTCAGCCCTTCTTTTCTTCTGAGCTTAAAATCAGATGCATTCTTTCTGCTGTGTCATCAATGCAACTGGAGATAAATAACAATTACACAATAAACATCTTCTACATATAGGCATTTGGGGGAGAGGATTTCAAAGCAAAAAAGCTCAAATAAAGTGTATACCATATGGTGACAAAAATCAAGAAATTGACTTAAAGAACATAAAAGTACCAGAATTAGTTTTTTAAAAGAAAGTTGACAGTACAGAGAAAGCTAAAGCTAAACTTTTGCACCTTCCTTTGATGTTATGATTTTGCTTACACATATTAGCAATCTACAATTCT
This sequence comes from Charina bottae, assembly GCA_023362775.1. Taxonomy (NCBI): domain Eukaryota; kingdom Metazoa; phylum Chordata; class Lepidosauria; order Squamata; family Charinaidae; genus Charina; species Charina bottae. The sequence goes on along the minus strand of JALMGJ010000002.1, from coordinate 92,914,123 downwards.
TATCAATGTATCATCCATCTCAATGCATTGGCAAAATCAGATTATGCAATGAAACACTCCTATTTGGGCACAATTTAATAAAGCCACCAATCCTAACATTCCTTTAGATTTAGGCCATTGGCTAACAATTGCCAGGTTAAACAGGACCGCCCAGGGTCCCTCCTTGTGGGGGAGATGGGCGGGATATAAATGTAATAAATAAATAAATAAATAAAATAAATAAACAGATGAACAGAAGAATGTAGGGAATGGGGAAAAAAGCAGGAATTATTTCACATGAACTGTCTGAAGACATCTGGACCCAACTGTGTGGGCGTCCAGGCTCCAGCCACAGAATGCTCATTACATTGCCATTCAGTGAAAAGGCCATGAGAGTTTGGTCTTTGGCACTTTTACATTTAAAAAGAACATAAAGTCTCGTGGCAAGTGATAATGATATTGTCAGTATTGGCTGCCACATGAATTGCCAGCTCCTAAGAAAAGAAACAAAACAGCCCTCTCCTGATTAAAACTCAAAACAGAACACATGCAGTCTTGTTCTTAATTTCAAAGGACAAAATGCTTGTAATCAGCATCTGAATGCATGATAATCTGGGACTAAGGATTTGTCTGTCTTCCAGTTCTAATATTTAATACTGCATTTAATACTGTATTAAAACTGGAAAGATGGCCAAATCCCGTTTCCAATTTCCAATTCTCTCAGTAATGTTACTACTTTTGTTTACATGGAAACAATAAAGATTGCATGAATGTACAGACAGTTTTCTTCATCCTAGTGCCTTTCAAGGGACGGAGACTTCAAATCCTAGACTTTCCAGGCAAGCAGATTGTATCAACATAGATACAACATGTCACACTCACAAGTTTGCACAATACTTTCTTCAATATAAATGAAGTATTCCTATCCTATTTGAAATCATAAATTATTATTTCTCTGTGCCACCTCTAGTTTTGTTAGACAATTAGAAACTTAAGAGAAGGGGTTCTTGTTTACTGACCATACAAATGGCTCTTCAGTTTCTTCAAAAATATAAACACAACTGAATTATTCTTGAAGTTACATTTCTTTATTTTTAAATGTTGCAAAATACAGTGAGGAAATGGATGGAAAGTTTTGAGTTGTCAAAAAATGAAATATGGTGCTATCTATGCTAACACAGTGTTTTCAGAGTGGTAAATCAGGCATGATCCACCCACCAATAGGCTGGAATCTCTTCTAAGAACCAACAGATGAGGCTGTTACCAAAACCAGGATGTTTAGAAAGCACTTGCTAGCTTTGATGCAAAGCTATGATATAAATTATCTACATGAACATTTTTTCATTTTTCTGTATAAGGCCAATAAAGCAGGTCACAACCCAGAAAATTACTTCAGTCATGCATCAGTCAGAAGAACCTGTGACTTTTTTTGAATATGCCCAGTTTATTATAAACTGCTTTGAAATTCCTCAAGAGTTACAAAATGATCTGCTGTGCAGCACATATGGGGTCCCAAAGTATAATACTTAAGAGAATGTAAGTAAAAGGTAAAGGTTTTCCCCTGCACAGTCGTGTCCGACTCTAGGGGGCGGTGCTCATCTCCGTTTCTTAGCCAAAGAGCCAGCACTGTCCGAAGACGCTTCTGCGGTCATGTGGCTGGCATGACGCGCGTGGAACGCTGTTACCATCCCACGGAAGTGGTACCTATTTATCTACTTGCATTTGCATGCTTTCGAATTGCTAGGTTGGCAAGAGCTGAGAATGTGGTACCCCTTAATTCGGAACTTACCTTGGCTATAAATGCAACAGAATTCAATTATCTGTATTTTGAGGAAAACATTTTCTTTCACTCTCAGTCTCATATCTGAAATACGAGAATGAAAGTTTTATAGGGCTATTGTAAGGATCACTGGAATAGTATGCTATTTATAATAAAAACAACACCAAGCCATGCTGAACACACACCATTAGTTGCCCTATTCTCTGGACGATCACAATAAAAAATACATTTAGTGATGCTGTTTTATTCTGTTGCAGAATAAAAGGCTAACTTTGCTAGTTTTCAATTCAGTCTGTGATATTTCTGATTATGGTGGCAACTATGACACACACAAGCTGTATTCACACAAGATGCTAAACCATGGTTTGCTTAATTTCGGTTGGTTGATACTAATCCATAGATCATAGTTTGCAAATCACACAAGCTAGGTTCACACATTACATTAGCATATTATATTTGATTGGTCCGCCCCTGGCGACTGATGGACCCAGAAGGGTTTCAGAGGGAGCTAGGGGTTATACCCAAGGATCTGCTGCACGGTCCAGCGGAGGCCCTGGCGGCTGCCTGGAATAGGGAGGCGGCCGGGGCCTTGGACAGGATTGCGCCTGTGTGACCTCTCTTGTTCCATCGAACCTGACACTCCCTGTGGTTTACGGAGGAGCTAAGGGGTCTGAAGAGGATTAAGAGACGTCTAGAGGGCCACTGGAGGAAGACAAAGACCGAACCCAACCGAACACAAGCTAGAGCCGCAGTTAAGGTCTACCTTGTGGCGGTAAGAGTGGTGAAACGTCAGTATTTCTCCGCTCTTATTGCATCCGCAGAATGCCACCTGGCAGCCCTGTTTAAGATCACCTGATCCCTTTTAGGGAAAGGGGGTTCAGAAATCCATCTACAGGGCCACGCTGAGGAGTTTTCTGGGCATCTGCAGGATAAAATAGCTCAGATTCGCTCCAAGTTGGACTCCAGGCGTGAGATAGAGTCTGGGGAGATGCCTGGGGTATGTACTTACCCAGTTATCTGGGAACAGTTTGACCCTGTTGGACCTGAGGAAATGGACAGGATCCTCCAGACTGTAAATGCCACGACATGCCTATTAGATCCATGTCCCTCCTGGCTGGTGAAGGCAGCTCGGGAGGTGATGTGTGGTTGGGTCCAGACGATGGTAAATACATCCTTGCGAGAGGGGGTATTCCCGGCTGACTTAAAGGAGGTGCTAGTGCACCCCCTCCTCATTGCTGGACCCTGCTATACTGGACAATTTTCATCCAGTCTCCCACCTCCCCTTTTTGGGGAAGATGGTTGGGAAAGTGGTGGCGTTACAGCTCCAGAGGATTCTGGATGAAACAGATTATCTAGACCCCTTTCAGTCAGGTTTCAGGCCCGGATATGGGACAGAAACGGCACTGGTCGCACTTATGGATGACCTCTGGTGGGAGCGGGATGGTGGCAGTGTATCCATCCTGGCTCTTCTTGATCTCTCAGCGGCTTTCAATACCATCGACCATGGTATCCTTTTGGGGCAGCTCAGGGAGTTGGGGGTGGGCAGCATGGTTTTGCGCTGGTTCGCCTCCTTCCTCCAGAGCCGGTCCCAATTGGTGTTGATAGGGAGCGAGAGATCCAGCTTGCGGCCCCTCCTTTCTGGGGTGCCGCAGGGTTCAGTATCTCTCCGCTCCTTTTTAACATCTACATGAAACCGCTGGGTGAGATCATCCATCTCCACGGGATGAGGTATCATCAATATGCGGATGATACCCAGTTATACATCTCCATCCCGAGGGAAGTAAGTGATGCCGTGGCTGCCATTTCTAGGTGCCTGGGGACTGTGGGGGTCTGGATGGGGAACAACAGGTTTGAGCTGAATCCTGGTAAGACAGAGTGGCTGTGGGTTAATGGCCCCTCAGTACCCAGGAATTTTCCATCTTTAGTTCTGGATGGGGTTGCACTGCCCCAGACAGACCCGGTGCGTAACATGGAGGTCCTCTTGGACTCACTACTCCTGCTCAAAGAGCAGGTGGCAGCCGTGGTCAAGAGGGCCTTCACTCAACTTTGTGTTGTGCGCCAGTTATGCCCCTTCCTAGATCGAGAGGCCCTTCGAACGATCACTCAAACACTGGTCATCTCCCATATAGACTATTGTAATGCGCTCTACATGGGGCTACCCCTGAAGAGTATCCGGAAGCTACAACTGATCCAGAATGCAGCTGTGCGGATGATCCTAAGTGCTCCAAGATTAGCACTCATAACACTTTTACTGCGCGAGCTGCACTGGGTTCCAATCTGCTTCTGGGTCTAATTCAAGGTGTTGGTTATTACCTTTAAAGCCCTACATGGCATGGGTCCAGGTTACCTAAGGGACCGTCTCATCCCCATTACATCAACCCACCCCACCTGGTCATGCAGAGAGGGCATGCTATGGACCCCGTCTGTAAGAGAATTCCATCTGGCGGGGTCTAGGAAGCGGGCCTTCTCTGCAGCAGCTCCCGCCCTCTGGAACATTCTTTCCCCGGAGGTGAGGTTAGCCCCCTCTCTCCTGGACTTCCGAAAAAACTGAAAACCTGGCTTTGCCATTGTGCCTGGGGCGGGGAGGGGAATAGCCAGTCCTGGGGATGGCTAGTGCCCTAGACCGGCTCTTTATGTATTAACAACTGAATGAGAACTTGACACCATCTGGATTTTATTACATTTTATGTATTTTATGTATTGTAGATAAATTGTAACCGAGTAGCAACGGTAAGAACAGAGCACGGAACAACGGACTGGTTTAAGATTGGGAAAGGAGTACGGCAGGGCTGTATACTCTCACCCTACCTATTCAACCTGTACGCAGAACACATCATGCGACGTGCTGGGCTTGAGGAATCCAAGGCTGGAGTTAAAATGGCTGGAAGAAACATTAACAATCTCAGATATGCAGATGATACCACTTTGATGGCTGAAAGCGAGGAGGAGCTGAGGAGCTTTACGACGAAGGCGAAAGAAGAAAGTGCAAAAGCTGGGTTGCAGTTAAACCTCAAAAAAACCAAGATTATGGCAACCATCTTGATTGATAACTGGTAAATAGAGGGAGAAAAAGTGGAGGCAGTGACAGACTTTGTATTTCTAGGCGCAAAGATTACTGCAGATGCTGACTGCAGCCAGGAAATCAGAAGACATCTACTTCTTGGGAGGAGAGCAATGGCAAATCTTAATAAAATAGTTAAGAGCAGAGACATCACACTGACAACAAAGGTCCGCATAGTTAAAGCAATGGTATTCCCCGTAGTAACCTATGGCTGCGAGAGCTGGACCATAAGGAAGGCTGAGCGAAGGAAGATAGATGCTTTTGAACTGTGGTGTTGGAGGAAAATTCTGAGAGTGCCTTGGACTGCAAGAAGATCAAACCAGTCCATACTCCAGGAAATAAAGCCAGACTGCTCACTTGAGGGAATGATATTAAAGGCAAAACTGAAGTACTTTGGCCACATAACGAGAAGACAGGATACCCTGGAGAAGAAGCTGATGCTAGGGAAAGTGGAAGGCAAAAGGAAGAGGGGCCGACCAAGGGCAAGATGGATGATATTCTGGAGGTGACGGACTCAACCTTGGGGGAGCTGGGGATGGTGACGGCCGACAGGAAGCTCTGGCGTGGGCTGGTCCATGAAGTCACGAAGAGTCGGAAGCAACTGAACGAATAAACAACAACAAAGATAAATTGTATTGAATTTTAATGTTTGTTTTTATTGTAAACCGCCCAGGGTCCCTCTTTGAGGGGGAGATGGGCGGTGTTAAAAAATTTAATTAATAAATAAATAAATACTCAGCCACACACTGATATAGAGTTGGAAATATTAAAAAGTGAATTCATGCAGAAGACATAGTAGACACTAATAGATTGTAGTCTTGCTTATAGTTATCTCAGCATTTCTAATTCATTCATCTATCTTCTACATTTGCATTTCACTTTTCTCCCAAGAAATTCAGGATTGCATGAATCTGTTTAGTAGCTTTGCTTGATAGAGGCTTAAGAATATTATGAGAACCCAATCACTGCGGTTCACAAATCCAGCCAACTGTGGTATAATAAACAATGGTTTAAATCAGAGTTCCCCAAAGTAGTCAATATTGACCCCCAAGGGTCAATGGGACTATCCAAGGGGTTGATAAATGGCTGAGGATCAAAAGGGGGTCAGTAAATGTCTGGGGGTCAATAGGTGGTTGATAAATGATGGAAGGTCAGTTGGGGTCAATTCATCTTTTGGGGTGTCTGTAGATCTCCACACCAGTCCCTAGTCCTGAAGGTGAGGAGGGTAGCGGCGAGACAGTGTTACCCAGGATTGGATGGTCAGCCACCAGTGAGAGTGACCTTGAGTTGTCTCTGTTATTTTTATTCTTATTCTCTGTAGTACTATTAGTTAAAAGTAGTATTTATTAAATTATTTTCATATAATAAATGTTTGGGAGTCAATTAACAATCTGAAACTTCATGAAGGGATCGATGAGCTAAAGAGTTTGGGGACCCCTGGTTTAAATGAACTTTAGCTTAGTCTGATATGTAACCACTCCAAGTGAATTTTGTAGCTGAATAAGACTCTGAATTCAGGTGATTCCAATTTCACCACACAATCCACTATTACCACACTGAGAATTTGGAAAACCTTCATGTGTAACACAACTGAAAATAGAATAAAAATAATAAAGGTGGGATAAAAATTAAATAAATAAATAAATAAATTGCTGGGAAGCTGCCCCCTTTGCTACAGAATAATTGCCAATCATACAGCCAGTTTCAACATTTTGTTTTGACAATACATATTTTCATAGTAAGGAGACACCATGGTACATGAGATCAGGGGTGTGGGAATTTTTTCAGGCTGTGGAACCTGTTAGTAAAAATATAAATATATATAATATTTTCATATTCTCTGAACACCTGATCAAGAGGCAAAGTTCTAGTGATAGAAAATTGGATGTGTTTGAACTTTTTCTTTGTTCTTATTCTGTCACGGAACCCCATCAAGTTCTCATGGAACCCTAGGTTCCATGGAACATGGTTCAAAAAACCCTGCATTAGACATTATTTTATTAAAACACACAAGTAATAGAGAAAAACAGTGGTTGCTTCAAAGTGCAAAGTCCTGTTTTTTTTCCTTTCTGAAATAGTGCAGGGCTATGGACAGGGGGATGGAGCTGGCTTGTAGAAAAGATATAAAAGGGCCAGTAATATCTTTCCATTCTTATCAGTTCTTCCCATATCCTTTTATTTGCTATGTTCATTTAAATTACAGCATAGCTGTGTTATCTTAGTTGCCTGTGGTTAATACTAATAAAACAGATTTGAATTGAGTTTTGCTATGAGATATATTGATGTATTATGTACATGTAAAGTAATAACTGAAAACAGATTGTATCAATATTGTTTGGGAGCATTATGCACCCTGCCCATAAAAGTCAATTGTCAATGAAACATGAAATATGGTTCCTATCCTAGTTGGGGCTGATAGATATTGTAATCTAATATTTAGAGTCCCAAAGTTGGACATCATCCCACAGAGCTAAACAATAGTATGTGGATGAAGAATAGTGTTTGCAAAAACTTTGAGGATATCTCAATGTGGGAAAAATGATACTGAAAATGACTTTATAGCACAATGGAAAACAATGTAAACTGGGAGGAGGATGGAGGTATGCAAGATGGAAAAAGCAACATTCTCAATGAATTAAAATTTAGAAATGGAAAGATTAGGGCTGTGCAAAAGCCTTTGAAAGGAGGCTTCACAATGAATATATACAAAGCATCTCTTGTAAAATCACTAAAGTCATTTAAAAAGCTTTTGGGACATCTCTGAAAATTGCTACAAAGAGGTCGGGGGGGAAATGGGAAAAGGTGCAGGCAGTGATGCTTATATTCTTTACTGTGGCTCACCACAAAGCAATTGTAGGGTTGTAACAGAGGCATTCTTGCAGTGGTGAACTAATTAACACATGTAGTGTGACAAAACACAATTGCAAAGATGGTTTACACTCCTTGGAAACTCATTACCTGGTGATGACATATATCAGCAACAGTGCCTGATGTTAACAGCTTTCCCAGCACAAATTTATGGATATCTGTTCAGAAGTAAATCTGACCAAGTTCAGTGGGGCTTAGTGCCAGGTAAATATCAGCTGCATAACTTTTACCAACAGATCAAATGATCTGATTGCTTATGGTCAGGAAAAGTAAATATTTTTAAATATTGGACTAAAGAATTTGTATTTTTTTTTAAAAAAGCAATGCGGTGATGGAGTTGCTATGATTTGGCACAATAACATTCTGGAAGAGATACGGAGGGAAACAATTAACTTCATTGCTGACACGTCCTCACTCTTGGCTTAACACATGTAGGCACGGCTGCATATTTTGATGTGCACCAAGTTATTCAATGGCAAACTGTAACTGTTTTGCTGTCAATATAGCTGGTTTAGGCTGTCATTCCATTTCCCAATAAACTATTATTTTATGACTGTAAACCATGAGTGACTTATTGCTAAGAGCAAAACAGCTGCTTCTGTTTACTCATACAGCTATTGAGTTATCCTTGTCTCATACATCAATTTCTACAACGGCTGAGAACAGGAGGAATCTGAAGCTGTTTGCCCATTTTAACAAGTTGCCTATTTAAAGTACCTGATAAAGATAGCCATTAGTAGCTGTCAAATTATCTGCAGTACAGGCACTGATGAAACCACAGTGGTGATTATAGGAACACCGAATAATTCAAGTCTACAAGAAGAATGAGGCTGGAATCACGCTTGGCTCATCTGGGAAGTGGAAAGCTTGCCTGCTGCTGTGAATCTTCTTGTTCAGTTAATGAGAAATAAAAATGTAATATATCTGTGGATCTTTGCCAGTGAACTCCAGCAAACTGTCCCTGTTTGATTTTCAGTGATTCTCTCCTCCTGAGCCTCACAGAACCTGGGCGAGGTGTTTTAGGAGATGCAGAAATCTGCGGTAGGAACAAGTTCCACAGCGCAACAGACGTGGGACTACATAATGTTGGATACATTCCAACCAGGTTAAAATGTGGCTTTTAAAAAATCTTCTACTTTATTACAAGGGGAAAAGCTATTAGTATCTTGTGAAACGATTCTGTCTTCTTAAAGCTCTATAAATCCCTTTCCAACACATTTAGAACATTCCTGTGTATTTGACCCTAAAGCTAGTAGCAGAATTGCCTTGCTTTCACCCTTTCACTAGGTCATAAACATGTAATTTACAGCCTACAAAACTGTCAAAGTGCACATACTTTTTGTCAGTCACAATTAAAAAAAACTTGAATGACCAAACAAGCGGAATAATGAAACTATGTGACTAATTAATCCATGTGAATCACAAAGAAAGATAAAACAAACAGGTATAAATGTTTTTCAGCATTATGTTCACATAATATTAGCAAAATGTAAATTCAGAAGCTTTTTTTTCTGTATTCTTCAAACAGACTTTTCCTTTTAATCATTATATCATTATGGGACTGGATTATTCAGACATAGGAAAATCCCTTTTGATTACTATTAGGAATTAGTGACAACGATTCTCTCTTTATCTAATCAAAGTAAATTATTTGGAATTCAATTCTATACCAGTGAGTATATAAATGAGCCCAAGTATTCTGATCCTTGAAACGCTTGCCACCTAAATTCATGTGTCATATTTTAAGAGCTGTTGTTCAGCTCTTAAAATATAAGTGGGTTAATGAAGATCAAAGTAAAAAAAAAGTAAAATTATCACCAGAAATTTCAGATGAGACTAGAATGGGGTACAATGGCAGAGCAATGGACCTATTTATTGTATTAAAGTGATCTAAGTAAAATACAGTCAGAATATATGGCTAAGACATACTAATTTGTATGATGTTGACTTCCTGAAATATTCAACATTTTGGGGCGAGCAGACTGGGGTAGATCAATCCATAGACGTAACAGTGACAAGGTGGGCCTGGAAATTTTACATCAGAGAGCCAGTTTGGTCTAGTGGTTTAGGTGCTGGGCTAGAAACCAGGAGACTGAGAGTTCTAGTCCCGCCTTAGGCGTGAAAGCCGGCTAGGTGACCTGGGCCCAGTCACTCTCTCTCTCAGCCCTGGGAAGGAGCCAATAGGAAACCAGGAGACTGAGAGTTCTAGTCCCGCCTTAGGCGTGAAAGCCGGCTGGGTGACCCTGGGCCAGTCACTCTCTCTCTCAGCCCTGGGAAGGAGCCAATAGGAAACCAGGAGACTGAGAGTTCTAGTCCCGCCTTAGGCATGAAAGCCGGCTGGGTGACCTGGGGCCAGTCACTCTCTCTCAGCCCAACTCACCTCACAGGGTTGTTGTTGTGGGGAAAACAGGAGGAGGAAGGAGTATTCGGTATGTTCGCCACCTTGAGTTATTTATAAAACCAATAAAGGCAGGATAGAAAATAAATAAATAAAATAAAATAAATCACTTCTGCAACACTGAGACAACATGCCATACCTTCTACTCAGTGCTCCCACAACCTTTCCGCTCTGTCTTGTCCACCAGCAACAGCAACTAGCATTTAGCTCCACGAAAATAAAGGAGACCATATAGGCAAGATGGCAGAGCCATAGAATAATAAGTGGCAGAAGGGGCATTTAGATCATCAACTCCACCCCCTGCTCGATGCAGCAATTCAAATTATAGCACCTCATGCATATGGCTGTCTAGGCTCTGCTTGAACACATTCAATGAAAAATAGCGCAACAGCTGTCTCGGCAATTAGTTCCAATGTTGAATTGCTCTTACTGTTCAGGAGTTTTTTCTAACCTTCAATGGGAATCTGCCTTGCTGAATCTTAAATCCATTATTCCATGTCTTGCACTCTGGAATGGGAGAGAACAGGAACTTAAGCTCCTTCTATGTGACATCCTTTCAGATACAGTATATAGATATATAGCAGAGACTACCTGCCCCTTTTATATCTCCAATTTTTTTTTAAGGTTCCCCCCGCACATTTGTGCAGTCGTGTCCGACTCTAGGGGCCGGTGCTCATCTCCGTTTGTTAGCCGAAGAGCCAGCATTGTCCGAAGATGCTTCCACGGTCATGTGGCCGGCATGACGCACGCGGAACGCTGTTACCTTCCCACCGAAGTGGTACCTATTAATCTACTTGCATTTGCATGCTTTCGAATTGCTAGGTTGGCAAGAGCTGGGGTGAGTGCGGGAGCTCACATATACCCCAGTGAAAACCTAGTAATTCTAATCCCCAGAAGAGTAGGGCAATTAATTAAAATCTGGCAAAGAGCTGCAAGCCAGAAATGTCTCAGTTCTTGCTAGAAGAAGAAAGCAAAAGCTGGATTTCTATTTAGGACCATTTAGGACCGTCTTCGCTGACCTTCCTAATTCATATGCCTCCCTCTCGAATACCAGAATTTTATCTCTCAGAGAATAATAATAATAATAATAATAATAATAATAATAATAATAATGGTGTAGGACAATGAATCTGGGAAGCTACTCTTTTTTTCATCCTTACAGAAATATACAATGAGCCACACCAACCCAAATTTCTTTTTCTGTACAACAGTAAAAGTTGCAGTAGTTCAGTAGCAGCTTCCCCTAACTTGCTCCTCCTCCAGATGTGCCAGCTCCTCCTCCAAATTGCCAGCTGAGAATGCTGAGAGGGAGGCTAACAGGTTGGAGGTAGGCTCACCTAAAGCACTGACCTATGAAGCTTGGAAGTAGATGAACCAGAAATTTATTACGGAATGCTTTCTGAACCAAATAAACATGAAAGGACTTACTGTAGATTAACAGACAAGCCCAGGCTGATTTCACCAGCTCTTACATCAGATAATTATAGTATTTGTACTTCATAAATCTTTTGCAAGCCAACTATTTGTTGCCTATTCTCAATTATTCCCTTCCATTTTTTTCCTTTAAACCTGCCATCTTTATGTGCTGAAAGTTGTGTAATGCACAGACAACAGTGTTACGTTAAAATTAATTGCCAGCATGCTGTTTGTGAGCGCAAGGTCACCTTCATAGCAGAGTGCTTGTGTTTGTTCATATCTGTAAATTTTGTCTGAAAGGGAAAAATGAAGTAATTAACATGAATTTGGGAGACAGGCCCAAGTAGAATATAAACAGAAAGAGGAAGATGTATAGCCAATTACATTAAACACCAATCAAAATTTCAGCCACACAACAGTTCTCCAGAGTGTTTAATCTGTTATCTCATATAACTTCCTTCTTTATGACCGCACCAGCAATTTTAAAAAAAAACCTTCAGCAAGCAGCAGGATAGCTAAACTATTGATCTTAAAACACTGCAATGGAACAGAATTAAAACAATATGAAAGGCTAGAAAATAGCTTAGTGCCAAACCAAATTAAATTGTTATCATTGCTTTTTTTTGGGGGGGGGCAAGTGAGATGAGCTACTTCTTACATATATTTATGAGGTTTTTCATTTCCCTTAGTGACTTTTAAAAAAAATTGTAGCAGCCAATGGGATGACCATGGAAAGCCAATTCTCTTCCTGCTAGCTGTCTGGACACACAGATATGTCCTGCAGACCTTGAGTTTAAAAATATGGAGGTTTTCCTCTTGAGAAGGATCTGATAGGGAAAGCAGAAGACAAGCCTCTTCCTTTCTCTGGATTGTTAAAAGCAAATTTCAGGATCTGAGGGAAAATAAGTAAAACAGAAGCAGGTCCGTGGTCCAAAACAAGCAAATGCATACAATCAGCAGGAACGGTGGCCGCTACAGAATCAAAGCAGGAAAAGAAGGAGGGGCTTAGCAGCGTGCTCATTGCTTCTTTTTACAGGTAGTCCTCACTTACCAATGGTAATTGAAACCAGGAACTCCGTTGCTAAGCAATGCAGTCGTAAGGCGCAATGTCACGTGATCGTGGTGACTTTCGATGGCAGTTGTGCCAGTCCCAGTTGTTATCATTAGGCGAATCTTGCACGGTCGCGGCATCCCACAGTCATGTGATCACCATTTGCGACCTCCTGCCATTGACTTTGCTTGTTGGAAGCCGGCAGTGAAGGTCACAAATGGCGATCATGTGACCACGGGATTCTGCAATGTCATAATTGCAAGCCAGTTGTCAAGCACCTGAATCGTGACCATGTGACTGTGGGGACGCTGTGATGGCCACAACTATGAGGACCCATCGCAAAGACCCATCATAAAAACCTCTCATTCAGCACCGTCGTATCTTTGAATGGTCGCTGAACGAGTGTAGGTTAAGCGAGGACTACCTGTAATGAGCTTGGAACAGAGCCAGGATTTATACTTTGGGTCAGGTGAATAGATGCTAAGGCAAGCTATATGGGCCATAGGCAGTATCCAGAATTCAGTTAACCAGACATAGTACATCACCTACCTCAATCTATAATTGATGGCTGGTGCCCTAAACCGGATTTTTACACACTCGTGGACCAGAATAGAACTTACCACCATCTGGATTTTATTGTATTTTATATTTTTAGCTTTATTTGTATTATTGCTAATTTTATTGAATTTTAAATTTTGTTTTACTGTAAACCGCCCAGGGTCCCTCCTTGAGGGGGAGATGGGCGGTGACAGAAATTTGATAAAATAAAATAAATAATTCACGCCTGTGCCCATAATGCCACTGGGAACTGAAAATGCACACAAATGGATGCACACAAATGAACACAAATGGACCCATGCAAATCCTAAAGCAGTATTCAGATAAAGCTTCAGAAACTGAATATATTTCAAGAGCTTTTCAGAGAACGAATAAAGGTGCAGGTATAGGAAGAAAAAGAAATGGTTATACATTGTTTTTCCAAAAAGGCACCTGTAATGGGATGTGACAAGATTAACCTTAACAAGATTCTGTGATAATAACCAGAACAAGATTATGTTACTGTAACCATACAATAAAGGTAGCATTAATACTCTTCGTTTTGGTTTCCTGTCTGGACTACCTCAAAGGGCTGACATCAACCTTGCAAGTCTGAAAGCACTTTCTCCCTCCCCTGCCTTTACTTTCCAGAGAACTAGGAAGGGTCCCTTCTGAGATGCTTTCTCCAGCCCCATTCCCCCTTTGGACTCAGATTTCATTCATCAGACTATTGTCTAGGCTGTGGCTCTTCCTCCTGTTTCCCAAGGTTATTCTCACAGCCCATTACAGCACCTGAATCACCCCATTTTTATCCCAGATGAACAATTTGGCAATGATTAAAATAATTTACTAATTTTGGGAGCAGTAATTCTTTTCTGAGGGGAAATGGAGTTGCTGGCCTTGGTAGTCTGTAGCTATAGTGGTTTCTCTGGACTTCAAGGGACCCAGAGTTTGGAGACACAGACATTGGGGGAGAAATGGGATTGAAGCAAAGAGAGATGAAGAGAAGTGAAAAGATAATCCATAACAGGAAGGTGGGAAGATGTGATTGTGGGGAAGAAAGAGGATGGAGTTGTGGATCTGAGTGAAGGAAAGAGAAGGATGTTCCAAGATGTGTATGTGGGAAAAGGGAAGAAAATGTTAAAGAGGGGTAAAGAAGATAAGGGAGAAGACTGATATACTTGGCAAAGAATGTCTGAGGGCATGATGGATCAATGGGTTGAAGCAGGTAACTGACTTGGTGTGTGGTGCATTGCTGTCAGAGTGGGCCCCAAAGAGTGATAAATGTGGAGGTCCCTGGTGACTCCATGATCATCACTGCCACCTAGGAATGGCTGCTGCCACTTGGAGGATGGGACGGGTTCACAGAAATGAAAAAAACAAACCGGATCCCAGTGTTGTCTGGTTTTATGAAGGCTGAAGAACAGCTACCCACAACAGTTGTATTGAAAGACCTTCCTGCTCTTGGGTGATAGTTTAATTGGAAAACTATCACTCTCTGTATGAGGGACAGACAGTAGCTGTGGAGAGTTTCTGGGGAGTGAGAGTAGGAGGGAGTGTATTCTTAACTTAAAGCCCTAGTGAGAGTAGTGCTCAGGGACTGGAAGAGTGTCAAAGCTGAAGTCTTGGGTTTGGTCACAATGGATAATAAGTGGGAACTGCAAAGGAATAAAGTGGGCTGCCAAAAGTCCCCTTTGACCAGATGGCTGGTTAATTTGTTTGAGTCAGGGAAAAGGAAAAAATAGTTATTGCATGTTGCGTATCCATCCCCGCACCCAAGTTCCTGCTGGGCTGTCTCATCACAACCTGGAGGGGGGGTGTTCTTGGAAGGGATGAGTGAAGAACTATGAGAGTATATGCCAACAATATATACTTTCAGAAAGGGTCACAAAAAGCATGAAGATCATCCCAGCTGCCCAGCTAAAACAAGCAGGCACCTATATTGGGCATCAGCAACATAGGAAGATGCTAGAGGAAGATGATCACTATAATAACAATGGTAAAGGTATAATTTCATACTGTATGGGAGAAGGCAATGGTAAAGCCTTTGTCAGAGTCAGATGGGCGGTGAAGAAATGTGATAAATAAATAAATAAATAAATAAATAAATAAATAAATAAACAAATAAATAAACAAACAAATAAATAAAGCACTCCAATATTTTACCTTCAAAACCAGATAGACAATATAGTGCTGGATGATGGGCCCCTCAGGTCTAATAGCACTCAACATGTTACTGAAAAAGAGCTGAGGATCTTTTGGAGTACTAATGGTGTTTATGACATGGCTGGATTAAAGCCATGTTGTTTTGGGCCTGGGGGTAGACTTAGATTTAATGAAGGGTTTCCTGTAGATCTTACACAGAGAGACCAATACCTGATGTTTGACTCCCACCATCCACTGCAGCACTAACTAGGAGTCATCAGGACATTGTTCCACAGGGCAGAAACCATCCCCACCTCCATGGGTGCCAAAAAGAAAGAAAATCAGCACCTGAGGACAGCTCTGAAGACCTGTGGATATCCAAATTGGGCCTTCATTAAATCTAAGTCTACCCCAAGACCCAAAACAAGCAGACAGAGCTGAGACCCAGAATCAACGGAAGAACCTGGTCATTCCTTACATGGCCGGCATGTCGGAAAAGATAAAACAGATATTTGGCAAACACAGCATACCTGTATATTTCAAACCCACCAACACACTGAGACAGAGGCTTGTACACCCTAAAGACCCAACACCAAAACAAGACGAGCAACGTGTTATGAGCTCTACATTGGAGAAACCAAACAGCCTTTACACAAGAGGATGGCCCAACACAGGAGGAACAACACCACAGGACCAGAATCAGCAGTTTACCTTCATCTAAAAGAAAAAGGACACTCATTTGAGGACATTAATGTTCACATTTTGGACAGGGAAGATAGGTGGTTTGAGAGAGGGGTTAAGGAATCCATTCATGCCAAAGTGGAAAATCCTTCCCTCAATAGAGGCGGAGGCCTCAGGCACAACTTGTCCCCCATTTATCATGCTGCTCTTTCATTAGTCCCCAGGAAGATTAAGACCACTTCACAAGTTCACCAGCAAGGCCACATTTAACAATCCACTTGAGGATGAATAAAGGTTTTAGGAGTAAGACATCCCAAAGACTATCTACACCTCAATTGCCCAATTAACAAGCCAGTCAGGTGTAAGGTCAATACAGCCACCCTTGAAGACATATATGGGGTCCCCTCACCAACTTTTGCCCAGACTGAAGAAGCTACTTGGACAAGCAGCGAAATGTTTCAACCAAAAGAAAGAAATCCAGTTGCCATGACTCAACCTACAGACAATTCCACCTGGATGACTGAGAATCTTCATCGACAACAGACTATATCAGGGCTTTCCAAAGTGCCGCCGCTGGCGACACATAAGTGGTGGTGGTGGCGGCGGCAGCGCAGGGGGCGTGCGGCGGCGGGCGTGTGCACGGCGGTGGCGGCAGCCTCCGCTAAAACGCGGAAGCACTGATCCCACGCCGCTGCCGCCGTGCGCGCGCGCGCCCCCACTTTCGGGTGGTGTGGCGACACACCACGCTGTGTGTGGCGACACACTTTTGTGTCACGACACACAGTTTGGAAAGCTCTGGACAATATGGTGCTCTGAGTACATTTTAAAGGCCATCTAAGGAGAAGTCTCCCCATTTTAAGAAATTTGTAAGCACCAAATCAATGGGTGTGGCAATTCTATGGACTGGCTTCAGTGACCAATTTGCTTGCTCCTAATCCCAGGCTGAGAGCCAGTTTGGTGTTGTGGTTAAGGCATCAGGCTAGAAACCAGGAGACTGTGAGTTCCAGTCCTGTATTGGGCACAAAGCCAGCTGGGTGACCTTGGGCCAGTCACTTTCTCTCAGCCCTAGGAAGGAGGCAATGGCAAACTACTTCTGAAAAACCTTGCCAAGAAAACTGCAGGGAGTTTCCACACAGTCTCCAAGAATCAAACATGGTTGAACGGATTAAAAAAAAAAATCCCAGGCTACAAAATCCAGAGTTAATCTGGTACTACCAGGAAAGCAGTGATAGGAAAAGTGTGTGTGTTCGTGTGTGTGTGTGTGTGTGTGTGTGTGATAGAGGGGGGGGGGGACGTCAAGCCTGCAGTCCTAAACTAATTTTTAAGGTAATAAACACAGTAAATAAATATACAAATCTTTTAAAAAGGATCAGAAATTGCAAACAGTAAAGAAAAAAAAAGCTTCAGTTACTTCAAAAGAAAAAATAATGGGGAGTTATTGGTTTGGTGTTAAAAGCAAACAAACGAGGAGGAAAATGATAACAAGGAACAGATACTTGAGCAAAAATATTAATTCAAGCATCCCTTCACACTTGGAACTATGCCACAGTTTTCAATGGGTTTACAAAATACTGGATTATGGGCAGATCAAAGTAGATATGCAAATGGAAAAGCAGTGGCAATTTTACAAAAAACTAACAAATTCAGCATGACTGTACATTTTAAAGGAGAACTTGCAAAAATTGGTACGATAAGCCTACAGCTATACTCATTTCAAACCACTGGAACTGAAATTTTAAAAGAACAGATAAATTTTAAATAGCTTTTTTGCAAATCATTGCTCGATAGAGCACCTGCCATGTTTAAGTGTTAGTTGTTCTTTTCATATTTTATTTTTTGTGGTAAAATTATAGAATAACTAGGTCAGAGGCTTTCTCATCTGGCATGAGCCTGAACTGAGGGAATGCTGGAAGAAATATTTTGAGCATTTGTATGGGAATGAAACTGATATTTTAAAGAGTGGAATAATGTTAGTGTCCAAGAAAAAAATGATAAAAAACAAGTCATAAATACTGCAAGACTGTTGAAAAATGGTAAGATTGCAGATATAGATTCTGTAACTGGAGAAATGTTTAAAAAGCCAATGTCGTTTGCTTATGGAGTGGGTGTATGACTTTTTAAATATATGTGCGAAGACTGCATTAATGATTGGAAAATGCCATTATTCCTCTATGAAAAGGCAAAGGTAGCAGGAGAAACATAAAACTAAGTTGAACACAGTGGGAATGGGTTACTTCAGACGTGTGTATAGTAAAACAGGAAGAGATATGATCAAGACCAAATGGGTAATGAATGTGGATTAAGCACAAAATTGAGGGACTGGTACGAAAGAAGAATGTTGAGGTGGTTGGATCATACGGAGCGAAGGAAGAATGAATTAACTGAGAGGAGGGGAAGACTGAGAAAGACTTGCTGGATGGAGTTGATGAGGTCCTGAAAAACGAGGAGGTTAATTTAATGAACAAAAGGGCAATGTATACATTGGTGTATGGACATGATTTTAGTTCGGTTTCCTTTTTCTTATCTCATGCCTTTAATTTCTTTGCTTTACTATGTCTTACATAGTCTTGCACTTGTCTGCACTCTGCTTAATGTTAGTTACCCTGAAAGAGAAGAATGTGATGAGTATGCACAGGTCAGAACAGATCAAAAGGGGATGTATGTTGTCTGTCTCTGAACTGGGCATAAGCAAATGTTTCTTTTCCCAAAGTCTTGTTTTCAGAAACGCGTCTTCATGGCTGCCCTATTAATGGTAGTGTGTGTGCCGAGTGTGGGTGTGGGTGGGTGGATTAGAGCAAAATAGACTAAAATACAAAGTCTCTATCTCAAATGCACTCACTGAAATATGGCAAAGGAGCAATGTATGACGTGATTAGATGATTATTCTTGTAATGATCTTATTTTGTTCCTTTAGTTTTGCATCAAAAAACAGTTAAGTGAGGTAGTATGATTTGCCCTGAGTGGTAAAATGGGGAGGGACAAAGTTCAGGGACAAAGAAAATAATATGAGAAAAATCAGCAGCACACAGGGCTTCTCCTTTCTTCCTATCCTGTTGGCATCTGTTAGGCCTCATGAGGAAGATGGGCTACTGGACAGAACTAAAAGAGAACTAAAAGGGAGAAAGGAGGGAATCCTTATAAAAAGCCAGTACAGTATTGGACACAGGGAGCTGTCCAGCAAAAGCATGGAGCTGTCCACTTCCAGGTTAAGGAGACTAGTGCTGAGAAACAGATTTGAAGTTTGATGCGAAGATAACCTCTTTTTATACCAATCAGATTTTTTTAATGACTGGGTGGTAGATGGCTCCTTATTGTAGCTGTTCCTACAATCTGGAAAAATTCAGAGAGGCACTTTTGTAGAAACATACCCCTCCTCTGTAACAGCCATACTTCCTGTGGATTTTACAAATATGTAGACGTGGACTGCATCTCTTGAAGGCTGCTTCAATGAAAGCCTTCCATCTCTATGACACCCCTCTTCAGAATGGTAAAATGCCACAACTCTAAAATGCATCTGTATAAAACAGGTGCATATATATTTATGATAATCTCTGATAGCGTAATGGCTGTGACTGTTTACAGAAGTACTGGACTTTGTTCCCAACTCCTAATTAGTGGAAGGAACCTGTGCCAGGGATAAATAGAGAAAATTCACATCCTACCAGTTCTGACTTCAACAAAGTAATTCCACGGTGGCCCAAACATGTTGTTTTAGGAGGTGAAAAAAAAGATGGCACCCCTCACACTACTTATCTACAACCAACTTGATTGGCTGTTGAATTTTTGGGCAGCTCTATTGATGACATAGAGTTCTTCACTGCACCTAAAAGCAGCAGGCTAATACAGGCAGCAAAAGGCAGGCTAAGCTACATATGGGTCTGTCCCTTCTGACATATGCCACAATTTCCATTAATTTCAGTGAGTCTGCTGTCAGTATAACTAAAGCTGGATCGTAGTATTTATATATACTCTACTGATATATAAACAGAAGGCAATTTACATGCTACAAAAAACCTCTGAAGCAACCATTTGCAAAGGAGTAAGCTCAATATTTTGATTTCTATAGGAACAGTACTTTTGTTCAGCAAAGGCAGGCTGTAAACACTATTTAACATCCAAACAAAACCATTCTACTATTTGAGAAGCAAGCCATTTAAAATAGAAAGTAGAGTTAATTGTTTGCCTTTCGAAAGTGAATGATACACCCTCAGTGATCAATGGAAATTACTATCGCTCTTCTTTCTTTCCATTGATCCTATCACGTATCTAAATTTCTCTTCTCAACCTTGCCTAATCATTTGCTTTCTGCCTAAGTCTCTTGATGTTGGTTCACTTTTTGCAATCTGACATTGATTCTTTCATAGGCCCAAGTCTACAATGATTTTGGAACAGTTCCTTGAACTCTTACTGCTTATGGTTTGAATTTGCTCATCCTATTCATGTCAAGATCTACAGGGTTACAATGAAAACAACTCTAAAAAGCCATTCTTTTATTACATATTTGGCTGCTCCAGTTGTATGATATTGTCAGCCCTTTGAGGGAGGCCAGATCAGGAAACAGATGCCATAAGAACCATTGGAACGCTATTGTTATAGGGTATAATTACACAATCTTGAAACCCTGACAGAGTAGTTCTCTGTTTCCCTCTTATACAAAAGGATAAAGGAAGGGCAATCTAGAGTTACTTTCTCACCCACTCCTACCTTTCTTAGGCTAAGCTGATGTTTTCCTAACACCTGCCACATACCTTTCCTCAAGGCTATCTCTGTATTCCTCTACAGATATAGAGTTTATTTATTTACATTTTTCTTCTTTTACACACAGGTGCCTTTGTTCCTTTCTCAACATCATACAGTATATGAAACATCCCTGATTTATAATTTAGAGAGGGATACAGATTGAATGATTCAGGGATTAAACTTTTGGTCCAATATGTCTGTTAAAATATGTCAAATTATTGACTGTGATACAAAAAAGCACATTTGCTTTCTGTTCTTATAATATATTCATCAATATGCACAAGAAAGTGTTTACTGCTTCAATAATGTGTGTGAAATATAACAATTCATGAGTTATATTTCCTATATTCAAAGGTGGTTACAATAATTATAGAACACCCTCCTTGCTTAGGAATACAAATGTTATTCCAATCAAGATAATGTACCTTAAGAAAATCAAAGCCCACCCAAATCACTTTTTGGATGGAAATGTTAGCACAATTCCCAATATCTGTTATTTCCATTGGAGTGTATTCCCAAAAAAATTCATGCAACAGCAAATAAAATATTAAGTGCACTGTACCAGCTTGTCATTATGCTAACTTCAGTATAAGCAGGCTGTTGACTCATCATCCCACAAGGCTTGGTATCAGTAAACTAAAAGCAACTAGTATTGCCAAAAATATTGTAACTTGTTACTTAAAGCACATTCACAAAAGACAAACTATTCCCAACTTCACTGTGTCTGTTCCCATTGATCACCAAATCCAGATAATCTGTTGTGATCCAATGTCTATACAATGCAGTTGCCAGAAAAATCCCTGAGTGCCATCTCAATATTTACTAATTCCTTTTTGCCAATTTGCCAATTTTGCTAATTCCTGAACAATTTGCCAATTCCTGAACAAAAATGAGCTTTTAAAAGTGGTTCAAATTGAAGACCCACAATTAACAGATTTTAGTTCTCCTATCATAGTGGAATCTGAACCCACAACGGATGTACTTCCTAGTCATATATGATCTTATTTGGGTTACAGTTTGACCATCATATCTGCAGATGGGATGTCTACATCATTATGAAGGGAATGCAATGGATTTGGATTTTGTGGGGCATGAATGAGGGTTTTCAGACCTAGACTCTGTGGAAAAAATTATTTTAAATCATATGTATTAAAACAAATGCTTATTTTGGTATTTACAGCACTAGTCATTAACTAGATTGCTCAGAGAGTAATCTGTAAATAAAGTTGGGCCAAAGTCTCAGCATACATATCTCCCAATTGATACCATTTCCAATCTCTCCTGTCTCTGAACTGGCAAATGGCTGGGCAGAACACATCCTTCAGGATGAATTTATCCCAGGGACCTCTATTTACCGATCTCTAGTTTGTTTTACTTTATTCAAGCCACAGATATCTTGAAATTAACACAAACAACCATGGAGGGCAAGTGGGTCATTAATTGCCCTGAAATACTTGAAGAATGCTCAATACTTCTCAGTTTAATATCCTCAAAGCAATATTATAAATATGTTTTATGCAGCATGTCTTAGTACTACAAGTCTATTTTGGAGCCATGCCTGATGTATTTGCCCTTGGCAGGCTTTGTAATCTAAAGCTGCTAGAAATCATTGGCTTATCACAGCTATTAGCTCTGGACATTGAGTTGTTATTGGGTTTATAAACAGTTCCAATGGCTTATTATATATGAGTCAACCACGATATATCACTTCAAACACATTGCAGCCTACAGTCATCACTGGAAAAAAAATATTGACAGTTCCAATCCTCCTTCTATCATTTTGTTTGGACAGAAGAATGAAATAGGTGTTTTTCCCTTTTGGAGAGATGAATTGCATTTTTCAAAGAGAATTGTAGTATGTATCTGAAGCAAGTCACTCTTGTCCATGCTCACTTCTTCCTGGAGATTCTGAGTTCTGCCTTATTCTAGAATCCCCACTGTCATTAGTAAGTAAATATGCCCCTTTTATGCCCCCTCCCATTTCAAACATTTCCCATTTCAAACCTTGTTTGAGCCCTGTTGCATTCTCAATTATGTCAGTGAAAGAGCAAATAGTTTGTAATCCTTCCATTCAACCTGCTATGTCTTCAGAATGCCCCAGGATTCCCAACTTGCCTTAAATTGGTTTTAACTGCTTTAACTGGCTGTAGCAGTGTAGTGATACTGGTAGTAGCTGCTATTGTAGAACAGGGTGAGCAGCCTGCACCACTCCTCCAAAGACAGTGCCACCAAAATTCAATGCTGTGGTTTAACAGGGGTTTCTTTAAAGAAATAAACTAAGTAAGGATAAACATACGTGTTTTATTGAAACTCTCCCAAACTGCAAAGACAGAGGGCCGAACATTTCAGCACTGCCCCATTTTTAAGCTCCCCCCAAATGAACAAGTGTGGGGCCTTCCCAACCGGGAAAAGGTTATCTATCTTCACTGCATATGCTTTTTCCTCTCCTCCTAGTTCATGAAGCAGAGAAACTGATGTTGGAAACATGGATTTTTCAAGGATACTAACAACCTTCCTGCTTTTGGCCACAAGAACATTGATGAAACTGTGTTTCGAGTGCCTGAAACAAACATAGCCGCCATCATTGTCAGACTAGCTCTGCAGCCTGGTAAATTATGAAATGGGAGACAGGTAATACATTTCTGATTAAGATGATAATCTAAGCATCTTAATCTGGGTAATTACAAATGTTAGTAATATCACTATTACTACGTGCTTGCAATTACAACAATGCCATCCAGTTTTTCTTTCAGAGTCTCAATAAAGGCCTTCATTTCCAGCATAACAGTTCATTTCCCCGACCAAAGACCCAAGAAAAATATAATCTAAACTCAGTGTTTTATACAGGCACCCTTGATAAACCGGCACAGACCTGGAGAGCAACATGTATTAGTTTGAGGTTTTGCACTGCATATTCTGCCAAGAGATATTTACAAATATAATACCTGCTTTTGTCTTTTTTAAATTGTTTTGCCAAACAACTTAATCTGCTACAATTATTATTTGCTGCCACCAGCAAGAAAGAGAAGTAATTTTAAACAATGGAGAAAGCTTTGCAGGGGGAAAAGCCATTTTGACTTCTTTCAGCACATGTTCATTTCTCACAAAAGACTACACAACACCTACTACCTTTCTAGCAGCATTTTCACATCTTAAAATTTATCCATTTCCCCATCTTCAGTCAACAGTCTATCAACAGTCTATCAAATTCATCTACTAGTCCTAGTTTTTGCTATTTATGTGTAACTTATAATTGTTCACTCCATTTCCCCTGGAGATATATTAGTTTTCAGGTCCATACTCTTTATTGCATCATACACTTTATCTTACATTCACTTTAAATCATTTGTATCCTCAGTGAACAGAACTCCATCATCCGCACAGAAAAGTACATATACATTTGCACCCCCAGTCAATGCACCTCTACAGTCATCACAAGCATTCTTTATACATTTATCCATAAATATATTAAACAACCAAGGGGACATCATACATCCCTGTATTACTTCCAGCTCAACACTGGATCATTCCCTAAGCATTCCAGACGTTTAACTTCCATCATATATTGCTCTTATCACTTTCAACCACCAACCTTTACTCCATGGTCATGCTTGTTCAAACCTATTCAATTCATCACATATTTTCTCAAAATCAATGAAAAAAGGATAGTTTTTTTCATTGGGTTAGGGTGTGTGATGAGCCTGCTTCCTGCTACAGCTGCTCACTGGTTCTTCTGTGCAGACAGAGAAACTTTGTTGTGGTGTTTTGTGCTATAAGGAGCTGTGAATAGAAGATAATTTAATTTCTCACAGGACACAGTGCTCATAGGAGAAGGACAGACAGAGAGGGATTTGGCAAAAAGTGAAAAGCCCTAAAAGCTTCCATGATGACATGCTAAGACCAAAGAGAGGATTCTGGGGAGAAGAAGCTGAGGTATGGAGGTTCTAGCCTAAAGGTGCTATCATAGCTAAAGTGGATAAGAGTGCTCTAATGGCTACTGAAGATGGATTTGGGGGATGCTGGATAAAACCAGGACCAGACTTTCCAAAACATTTGAGGGCATACCCTGGAAAGAGGTGTGAAGACATAGTGTCATGGGACAAGCAGGTAGCTGACCCTAGGGCTTGGCTGGGGATGAAGATGGATAGAAGAAGCAAGATCAAAGGTTTACCTACCAGAGAATAACTAGCCAGTTGCCTACCATCTTTTCAGAGAGTAGATGGTAAAATGTCAATTCATTTTGTACGGTATTTCCTCAGACCTAGGGACTTGCGGGGCTCCGTGGGCTATGGTCTAAAGTTGGTGTCAAATGGACTGAAGAGTTTCCAATTAAGATGATTTTTTTTTTAAAAAAAAAAACCACCTTCCTCCCAGGCAGAAACCTGCAGCTGCTGTTAGTCCTTCAGAAAAACTCCTGGGGCATGGAGCAATGGTCAAAGGGAAGAGACATTTCAACAGGACTACAACAGAGAAGAAAGGTTTCTCTATCATCTGTTGACCTACATCCCTCTTCAGGCACCATTACAAAATCAAAGAAGCATTTTCAAGTGAGCCATTTAACCTCATATCCATCATGGACCTAAATACAGAACAAAAAATATCTGCAAACCCGCCTTTCAATGTTATAAATATTACAAAGATAATATAAAGTCTGTGTAACTAGGAACTTAATACCATATTTGTACGTTTCCTAATCTGCAGTAAAAGGAACAAATGTTATGTTTATAAATGCCACTGGAGGAATAGCAGCCGCCACCGCCGCCTCTAACATGAAGTCTTGGGCTGTGCCAACTTGTGCTGTAGAAGGCACTGGAACAAAACACATTCTGCATTAGCATGCTATAACACAACTTTCTCTTGCCGCCTCAGGGAACAACCCCTGCTTTACATAAATCTTTCATGAAATGCTCTGCTTCAAGCACTACTGCCTGAGCAAAAAAGGCAGCACTGAAGAAAACAGTTTTTTTCCTCCAAAAGCACATCAAGTCGTACAGACAGTAAATGGAATTTTTATCTGCTGTGTTTTCACAAAGTCCCAGGAGGTACCTCAAAGGGAAACAATATAATTAACAGATATGAGATATTGGGAATAATTGAAAGGGGGTTTTGGGGTGTGGAGAGAAAAGCTATTTAAATTGTTCCTGACATCAATACATAGAGAGTCAGAATAAATTTAGGCTGTATTATTCAAGTCAGCACATGTACAGAACAAGCTTCTCCAGAGTCTGTTTTTCTAATATAATTAGAGATTACTAGAGCTAATATAATTGCCAATCTGGATTAAGGGAAGGAATTTCAGACATAGTTTACGCTAGAAATGATGAACAAGCCTATGTCTCGGTTTCTTCATACCAATAGGCTTCATCAGGCCCATAAAACTTCAATCCTAAACATACAAGGCAACACAAACAGAAGGTTCATTAAGCTCCTGATAGGCATCAAATATATCACTGTTTTCAAAGTGTCAACCCAGTTCTCAAAATCCACTATTAACATCTTACTAAGGAACAGCAATCAAAAGGATCAAATTATGAGAATCAGCAGAATTCAGACATACTTTTTTTCTGTTTCATGAAATGTATACTATGCCTTTCCTTGGCAGAGTTCAGGTTTTTCTGACACTTTTTATTCTTCTAGGTTTTCAGATCCTTTAAAACAAACATTCTGATGTTTTCTTCATAATAATAATAATTCTATTTTTCATGCACCTATAGCAAAATAATAGAACTGAACATCATAATTAGTACAGTAACTTGATGCAATCCAGTTTAAGATCTGAACTAAAATAACCTGAATGGCCCATTTAAAACTTTATAATTATGCAAAAAAATTTAAAACTTTTATCTAACAACAATATGCTTCTGCATAAAGAACAAATACTTAAATTAATATGCTATTCTAAATTAGATATGACAGACTAAATTTCTGAAAATATCAATACAGACAATAGTTTTTAGACAAAAAAATTGGGTATAGATTGAAAGATACAAGGAATGCATATTTCTGAAGATCCTGTTTCTATATATTTCTATATATGTTACAATTACTGTTCATTTATGTTAGGAATTCTCTTCTTTGTAAAAACAAAATTATATGATAGTTAATGGTTATCAGAACCTTGGGTGGTTAAATCCAGTCACAAACGTTTATTATGCAAGTAACTGAACTAATCAGTATATAAGTGGCTACAGTAAATAAGACTTTTTCTGGGAATTAATTAGTCACTGTATTATCTTGATGAGCAGAAAGGCCTATCCTGAATTTCAAAAGAAAAATCTTTGCAACAATAGATTTCAGTCTAGCTGTGTCTTAATTTCCTAACTCACTTAATGTTAATTTATTATTATTATTATTATTATTATTATTATTTATCTTATTTATACCCCGCCTATCCCCTCCCTAATGGAAGACTCTAGGCGGCTTACAACCTCATACATATTTAATTATACATTCATATATATACATTCATATATATACATTGCAGTGCACCGCGCACAATTAGGGAGGGGGTAAGGGAACCGACTCTTCTTTTTCAGGCATCGGAACTGCAAGCCCCAGAATGCTTTGCTTTCCGAGCCGGCTGCTGACGTCCCGGAAGTTGTAATTGGATCCGTCGTCCTCAGCCTCCGTCCTCAGCCACCATCATGGGCTTCTCCAGATCTTTTGTCTTCGACTCCGAGGGCGACTCATTGACAGGACGCCAGCATATTGCCCCACGTGAGTGGTACCCATTTATCTACTTGCTTATAGCTTTCAAAAATGCTGGGTTGGCATAAGCTGGGGCTAGTGACGAGAGCTCACCTCGCCACGCGGATTCGAACTGCCGACCCCTTTATGGATGAAGATAACTGCAAAGATGCTTCAACAAAATCTTATTTTTAAATAATCTTTTATTTATTAAAACTGTATAGTCATAGACCCAAAGGGTTTTATTATTCATATATATTCAATGTGGTGTCTAGATACCGTGACAAGATACATGCCACAAATGATGTAAATTTGATGAAAGTAACCTTCTTTCTATTTATTATCAATTATATTGAGAGATTTCTCCACAAATGGCTCTAAGCTAAGGCTTAATGTGGTTCAGGCTGAGCATTAACAACCCAGTTGGTTTATTCAACAAAGTATTGTTAAATACACCATAGCTTTGACATGAACCAAGCCAGTGACCAGATATATTCACTGCATTGTGTCATTTTCTTTAATTATGATTTATTGACTTAGCCACAATAGGCTGGGTTCCTACCTAATATTAAAGTATAAACCACAACTTTGAAACCATAGCATTTGAGTTCATGCAGTACGCTAACCCAAAACCAAGTACATTATAGCTCAGTGTAACATGCAAACTCAGCCACTCAATATTCATACATGCAAACTGCAATGATGTCAAGACAAGGTATGCTACAACATAACCACTCAAATGCTGCGATTATGTACTTGTGTTAGGACATCTGACACAAGTGCATAAGCCACAGCTTTCGCCTGATTGCATCATCGTGCACGTGTCGCCATTTTCCCACCCTTGCTCTCCCCCCACTCCCAACCACCCATTTGCGAGGGAACAGCCATAAACACAGTACAGAAGATGACGATGTCTGCTGATGGTATTGCCTAAGTAAGCTATTGATGCCCCATGGTGCTGGGATGGATCTTCATTAGCGTGCCCATCTGAGTCTGAGTGGTAGCTGTTATTAACAAATCGACGGAAGCAATGTTATTAAGCAGAAAGAGAAGGAGAAGGTTAGAAAGTGAAAGTGACCTCGAAATTATAAATGGAAGAGAGGGGGGCAAATGAGTGACAGGGCACTGGAATTAACCCAGTTATTGAGATAATGGACACCAAGAACAATGCTCATTACATCGCAAACTGCCGAGCTTTGCTATCTCTTGCTCTGGCAGTGGCTTGGCAGACGAGTTGCCTGATGATTAATCAAAAGCCACTCTAACAGCAATGAAGGAAATACCCAGAAACTGGCTGCTTTAGTTTTTCATCACGTAGGATGCTACATTAAACTGCAGAAACGAGAAGTTTCCCTGCCCGCTCCAAAGGCGTTGCAAAAGACACTGTAGCTTACTACAAATAACAACTCATTGCATATATACATGTGTGTGTATACTATATGTACACACACACACATATATAAAATCTAAATACATAATAACTTAATTAATGTAGAAGTCAATGACAGAAGACTCTGTATCTTAATACTTTAGTGTTAATCTTTAATACTGAATCCCAAAACTAGGAACACAGATTAACATGACCAAAGGAGTTCCTATGCAACCAGTCCTAAATACTAGGTGAAAGTCAGTTTATTTCTCTGTGTGTTGTCTTTGGATTTTCTTCAGTTATTATATGTGCCTGTGTGGTGGGAGGATTATATCTTCCAATGGTTTCAATAAATTTGATGATTATGGTATTTATTTATACCATGCTTAAAAATTAAGCTCAGAAGTAAAGGAAGTCTTCGGACAAGGCTGGCTCTTCGGCTAACAAACGGAGATGAGCACCGGCCCCTGGAGTCGGACACAACTGCACACAAAAAATGTGCGGGGGGAACCTTTACCTTTTTAAAGGAATAGCAATTCAATTAGGAGTTACAGAAAGACAAACTAAGCCCACCAAAACTGAGCTCTAACTTGAAGGGAACAGTGGGTACCAAACAGGAAGCCCCCCACCCTTGATGGAGCAAAAACAGCCTGCAAGAAATCTTATACGGTGATTAGCTTAAGGATAGACAATCCTATCAATTTGATCCTAAATCATTTCTCCTGTTTTAAATCTTAAGTTTGCTTCATTCTGTTTCTTCTGATAAATGCTTTTCTCTACAATTTATTCTGCTTTTGGCCTGGCTGTTCTGTATTCTGTATCTATCACTGATGATCAAGCAGCAGGAAACAATCAAGAGTTGGCTCAAGAGTATTTCTCCCTGAAGTGAAATCAGTAAGATTGCTACAATAAGAGGTGTCTGAAATAGATGAGGGTTTGTTTGTTTGTTTGTTTATTTATTTATTTATTATTCGAATTTATCACCGCCCATCTCTACAACAGTAGACTCTGGGCGGTTTACAACAATATCATAAAAACAATTAAAACCTATACATCTAAAATCCATTATAATAATAAATAGAAAAATCCAAAGATGGTAAGTTCTTAAAAGGAGGGTATTACTAAGCCAACCACCCCCAGGAGGAACTATTATTTCCTTCGTTCCAAGCAAGGCGGCAGAACCAGGTCTTTAAAGACTTCCTGAAGACCAGGAGCGAGGGCGCCCGTCTCACCTCTGGGGGCAAGATATTCCACAGGGTGGGTGCTATCGCAGAGAAGGCACGCCTCCTGGACCCCGCTAGATGGAATTCTTTTAGTGATGGGGTCCGAAGCATGCCCTCCCTGCATGATTGGGTGGGGCAGGTGGATGCGGTTGGGATAAGACAGTCCCTCAGGTACCCTGGTCCCATGCCATGTAGGGCTTTAAAGGTGATAACCAACACCTTGAATTGGACCCGGAAGCAAACTGGTACCCAATGCAGCTCACGGAGTAGTGGTGTTACATGTGCTGATCTTATAGCACCCAGAACTACCCGTGCAGCCGCATTCTGGACCAGCTGAAGCTTCCGGATACTCTTCAAGGGTAGCCCCATGTAGAGCGCGTTGCAGTAATCTATATGGGAGATGACAAGGGTTCCTGGGTTCCTGGATGAAACCACTAACAAATTTCATGTTAGCTCTGTAGGGTTACAAACACTTGATTGGGGCTTATAATGAAGAATAAACCACAATTTACTAGGGTTGCAGAATACACTAAGTCAGAAACTGTGGCTTAAAGGCATACAATGTTGGGTTCATACAACATTCTAACATGAAATCAAACAAACCAAATTATGGTTAAGATTATGTGTGAATGAGGATTGGATGCTTACTAATTGCATAAATTATATTTGCTAGTAGAGAAAGATTTTTCTGCATATTGGTATGAAGAAAGTATGAAGGGGAAGTCTGTATCTGTTCAGCAGAGATGTGTCTAAACTGGTTCATGTTGATATCTCTGTGACTGGTGCAATGCTTTTTCTTTTTTAAGTGTTTTTTTTAAGGTTCAATAAAAATCCTCATCCATATTCGTTCATGACTTTTCTTAACAATATACGTACGTATATATTTTACAACTCCCTCTAATATATGTATTTTTCTCCAAGGAATAACTTCTCAAACACAAGTTTCTCTGATGAAATTCTTTGTTATGTAAATTTCTTCAGTATTGGCTTTTAAAAGGAGAATTACCTTAATGCAAGCTCTTAAAAATGTAATAGCCTCTTTTGTGTGCACCTCTCAGAAACACGTGTTCTTTACCATGTAAAATCTCACAAACACAAGTGCTTGGGGTCAGATTTTTGAGCACAGAAAGAACAACAGCTAGCTTCCATGCCACATCATTCTGGCAGATCCCACAAATTTGCTTTGTTGTGCATTTCAGATTCCTACTGTTAGATCCCTATTTGGCAACTGCTGTTAAAGGCTAGGAGCTCTGAAAGAGGGGGAAAAGCCACATTAACTACTCTTATTTATCAGGTAGAATAGTGAGTAAATGACCAGCCAGTTAATTTGTAATTCAACAAGGTAGGCTAGTTAAGATGTAATCGCCTATAGTAAAATTCAATCAATGACACTTGGGTTGAATTATACAGTTTGCATTATCCTGGAAATTTAAAACCTCTACATCTTATTCAGAATTTACCATAATGCATCTCCATACCTTAGACAAAAAATGGGCAAGAAAAAGCAAGCTCTGTTTCTGACTTCCTGAAGACCAGGAGCGAGGGCGCCCGTCTCACCTCTGGGGGCAAGATATTCCACAGGGTGGGTGCTATCGCAGAGAAGGCACGCCTCCTGGACCCCGCTAGATGGAATTCTTTTAGTGATGGGGTCCGAAGCATGCCCTCCCTGCATAATTGGGTGGGGCAGGTGGATGCGGTTGGGATAAGACAGTCCCTCAGGTACCCTGGTCCCATGCCATGTAGGGCTTTAAAGGTGATAACCAACACCTTGTTAAAGGTGTTAAAGGCTAGGAGCTCTGAAAGAGGGGGAAAAGCCACATTAACTACTCTTATTTATCAGGTAGAATAGTGAGTAAATGACCAGCCAGTTAATTTGTAATTCAACAAGGTAGGCTAGTTAAGATGTAATCGCCTATAGTAAAATTCAATCAATGACACTTGGGTTGAATTATACAGTTTGCATTATCCTGGAAATTTAAAACCTCTACATCTTATTCAGAATTTACCATAATGCATCTCCATACCTTAGACAAAAAATGGGCAAGAAAAAGCAAGCTCTGTTTCTGACTTCCTGAAGACCAGGAGCGAGGGCGCCCGTCTCACGGGAAAAAGAAAAAGCAAGCTCTGTTTCCCAGCCATGTCTCAGGTTTTGATAAAGGTACTTGATTTGGCAATGCAATGATCTATTCTGGTATAATAATTTGCATATAATCGTTGGCTCTCCTCCTCTTCCTCTTCCTCTTCCTCCTCCTCCTCCTCCTCCTCCTCCTCAAGAATGGTAAAGGAGATGTGGTGGATTCCGACACTGAAGCTGTTTCCCAGGGGGAGAGAGCATTCCAGACTGATAAGAGACTTCGAAGCCCAGACTCTGTTGCTGGGAAGGTTAAGAAGTTCAAGGCAGCCCCTCCCTAGAGCCCTTTGGCGTTATTACCCTTAGGCTAGTTAGGTAGCTTTAGTCTGGCAAGATTCTGTTCATAGGGTAAGAGCAATAAGGAAACTAGAGTTGGAAACCCTTCTCAACGTGGTTCTTGTCCCCGATCCCCTGACAGGAAATAATATTTTTATAAGACTTCTTTATGAAGTAGGGAAATGATAAGCTGATAGTTTTAGGTTACCACTGCCACTGCCCAGAGTCTTCTGGAGTGGGCAGACAAACCCAACCCAACCCCAACCCCAAACCAAACCAAAGAGATCCAGAATCTTAACAGTCTGCCCCCAGCAATGACAAATTGTTACTTGCCATATTATCCACCTTGAACAAATCTATTGAAATAGAAGCCCAAGAAACTGTTTCTCTCCATATCAGAACCATAGAACCATATTTTCTTGCCATTCATTGTACTACAGTTCTCACATGCTCACTGCACCAAAGCAGTTATCATACCCATCAACAGTGCAGGTAGACGCCAGGGATCCACTTAAGCCATATAGCCTTCGTTATCTCAGGAGTGAGCTAACAAAGGTCTCTGTGAATTTTGCAATTCCAGGCATCCTCCCACACCTGCTGTGGTCTGGTCAATTCTTGACCTCTATAACCACTTGGATTCTGCATATAGAAAAAAGGGGCAAGTGAAGAGGCATGGATAGAATACAGAAAGGAGGAGGAGGAGGAGGAGGAGGAGGAGGAGGAGGAGGAGGAGGAGGAGGAGGAGGAGGAGGAAAAGGCTGAAGAAACCAGTGGAAGCAGAAGGAGAGTAAGATGTTGTCTATGAGGCGGGAGAAGCATGGAGGAAAGAGAGAATTACTGGTTGCTGCAAAACCAAGCAGCATAGAAAGGAACCTCAAATTAATATGTACAGGCACAGGACAAAGAGAAAGAGAAAGTTTTTACAATACAAAGAGTTATGCAATGGAGAGAGATAATGTACTATCCCTTTATAGAGCCCAATACGAGAATGTGGGAAGAAATGACCTATGCTTTCCCCAAGTGCCTCTTTCTATTCAC
Source organism: Charina bottae (assembly GCA_023362775.1). NCBI lineage: Eukaryota > Metazoa > Chordata > Lepidosauria > Squamata > Charinaidae > Charina > Charina bottae. The sequence goes on along the minus strand of JALMGJ010000002.1, from coordinate 92,880,743 downwards.
AATCTGCAGGTTTCACCCAGAAAATGAACTCAGCACACATATAAAAGGTGTACATGTGCAATGAACTCTGCTCACTAGAAGGTCAGACACTTGATCCCTCTGGGAGTGCCTATAAGAACTCGCTCCTAGGAAGCAGGCTTTAGCTGCTCTGCATTTCTCCCTTTGGTGGAAACCCAAAGGGGGAACACATGCAATTCCAACAGGGGTAGATGGGTCAGATTGGCAGGCTGGAAGTTCCCCATCCCTGCACTACGTGTGTCAGAAGCTTTAATATGAGTAGCAACAGCCTATTATTATTCTTTTAAGGACACTTATAAAGTGACCCATCAATGTGAAAGTCCTCCTCTCCCCAGAGCCGCAACATTCAAACCTCTTCTAAATTTTCAAGGTTGCACTGGTGACTTCAAGGGTCTGACATTTTGTTCATCTAAGACATTACCTTGGTAGACAAGCTCCACAGCAGATTTGATACAACTCTGACTCTACTTCCATAAACAAAGCAACTAATCCCTACACATTAACATTTTTGTTTTTATTGTTACTACAATTATCCCTAAACTATTTTGATCTAATCTGGAAAATCAGTAAACCTATACTCCTAATTAAAAGGTTATATTATAATAATAATAATAATAATAATAATAATAATAATCAAAAAGTAACTATGCAGCCTAGATTCCTAGATGAATGAATTTCAGGCTGATTTCTGCATGTTTTAGAACTGTTGCTTATTTTATTTATTTATTTATTTATTTATTTATTTATTTATTTAATTTCTATAAATTTCTATGCTTCATGTATAATCAGTGTGTATCAATGCAGTTCTTGGCCCTACAGAAAATGAACCCCACACAAAGCTTTTATAGGTTATATCATGCATCACTGTATTATTTTAGCTTTTTTCAATAGCAGGATATTGTCATACTAAAATACAGTGTAGAATGAATAGCCAGCCTAGGCAAAGTTGCTAGCACTGATACAAAGACTTCATCATTACAGCAAGAGCATCAGACAATGTCAGGAGGAACATAATCATTTTGAATGACGTCAACCACCGAATGATTAGCTGAAAGTTGTGCTCTGTGTAGATGTGACAAAATGAATTAAGCAAGATCTTTTGTCCTTAAACATAAAGTTAGATCTTTAAAAAATATTGTCACATGAGTGGTAAGTTCATCTGCAGCCAATATTTCTTTTTCCTCTTTTTTTTTCTAGTACAACCATTACCATAACGATAATGACCTTTGCTAATAAACAACACTGGTTAAGTGTGCCAACATCCTTAAAAGCCACAATAATATAAAAATGATGACACATGCATCATGATGTCATCACACAAAAGATGCAATGTTGCACTTGCATCATGATATCTGATGCAACAATGTAAGTCACATAATTTGTTTCATGACACACGTGTCATCATTCTCACCTCCCTTTGCAGATGCCTGTGGATGAGTAGCTGCAAGGCTTAAGTGCAGACTGCTGCTGAAATTGTGAGCTGCTGTGCGTTGACAGCTTGCATAGTGCTGAACATTCTGTTTCCACACCTCTCTGGTCTGGTGATGCTGTTCTCCTAAGAGCAATGGATTCCCTTTCTGGAGCACAATCTGTAGCTATCCAGATATTGTTGGATCATAACTCCCCCAAACCTACAGCCCAATGATGAGGGATTTATTTATTTATTTATTTATTATTCAAATTTATTCCCCGCCCATCTCCCATGCAAGGGACTCTGGGCGGGTTACAATAAAAATGAGGGATGCTGAGAGTTTTAATTCAGTGCTCTCTGGAGATACTCCATCTCCATCCTCTTCTGAAGTTAAAACTCTTCCATGTGAAAAGACACCGGGGGGGGGGGGGCTTTAGGAAAATTAACACAGTCCCAATGGAAAAAAAATACAGACACTGCAATTCTTGATGCTCACTCTGAAGCCATTTAAGAGTGGTACCACATTGCTAGGAGACATATTATGCAGCTTTGGAATGAGGAATTAAAATCAGCATATACTATACATGATACCCAAGTTTATATCTCGGCACTGATGTATTTAAAGCTGCTGATTCCACTCTAAGATTAGGGTACTAGATGAATGAAAGGGCATAGACAAACTGAATCCCAAACCAAAACAGATAGATGATCCTAGAACACCTGTGTACCTTGCAAAGGGACTGGCTTATTATTGATGTTTTCAACTAAAAAATGTGAGTCATGACATGCATTTTTAAAAATAAGCTCAGGGATTGCCAGAAGAGCTTTGAAACAATTGTACTTATTAAGGTTTGGCTATATGGTACATTGATCTCTCTTTTTTAAAATACTAAATATTTGCCCTCTACTGGCGCCAGAGTTCCCTGAGGTGGGGCCAATGAAAGAACAACCCATCCATCCTTTCTGAATCCTGGGAAGTCATTAATACATTAATGTGTTTGCAGCCACATCATTCTCCACCCATCTGGAAAATATCTGCCGTGGCTGCAAACTTCCACATATGCCAAAAAATGCAAGGTGGAGATGGGGGCTTAAGTACATGATGATGAAAGGGGGCAAAAGCTTTTCTTGATTCTGCCTGCTTTGGTTCCACTGTGAAGACTGAAATGATGTTCCTCCATTACCAACATGCTTTGCATGAGACACCAGTCTCAGAAGGCAGGTTTAGTCGCTTACAACTGGCCCAGGGAGAATTTGGAAAAGGGGATCATTATGCCAGACACTGGAGGGAAGGTATCTGATTGATGAGAAGCAGCAGCCACCACTGGCAACATAATACGTTGGCCTCTGGGCCACATATTGGTTCTCCCAAACAATCCTAGAGCCACCTTCAGTTTGGAGAATGGACACTGTTCACCACCCTGACAGGGCCACCAATGACATGGGTCTGAACTTGTTCTTACAAGATCTTTTGACCAGAAACTAGTTTGGCTGCTCTCAAACATTTCTCAGATTGTAGCCCATTCAGTTTATACAACAGAGTTCAAAAGGAAACCCCAGACACTGCTCCAGCTCACTGAGTCTGCTGCTTGAATGTGACACGGACACACAAAATTGTGGAGCAAAATTTGGGAAAGTAGTTCACAGATGAAGAAGCAGAAATGGGAGAACATGCCAGGTAGAAGGGCTAGATCTATCAAGGTCAGAGGCAAAGAGCCTGAGACCAGACTGATAAATAGACACAGGTCGTCACTGTTCCTCCCACCTAAAAGCATGAAGCTCTCAGCCCCTTTTGTCACACAGGAGGGAGGAAATGGTGCAAACATTGAACCTTGCTTCTACTGAAAACAGGGATTGCACTGACACTTGGCAGCTGCTGCATTTTTCTTTTTAACTGCTTTTCTAGTTCTTGCAATAAGCCTCCCTATCCAAAGAGCTGAGTTCTTGAAATATTGTCAGCAAGGCTTCTAGTTTAGTATCAGCTGAGAGAAACCTAAAACAAGGTGGGGAGTGAACTGGGAAGCCCAAAGCTTAAGAAAGCTATTCAGAGATCACTGGAATTTTCCAGGTACAGACCTGAATGTTCTTTGTAAATGTGACTAATTTTTAAACCTGGCAAACTGAAATGGCTTTCAGGAAATTAAATTGCAAATCTGATTTGACAGGCCATTATAAAAAAAAAAAGCATGGCCTCTACGAGACTTCATTAAATGCTCTATTCCATTTATTTCCAGCTTTAACAAAAATGCCAACTATGAGGTCAGTACAGTATATACTTGTGACTGTTTCAGATTTCAATATGGAAGTTAACAATTTGGAAAACACTGAGACAGATACTACAGAGAGGGTAAGGTAAAAGGTTCCCCCGCACATTTGTGCAGTCATGTCCGACTCTAGGGGCCGGTGCTCATCTCCGTTTGTTAGCCGAAGAGCCAGCGTTGTCCAAAGACGCTTCCACGGTCACGTAGCCGGCATGACGCGCGTGGAACGCTGTTACCATCCCACTGAAGTGGTACCTATTAATCTACTTGCATCTGCATGCTTTCGAATTGCTAGGTTGGCAAGAGCTAGTGCGGGAGCTCACTCCGTCATGCGGCGCTCGGGTCTCGAACCTCCGAACTTGTGACCTTCCAATCGACAAGCCTGGGTAATTACTTCAATTATTCATCCTATTCCAGCAGTAAGTCTAGTTTAGATGAGGCCTGATCATTAGGGATCTCGTTTGCAAAGCAGATGGCTACTGTTCAGTTTTCCTGTGCTTTGGGAACTTTGTTCTTTGTTGTGTGACCATATACCATTTTATATAGCTAGACTGCTAGCCACGTCTCAGCAGATGATGGCTAACAGGAAACTATCTTAGACTTCCTAGAAGTGTCATAAACATCTCAAAGACAATTTCCATTCTGCCACAGCATTTATAGGCCACTTTCATGTCACACACTGGCAACTCTTCTACAGGGCTCTAGCAGGGCTTTCAAAATGTGGCTGCTGAAGTGACTGCTCCTTGTGTGAAAACTCATGCTAAATGGAATGGGTTCTAGAAGTGGTCAGGTAGATCTTCCTTTATCACTCTGCTGATGGAGGTACATGTCTCTTCCTCACTGATCAGGGAGGATCCCTCCAACAAGCTGTGGGGGAAATGCCACCTCCTTTTCACTAGGTCTTCTAAACTTACATAGGTGCCTGGAAGACTGCCTAATATGTCCATTTGGCTCTGGTTCTTCCCATCTAATCCTACCCATTTTCACTAATCTGCTGACCTTTAGCCCAAATGAGTATTCAGGTTCTTGCCTACATTCTCTGAGTTTGATATTTCTATATTAAAAAAGACTCACCATTCAGCTGTGACAAGGCAACAGTATGCTATTATAAATACACATATACAGGTATGTACGTTTAAAACCTAACTGTGACTGTATGGGTTCAAAAGTCTCCCTGATATTTTATTGTTCAGTAACTAATGCCATGTATGAATCACACCCAAAGTGATTCCATTTGTCACCACCCAAGCACCATCTGTTTCTTGGAACAAATGTCATTTTAACGACAGCAGTTGTCATAATCTCCTCACTTACAATCATCTAAAATTACTTTAATATATGCATTCTTCTTTGCATGTGTGCATTAAAATATCTACATGTGATGTTGGATATCTCCTCCAATTTTTCTCTAAAGTCACTAGACTTCACTATTGTTTTAATCATAGAATATTTATCACTTATTATGTGCAAATTTAACAAAATCTTCCATTAATACAGTACTGGAAATACTTCGTCAGGGACCAGGGCATTTCTTAAATATCACATTAAAAACTTTTTTGTCCATATACATTCACATACTGTATACCTTTGCCTTCATAAATATATATTTGTATGCACACAAATGAACACATACTGTATGCTACTTTATGTTTTTAAAGCAAGGAGAAGTGTACGTAGACAACATAAAGAAATGAGCCATGACGTGTGTAAAAGAAGAGAGAGGTACTCTCTTTGTTCAGAATTCATACTAGATTCTTTGGAAATTCTTAGATATTTTTGAATGGATCAGAAATGCTTCCCATGCACACAATTATCACTCTGTAACCCATCAGCAGCAGAAGCAAGCTAAAGCTGCTATCACATTTTATAAACTTATTTTTAATTTTTTTATTATGGATGGTTCCCAGAATAGGCAGCAAAAATTCATATGGGGGTGTATATTCCATGTACCTCAAAAGAGAGAGCATCTCAGAAAGGACTAAAATACTCAATATACTGTATGAAGCGTAAGAAGGGAATAACCTTTGTTTTGAAATGGACAAACTTTGTCATCAGTGGAGGGAAGGAAAAAAACAAATCTATTCTAAATGCACACAGTGAACAATGGATTAGTTTTAAAAGCCCACTGATGTGGAAAAATAAATAGATCAGTCTCTAGCTTAGAATGAAGTAGGAGAATGCTGTATACCTGGGGCCTATTCAACTAGGGGCGTGGTGGCTCAGCAGGTAAGACGCCAGGTTTGTCAATCGGAAGATTGCAAGTTTGGAGGTTCGAATCCCTAGCCCTGCGTGTGGAGTGAGCTCCCGCACTAGCTCCAGCTCTTGCCAACCTAGCAATTCGAAAGCATGCAAATGCAAGTAGATGAATAGGTACCACTTCGGTGGGTAGGTCACAGCGTTCCATGTGCGTCATGTGGCCACATGACCGTGGAAGTGTCTTCAGACAACGCTGGCTCTTCGGCTAACAAATGGAGATGGGTACTGGCCCCTAGAGTCGGACACGACTGCACAAATGTGCGGGGGGAACCTTTACCTTTATTCAACTAAGCTTGATGTTCATACTCAAGATACGTTACATCAAAACAAATTCCCATGACTTGTGGTATGTAATACAGACTATGCAACATAAATGAACCACTGACAGAAAAGCAAGAAAGGCTGTCAACAAGGGAAAAAAATAGTCAACTACTATTTAGTCTTCTCTAATATGGTGCGAAGATGCTACAGTAGGTGATCTCAAAAGAGTTATATAAAGAGTAAAAAGAAAATTAGTTTGGCAGGCATTTCTATCAAACAAAGCGAAAAGGTACAATGTATAAAATTTCCGTTGAATTTCTGCAGATCCACATTTAAAATAAACATTCTTGTACCCCAAACCAGGACAACTGATGTAGTTCTGAGCAAAACTGTAGTTTTGTGGAACTATGAAGACAGTAAAGAAACAGGTATTTGCAGGAGGAGCAAAGTTCATGAGAAGAATTAGAACATTTGAACAGAAGGCTTAAACACAGTGAATAAGGTCAACATTTTTTTCACGAAGGCATTCCGTTTCTGTATGCAGAACCTCATAAGTCATTGGCATAACTTGTGTGGGGGTCTGCCTAAGCTGTCTCTTAAATAAATAACAGGTGCAAGCGTGATACTATAGACAGATCCAGACCCAGAGAACAATTTTCTTAGCTGCTAAATTTAGTACTTTCCTAAAGTCACAGAAAAGCCTTTCAATCAGGATGCATGCTCCAAGTCAGATGCTTCCCATTTATCCACACCACTCTTGGAAGCTATAGAGTGTCACTGCAAAGTTCAGCTGGGACCCTGTTTATCCAAATTGTAGACTGGAAGGTGAGTCATCAGGATAGGAACAGCCCAGCAGAGGTTGCACATATTGTGATCTCACCACGCCTGGAGGAACCCATCTTGAACAAAAGCCAACAGAACTTCCAAGTGGGGCAAACAGGTTTTCAGAAATAGGTACAAGTTCTACAGGACCGGTCAGAGTTCCCAAGGTCAGCAGATGCTGATTTTATAATGGAGAGAGTCCAACTGAGGCCTAGTTCTCAATGATGTGGTAAATCTGTATCTGTACCATTTCAAAGTTCTAGTGGAGGGTCATATGATTAATGTTCTTCCACATAAAATAAAATAAAATAAAATAAAATAAAATAAAATAAAATAAAATAAAATAAAATAAAATAAAATAAAATAAAATAAAATAAAATAACATCTATATATAAACCAAAGTAGCACATGAAAGAAAAATTTCAAGCTAGACAACTTGTTTTGTAGGTTTTTAATTTTCTACTATTTTGTAGAAAGCAGCAGTCAGTAATATGAACCCTTGCCTACACTGGTACTGTACAGCCTAGAAATTGATCAACAATCTCATTGCATTGAAAACTACCAGAGCCTTAAATAGTGATAGTACTTAATAACACCTGCCTTCATAAGGCACATAAACTTCACAGAACAGAAAAAAAAATTTTTTTTCTGGGACCACAATGCAGATATAGTGGTAAGAAGCCCTTAACTCCCTCTTCTGCATATTGCCACATGCCTTTTTTTAAAGAGCACCTGAAATGTGATCACACATTTCTCCTATCATCTAATTTGGCCCTGAAAGAAGCAACTTCCTTTTAACAGCAATAATGCATTGCTTTTAAAATACTAGGCATAAATGATACTAGCAAAGTTCCAACTGAATATTTACGTATTTAAATGTTAACCAATCTCTATTTATATACAGCTGGGAATGTGCTGAAATAAAATTAAACAAACCCAGGGAGAAAAGGCAACATCTGAGTCAGAAAAGACATGAGCTAAATGTCAGAACTTTGAAAGAATATAACTTGCCTACCAACTCTTGGCTCAGTATTATGATATGTGCTCGACAACATGCTGCTTGCAAAGGGTGTCATGTGTCAACTACCTTTGACCCAGCCTGACAAAAAACGTTCTCCTTGTTCAGGCAGCAACCTCTTCAAGGTATAATACCTACTCTTCTCATATCCTTTCCTCAAGAATAAAATGAAGCACCTCAGGGTAGCACAGAATCAGATAGAAGATATGGCTGGCTGAATATCCATTCAATCCAATCCTTCATGGCCATAAAGTTGTTCTGCATCATTGGTTCCCAAACCCATCCATATTACTGCACATATGCAGCCTTCTAATATTACGGCAAAGTAAAAAAAGATACAAACCAATAATTAATAAGCAAAACAGGGAAGTGCAAATAGATACTGTCACACTAGAGTGCAACGGTTACTAATGCTGCATGTACTTGAGCCTTTCTGTTTCCATTCAATTATAAGCTTGTTCTGTATTCTTCTCCAGACATGCAGTCCCATTATTTATTTATTCCAATATTTATAGCCTTGACATAGGCTCTAGCTGCTTGGCAACAATCTCTCTCCATAAGGCATTTCACAAGGAATTATCTCCAATATGGCACAATTGTACTATCTTCACCATATTTTGTATAATCAGATTCTGCAGGAGCAACAAAGCTTCTACGCATGGGGTTCAATCTACAGACCATTACATGAAAATCGATTAAAGCCAGAGCTCCTAGCAATTGTCAGGATGAAAGCAGAAATCTTCAGATGGAGGAAGCAAAACTTCCCAATAGTTTTAACAAATGCAGTTTTTAATCAAGATGTTTCATACTACCTCTGTACACATCAGGAAATACATTCCTAATTAACATGGACTGCCTTTCATCTACAAAAAATTGACAAAAGTAATTAGGTTTCACATTACCTCTGAGAGTTAAGTAAGATATTATTAGTCCCATTGTTCAGAACAAGAACTGATACTCCCAGTGTTGCATGATTAAGTTACATAAAAATAGTAAAGGTTCCCCCCGCACATTTGTGCAGTCGTGTCTGACTCTAGGGGCCGGTGCTCATCTCCGTTTGTTAGCAGAAGAGCCAGCGTTGTCCGAAGACGCTTCCGCAGTCATGTGGCCGGCATGATACACGTGGAACGCTGTTACCATCCCACCGAAGTGGTACCTATTAGTCTACTTGCATTTGCATGCTTTCGAATTGCTAGGTTGGCAAGAGCTGGGGCGAGTGCGGGAGCTCACTCTGTCACGTGGGACTAGGGTCTCGAACCACCTAACTTGTGATCTTCTGATTGACAAGCCTGGCGTCTTACCTGCTGAGCCACCACGCCCCTTTACATAAAAATATCCTGATGTAAAATGGTGCCAGCCAAGCAGAAGCTTGGTAGGACAACTGGAGAGTCTGTTTATGTTGGATGGTTGTGAACTGCACAAAGCAATTTTAAATTTTGCTGTAACAGAAAAATAACTGATCTGGCTTGCTTACGTCCTGTGGGTCACCACATATTCTTCAGTTCCAGCTACCACTTGGGAAACCACTTGAAAAGCCTTTAAATGAGAACTTGCTTCATTTTGTGTTCTTTGGAGGCAGCTATCCTACACCCTCTGCCGCATGGGAAGCCACTTGAAAGGTTCTGCACAGAAGCTGCTCTCCATCATGGTTGTAATATGTGAAAGCTGCTCAACAAATGGATTGCTTTTCAATCCACATCCCACATGGCTGCCATTAGGGCAAAATCACTCAACAGATTGGATTTTGATAGACTGACATCTCTTCGAACAGATGAAAATTCCAGCAATATCTATGAGCTTTCTTTTGACACAATCTCTCTCTCTCCCCCTCCCCCCACTGAGGGCTGCTCTTAATTTTGGAGGTAAAGCCATATGTGGAGTCCTTGGTGCTCTCTGAGCCTTGTTGTTTTCTTGCAGACGTTTCATTGCCAGACTAGGCAACATCTTCAGTGCAGAAAAAGCCATATGTGCTTGATTGCAGAGTGTGAAGGGGTAAGTAGCTTGCCTTTGGAAACACAAACAGATGTGGTCAAAACCTTCAAAGAACTCTCCAGCTCTCTAATATTTCCTTTTAGTTCTTGGTGTGACTTCATATTCTGACTAAGCTGAGACCTACACATGCTGGAAGGAAGATTACCTAGAGCAGGAGTCATCCATCAATGAAAAAACATATCTTGGATCAGGGATAGTCCCCAGGAAAAACAAATATTAATTGAGCAATAGCAATTCAAATACTCCTCAGCTAAGAACCAGAAAGATTAAAAGAGTCAAAGAGTCAATGGAACTTTGCCATTGTTAGATCTTCTCTAAAGTATGCTCTTGTCTCTTCAGCTAGGCAGCCACAGCAGTGTGACACTCCTAAGCTTGAAGCCCAAGTCTGGCATTGTTCTCTTCCCCAGCATGGGTGACAAAATGCTCTTAATTACACTATCCCTTTGGGTCAGCTTGGGAAATGTTGGATCCTCAAGAAAGGCCCCTGCTAAATCACCTCTGTACATACTTCTTTAGAGTTATTGTGTGCTGACTGATTACATTACACTATAAACCAGTGGTAGCCTGCAAACGTGGATTAGGAATTGCTCCTCTGCAATTAATTTGGCTTGCTTGTTAATCATTTGGAGATATTATGTGGCAATAATTACCTTCGCATTTTCACTCATACGCTATGCCCCTAGATTGCCTTTAGTTTAAGAGCTAAAGCAGTTATGGGGAAGTTTTATTCTTTGTTGTTGTTGTTGTTGTTCAGTCGTTTAGTCGTGTCCGACTCTTTGTGACCTCATGGACCATAGCACGCCATGCCTTCCTGTCCTCCACTGTCTCCCGGAGTTTACTCAAATTCATGTTCATTACATCGGTTATTCCTTTTTAGGCTAGTACAAAGCTTTGCTCCAAATGCTATTTTCCAGCACCTTAAGGCCTTATGAGCACTTTCATGTGCTCTGTGCAACAGTGGTTAAACATGGCAACTTATTTGTCACGTATGGTATTGAGGAAAGTATTTACAGAATCAGAAACATTCTTCTTAGCCAGCACTTCCTACTAATAAGTCCCAAAGCGTAATTATGCTTTCCTATCAGAGCAATCTTATTTGGTGAATGAATGTTCCCTATCAGATCAATATTAACAGTACATAGAGAAAACTGGCTTTGAACTATGACTTCACAATGATACGAAATAAAAATAAAATTAATGGGCAGCAGAAAAAAGGAAATTAAATGGGCAGTAGAAAAAAGCTTAATCATAAAACAGTTCTATAAACATTATAAATTATGTAAAAAATACCAAACTAAACTAATAAATAACTTACAAATGAAAACACTCAGTGGAAATTGCCCAAAACCTTAAGTAATGTTGCTTAATTATGCCTAAGGGCCTCTTAAAAAACTTGTTAGTTAATTACTTTTGAATCTGATTCTACCCAACTCAGTCTTTTCAGCAGTTAAGTCATTATGAAAAAATTACTTGGGAAAGTAAAATGTGGTTGTTTTATAATCCCCATTAATAGGCCCATTTTAATTAATATGTGCCAAGCTTGAACATCACCACTGCTGTCAAGGAGTTATTTCTGGACCCACCCACCCTGGATAATTTTCATCCGATCTCCAATCTTCCCTTTTTAGGGAAGGTTGTTGGGAGGGGGGACAGATTACAGCTCTAGAGCGCCCTGGAAGAAATTGATTATCTAGACCCTTTTCAGTTGGATTTCAATCCAGTGCACCGAATGGAGAAAACATTGATAATGTTTGGCAATGATCTCTGGAGGAGCCAGGACATGGGTGGTGCAATCATTCTGGTTCTCCTTTATCTCTCAGCAGTGTTCAAATCTATCATAGCAGCCTTCTAGACTGACTACAAGGATTAGAAATGGGGGCACAGTGTTGCAGTGCTGCTCCTCCTTTCTCTGTGATCGGTTCTATTTGGTGCTGGGGGGGAGAGATTGACCCTGAGGCCTCTAATACTTGTGATGTCACAAGTCTTAATACTCTTGCCTTTCCTGTTTGACATCTATACTCAGTTGTACAGTATATCTCAACCTCAAACCAACCAAATGATGCTGTCAAAGTCTTGTCCCAGTGTCTGAGACTGAGAGAGTCTGGATCAGAAGGAACAGACTCAGGCTCAATCTGAGGGATATTTGGACTACTCAGTCCTAGTCCCAGAAATTCTTTAGTCCTGAATATGTCTATGAAGGTTCTCAGTCATCCAGGTGGAATTGTCTGTAGCTTGAATCATGTCAACTGGATTTCTATTTTCTTAGTGGAAACGTTTCGCTCTAAACGTTTCGTTTAGTCCTGAATAGAGTTGTACTTCTCCCTTTGGGACTGGTGCACAATTTGTGGGTTTTCCTGAACTCGCAGCTACTGCTCAGGGAGGAGATAGCTGTGGCCAAGAAAGTCTATGCACAGATTCAACTTGTGTACCAATTCCTGACAGTCACTCACAGCTTGGTCACCTCATGAATGAAGTACTGCAATGGGGCTGCTCTGAAGATCACTCAGAAGTTGCAAGTGGTCTAGAACACAGCAGCACAAGCAGTTATGAGCATGCCACAATGTGCTCACATAATACCTCTGGTTTGTGAACAGCACTGGTTACCAATTGGCTTCCAGGTGCAATTCAAGGTGCTGGTTATTACCAATAAAGCCTTTCAGGGTACATGGTCTGGCTGGCATGGTCTCGCCATCCTGTACGAGCAGCCAGAGTTAGCAAGCTTTAGATCCCATTGATTAGGCAATGACATCTGATGGGACCCAGAAAGCCTTCTCTACCCTAGTGCCTGCCCTTGGCAACAACCTCCCCTCAAGAGATTTGTCTGCCCCCCAACCTCACTTAAAAGAACCCTAAAAACCTGGCTTTCTCTCCAGACCTTGGGGTAGGCAGGGTATGTGGCAGGCTTCTTAAAGGAATTATTTGTATCAAGCAGTCATGTGTTTTATAGCTATTTCTGGATGTTTGTTATTTTTTAAATCTGTTATATTGTTCTCAATTTGTTTTTAACATTGTACAACTTCCAGAGTCATTAGGGGATCAGGGGACCTTAGAAATTTGATGAAATAAATAAATTAGTAGCAGCAGTGCCAGAAAAGCTGTAGAGTTTTTTTTAGCCAAAGTTCCAAAATGGAGACTGAAGCATGCTGTACAATCTTTGTCACTGTCTTCCAGTATGTTAGCTACAGTCTATTGCAGAGCTTTCCAAACTGTGTGTCGGGACACGTTAGTGTGTCGGCTGCAGTGTCTGGGTGTGTCGCGGCTGCTGCTGCCTCCGAGCCCTGCCAGGATTCCGCAAAGGCCCTAGTGCCTGCCTTGTACCTTGCTGCCTCCAAACCTGCCCTGCCAGGATTCCACGCAGGTCCTAGTGCCTGCCTTGTGCCTGGCTGCCTCCAAACCTGCTGTGATTCCACACAGGTCCTAGTGCCTGCCTTGTGCCCTGCTGTAAGAGTGTGTCGCGAAATGATGCCCTGCTGTAAGTGTGTCACGAAATGATGCATGTCTAAAAAGTGTGTCACCAACATGAAAAGTTTGGAAAGCTCTGGTCTATTGTTTCTACACTGAGTTACCTTTGGCTATAGGTATGATGAAGTAAGAACCCCCTTTTTTAATGCAAGTTTTCAAAGCATGTGCAAAAATGGCATTTCTTCAGTCAAATGCAGAACTACGCACATCTAGTATTTCTTTTTCTAAAATGATTTATAAGCCATTTTTTAGTTATTGCCTGAAGAAGGGGACTCTGAAAGGCTACTAGGTCTAGGGTGTAAAATTACTTAGCTGCAGACTGAACCCTATGGAGCCCAAGACTCTCTAGAAGTCATTTTTATCTCAAACATGTTGGAGTCTGGAAGGTTAGAAAAACACTCCAAGCAGCTAACAACAATCTTGCAGAGTAGAAGCACCCAGAAAAGACTTGCACATACAGCTTAATTAACATTCAGAAATAAAACAGTCTTCACACATTAGTTAGTTGAAGAAAAATAAAGATACAGTAGCTTACATGTTTATTCAGTAGATCTTGGTTACAAGCAGTTTCATGGTAGAAAGGCTTAATCATCTCTGGTCTGCGTGCAAGCGATATTTCGGATGAGACCCACATACCCATGTGGCCCTCCTGTGTGCATGTGTGCTTAGGAGGAAGGGGAGAAATGGCCCCGAAAGACCCAAGAAGGAGCAGGAAACAGGAAGTCACGTGACCCAGGCACCCCCAACAAACACAGTAGAGATACGCTTCAGCCTTTCCTTGAACAAAACCCTGGTCAAGAAGTATTTGGTTTAACTTCTTGTTCCACGCTCTGGCTGATTGCTTCAGGCCATAAATCCCATTCTGAAGTTTGAAAACAAGATGCTGTGTATTGGGATTGGCGAAGCCTAGAGGTTGTAACATGTACAGTTCCTCTTCTATTTCCCCATGCAGAAATGCAGTCTTTACATCTAGGTGCTCAACATTCATGTTCCTGGAAGCTGCTAGACTTAGGAGCATTCTAATTGTGGTGTGTTTCACAACAGGAGCAAAACATTCATCATAATCAAGTCCATATTTCTGTGAATAGCCTTTTGCAACTAGTCTGGCTTTATATCTTTGTTCTTCTCCATTCTCATCTTGCTTGGCTTTGAAAACCCATTTGCAACCTATGGCTTTCTTGCCTTTTAGTAGTTTTGTCAAAGTCCAAGTTTTGTTCTTGTGTAGAGCTTCTACCTCCTCCTGTGCTGCTTTCTTCCACTTGCTTGCTTCATCTGCTGGCGTGTGCAGTACTTCGTTCCATGATGCAGGATCTTTTGGTAGCGATGACCTTGCGAGGTAGGTGAGTCTCTTGGCTGGAACTCCCTTGTTGGGTTGTGATGAGCATCTTGGAGCAGTTCAGGAGTGGCACTTGGTAGTTCAACCCCTTCTGCATCCTCAGCCTCATCATCTGACTCTGGTGGAGTTTCTGCCTGGGCTTCTATCTCCCTCTGGGTTGGTGTGGTGATTGTGTCTTCAGGTATTGGGCTGAACATTTCGAGCTGGTAACTGCGGCTGCTGGTTTCTGCACAGTCATCATCAGCATGCCTCTGGCAGCCTCTCTCCCTTTCATTGAAGTACACCACTCTGCATGTGTTTACTCTTCCTGTTTTTGGGGTCAGGATTCTGTATCCCTTGCTTCCTGGAGCATATCCAATCATGATGCCTTCTTCAGCTCTGGGGTCTAGTTTGGGTCTCTTTTCTTTTGTGCATAAGCCTTGGATCCAAACACTCTCAGATGCTTCACACTTGGTTTGCGGTCATGCCATAGCTCGAAAGGTGTTACCTTGTTGGTTTTAGTTGGCAATCTATTCTGTAAGTATGTAGCTGTCATAACAGCATCTGCCCAGTATTTGTCAGGCAGATCTGCTTCTAGAAGCATACATTTTACCATGTCCATTAATGATCTATTTTTCCTCTCTACCACCCCATTATGCTCTGGCATGTATGGAGTGGTCAGTCTGTGTTTTATGCCTAACTGTGTTAAGTATGTTTGCATGATTTGTGAAATGAACCCACCTCCTCGATCACTTTGGAGAGCTTGAGGGGTTCTGTTGAATTTGTTGGTCACCATGGCTACATACACTTTCAGCATATCTGCTGTTTGAGATTTCTCCTTCAGTAGGTAGGTCACACAGTACCTGGAAAAATAATCTATAAAGTACAAAACATATTTATTTTTCCCTGCTGACTCTTGAAGGGGCCCACACAAATCAGTGTGGATATGTTTGAGTGGCGTAGTTGTCCATCTTTCCCTTTGTTTGGGTATGGCTGGTCTTGTTGCTTTACCTTTGATGCATATCACACACTTTGATTGGCATCTTTCATGGTTGCTTAGTTCAAAATCTCTTACCATGCCTTCATTTTTCATTCTCAAAATTGCATCAAAGTCATGGTGAGCAAAACGCCTGTGCCAGATGGTGGCGCTGTTGTCCTCCTTTTGCTGCTGACAGGCGAGGCTGACATCTGGTGGCGGCCGTTCGCAGTTCACCTGGTAGACGCCATCCTTTTGAAAACCTGTAACATAAACTTTTCCTCCGCTGGTGACTTTACATAGTCCATTGGCATTAAAGGTCACACTAAAACCTTTATTATTCAGTGTTGGTACACTCAGCAAATTAGCCTCCAGGCCTGGGACATAAAAAACATCTGTCGCTGTAATGTAAACTTAGCAAAATGCCCTGGCTTGTTGCAGAAATAGCACACAATGGGCTTTTTGTTTTTGTAACGAGTCACAAATGGTCCTGGCTCATGCTTGGCCTTCGTTGCCAGGTAACCCATATCTCTGCCGGGCTGTTTATTGAAATGCAAATTTTGCTGCCTGTGGTACTCTGACCTTATTGCTCCTAGCAGTTGAGAAAAATTCTTCCCTCCTAGGTTTTGAGTGGCAACCAATGGAAAAAATCTATCTGGTAGTGTGCTCAGCAAAAAAGACATTTTTAATTTTTTGCTCACAAGATTCTGAACAGTGTTCAGTTGATCAAATATAGTTTGCATTGTATTGTCGAAGGCTTTCATGGCCGGAGTTCGATGGCCGTGAAGACCCACAACAGCCATAGTTTGCATTCTTATTAGATGCTTATTTACATCTCCATTGTCTTCCAAATGACATGCATGCAGTTCTCTTAACAGAGAGATCACTTTCTGATCATCAGCCTCTGAATATAGAGTGCACAAATTCTCAATCATTTCCTTAGCAGTAGAAATATTTTTAATCTCTGCTAATCTGTGATCTGGTAGTGATCTAGCAATGAGAATTTTGGCTCTCTTATTTTTCTTGTCCCATTGTTTCTTGGTTTCCTCACTATCTTCTGGTTTTGGCTGAGGCAATTCCAAAGCATCTAAACATTCTTTGAAGTCTAATTGCATTTTTAATCTGAAGAGCCATGCGGAGTAATTATCCTCAGTCAGCCTTGGTATGGGGGGAGCCCCCTCCTCCTTCTCCATTGTTCAGAGAGAAGAAAAAAAAGTTTTCTGAACTTAGCCTTTTAAAATTGTGCAAGCGGCTTTTTGGCTGTGAGACCAAAGAAAGCCTTTTTCAAAAATCAGTTCTCAGTCTGCCGAGCTGCTCTGGTTTGCACTGGTTTTGTACTGGACTGAGCTGGGCCCATAACCCTTTGTTGGATTCTAGAAGGTTAGAAAAACACTCCAAGCAGCTAACAACAATCTTGCAGAGTAGAAGTGCCCAGAAAAGACTTGCACATACAGCTTAATTAACATTCAGAAATAAAACAGTCTTCACACATTAGTTAGTTAAAGAAAAATAGATAGCTTACATGTTTATTCAGTAGATCTTGGTTACAAGCAGTTTCATGGTAGAAAGGCTTAATCATCTCTGGTCTGCGTGCAAGCAAGATATTTCAGATGAGACCCACATAGCCATGTGGCCCTCCTGTGTGCATGTGTGCTTAGAAAGAAGGGAATATGGAGAATGACCCCGAAAGACCCAAGAAGGAGCAGGAAACAGGAAGTCAGGTGACCCATGCACCTCCCACAAACACAGTAGAGATACGCTTCAGTAGAATAGTCCTCCCCTATGTTTGTGAGACAATGCTGAGTTGACTTCCGAGAATCCTAACAAAACACATACTGAAATCAATAAATCAATAAACACAGCAAGGATGTACAACCATTGTCTTCTAGACCAGTGCTTTCCAAACTCCTGCCGTTGGCGAGACACCAATGGTGGTGGTGATCGGATGCGCGCGGCATACACAGTGGCAGCCTCGTGTTTTGTGGTAAAACCTGGAAGCGCTGATGGCGTGCCGCTGCCGCCGTGCACGCCGCCACCAGCAACGTGCCATCGCCACTTCCGGGTTGTGTCACGACACACTAATGTGTCGTGACACGCAGTTTGGAAAGCACTGTTCTAGACAGTTTGCATTGCAACTCTCATAATTCTATGCAACTGACCATGCTATGAGATTGATGGGAATGGAAATCCAAAACAACTGCAAGGCAGCATATTGCCTACCCCTCATCTACGGACACAATATTTTTTTTCCAGCCAGAGAATGAGTCAGGTTGACTTATTGCTCCTGGAAACTGCAAAACTGTTTGTCGTATTCTAAAATTTCATATGCATTTTGTACGAAAGACTCTAACGGCATTACTTCAAGCACATTAAAAGAAGAGCATGGCCTAAAGCATCTAAAATGTATAAATTATGAACAAATATCTCACCACCTTTAACTGTTAATATTTCTATTTAACAAGGCAAGTACACAGTGTTTAAGTAAGGTAAACAGTCTATCTGAAATACAATGCCTAGTGTCTCCTGCCTTTACAATAAATACATGCAGTGACTCAGGTGGAAGAATCTGGCTGATGTTA
Organism: Charina bottae; assembly: GCA_023362775.1. Taxonomy (NCBI): domain Eukaryota; kingdom Metazoa; phylum Chordata; class Lepidosauria; order Squamata; family Charinaidae; genus Charina; species Charina bottae. The sequence continues at coordinate 92,862,372 of JALMGJ010000002.1, read as the reverse complement.
TTTGGCCCTCAAAGCTAATCAGGCTGGTTAGTATTGGTATGAGAGATCACTATGGAATACCAAGACGGTAAACTAGACTAGAAAATCAAAGAATGCTAGAAGAAGGCAATGGCAAATCATTTCAGTACTGCAGGAAAGCTACTCATCTGCATCCATGCGATGATCAGGCTCAAGTTGAGAATCTTTACCTTTTAATCCCACAAACAACGAGAAGAAGCTAATCAAAATAGTTGATCAGAGTACTTCAGTTTCTTCACAAACATATAATAGGATACTATTGCACTCATTTATTTCCAAAGCATAGAATTAAAACTAATTACTAGTTTGAAATACACAACAGTTGGTTCTTTGTAGCTTAATTATTATAACTGCAGATGTTCTCCTATGATAAAGTTGATTCCTAACTGAATAGAATACACAGAATTCACACCCAACCAAGTAAATTAAATAATAATAAATACTGAGATTATAATCTCATAATTATAATTATGACCAGCCTATATTCAATTTTAAGTGGTTTTTTTTAAAAAAGTCACAAATATTTTATTGTATGGATTAGTTCTTATCTAATAATTTATCTTATCCATTTATTGTATGGATTAGTTCTTACCTAGTTCAAGCTAGATAAACAGCACTTGCTCAACAACACTGAGACACAGTTCCTGATTCAAAACCAAATAAGTTTCTTTTCTCTTTTTTTTCCTGGAGAATTATACATGAACTGAGAGGGTACATGACATGATTAATTTTAAACAAGTTTGTCAAAAATGAATTATACCTTGTAACCATGATCTAAGCAAAAATAATGATATATTTTAACAACAGCAAACTGCAAGATGATCTTCTTTTAAGCTGAAACATGATTAGGTTTCCTGTACATGAGCCAAAAAGGAACTATCATACTATCAATTGTCACTGCAACTTGATGCACATACACCTGGAATTAAGACCTACTGTGTCTTGTAAAATTTAATCCCTACTAAATATGCAGAATTACACCTTAAATTCCATGTAATGTGTGAACTTATTATTAAAGTCTTTGATTTATACCCTTGCCTTTGGACACATGACATGGAAGAGTCCCTGCAACCCCACGGTACTTATTTCTGCATAACATGGTTAGAATCAGAGTTCTAAACACGTATTAAAGAATTAGGAAATGATGAAGGTACAGGTAAACAGAGGTAAACAAACAAATGAACCTAAACTAGTTGGAAGCCAACAACAGCATATACAAGGGACATGACTTGCAAGTAAATATGCCAAGGACTCACATGCTTGTTTGGCCACATTTTGGAAAGATGGGGGTGAGCGACATCTCTGCGAATTGCAGCATTTTCAAAAAAATATTTGTGCATTGTGTTAAAGGCCAGTATTTCCAAACAAAGGATAACTCTTACAGGGCGCAGGAAAGGGTATGTTCTCCTTTTTCATTCTACCCAGTAGTAATAACAGTTATTTATTTATTTGTCATATTTATTTACCGCCCATCTCATGTACGACTCTGGGCAGTTACCCAAGTTCAGCAGCTTTGAGGCTGACTCCCTCCCTCTTCCATTAAACTCAGTTCAATAGGCATTACAGATTTCCAGTCTCAGGCAGTTCAGAAGGGGCTCTGATCACCCTTCCCAGAGAACGCGCAGGAGGTCAGCCTCATTCATCTCCGATGTCTCCCAGGCAGCCCAATCTTGCCTACAAATATAAACAAGCCCCACCGGCTGGCTTTTTCTGTTCCAGCTCAGACGCCACCAGCAATCAATAAGGAAGTGCATTACTGAATTAAAAGTTTCTCCTCATTAATCGCAAAAGTCTAAAGGACCCACGGTTTGGGACTGGCTTCCAAGGGCCTTGTCCTCGCCCAAGGAGTGTGTGTGTGCAGCACACACACACGTGTATGCAGGGACCTAAGTAGTCCCCTTCCAGCACGACCAAACGTTCGGAAACTGCACGCCCAACCCAGGGACTGTCGCTGCAAGGTGCCTCCCTAGAGACGCCAGGCAGGACAGGGCGATCCGCGCGTGCCTGCCGCGGCCCCCGCCCGCAAAGGTGGCCTCCCCACCACTAAACGCGAGGCCAATGCAACAGTCTTCGCTCAGAAAACAGCCTTCACCAAAAAACGAGGGAAGAGGCGGGGGCGAAAAGTCTGGACACCTTCACAGATGCTCGGCAACGTTAGTACCCGCTACGTAAGTGATGCACACAAGAGTGGAAGGGAGGTGGACGCGGGTCCGCCTCGAAATAGCAGGCAGCGGGCACCGTCCGTCCACCAGCCACCTGGGAGAGGTCAACGGCGAGGGAAGGTGCCGCTACTCACCACAGCTACGCGCTCCTCGTTCCGTTCAGCGCCATCGAGATCCAGAGGGAGTCGCCGAGCAGGTTTCAAGCCTTCAAGATCGGCTGCTCGCAACCACGGCCAGATCCCTCCTTCGCCTGCCAGGGGCCCAGAAGCTCAGCCCGCTTTGCCCGACGCTAAACCGTACACTTCCACGGCGGCGCCGCTCTCGCTGCAAGAGGCTGTCGCGGCCAACACGCGTGCCGCACCTCCAAGCTGAGCGCAGGGCGGCGGAGGCGTGCAGCGCCGCCTGGCCGCCACGCGCGGAAAGAGCCGCGAGGAGGGCACCTCCCGCCTCTTCAGCACTACTCGGCTCAGTAAAGCAGGGCTTGCTGCTTTTTCGAAGGCACGTGTTGAGGCGGACCCCGCAGCCGCGGACAGCCAATAAGCAAGGAGCGCGGCAAGCAGGATGAGCAGGTGCAGCCTTCGCAAAGGAAGGGTGTCCGGGCCCTGTTCCCTTTCCTTCCCGAGCTGTGGGCAAGCGGCGCCGGCAATGCGATCCGTTGCGTGCAGTTCTGCCTCCTGAGCGGAACGTACGGAAAGGCAGAAAGAAGGTTGTCGCCCAAGACAGCTTCCTGATTGCCCGTACTTCAGTTAACGGCGCTATGGACTTTGAAGAAGCACGAGTACAGGGCGAAAGGGAGAAACGAGCTAAAAGGAAGGCGCGTCAGGCAAACCCTCATCATGACCGTCTCCCACCCGGAAACCTATGCCCTCACTGTGGGAGGTTGTGCGGATCCAGAATTGGCCTTTATAGGCACTTACGGATCCACCGTTAAAATTTTACCTTTGGAAGACAATCTTACTCGGCTACGAGTGATCGCCAATGATGACTTCAGTTAAGCAGATAATGCTCTAAAGTGAGCGAACTATGTGCATTTATTTATTGCATGAAAGTCCGTCAGGTTCTACCAGATTCACAGCTCCTTAGCTGTAGTAGCAAATTAGCAGCATCGTAGGCTTAAGAGATTATTTTTAAAGATGTAACTTGAATCATAGTTAAATACGGATTTTATAAATTGAAAGAGGGGAAAAATACAATGAAATGCAGGATGGTATAATGCAATCCTTACGGATTACTTGGGTCCCATTACATTGAAATCCTTATCAGTAGTCGTTGATTGTACTGCCAGTCTCTTACAATAAAACCTCAAAATTTAAAAGCTGTGGAAGCTGTTGTGTGAAGGAGAAAACCTTATTTGATTTAGACAAATTAGTAACTCTTCAAATCATGACTAGAAAGATTGGGCCCTCCCTCTTCCAGTCTTTCAAATTGATTCCTTCTTCATGTGAACAGCCAAAAAAACAAACCAAATGGATAATGGAACAAATCAAGCCTCACTGGAGACACAAATTTGTTGTTGATTAATTCAGTCGCTTCCAACTCTTTGTGACTTCATGGACCAGCCCACGCCAGAGCTTCCTGTCGGCCGTTGCCATCCCCAGCTCCCCCACGGTCGAGTCCGTCACCTCCAGAATATCATCCATCCATCTTGCCCTTGGTCGGCCCCTCTTCCTTTTGCCTTCCACTTTCCCTAGCATCAGCATCTTCTCCAGGGTATCCTGTCTTCTCATTATGTGGCCAAAGTACTTCAGTTTTGCCTTTAATATCATTCCCTCAAGTGAGCAGTATGGCTTTATTTCCTGGAGTATGGACTGGTTTGATCTTCTTGCAGTCCAAGGCACTCTCAGAATTTTCCTCCAACACCACAGTTCAAAAGCATCTATCTTCCTTCGCTCAGCCTTCCTTATGGTCCAGCTCTCACACCCATAGGTTACTACAGGGAATACCATTGCCTTAACTATGCGGACCTTTGTTGTCAGTGTGATGTCTCTGCTCTTAACTATTTTATCAAGATTTGCCATTGCTCTCCTCCCAAGAAGTAGACGTCTTCTGATTTCCTGGCTGCAGTCAGCGTCTGCAGTAATCTTTGCGCCTAGAAATACAAAGTCTGTCACTGCCTCCACGTTTTCTCCCTCTATTTGCCAGTTATCAATCAAGCTGGTTGCCATAATCTTGGGGTTTTTTTGAGGTTTAACCCAGCTTTTGCACTTTCTTCTTTCACCTTCGTCATAAGGCTCCTCAGCCCCTCCTCGCTTTCAGCCAAAAAAGTGGTATCATCTGCATATCTGAGATTGTTAATGTTTCTTCCAGCCATTTTAACTCCAGCCTTGAATTCATCAAGCCCAGCACGTCGCATGATGTGTTCTGCGTACAGGTTGAATAGGTAGGGTGAGAGTATACAGCCCTGCCGTACTCCTTTCCCAATCTTAAACCAGTCCGTTGTTCCGTGCTCTGTTCTTACCGTTGCTACTTGGTCGTTATACAGATTCCTCAGGAGGCAGACAAGATGACTTGGTATCCCCATACCACCAAGAACTTGCCACAATTTGTTATGATCCACACAGTCAAAGGCTTTAGAATAGTCAATAAAACAGAAATAGATGTTTTTCTGAAATTCCCTGGCTTTCTCCATTATCCAGCGGATATTGGCAATTGGGTCTCTAGTTCCTCTGCCTTTTCTAAACCCAGCTTGTACATCTGGCAATTCTCGCTCCATAAATTGCTGGAGTCTACCTTGCAAGATGTTGAGCATTACCTTACTGGCATATTTCACATGCTAGTGTTCACTGTTCAATAGCCTGAACATTCTTTAGTCTTTCCCTTTTTTGGTATGGGGATATAAGTTGATTTTTCCCAATCTGATGGCCATTCTTGTGTTTTCCAAATTTGCTGGCATATGGCATGCATCACCTTGACAGCATCATCTTGCAAGATTTTAAACAGTTCAGCTGGGATACCGTCATCTCCTGCTGCCTTGTTATTAGCAATGCTTCTTAAGGCCCATTCAACCTCACTCTTCAGGATGTCTGGCTCTAACTCACTGACCATACCGTCAAGTCTATCCCCGATATTATTATCCTTCCTATACAGATCTTCCGTATATTCTTGCCACCTTTTCTTGATCTCTTCTGCTTCTGTTAGGTCCTTGCCATCTTTGTTTTGGATCATACCCATTTTTTGCCTGGAATTTACCTCCAATGTTTCTAATTTTCTGGAAGAGGTCTCTTGTCCTTCCTATTCTATTATCTTCTTCCACTTCCACGCATTGCTTGTTTAAAAATAATTCCTTATCTCTTCTGGCTAACCTCTGGAATTTTGCATTTAATTGGGCATATCTCCCCCTATCACTGTTGCCTTTTGCTTTCCTTCTTTCTTGGGCTACTTCCAGTGTCTCAGCAGACAGCCATCTTGCCTTCTTGGTTTTCTTTTTCTTTGGGACGTTTTTTGTTGCTGCCTCCTGAACAATGTTGCGAACTTCTGTCCATAGTTCTTCCGGGACCCTATCTACTAAATCTAGTCCCTTAAATCTATTCTTCACCTCCACTGCATATTCATTAGGAATGTTAGTGAGCTCATATCTAACTGATCTGTGGGTCTTCCCTATTCTCTTTAGTCTGATTCTAAATTGTGTAATAAGAAGTTCATGATCTGAACTACAGTCAGCTCCAGGTCTTGTTTTTACCGACTGTATAGAGGTCCGCCACCTTTGGCTACAAAGGATGTAGTCAATCTGATTCAGTGTCGACCATCTGGTGAAGTCCATGTATAAAGTCATCTTTTAGGTTGTTGGAAGAGAGTGTTTGCTATGCACAGTGAGTTGTCTTGGCAAAATTCTATCAGCCTATGTCCCGCTTCATTTTGTTCTCCCAGACCATGCTTGCCTGTAATTCCAGGTGTCATTTGACTACCCACCTTAGCATTCCAGTCTCATGTAATGAAAATAACATCTCTTTTTGGTGTATTATCCAGTAGGTGCTGCAGATCCTCATAGAACTGATCTACTACTGCTTCTTCAGCATCTGTGGTTGGGGTATATATTTGGATCACTGTGATGTTAAATGGCTTACCCTGAATTCAAATTGAGATCATTCTATTGTTTTTTGGATTGTATCCAAGTACTGCTTTAGCCACTTTATTATTAATTATGAAGGCTACTCCATTTCTTCTGTGGTCCTCTTGTCCACAGTAGTAGATCTGGTGGTCATCTGATGTGAAGTGGCCCATTCCAGTCCATTTCAGTTCACTGATACCCAAAATGTCTATATTTAATCTTGCCATCTCACCAATAACCACATCCAATTTGCCCTGGCTCATAGATCTTACATTCCAGGTTCCTATGGTGAGTTGATCTTTAGAACATCGGATTCGTCGTTCACCACCAGCACCGTCAGCCGCTAGCCATCCTTTCGGCTTTGAGCTAGCCGTGTCATCACATCGGGCTAGTTGAACTTATCCTCTGTTCCTCCCCAGTAGCATTTTGACCATCTTCCGACCTGGGAGTCCCATCTTCCGATGGTATACCGACATATCTCTGGTTGTACTGATCCATTTAGTTTTCACGGCAAGAATACTGGGCTGGGTTTGCCATTACCTTCCCCAGGTATCGTATTTAGTGTGACCTCTCTGCCATGACCTTCCCGTCTTGGGTGTCCTTTCACGGTTTAGCTCATGGCGTCATTGAGGTACTCAAGCTCCAGCACTACGACAAGGTAACGATCTCCTTTGCTGGAGGGAGACACAAATAACCAAGCTCAAATTATCCTATCCATTATGCAAAGACCAAGCTCTCTGGAGAAGCTCTAATGCTAAGAAAGTTGGAAGGAAAGAAGAAGAGGATGACCAGCAGCAAGGTGGATGGACTCAGTTACAGGGGGAATGAGTACATTGTTGGAAGACCAGGTTTGGGACAGATCATCATGGAGAAACTCTACATATGTGATTGCTAGGAGTAAAAAAAAAAAAGAAAAAAACTTGATGGCACACAATCATGTTTACTGATTAGCCTTGTCAGATGCTGTTTTAATGTCCAAAGTGATAGTTTGAACTGTGTTTTACCTTCAAACTATGATTTAAAAGCATGGTTGGGGGGTTGGCTTCTAGAATAGCCTGGAGGCAATTTGAATTAGCACCACTGTAAAATACATTTACATAGACCTGAAGAAGGATGAGGGATTGGCATCTGAGAGAGGGGGAGAAGATTGACACTGTAGATCCAAAACATTATGTGAAGGATTGTGAACAAGCGACCTGAATAAGGTCATTCTAACATTCTAAAGACTGTTAAATAGAAGGATTTGTATAGGCCAGGGTTGGGGAACCTTTTTTATGCCAAGGGCCATTTTGATATTTATAACATCACTCGAGGGCCAGGGGCAGGGTTTGCGGGCAGAAGCCAATCGTGCAGAAGGGGGCGGGGTTTGCAGGCGGGAGCCAATCGTGCGCACTGGGGGCCACCATGCCCACCATGCCTGCCATTGCGCCTGCCCCCGCCACGTCCGCCGCTGCGCCCACCACTGCCACGCCAGCCGCCATACCCACCATGCCCACTGCCACCATGCCTGCCATGCCTGCTTCGCGCCCGCCACCATGCCCGCTGCCGTGCCCACCATGCCTGCCGCCGTGCCTGCCCCCATGTTCGCCGCTGCGCCCACTGCTCCTGCGCCTGCCGCCATGCCTGCTGCTGCGCCCGCTGCCGCTGCGCCCGCCACCATGCCCACCGCCGCACCCACCATGCCCGCCGCCGCGCCTCCCCCACCACGTCCGCCACTGCGCCCACCGCTGCCGTGCCCGCCACCACCCCCACCATGTCTGCTGCCATGCCCGCTGCCACCAAGCCCACCATGCCTGCTGCCGCGCCTGCCGCCATGTCCACAATGCCCGCTGCTGCGTCCGCTGCCACCGTGCCCACCATGCCCCTTCTGTGCCCGCTGCTGCAGGCCAGACCAATTCCTTTCACGGGCCTTATATGGCCCACAGGCTGGACATTGCCCACCCCTGGTATAGGCTGTTGGTGGTGCTGTGAAGTTGTAGATGGTTTATATTTCTATCATCCTATTTAGTAATTAAAATATAGTGGGACACTGTGAAAAGAAGTAGAAAAAGATAACTAGCAATTAGTTTAGGGCATGATTCAGCCATTTATTTTATGGTGGAACGTTAAAGAAGAACATCACATAAAGAACTGCTCTGTTAAATGTACTGACAGATGAAGATGAAATTATGGTGTCATTTGATGTCACTGCACTCTTTACATCCATAGACCAAGCACTAGCGATTGAATCCATGGCAGCAGTTCTATGTAACACACCTGACCTAACTAGATACACCAAGATCAAAATACCCAGAATCATGGACCTCATCAACCTCTGCCTCACCACCTACTTTCAGTTTGATGGACAAATATACAGTACCAACAAATCAAAGGAACACCTATGGGGTCACCACTCTCAGGACTCATAGCAGAGATAGTAATGCAACGTCTAGAAAGGATAGCACTCCCACACATACAACCCAAAGTATGGATCCGGTATGTAGATGACACCTTCGTCATAATAAAAAAGGATCAACTGGAGGAAACACATGAAGCCATCAACAACATCTTCAAAGGAATAAAATTCACAAGGGAAGAAGAAAACAACAACACACTACCCTTCTTGGACATCCTCATCAGTAGAGGAAATGATGGCATTCTAGAAACACAAGTCTACCGGAAATCTACCCACACTAACCAAGTGCTCCACTGTTGTTGTTTATTCGTTCGGTCGCTTCCGACTCTTCGTGACTTCATGGACCAGCCCACGCCAGAGCTTCCTGTCGGCCATCGCCACCCCCAGCTCCCCCACGGTCGAGTCCGTCACCTCCAGAATATCGTCCATCCATCTTGCCCTTGGTCGGCCCCTCTTCCTTTGGCCTTCCACTTTCCCTAGGATCAGCATCTTCTCCAGGGTATCCTGTCTTATTATGTGGCCAAAGTACTTCAGTTTTGCCTTTAATATCATTCCCTCAAGTGATCAGTCTGGCTTTATTTCCTGGAGTATGGACTGGTTTGATCTTCTTGCAGTCCAAGGCACTCTCAGAATACTCTCTGACTATACTTGCTAAAGATCAATAGGGATTCCCATGATTTTGAGACAGAAACGGCATAAAAACTGTAGTGTCAGCCGTAAAATAGATGAAACACAATTTTTAAAACAGCACCCCTACTAACCCAGAACATCTTGGCCCTTCCACTTACATGATATGGCTCCATCTGGTTTACATCATGATCATACTCACAGTAGCCCTGGCCCTTCAAACAAGTTAAATGCGGTCCTTGTCTGCCAATGTTGCCTGCCCTGAATATCAGCATCCCAACATCACATGCTATAGTTGGTCTTCTGCCATTTTCCAGCACAAGAAGAAGCAGATGAAGCAACATTTTGCATTTGCTTGAGAAATGCACTTCCGTACTAGAACCCAGCACTGGGTTGATAGAGGGCTGTGATGGATTGCAGGGAGGAAAACACAGAAGTCTTAAGACAAATACTCTAGCAAGCTGGTGAATGAAAGGCAAACTGTTATGGAGGGAATCATCAAACCTTTATTTCACTGCATCTATTTCGTTATTGTGCTAATAGGAACCCTTTTCTTAAAGGAAAAAGGCAAATACATAATTGCATTGCATGGCAAATGGTAAAGCGATTCAGATGGAGGAAAGCATTCATATGAAAATGAAGATGATGATAGAACTAAAGCACAGTTAGAAAAACCATATAGTGCAATTTGCTTGAAAAGGCGGAGCAGGAGGGGGGATAGGCTAGGTGGTAAAAGAAAAAGTGCCCATGAATGCTATTTTTAGCTATAGTTGTGAAGTTCTAACTACTTAATGTTCTTGCTGGCATGAATTAATGCAGTCTTCCCCCACCTTCACCTCTCCAGATATACTAAACTAGAAATGTCATTGGGTGATAGAAGCTGTAGTCCAACCCATGTAGAAGACGTCAGGTGGGAAGTGATGAATATCATTGGCATCCCGCTATAAATAAAAGTAGAAATTGATGATGGCTGTTAACAGTGACAAAGTCTCAATGTGATTAGTTACTGTACTGTTTTAGCTGCAGGCCATATTTTATCTTTGCTGCTAAGGTCCCTTATTTAGGATGAGTTCTTGTCTTCATAAGGCCATTTTCCCCCCCTCTAGATTTGAACAAAGGCACACTTGAGAACGATGAAATAACCAGCACTTCTTGGACTGTTCAACAAAAAGTCTTTAGTTGGGATATTTACAAGAAATTCCAGACCATAGTTCAGAAGACTTCTATTGCCCAGAATTTTACTCTCCAGCTCAAAGTTTCTGTGGAAAGAATCTGTTTATCAGCACGGACTGGAATTTTATGATTGTGATTTATGGAATTTGAACATTATAATACAGAATGGGGCTTTAGTTCTCTGGCTGTACAGAACATACCTAGCCCAGGAACTATAAAGACAATAAAAAGCATTAAAAAGAGTTGCAAATCCTTAAATGAAGTATTAAAGCAATGACTGATGAAATACACACTCTTTAGCTCTTTAGAGTGTGGTCTACTCATTTATACTCTGTGATGTGAACCTAACTAAGCATGGTTTATTAAATCTTGATTAAGCAAATCATAGCTTAGTGAGATATGTGATGCCTGCATCTGGCAGTATATGCACAATGTAAGCTATGGTTTCTTAAACATGGTTTTGTGAATAAACCACCATTAGCTGGGCTCACACATTGTGCTTAGCTATTAATCACGTTTTACAAACCATAGTAACTAGATTCACACATGATGTTCAATTATAAACAAATAACATGATGCCTTATTATATTGTGTTAGTATATTGTGTGTCATCTTGGCCTGCAGACCTGCCAGCTGTGCCAGGGAGGCAGCGGAGAGGTGGGATCTGGCTCTTCAGAGAAAAAAGTTTGCCAACCCCTGGTTTAGACGGTATTATATGATACTCAGATTATCTCTTGGTTCTTATGCCTGAATGTTCTTATTGAGTGCTACAGGGATATTTGCCCAGATAACATCCCATAGATTGTTTTAAGAACTGCTTTGGAATACGTGTTCTTATAGCCACTAAGCTGTTATATAACAAAACAAGTCATATGTTTTGTGTTGGCTTAGTGGAATATATGAGCCCACCAATTATGGCCAGTCATGGCTTAACCAAAAAAACACTAAGTTTGAAAAGAGTTGTGGCTTTGTGCAATATGTGATACCTATGATGTGTTTTATTTTCAAGATTTTTACAAAATGTAGATGACTACAAATGTTGTGAGATTTAAGCTAAATGTGCAGTCAAATGTTTAGTTTTACTCAAACTTCATTTCTTAGAGACCCCCAAAATCAGCTTATGGTCATGCTAAGCTTACCCAGCAGTCACTTCCTCAACACATTAACAGAAGTTTAATAAGGAAAGGAATTTCCATGGGAAATCCAGTTGATATAACTTTCTAGTCTTAGTAGGGGATAAGTCCAAACTGCATTAAAAAATCTTTCTCCTTTATTCTTAAGAAGTTAGAATAAACATAGTTCAAGTAAGTGGAAATGAGTAACACTAGCAATCATGAAGCTGTATCTGACAGTGTGGAATGTCACCATATAGCGGTTCAATGTCCTCATTTGGCTAGTATGAGGGAAAGCATCCAACACTATCACATAACAAAACACAACTGTTTCAGATATATGAAAGATTTGTAACAAGAGGTTTGACTGGGTTTTACCAGCCCACTAGAACAAACCCAAACAATACATGTGCCTTAACACATTGCATGAACCAAATTTCAGTTGTGGAATTTCTTGGTTCAGTGGGCCAACATATTTTAGTGTGTTAAATTGTTTTTCTTAAAAACAAAACAAAACAGAAACTCATGCTGTATATCCACAAAGTACATGTTTCCTGTTACTAACTTGCCAACTTGAGACTTATCCCTAAGAAATATTCAGAGATCTATGAAATGTTCAGAGTTCATCTATTAGCAGTATGAATATTTTTATCTCTTCTGTTCTACAGGTTGTAGCAAAATGGACATAACAAGTCTACCAGTAATTAAGCAATTTCAATTGCAGCAAAAAGACAGATTTTTTAATGCATTTGAAATTGCTAATATTGGAGACAAATTAAGATTAATGTATAAATAAGCAGATCAAATTGTATATTTGGTCTAATGGTTAAGGTGCTGGGTTAGAAACCAGGAGACTGTGAGTTCTAGTCCCGCCTCAGGCATGAAAGCCGGCTGGGTGACCTTGGGCCAGTCACTCTCAGCCCAACTCACCTCACAGGGTTGTTGTTGTGGGGAAAAGAGGAGGAGGAAGGAGTATAAGGTATGTTCGCCACCTTGAGCTATTTATAAAAGTAATAAAGGGATAAAAATAAAAATAATAAATAATAAATAAATATACATTTCATACAGAGTAGTGGACAAAAAAGGGGGATTTGTAAATGTAATACATGAAATTCTCTTTTATGTGATTGTTACTCGTATTAGTGTTGGTTGCTGTATTTTTTGTTTATCTATACTAATATATTGTGAGAAAAAATATCACATGACTATTCCTTATGAAGGGATTGCCAGGAGCCTATGGGAAAATGCTGTTTACAGTGGGCTGAAAATTGATATGGCTTCAGGCAACAGAAACACATTGGGACATCTCTGGTTCTGTTACAGTGCATTAATCTTTCTAGGCCTAGTTCTATGCCTGGTTTCTTAGATGTATGGCCAGTTAATGATTTAAGGGACTTGCTTTCCAGTAAACTATGACAACTTATCCAACTATGGCATCAAGTAGTATTGATGTAATTAGAAGAATGTGTGAAATGTTTGAAATAGGCTAAAGCAAAGCCAGGGGGAAGCTGGGAAGAACTGAAAGCACACAAAGACCAAAATAATGGAAAAGAATCAAAAGAGATTATAAAAAAATAACAATCTGAAATGTCAACAACTGTGTAAGGCCAACACCAGTTTCCTAGACCAGGTTGTGGACAAGCAAAGGACACTAGCTGTAGCAAGATGGCTGCCTGATCTCCTTGTAACAAATAGCAGTCCACAGAATTGGCAAGAGACTATGATCAGACAGGGAAAGTAAACTAAACTGTTTCAGTATGTTGTTAGTATTGGATACATCCTCCTCCTCCATCAAATTGCTTCCTTTGTGATGCAGAATAGAGGGGGGAATTACCTGGTGTCCTGCTTTCCATCTCTTTTCTGCTACCATTACATACATACAGTAAAAGATTAAAGCTGGAATAACCAAAGGCCACTCCCTTTCGGAATGTCCTTGCTAATTACCTACAGCAGAGCTTTCCAAACTGTGTGTCGGGACACGTTGGCTGCCGTGTCTGGGTGTGTCGCAACTGCTGCTGCCTCCGAGCCCTGCCAGAATTCCACGTAGGTCCTAGTGCCTGCCTTGTCCCTTGCTGCCTCCAAACCTGCTGTGATTCCACGCAGGTCCTAGTGCCTGCCTTGTGCCCTGCTGTAAGAGTGTGTCAATAAATGATACCCTGCTGTAAGAGTGTGTCGCAAAATGATGCATGTCTAAAAAGTGTGTCATCAACATAAAAACTTTGGAAAGCTCTGACCTACAGCAGTGTTTCTCAACCTTGGCCACTTGAAGATGGGTGGATGTCAACTCCCAGAATTCCCTAGCCAGCAGAGCTGGGCCTTGGAGAGAATTCTGGGAGTTGAAGTCCTGGGAGAATTCTGGGAGTTGAAGTCCACCCATCAAATGGCCAAGGTTGAGAAACACTGAGCTACTGTAATGTTTCCAGTGGCTCTGGACAGTTCTACCTTTTTGATATAGATATCTAGAGAGAATGTAAATTGTTAGTATTAAGTCCTCTATCCTTTTATCTCACACATCTATCTATCTATCTATCTATCTATCTATCTATCTATCTATCTATCTATCTATCTATCTATCTATTCCATCCATCCATCCATCCATCCATCCATCCATCCATCCATCCATCCCTGCTCTTGCCAGCTTTTTATCCCATTTTGCCAGTCAACTGTTTTTGATGTTCACTGATGTTTAATAAATAAACCTCAGGCTATACATATATTTTGCTAGCTGAACTGAGTGGCATGGGTACTTGCTCTTCTCTGATATAAGGATTGACTGGGAGTGTGCTGGATGCAAACTAAACTGTAAATTACCCAGGAATTTTGCAACAGTTAGAAAAGGTAACAGTAAAACACAACAAGGTGGCAAAGTGTTCATCATCATCATAATAGTTTGCCCCAGATACTCTGAAAAATGAAGACAGCACATGTCATTTATTTCTGTGCAGCCAATAAATACTTCTTTCCAACTGAAAAGTGTATGAAAGGGTAGATCAGAGCTTTCCAAACTGTGTGTCGGGACACATTAGTGTGTCGGCTGCAGTGTTTGGGTGTGTCGCGGCTGCTGCTGCCTCTGAGCCCTGCCAGGATTCCACGCAGGTCCTAGTGCCTGCCTTGTGCCTTGCTGCCTCCAAACCTGCTGTGATTCTGCGCAGGTCCTAGTGCCTGCCTTGTGCCCTGCTGTAAGAGTGTGTCGCGAAATGATGCCCTGCTGTAAGAGTCTGTCACAAAATGATGCCCTGCTGTAAGGGTCTGTCGCGAAATGATGCATGTCTAAAAAGTGTGTCACCAACATGAAAAGTTTGGAAAGCTCTGGGGTAGATAAACAACACTTGATAAATGAGCTGACAGGAAAAGAATACAGCTGGACAACGTGAGGGCTCCTGCTGCTAAGTGGTTAATTATAAATACTGAATCTGTATCAAGCTACCTTCCATGCAACACCAATTTATGTTAAGCAGTCTTTCGCATCATGCATTTTTTTCTATTTCTCCTGTAACAATAACACAGCATTGGCTCATGCTTTTGTCAATCTGATGTCTGACTCGTCTCAGCGTTCTTTTCAGAAGATCCCACAAAGCAGATATGATCCCACGGTGTGGTTCTCAAACATATGTAATATCCATCCTGCTACTCCCTTTCAGAATATGCAAAGTGACATTAGACAAAGTTCAGAAAAGCAGTAAGAAATAGTAAGCAAAAGAAATTAAAGACATGAGGAAAGAGGAAAGAGAAAGGCATACAGGTAAACCTTATTTAAACTTCGGTATGTGGTGCTGGAGAAGACTCTTGAGAGTCCCTTGGACTGCAAGGAGGACAAACCAGTCAATCCTAAAGGAAATCAACCCTGACTGCTCATTGGAAGGACAGATGCTGAAGCTGAAGCTCAAATACTTTGGCCACCTAATGTGAAGAGAGGACTCACTTGAAAAGACCCTGATGCTGGGAAAGACTGAAGGCAAAAGGAGAAGGGGACGGCAGAGGATGAGATGGTTAGATAGCATCACCGATGTAATGAACATGAATTTGAGTAAACTCCGAGAGACAGTGGAGGACAGGAAGGCCTGGCGTGCTATGGTCCATGAGGTCACGAAGAGTCAGACACGACTAAACGACTGAACAACAACAACAACAAATGTTAAGGTTATTCTCAAATGGTTCCATAGCTATTTACCTCCACAGCCCCTAATGGTTTTTGTCAATTAAGACTTTCACATAATGCTTTTTAGCAAGATAGGGAAGTTGTAGACTGGGAAACCAGCCTTAGCTGCATGCTCCACCCAGCATTCCTTGCTAAGGGCAATGCTGGTGACTTTTGGCACAGTTTGACCACAATGCCACAAGTGCAACCAAAACCCACTTTCACCCCAAACATGCTCATGCTATTCTATAATAGCTACCAGTTCTAATTAGAGACTACGTTGCAAGCCAATATATTTTGCTCACATCCTATAAATTGGTGGTACGTGTAGTCTGCTGAAACTCTCAGGATATCAGTTAAATGAAGTTTTGTGCTTACTCAGGACATGACAACTGCAGCCCTAAAACTCTAGTTTTGAAGAATCTTTTGGAAAAATGTCAATGCCATGGAAGTCAAGTGAGCAAAATAAGATTTAATTTTGTCCATTCTGGGTTTGTATTCTGAGCATGGTAATTCCCAAACATTTGGAATATGCTAGGTATGGGAAAGCTAAATTTCTAAGCAATGTAAGTGCAGTTGTTTTCTAAAGGAAAACATGGTTCTCATGACATCTTCTTCTGTTATAACTGTAGACTTTGATTAGGCATTATCTCCAAGTTACAAGGTTTTGGGCCATGTTGCCTGGGAATTTGGAACTGGATTCCAAGCACATTGGGAGAGAACAAGGTTGGGAACACTGTTTGTTAGTGCAGGTTTTTGATTAGACTTACCTCCTAATTCTAAGTAAGCATGTTAGGTCTCTCAACCTACCAAAGATTTCACAAGTATGAATGTCCACAAGAATATTTCACCCTGTCCTTGCATCTGCATTACCATGCATCACTACCAAAGCATTTTGCAGTGTATAAGCATTTTACATTTCATAACTTATCTTCTCAACAGTGCTCCATAGTAGGCTGCAACACAGTGATTGTGCCCCGGCTAGGTCTGAGAATGGATGTGAAGGCAGATCCAAGGATATCTTTTCCATCACACAACATTACCCAGAAATAAGTGGAAGCTGTTCAGAGGGCTGCTTCTCTAGCAATGCCAGCTTCTGCTGCCAAAAACAACAGGGAGGAATTCTTTCCCCATCAAAGTGAATAAAGACATTGCTGAGGCAAGGAAAAAGAATGTGTGCATTGGAGTGCCAACTGTCTAGGCTGGACTGTTCTAATTTGGTCTCCTCTGGGTGTAATGGGGTGACACAACAAACGTGGAGGGCACCAGATTGGGGAAGCCAACTGAAGTAAGGTAAGCAGGATTTAGTTATAACTATTCTGCCAATGCATACATTGTTATCTGTTACTTTATCACACTATAATCTTTTACTGATAGGAAATGGTTTTTTTTAAGTAATGAGTCATAGTTATTGCTAAAAACATTATTTATCAACATGGAACCTCTACAGAGGGCATAATCTGTGAAATGAGGTTGTAGTCCCTTTGTTCTCTGGCAATAACATTTACTGGACTCAAAGGTATTCCTAAGCAAACATGCACAGGATTGTAATGTCCAAGAGTGGGAAAGGGAAATTAACTTGGTGCTTTAATACAAACCAACTAGTTAAGGCAGGTTACCAATAAAGAAACCAAGAGTGATGATCAATGAGGTGCTTTAATACAAACCAACTAGTTAAGGCAGGTTACCAATAAAGAAACCAAGAGTGATGATGAATAAGAAATTAACAGCAACACCTTTTTGTGAAAAAAAAGTGTTGCTGTTAATTTCTCATTGATTATAGAGAAGTATGCTGTATTTTAGCAGAAATGAATATTTGAATAAGATCAATTACCAATTGTAGTCAATTTATTATGCAAATATAATTTTTATTGTACTAGTACAATAAATAATGCTTAATATACATATTTATTATTTATTGCAGTCAATTTCACTTGAAAATTTTTATTTTTAATAGTACAATAAAGCTTGTTTTACAGTTGTTGCTATACGAGATGGGCGGTGAAGAAATATGATAAATAAATAAATAAATCATACTGGAATTGAAATAATCAATTGTAATTACCTTGAATTGTAGACTGAGAATAAAGTTCAGCCCATTATTTTGACAGAGTTGTATCTAATATAATTGGAAAAGATATTTAACAATAAATAAGGCACCAAGTAAGGCCAGGATTTTAAGTGAATGACTAACAGTGCAGTCAGAAAGAATGCCTTGTTAGTGAAACTTTAGAGAGGCTGACATTTTGATTTCTTGGCATTCATCCTCTTTCTCTCTTTCCCTCTCCATGTGACTCTGTGTGTGTGTGAAAAAGAGAGTGAGTGAGAGTTGAGAGTTGAGAGTTGGGGTTAGTGGGAATATCGTTCCATTCAATGAAGATGATGGTTCAAGCTGCATGATTTGAGTTAAAAATATTGTCAAAGCTTTTTTTTAAACTGCTTAAATCTAGGAATTACTGCATAATAATGTAAAAAAGCCCCTTCATGGATCACTGCCTTGTCGTGGCGAAGGGGCTTGCGTAACTCAATGAAGTCAGGTCAAGAAGAACAGGTCATGATGGAGAGTTCTGACAAAACGTGGTCCACTGGAGGAGGGAATGGCAAACCACTCCAGTATCCTTGCCAAGAAAACCCATGGACAGTATCAAAAGGCTAAAAGATATGACGCCGGAAGATGAGCCCCTCAGGTCGGAAGGTGTCCAAAATGCTACTGGGGAAGAGCGGAGGGCAATTCCGAGTAGCTCCAGAAAGTGTGAAACGGCTGGGCCAAAGCCGAAAGGACGCTCAGCTGTGGATGTGTCTGGAAGTGGAAGGAAAGTCCGATGCTGTAAAGAACAATATTGCATAGGAACCTGGAATGTAAGAACTATGAATCAAGGTAAGCTGGATGTGGTCAAACATGAGATGACAAGATTGAACATCGACATATTGGGAATCAGCGAACTAAAATGGACAGGAATGGGCGAATTTAATTCAGGAGACCATTATATATACTACTGTGGGCAAGAATCCCTTAGAAGAAATGGAGTAGCTTTCATAGTCAATAAAAGAGTGGGAAAGGCAGTACTGGGGTACAACCTCAAAAACGACAGAATGCTTTCAGTTCGAATGCAAGGCAAACCATTCAACATCACAGTGATCCAAGTCTATGCCCCAACCACTGATGCCAAAGAAGCTGAAGTTGACCGGTTCTATGAAGACCTACAACACCTTCTAGAACTAACACCAAAAAAAGATGTCCTTTTCATCATAGGGGACTGGAATGCTAAGGTAGGAAGTCAAAAAATAACCGGAATAACAGGAAAGTTCAGCCTCGGAGTACAAAATGAAGCAGGGCAAAGGCTAATAGAGTTTTGTCAAGAGAACACGCTGGTCATAGCAAACACTCTTTTCCAACAACACAAGAGACGACTCTACACATGGACATCACCAGATGGTCAATACCGAAATCAGATTGATTATATACTTTGCAGCCAAAGATGGAGAAGCTCTATACAATCAGCAAAAACAAGACCTGGAGCTGACTGTGGCTCAGATCATGAGCTTCTTATTGCAAAATTTAGGCTTAAATTGAAGAACGTAGAGAAAACCACTAGACCAATCAGGTATGACCTAAATCATATCCCTTATGAATATACAGTGGAGGTGAGGAATAGATTTAAAGGATTAGATCTGGTAGACAGAGTGCCTGAAGAACTATGGATGGAGGTTCGTAACATTGTACAGGAGGCAGCAGCTAAAACCATCCCAAAGAAAAAGAAATGCAAGAAAGCAAAGTGGCTGACTGATGAGGCTTTACAAATAGCTGAGGAAAGAAGGGAAGCAAAAGGCAAGGGAGAAAGGGAAAGATATAAACAACTGAATGCAGAATTCCAGAGAATAGCAAGGAGAGATAAGAAGGCCTTCTTAAATGAACAATGCAAAGAAATCGAGGAAAACAATAGAATGGGGAAGACTAGAGATCTCTTCAAGAAAATCGGAGATATCAAGGGAACGTTTTGTGCAAAGATGGGCATGATAAAGGACAAAAAAGGCAGGGACCTAACAGAAGCAGAAGAGATTAAGAAGAGGTGGCAAGAATACACAGAAGAACTATACAAGAAAGGTCTTAATATCCCTGATAAATACGATGGTGTGGTCACTGACCTTGAGCCGGACATCCTAGAGAGTGAAGTCAAGTGGGCCTTAGGAAGCATTACTAACAACAAAGCTAGCGGAGAAGACAGTATCCCAGCTGAGCTATTTAAAATCCTAAAAGATGATGCTGTTAAAGTGCTGCACTCAATATGCCAACAAATTTGGAAAACTCAACAGTGGCCACAGGATTGGAAAAGGTCAGTTTACGTTCCAATTCCAAAGAAAGGCAATGCCAAAGAATGTTCAAACTACCGTACAATTGCGCTCATTTCACATGCCAGCAAGGTTATGCTCAAAATCCTACAAGCTAGGCTTCAGCAGCATGTGAACCGAGAACTACCAGAAGTGCAAGCTGGGTTTCGAAGAGGCAGAGGAACTAGAGATCAGATTGCCAACATTCGCTGGATCATGGAAAAAGCAAGAGAGTTCCAGAAAAACATCTACTTCTGCTTCATTGACTACGCTAAAGCCTTTGATTGTGTGGATCACAACAAACTGTGGCAAAGTCTTAAAGAGATGGGAGTACCAGACCACCTTACCTGTCTCCTGAGAAACCTGTATGTGGGTCAAGAAGCAACAGTTAGAACCGGACATGGAACAACCGACTGGTTCAAAATTGGGAAAGGAGTACGACAAGGCTGTATATTATCACCCTGCTTATTTAACTTATATGCAGAGTACATCATGAGAAATGCCGGGCTGGATGAATCACAAGCCGGAGTTAAGATTGCCGGGAAAAATATCAACAACCTCAGATATGCAGACGATACCACCCTAATGGCAGAAAGTGAAGAGGAACTAAAGAGCCTCTTGATGAGGGTGAAAGAGGAGAGTGCAAAAGCTGGCTTGAAACTCAACATTAAAAAAACCCAGATCATGGCATCTGGTCCCATCACTTCCTGGCAAATAGAAGGGGAAGAAATGGAAGCAGTGACAGATTTTATTTTCTTGGGCTCCAAGATCACCGCAGACGGTGACTGCAGCCATGAAATTAAAAGACGCTTGCTCCTTGGAAGGAAAGCTATGGCAAACCTAGACAGCATATTAAAAAGCAGAGACATCACCTTGCCGACAAAGGTCCGTATAGTTAAAGCTATGGTTTTTCCAGTAGCAATGTATGGCTGTGAGAGTTGGACCATAAGGAAGGCTGAGCGCCGAAGAATTGATGCTTTCGAGCTGTGGTGCTGGAGAAGACTCTTGAGAGTCCCTTGGACTGCAAGGAAGTCAAACCAGTCAATCCTAAAGGAAATCAACCCTGACTGCTCATTGGAAGGACAGATGCTGAAGCTGAAGCTCAAATACTTTGGCCACCTAATGAGAAGAGAGGACTCACTGGAAAAGACCCTGATGCTGGGAAAGACTGAGGGCAAAAGGAGAAGGGGACGGCAGAGGATGAGATGGTTAGATAGCATCACCGATGTAATGAACATGAATTTGAGTAAACTCCGAGAGACAGTGGAGGACAGGAAGGCCTGGCGTGCTATGGTCCATGAGGTCACGAAGAGTCGGACACGACTGAACGACTGAACAACAACAACAACAATGTAAAAAGAATTGTCTGCTCTCATGGAAATAGATGGAA
Organism: Charina bottae; assembly: GCA_023362775.1. Taxonomy (NCBI): domain Eukaryota; kingdom Metazoa; phylum Chordata; class Lepidosauria; order Squamata; family Charinaidae; genus Charina; species Charina bottae. Next base: position 92,840,980 of record JALMGJ010000002.1, on the reverse strand, counting down.
GAATCAGAGAATCTATATTGTCAAATATTGAGGGAGACCATATATGTGTGTGACCAGAAGACATTATGGGTTGGATCAGAAGCTTTATTCTGCTGATGGGGCAACAAAACAGTGGAAGTTCATTCAGAATGCGTCTACTGTAAAAATGAGGTGATTTTAGCCAGTTCCCGTTTTGGTCATCCCCTCGGTGCATCGTCTAGAACAGATTTTGGTGGGACAATTGGACAGGGGAGCAGTGGCATGAACCCCTACTTCTCCATTCAGGTAGTGAAAAGCTCCAATGAATCTGTTATCTAAGAGTGTTCATATTGTGGCTGAATGATACCTTTACATAAACCTACTCCAATTTTTTGTTGTTGTTGTTGTTCAGTTGTTTAGTCGTGTCCGACTCTTCGTGACCTCATGGACCATAGCACGGCAGGCCTTCCTGTCCTCCACTGTCTCCCGGAGTAAACAGGGCAACAATTCAGCATTACATTTAATCAGGGCATTCAATTTCAAGGCAAACGGATGACTAATATATGGATTGGAACCAGGCTATCTGCAGGATCACCTTCTGCTACCTGAATTGGCCCACTGAGTACTTTTTCCTGTGAGAAGCTTTTAGTAATACCCTATTTTTGTGAAGTAAAACAAATGGAGGCTAGGAGGTGCTGTTTCTCAGTTGCTACTCCATCGTTTGGGAATATCATCTCCTTGGATCCATCCCTTCTAATGTTTCAGAAGCTACTGGAGATGGACCCTTTCCAAGAGCATTTTGCTTAAACAGTTTTTTCTCACCCTGTTTTTTTCCCCACTTTGAATTACTTGTGTTAATTTATTTGTTTGTATTATTTTATTTAATGTATTATGATCATTTATCCTTGTAGTGTAACTTTTATTAGTTATTGATTGTTCTAAATTACTTTTATTTACTGTGAGTAATTTTAACGGTAAATAGATGTCTTTGTTTACTTTGTTAACTGCCATGAGTCTGCATTGATTTGGCAGTAAGACAATAGAATCAATAATAATAATGAGCCACAGATCAGCTTATTTCAGGGGGTTCCTTCACCTCTCTCCTCAACCTCTGATGCTGCTCCCACAATTTTTTCTGTCACTCAATATACAATGCTAAGTTACATGGTTATAATAGTTTCACTTGATATAAGGCAGCTTCCCATATATACGTATAAATACAGCAAAAACAAACACTGTGATCTCCATCCTCACTCAGAGGAAATCAAATCTGGGTGGATGCACTGCCGTTAGAACATCTCAGTCCTTGGAGCACATCATAGAACAGAGACAGGCTCATGAACTATACTTCGTGGAAAATGCAGATCTTACCTGAATGTCCTCATATCTACTATGTTATAGCAGCTTATCCAATGTATTATATATGCTCTCATTTGTTGTCAGCATTGTTTTACTGCATTACACCTGGAGACTGACCAGTCACTTGCAAAAGAATACAGGGACAAACCTGATATCAGAAATGGTACTCTCCTTGAAAAACTGGAGAGAGAGATTCAAAGTGAAAACCTTTGAGCTAAAGAATCCAGACTTCTATTCTTTTCACAGTGCAATAGATGAGTTAGAAATTGTCAAGATGTTCAACCATATTTCCTATGGATTAAATACAAATAGTATGTTCTTATCACACTACACGGGTGAATTAATTCATCAAAGCAGGAATGTCTGTGTTACACCAAAGAACTGTTTAATGAATACCACTGTCAATACATAGGACACATCCCTCTGCATTTAATTCTTCTTTGACCTCTATGATTTCTACCTTCCCCTGCAACCATATCTTTGTCAGGATAGGACTCCTTGCATCAGAAGATGCAAACTTAATCCAAGGAAGTCTTTAAAATTCCAGGAGACCCTTTGTCTCCTTAAAAAAATTTACCATAGACAAAAGGCATAATAATTACTGATTTTTTTAAAAAAAAATGTAAATGATATTCTGAACTGGACTTTGCATTCTATGTAAAATGGCAGAGCATCATCTGTTCAAATGTATTCCTTTTGCTGTATTTCAGTTATCATTTTTCCTTTCTATTGAATTTCCTTAGGTTGAAATCCACCATCCTTACTTTGGAAGTCTACCTTACAGAATTCAATAGGACTCACTTTTGAGTAAACACAAAGGATTGCACTTTAACTTCTTTTACTGTGTGTGGCTGATACACTAGCCATTGATTTAGGGATTAGTAGTCCTGTGTGTTGTGCTGGGCCCATGCACAATTGGCAACAGTACATGATTTGCTTATTGGTCTCGGTAACTTTTTTCTTCTATCTCTGGAACTCTAAAAATCAAACAAATGATTCTACTGATGCTTCCTGAACTTTAAAAATTATTGATTAGTGCTCACACATTAGGACAAGTATTTTCTTGGAGTTGAAGGAGAAGAGATATTACAGAAGAACTGAATATCACGGAGCTGCTGCTCATCAAAGAGATTTTTTAAAATCTCATCAAAGAGATTTAAGAAAAGGCAAGAATGGGGAAAAGAAGATTTGAAATACTTTAAATAATGCACACATTCTGGGTTATATCAGTCCATAACACAGAAAAAAATTAACAACAGCAACAGAGGTTTGTAATCATGACAGATAGTGAAAAGAGAATATTTCATATTGATTTGAGGCATTCAGCAAACAATAGCATCCATGGGGAATAATTTTGGTGATAAATCATGCAGGATATCAGGGCAAAAGTCTAATAATGAGAGAATTGCTAGATAGAAAGCACCATTGGTTTAAAAAAAAGGCTTCCAACAAGTCTATGGATTTAGAAATGGCTTACTTTAGTTGTTTTAAAAAGTAACGATGGTAATCATGATGATGGTGACATTTAAATCTTTAAAATATATACAGACAGACATGCTTACATCAGGGAGCAAGCATTGATAGATAACAAAGAAGTTCAGTGGGAGGCACTAAAGAAAGGGGAATCCAGATAGCATTATAACACCATTTAGTTAAGGCAGAGCTTTCCAAACTGTGTGTCGGGACACGTTAGTGTGTCGGCTGCAGTGTCTGGGTGTGTCGCGGCTGCTGCTGCCTCCAAGCCCTGCCAGGATTCCGCGCAGGTCCTGGTGCCTGCCTTGTGCTTGGCTGCCTCCAAACCTGCTGTGATTCCACACAGGTCCTAGTGCCTGCTTTGTGCCCTGCTGTGTGTGTCACGAAATGATGCCCTGCTGTAAGAGTGTGTCGTGAAATGATGCACGTCTAAAAGGTGTGTCACCAACATGAAAAGTTTGGAAAGCTCTGAGTTAAGGAAAAGGAAAAAGGGCATGAAGGCAAAAAGACAAATGGCAACCATGCAAATCTTTCAGTGCATGTTATTCTGTGACAGTGGGATCCTAAATCCAGTCTCTCCACTATTCAATGTGTGAGATACATTCCAAATAAAATAGAGATTTGGTTTCTTTTCCCACATAGTTTCCACTACAGAATAGTGCATTACTCCCACTGAACTTCTTTGTTATCTATCAATGCTTGCTGCCTGATGTAAGCATGTCTGTCTGTCTGTATTTTAAAGATTTAAATGTCACCATCATGATTACCATTGTTACTTCTTCTCCTACAAATCTTGTTCACTAAGCACCCTCGCTGTTATCACTCACCTGAAAATTTCAAGCAGCCAATGAGTAATCAGGACTACAGCACTACTGGATTTCAACTGGGTGGGGTTTGTGGGAGTCCAGTGCATGGGGAAAGCTAGGATATATCTATCCTGCAGAAGGGGGAATGCTACAAACAAAGAAAAGACAAGGCATCAATTGCATAAAATAAACATGCATACATTTTTTAAAAATGGTTGTCGTAGTACACTAGGTCCAAATTGGATGGAAAGACATTTAACCTACCACCACCACCATAGCTTTGATAATAACTCTGTACCCTTTAGAACAGGGCTTTCCAAACTTTTCATGTTGGTGACACACAAATGGTGGCGCGCTGTGGTGGCAGCGGCGGCGCTTCTGGGTTTTTGCACGCCACCGCAGAGCTTCCGGCTTTTCGCGCACCGCCGCTGTGGAGCTTTTGGGTTTTTGCGCGTGGTGGCAGCGGCATCCTGGTGTGCCGCATGAAAACCCAGAAGCGCTGATGGCTTGCCGCCACTGCTGCGCACGGCGGCGGTGGGCCATCAGTGCTTCCGGGTTTTCATACAACACACCTGGGCCCCGCAGACGACACAGTACTGTGTCGCGACACACAGTTTGGAAAGCTATGCCTTAGAACAGTGTTTCTCAACCTTGGCAACTTTAAGATGTGTGGACTTCAACACCAAGAATTCCCCAACCAGCCATGTTGGCTAGGGAATTCTGGCAGTTGAAGTCCACACATCTTAAAGTTGCCAAGGTTGAGAAACACTGCCTTAGAAGCTGCTGTTTACACAGAGAAGGAATCTTCCACAAGCATTAATAGGAATCTCCTCACTTAACCCCACTTCCCTGGATAACAACCTTGACCTTTGTCATTCCCATAGCATTTCTTCACATTTTAAAAAGTGTCTATTAATGATTTACATGTCTTTACTGTCACATGTAAGTCTGGCCCACAAAGCTACATTTTGGTGGTTCAATGGTCCAAATATAAAGGTCTTTATTAAAACATAGACTGTCTCCTATAGCCCCCTCCCTGGACCTGGCTTCCTGAACCCTAAAAAGATGATCCTGTAATTGAATCATTTTTCTGCTCAAACACCTCCTAAAATACCTATCGACTTGAGAACAATATAATATGAAAACAAAGCAGATGAAGAACAGAATGAACTTATTTATGAAACATGCCGAAAGCAGAATTAATTCTATTTTAAAACTCATCAACTGTCAAACTGAATAAAATGATTATATTGGCTGGGGATTCTCCAAGGTGTCATCCTGACATACTTGGAGGTCACTGACTGGGGAAGACTGGGTTATGGGTCTCTTCATGGTTGTCTTTTAGATAATATGGTTTCTCTTAAAGATGGACTCAGACTTTTGTTAAAAACAATCTGATTAATTTTGCATGCTGTCTGTAGGCTGGCCAGTTAATTATGAAGGCTATCAACAATTGGTAAAACAAATTACACGGGCAATATAAAAAGTTGTGTCTCAGTGACTAATGTCAAAAAAACTTTTCCAAATAGATAAGTACATCAAGACATGCATTGGATGGATATTCTTGTAACAGAGACACCTACTTAGATTAGCTAATCATTGTGAAAGCAGGAAGGATGCTGGTCCTAACAACAAGTCTTATCTGTAAGGCACTCCATCCGATATCTATAATCTCCCTGCTCTAGAGTAACTCACAGACACATGAGTTCTTAGAAGCAGAAGAGTTTATTATAGCATACAGAAGCTAGCACGAACAAAGACTTGAATGGCTGGAACCTGTAAAGCCTGCACATTTAAATCTTCCCTCCCCCCCCCCCCAAGGTTCTTTGGTGGTGACACATGTAACTCGTGCCTTTCCAAGCTGCTCAGACATCTGCTCGTGGAGATGTGTATTCGCGATCGTCAGCTAGGTGCGAACCGGTCTACTTCAAAGCCGGCGTCTCTTTTGTGTCACTTGCAGCCTCCTGGAATGTGCATCCCGTCTAGCGTCTTTGGCAGAGATCTGCCGATCTCTGACATTATCCCATAATTAGGGCTACCAGATCTTGGATGCAAAAATCTGATTAACTACTAGATGGCAGTAAAGAGCACAGATTTTATGTATCCCTTTACTGCCATCTAGAGTCCAACCTGAATTTTGTAGCTGAGATCTAGTAGCCCTACCATAATTTCATCATGGGTTTGTGCTTTTCCCATATAGATGTTTTCCATTCCAAAAATTTAGGAGGGAATAGCATCTTCTAAAACATTTTGTCATTACTCTCACTGGGTTAAGTTTAAGATCTCCCAGAACAAATGTGAGATCTAACATGCACATCCTGAAGTGAAATGGGAATGCCCCGGGCTGATCAGAACAGGTAGGCACAATACGAATTCCCTGACCATGCTTTGGACTGAATGTTTCTAAGGTAAGATTGGATATTTGCAAGGCATTTTCCTCTGGGGGTTTAGGTAAGCATTAAATACTTAACAGTATGAAGAGGTAGAAATTAACTTTGCAATCCACTAGTGTAGCTAGACAGCTAGATCAGACTTCCTCAATCTGGCACCTATCAGATGTACTTGGACAATTTTAAGAATTTCCCAGCTTGCAAGGCCATCAGCTAAGTTGGGTAGGAATTATGGGAGTTACAGCTCTAAGACACATGGAAGGCACCAGGCTGGGAAAGAGTGAACTAGAACATCAAAGAGTCCATAGCAATCATGCTGTAATCATTAATATATATGCACATCATTTGACTAGTTAATGTAAAATTAGAATACAGGTCACTGATGATTATTACCCTACTTCATCCTACACAGCTGTTTCCTTTATTAGAGGCGGCATGCATGGCATATTTTACTGTCATATGAAATAAGTACCCTTTATCAAATCTCATCTTTGCTTTCTGCAACTCTGTCTTTTCTGAACTGAACTCAGAAGTGATTAAAATTAATTAATGAAAAAATATTTAAACAAAATATTTAAAATAAAGAATGGGATAATACTTAAATAAAACACTACACAGGAGCTTTTTTAAAAAAAATGCCGACTCCTACTAAACATCCATATTCGATATTTCTGTCTCGATGCAATGAGACTTGCATAGATTGGGGTAATAATCAATTAGAAATTACTTCGTTAACATAACTAAAAGAATTGAGATCACATTGGGCAAAAGAATCCTTTACTAAAGGATTGTTGTTGGGTTATTGTTTGCTGTTGGGTTAATTTTTCAGCCAATGTTATTTCCTAAGTAACACTGACCCATAGTAAAATGGGTAAATCTGGCAGTTAACACAACAATAAAACTTAAGCAACTCTCTTTGTGAAGGATTGTCCCATTTCATGTTTTTAAATGATAACTTACAGAATGAAATATCAGAAAACTGTGTTAAAAACTTCTATTTTTAGTTAATTATGGATGGGGTCTATAATCCATAACAAATCTGGCTGGATCTAAGATCTGGTGCAAAGATCTGTTTAGTAGCATAATGTACATGCTACAGTTTATTGTTACTGTATTTGTTATTGATTAAGCATGCCTGTGATCCTGTATTGTTACTTGATTACCTTGGCTGCCTATATATGTGTCATTCTTGCAGTGTTAATTTCTGGTGTTCAATTCAAATAAACCAGCTTTACCAGCTCCCTACCCTAAACAGTCCTGTCACTACAGATATCAGATTCAATATATTACAAACACTATACTACTATGAACTTAGAAACTAGAAAACTACAAGTCCAAGATAAAATATAGCCACAAAAAGAAAAAAAAGAGGGAAAGAGAGAATCTAGAACATGTATTGTCAGGGAGTAAACAACTCAATGACATTTTCAACAAATTGCTTGAAAATCCTCTTCCCTGGAAAGCAGCACCATTACAATGATAGTTGTTTTATACCAAGCCAAAAAACAACAACAACAGTTAGTACTAGAGTTAGTTTGCTAGAGGAATTCTCTTATATGCTTAATGGTCTACCAGGGGACATAAAACTCCTGGATGTGGGCAGACCATTCAGTGTATAAGAGAATTCCTCTAGCAAACTTGGAATGATGGGTGGGGAAGTAACTTCTTCCCCTTGTTTCCAGGGGAGCCAGACTGCACATTCATATGCACAACTAATTGTCCTGCAAATAAAAATGTGTCTGGGATCTTTCCCTCCCCCTCTGTCTCCATCATCCTGTCCAATTATAGAAATTTGCTAGTCAAGTTGCCTTCTCTTGAACTAGCCCCATTTTAAATAGATTGATTTTATTAAAACCGTAATAGAATAAACAATCCAAAGAACTACTGAGGGACAGGATAGGGAGAAAGTTAAGGTGAAGAAGGAATGTCATACAGTTGCCACAACGGTTGTTCCATCTATGCCAAGAAATGCAACCATCTGTCACAAAAAGGAAAGGTCATCCAAGCTGACCAGCTGCATGGTGACACATGTGTCTTATTGGAGTTGAAAAGTACATGTGTGAGTGAGACAAGAGGGAGAGTTCTTCGTGTTACTCTTGACTTGTTTCAAAGTTTTTTGCTTTTGTTTTTAATTCTAAAAGACATTCAAGACTCAGTGATAGCAAATAGCCACAGAGAAGGCAAAGAAGTATTAGATTTCACTTAAGGACATCTTCTTGCAGAAAAGATTAGACCCCTAAAATATATCCCAACTTCCTTTCACAGCTTTTATCCTGTCTCTGTGTTAAAAGGTGGATAATGGGAATCATTCTGGGCAGATCTACTAAGGGAGTACATTGGGAGGCCCCATTTTGATGCTGTGACTATATGTTTCTGAGTCACCCCAAATGTGATATGTTGTTTTAAAATTGTTTTCATTTATTTGTGGATATTTTGAATTGATTTTAGCTGTCCAGAGTCATGTATCAAGTAGGCAGCTATATAAATTTAAAAAATAATATAAACTATAAAATAAACTATCCTGAACTCCTGTAGACCAGGAAGACTAACTTTTTGGATGTCTTTGAGTGATATTAGGAGTGCTCTGTACTTCCAAATCTGAGTAGGGCCAGGATAAAACTAAATTTGATTTAAAATAAATAATGTTACATGATTTTACATTGTTTATTTATTTGATTTATATGGTCACTCATCTCAATTTTAAGTGACTCTAGGCAGTTTACAGTAAAATAAATAAGTATACTTACTATGTTTACTTCCCATGTATTTAATCACTTTCCCTTTCTGCGCATTCAAAACTGCAATCCATAACCAAGGATTTGAAGGGACCTACACAGCCCTAGAGTCATAGACTGTGCAACCCCATTTTAGCTAGGCTTGTGGCAGACCATAATTGAAAGTGAATATAGGAGAAACTGGGAGATTCGTGGAGCTGACTATTAGCTACAGTATTTTGCATTCCTGGTTGATACATATTACTCTTCAAGTTAGTTAGTCTTCAAGTCCTCCTATGCTGCCTCATTGTAGTGGAGGGTTGTTCCTGGGAAGGTTGAGCAAAGAATGCTGGGAGTGTATGGCAAGAGAATATATTCATATCAGGGTCACCCAAGGCATGATGGTCATTCCATCTATCTGGTTAGAGCAATCAGGCACCTATATTGGGCAGCAGTGATATAGGAAGATGCTGGAGGCAGATGATCACTTTAGTCTCAGTGGCAAAGGCATTAATTCATACACATGAGAGAGGTCAATGGTAAACCTCTCCTATATTTTTAGCAAGAAAACCATATGGATAGACAATATAACGTGATTGATGATATTGTGCCAAATGATGGGACGCTCAGTTTGGATGGCACTCAACAAGCTACTGAGGAAGAGTTGAGGATTTTCAGAATACTAGTGCTGTTTATGACATGGCTAGATTAAAGTCTAGCCATGTCATAGGAAAAGAAAATCCAAAGCTGTAAAAGAGAATTACAGTGGGAACATGAAATGTAAAAAGCATGAACATGGAAAAGTTCAACACAGTGAGAGATGAAATAAATCACCACACATTGTCATCTTAGCATCAGCGAATTAAGATGGTTTAGAATTGGACAATTTCAGAAAACTGTGCTGTTTACTACTCAGGAAATGATAAACAAAGAAGGAATAACATTGCTTTCATAGTCATGAAGGATATAGCAAAGGCAGTCAATGACCGAATAATATCAATTAGACTTCATGATAACCCTTTAAAGTTGATGGTTATCCAAGTGTCTGCTCCAACCACTGATGCAGAAGGAGAGAAGGTTGATGAGTTTTATGGTCACATTCAATTTGAATTTGACAGAACATGCAAGCAAAATGTGCTGCTTGTGGCTGGAGGCTGAAATGCCAAAGTTGGAAATATTAAGGAGGAAAATATAGTTGGATTGTTTGGCCTAGGAAACCAAAATGAAACAGGAGAATGATTGATCAATTTCTTTCAAACCAATGATTTCTCCATGGCTAACACAGTCTTCCCACAACCGAAATGATGCCTGTATGCATCATGTATTGGACATCACCAGATGGAGTACCCAGAAATTAAGGATATTATACAATAGTTTGCATATTCTGTTTAGTCTCCTTTCTTTGGTATTGGTCTTTGGTATCTTTAGTGACCTATTCCAATCTGTTGTTCACTATGTAGTTCACTTACTTCATAGTTTTTTTCATCTCAGCAGTATAATTTAAGGGAGGAACAGAATCATTTTGTTATTATTATTATTGAATAACAACACTGGAAACAACTGAAATTGAAAACATTCCAACGATTGAAAGTTGGAAACAATTTTTTATCTACTGCAGATCTATCAATAAAAATGTAGGGATTAGTATTGTTTTTTGTCATTTTTTCCTTGCTTCTTTCCTTTGGTTTTAGATTAGAACAGAACTGCTTTGGGATTAGAGGAAAATGGAAAGAAAAGAAACTGTAGAGTTGATCTAACTTTTTGTTTTGGTTTATGACAAACTTTTTGTTTATGACACTATAATGACAAAACAACAGCAATGCAATCAGATTTATAAGTTTTAGTTTATATGACAACATTGAGAGATTCAGCATTAAAAATGTTACAATAAAATTAAAGTATGTACTAGGATAGCTATGGGTACTATGAAATAATGTTTTCCATTTTTAGCTTTTGTTCTATTCCCACCCCAAAATATGCCTGAAAACCTGACTTTTGTTGGTCCATGGAGTTCAAATTAATGTCATTTTGGTAGGAAAAGGAGCCACATTTTCATGAATGTACCCTTTTATTCACCAATCCAATGGATCAGTGCTAGTTATTATGTTAATTGTTCAATAAGAACTGCTTTCCATATTTTAAAGTTTTCATTTGAGGTCTGGTAGTTTCTGTGGCAGCCCATAACCCTATTTATATAGTACAATCACTGGAATTCTCGCAGAGTGACCACAACTGATAGGCCTGACCTCCATTGATGTCATTCAAATGACATCAGCTTCCCCAAAGCATCCATCTGCTGGAGGGAGGCCT